>JAWWEW010000017.1:9195255-9332168 GCA_035583185.1 Anabacerthia variegaticeps
CCCCCCCCCCCCCCCCCCCCCCCCCCCGCCCCCCCCCCCCCCCCCCCCCCCCCCCCCCCCCCCCCCCCCCCCCAAGCAGGCAAGGCTCATGAAGAGGAGAAAATTAACAAAGCTAGTGTTACTCAAATCAAGCTGAGAAATTGTGTCGGCACCTAGATATTAGTGGATTTTTCTTAGCCACAGTCATGTGGTGACTCTACTCAAGGCAGGGGGTTGGCAGGAGATGCTCTTTAAGGCCCTTTCCAACCCAAACCACGCTGTGATTCCGTGATACTTTTGGCACATGCTACAAGAAACACAACAAAGTCTACCTGACTGATGAGAGGAAAGGGCTACCAAGGGAAACCAGCCAAGCAGTCATGGGAAGCACTCCCTCTGACATCCCAGTGTCCCTGGAAAGGCAGATGAGAACTGAGGTGCCCCAAACCCATAGTCAGTTCTATAAACATAAGTTAAAACTTCCCTATCGCTGTTCTTCCAGATATAACTCTTAGGAGCTATTTGCAAATCCTGGGATTTACAAAAAAAAAAAAAAAAAAGAAAGAAAGAAAAGAAAACTTTTTTTAAAAAAGATAAGTGAGATCATTAGGCAAAAATAGACTGGGTGCAGATGGGAGAAGGTTAAAACCAGTCTTTTGCCTTCATGTTTGGAGGCGTGAGAGCATCTCACGGTAGGAACGCACCACTGTGGAGATAATTTGTGCCAAATTGAAGCTCTGCATTGACAGATAGCTAAGTACAATAACAATTATAATAATAAAAGCCAGGCCCCAGCACATGCTGCGTGTACGGACATTCCTTGCCCTTGAAAAGAGCAGGAGAATGGGAGAGCTCTGTGCAACTATCACTTAGCAAGCTAAAAAATGTGCAAGCTAAAAGTGTGTGTGTGTGTGTGTGCGCGTGTGTGTGTTTCCGGATGAATTAGAGAGGCGAGTTTGCTGAGGCAAAGTCTTAAATACAGGTTTGAAGCAGCAAGTACAATGTAATGCATCGGAAGATGCCACTGTGGTTTTGCTAAAGGAACAAAATGGAAGGTATCATTTAGAAGGATTTATGCATTATATACAACTGGACATCACTCTAAAGCTTTTCTTAGCCAAGTGGCATTTAATGCTGCAGTTTTGAGGCCTTTGCTTCTCCTGTTGGTGGCTGCTTGCTAACAATTGTTTTGGACCACACTCATGCCCCAGAGCTTGAAGAAAACCTCAGGAATACTGAGTCACCACATTCCTCTGACACGCTGGGTAATGGAAATGGTGAAGGGGTGAAATCTAAAACCAAAACCACCGCCAAAAAAATAAACAAAAGGGTTGGGTTTGGAAGGGAAATAAAAATTATTCCTGAGGGTTTAAAACAACCTCTAACTCCTAGTGGCTTGGGTGAAGTCTTCCTGTGGACAGACTGTTCTACATCTGTGTACTAATTTCTTTCATTTTCTTTGGTGCATCTGATGTAGACTAAATTCAGTGCCCATCTGACACAGCTTAACAAACTGTACATAATAACAACCCAAAAAGTCACATTGTTCCCTAAGCTGTCGCTCCTCAAAGGGCAGCAGATGAAAGTTGTACCCTCTGTCCCAGTGGTAGGCGTTTGGGAATCTGGGATCCTACAGCTTCTGGGCTGAAACTTGGATTGTGGCTAGAGGTGAGCTTGGCCACAAATCGTCAACATGTCACAAATTTCCTTGGAGAAAAAGACTTGAGATCACATAGAAAAGGAGAAATTATTAAAGGAAGTGGATTGAAAGCAAGTTTTTAAAATTTAGGAAATGCCAAACAGAAAGTTGCGTGGTCAACTTTAATTTAGGCTCCTTCCTGGCACAATGGAATTTTGATTCAGTCTTTAATTACATGATCCCTTAATGTTTGTTTCACAAGATCATTTCCTCATTCAGTGCAAAGCAGTTGCCCAGGCAACCTTCATCTTTGCATTTTCAAATTTTGAGTGCTCAATTCAACAGTCCTTAAAAAAAAAAAAAAGGAAAGGGAAATAATTGTGAGAAGCAACTGTGGACCTGGTCTGGGTGGCTTCCTTGGGGATGTGTGGTACTTCTCCGAGAGGAGTGAAGTTCT
Source organism: Anabacerthia variegaticeps (assembly GCA_035583185.1). Lineage (NCBI taxonomy): Eukaryota > Metazoa > Chordata > Aves > Passeriformes > Furnariidae > Anabacerthia > Anabacerthia variegaticeps. The sequence goes on from JAWWEW010000017.1 coordinate 9,197,331, forward strand.
CTGTGGAAGGGCCCATTTCTCCAGGATCTCTGCAATAATTGTTCTGGCAGCCAATCACTCCTCCCCTTCCCAGCCAAAACAAGGCATTTCTCTCCTGAGATCCATCACAACCGTGAGCTCCCAAAGCACACTCAGGCTCATCTCCCAAGACACAGGACCAGCCTCCAGCCCCAAGGATGGGATCACGGTGTAAGGCATGGGCTGCTCCCCAGCTGCCGGCAGCGTCCACACCCGGCACGGGCAGGACAAGGGATGCGGCCGGCGCAGAGTGAGAGATGCTTTTGGCTATCACAGCACTACGTTAGTTACTGTTCCACCATGGCCCCCAATTAACTCCCTGCTCCAGCCTCAAATCAATTAGGTTTATGCCCCTGCCCAGTTCTCAGTGTGCTCCAGTCTCACATCAATTCTGCCTGCAGTGATTTAACAGTGATTTAGCCCCTGTCTCAAACGTACCACTTACCCCCTATGACATTGCAATCGTTCTATTTATTTTCTCCTCTTTTTTATGCCTCTCCCCGCCCCTCCTCAATATGGGGAAATTTGTCAAAGCACACCCTTTGCCTGGAGTTGTTTTGCTTTCACAAATTAGCACCTTCCAATAACAAAATGGTTTGCCTAAAAAGAAAAAAAAATATCTCCACACAGCCTCTGGTGAGAGCTCTGTGGCCTGACTTCTCCCTCAGCTGATGGTTTCTTTCTTTGGCAACCTTTTGCTGCAACTCTTCTCCTTCCCAGCTCTCCTGGTTTTCCTCTAGGGACTTCAATATCTGGGGAGCCTGCAGCCCCTGTGTTTTCTTATGACACTCATTCCACGTTTTCAGTTTGGGGAATGCAGGACGGTTTGCAGTCTAAGCTGATTTGCACCTGAGCTGCCACAGACAGAGCTGTGAGCAAAGGCAGCCTTGCCTCAGGTTGTGGTGCCTGAGCTCCAGAGCAGATGACAGCAGCTGGCTGGAATCAGCGGTCTGGGTGTTGAAGGAGTGGCAGCAGAAAGCGAAGCAAAATAAAACTTAAAAGCAGAGAACCGACTCCAGCTTTGCCAGCCACAAACTCTGGGTTTCTGTAGCAAAAGCCTTTAGGTGCTTTGCTCTTGGGTGCTTGAGGTTTATCTGGGGTCAGTAACGACTAAAACAGCACAAGCTCACATGGGATATCAAAATCTGCTCTTGGTTTTATCATTCTTTGGGTTCCCTTGTGGTTGTTGGCATGGCATGGCATGGCATGGCATGGCATGGCATGGCATGGCAGCTGAAGGTGCTGCCTGGCTGGAGGTGCTGCCATGCCAGGCAGGTGCCAGCCCGGTGCTGCCAGCAGCGAGCGCGGCTCCGAGTGTGGCACAGCTCATTCACAGTTGCACAGATTTAGCGCAAGCTCAGCTCCTCCTGCCCTCCCAGCCCGCCTGCTTCCGGAAACTGGAGATATTATATTTCAGGGTGCTAAAACATTTGTATATCCCTGCCTTATAAAACATGCAAAAATGCCATCTGCAGTTAGCATGACTAACTCCAAGCACGCCGTCCTACTACAGATCCCCTCGCAGCTTTCTTCCTTTCATTGCTAAACACTTTTCAGGAAAGAAAGAAAAATCCATTTTTAGTGCTAATGCCACCTGCAGGTTGAAGAAAAACAGTTGCAAGATCCCTGAAAACTGAACAAACATGCCTCTTTTTTCTCCCCCTCCTTCCCTATCTAACCACAAGGAATGTTATTGTGCAACTGCACCTTTTCCTGGACAGAAGCGGCTTTGTCTGTTGGAAAAGTGACCTTTTCTCACTGCATGTGGCTTGTGTGGAAACTTCCACCTGACTGGTAGCTAGTGGTTTATGGGGGAGCTAAAATAAAATATCCATCAGAGGTTTTGTCTGATGTTTCTTCTCTAACTGCTGCTGGCTCCCCTGCCCCATGGGATGTAGGGATCTCAGTTGCCCACGATCCATTCCCAAGATGGCTAACTGAGATGGATGCTCAAAATGTACTTATCCACCTGTGCTCTCACTGTAAGACACTGGCTGGAGATGCTCTGCCCTGTGTTTGAGTACTAGATACAACCACCTCTGTTGGATACACGGACCCCATCCCAGACTGACGTGGAGAATGGGAGCTGCAAATTCCTTATTTTGACACTGAACACCTTAACACCATGCTGCTTTCAAGCTTTATCTCAGTTCCCACTTCTCTAGAGTGTGATTAGTGACCCCAGCCAGATCCTCTCCAGGAAGAACCTCCTTGTTCTGAAGGAAAAAACTCACCCTAAATGCACTTATGCAGCCTCCCATTATCTAGCGCCACATTAGTACCAGCAGCAGGACCACCAGTAGCTGCGACCTCCAGGGACCAGTGCTACACATTTTTCCCTCCACAGAGACCCATCCACGTGTCCTCCTCCCAGCCCCAGGCAGTGCAGCTTTAAGACCAGCTCTTCCCCTCCCAGTATTGCTGCTGGGAACCTCATCCCTACCACTGGTTCATCGCTTTCAGTCATGGTACGTTTTCAATCATGCCATGGATCCCACTCTCAGTTGTACGGTCATTTTTCCTGCTGTGTGAATTCTCTCTGGGATACAGTGAGAAAAGATGGAACAGTCAAGTGTATTTGACTTTGTCCCCACACTGGAAAGGGCATCTTGGACCTACATTTTGTAACCATTGGACTTAGGTACACGAGACTGCACAACCTCTGACATGACGTACCACGAAATACGATGACATAATGTTATAGGAACAGACAGAAATAATGTGGAAAAGCCCCTTCTGGCTCTAATAGGCAGCTGGTGACACAGGTGAAACACCTACTGTACCACTTAATAAAATTATTTTAATTTAGAATGGGAATGAAGAAATGGAGCCAATTACCTTAGTGGATCTGACAGGCAACCCTAAATGGATCCTCAGCATCCTTGGTTTGGGCCATTTTTATCCCTATGAATAATGATAAAATGACTCAGAAGAGATGCCTGAGGAAACACTGCGTGCTCCCAGCCCAGATAATATTAATAAGGCAGGCTCCCAGCTGCAGAGAAAGAAACCCGAACAAATTGTCGTGTTTTCACTTGTGCCCCCTTTTCTTTGACCGAATTAGAGGAGAGCTGGGTGGGGAGGAGGATGCAAGGGTTGAGGATGGGGGGGACCACCTGCCCTCCCACACCTGAGTGGATGGAAATGTCTCTGTCACCTCCAGGCACACTCCAAAAAGACTTTTCAGTGGGCAGAAATAATATTCGAGGCTGCACTTAGCTGGGTTAAAAAAAAAAAAGTTTCAGGCTCAAGAAATGCTGATGCCTTGGGGTGCAAAGGGACTGTCAGTCAGGAGCAAGGAGAAACACTGTTCCCCCCGTGATAAATAATAAATAATTGTGGAGGGTGCAAGTACAGGAGGAGCGATTTGCTACCCCCATGGACAGTTCCAGGCCGGCTCAGCGCACTGGGCTGGGTGGACAAATGGTCTGTTCCAGTATGGCAACTCCTATTTTCCTGTGAAAATACAGATTTCATGGTGCAAGATCAGTTCTGTCAGATTAAATCAAAATGCAATAATCACTGAGCAATTGCCATCTGATATCTAAATACCCCCACCAGCCTTATCCTACTACTAATTTTAAAACAGACACCTCTGAGAAGGAGGATTTTTATTTTTTTATTTTTTTCCCAGGGTGAGGAATAAAAATCCTCTGAAGTGATAAAAATTAATCTCAATTCATGTTAGTTTCTGTGACAGCGATTGTACCAGGCACACATGCTGTCCAGCGGTATTTCTGGGATGAATTCCGCATCTTAAAATAAAACAGAGGAGCCTGAAAGATGTTGGTTTGTAGGAAGAAATTTTCCCTCCTTCTCCAAAAAGCATCTTCCACTGCAACTTCTGGGGAGAGAGGCCACGGGAACTGCTGTGCCTTTAAGACCAGATGTAACTTGCAGATCAAAAGGGCACAGCATTCACCCATGTCATTGTCCCCTGAAAGATCAAAACCTCATTATATACTTGGTGCAATATCTGCTCTTTTAAGGGAGTTTACATATTTCTCCTTTTTTCTTTTTTTTTTGTGTATTTTATTTTATTTTTCTTACAGCCCCAGCTTCTCCTTTTCTCCATCTATTCTTATCACTTTCGAATTACAGAGATCTATTTTCAGATGAACGCGCCGAACAAAACCTTCATCTGGGGGTTTTTTTCTTTCCTCTCCTCTCTCTTTTCCCCCCCCCTTTTTTTTTCTTCTTCTTCTTCTCTTCTTTTTTTTTTATTTCCCAACATGGCGGTACGTGCTTATGCCCGCTATCTGCATAAGTCTTTTGTGTATTGCTAATGGAGTGCTGGAATTGTGGCAGCTCTGAGCAGGGAATACATGTGAGCAACAATATGCTGACAGACCCCTCGGTGGAATCTAATCTGTTCCAGCTCATGCACTCCTCAGAAACTATTTAACTTTCATTAAACTGTGTTTGATATCAGCTAAATAGAATGCATACGGCACCAATATAGCTCATATGGTCTCATTCATTCGATCACAGCAGTGCTTTTTTCTTATATTTTCCCCCCACTTGTGTCAGTACCCGGTATGGCTGGGTAAATAGGAGACCTTTGAAGATATAGTTAGTACTCAGATTTCTTTATTCTTTTGTGCTGGTTTCTTAGTGTTGAAACAGTGATTCATGTATGTCTCAGACAGCCTCCATTAATTTCATGTAATGTAGCTTTTATCTCGTAGCTGGGACAACTATCTCCAGCGCTGTCTCCCTATAGCATCTCTCGCACAGCAGCCCCACCGCCTTCCCACCCCCCCAGCGCCCCTTTTTCTCTCGCCAGCAGCTCATTGCTGCAGAATTTACTTTTGTTTTCTTGTGTTGGGTGGGTGGGGGGAATAAATAAAGAGGCTGAGATTGCAGAGGAGAAGTAAGGTAAAGATCTCTCTGTCCGCGTGGATGTCTTTATGTCTCACGTAGGGAGGAAAAAAGGCAGGGGGGAGCGGAGAAGGGAGGGCTTTGTGGGGAGTGGGCTAAAATATCTTTCGTGGCAGCGGCTGGATAACAGTTTTTTTAACCTATTCACAGCGCACTAATTTGATTATGAATGCAGCACAGTAGGAGCATGCAGTTTCTGGGGAGTGGGAGGAGGGGGCGACGGGCACTGGATTTTACAAGCCGGGGCTGTTCAAAAGTTTGAGTGGTCAAATGTGACTAAAAAGAGCAAAAAAAAAAAAAATTAAAAAAAAAATTTAAAAAAAAATAATTAAGACTAAAACTCCCCTCCCTGAACTGTCATGAACCCCCAAAAATTCTTTAAAAAATCCCCGGCACCAAACCAGGCAGCCCTTCAAGCCAAAGGGAGCTGCAGTGGATGCGTTACCACCACAAATAAACACCGTGAGCCCACTTGTAAATAAAAACATAAAAAAGCTGCTTTGTTTGTTTTTTTTCTATTTTCTTTTTTATTTTTTTTTTTTTTTTTTTTTGCCTCTTGAATGATCCAAGTGCATTAAAGACTTCTTCACCTTCCAAGGAGGATGGAAGAGTGAAAGCAACATCAATTTGATTGGGAAAAGTGAAAGCGATTACCTTACGCTTCCTTTAAAGATTTTTTTTCCAATTACGTTTTATTAAGTCCAAAGGAATAATCACAAGTTTTTTTTATATATTGCTTAAGAGAAACAACATGGGGTCCTTTGGTAGAGGGAACCCAATTATTTGGGATATTATTTTGCGAAACCTTTTCATTTTATTAGTATACCAGAGGGTTTTCACATTTGCGAGGCTAAATCCTGACTATTATTACTTTTTGGGAAGAAATGTCTCACCGGGGCAATTAATTTTATACATTAACACTAGTCGCTGCTGTGTCGCACGCTTTAAAAGGGAGAAGGAAAGCAAACTCCTCGCACGATTTATCATTCAGTTCATAACGGGGTCACCGACGCCAGCCCAGGTAATACAAAATGAGCTTTTTTTAGAGGAGATTTTGCTGTGCAGCAACTTTGCAAAGTCCTGGGCTGCGCCAAGTTTTGCCGGCGCTTGGAGCACCAGCCCTGGGTGTACAGGCAGCGCTGCAGCAGCGGCTGCCAAAGGGAGAGCAGGAACGTGCCCTATCTGCTCCCTGGAAATCAAATCCTACTGCGGCAACTTCGCCCCCGAGCCCGGCGAGGCTGCGCAGGGAAGGGCTGGCTGCTCCCAGCCAAGAGGCTGATCCAAAAATTATGCAGATAAGCTTATTGACATTTTTACTGTACGTTATTAATCTTATTAATAGCGTTAACAAAGGCTAATTGAAAATGCATCATCTGTAATCACGTTAGTCTTTGGTTTAGGGTGTTTTTGTCAAAGTAACATGGAGAGGAGTAACTCACGCCCTGCTGTTGTTTACCCCCAGCTTTGGGCAGGAGGTGACAGGAAGGGGGATGGACTGATCTCACTGAGCCCAAAAGTCAGAGGCAGTGAAATTAACGACCATGGTTTCCGGCACCATAAGCCCCAAGATAAAACCAGCTTTAATGTTGCAGGATGAGCATGCAGGAGAGCAGAGATGATGCTGGCTCCATTTCTGTGGCACCCAACATAGGACCCCTGGCCCTGGCACCTCGCTCTCTGCTACAGGTAGGCTGTGACAGCCACAGCCTGCCCTGATGCCCTTCAATTTAAAAGACAGGCCGTGATAAAAATATTCCTGTAGGACAAGGGGCAAGCAGGCAGTGGCTGGGGAGTAAAGATACTTCACTCTCTAGCAAGCAGGAGGAAAACCCAAATAGTGGCCCTTCTCCTTTGCACCTCCTGACACGTGTAACTGCACCAAGAAGCCTCTCCTGAGGGCATGGTGCCAGCACTACCCCCATGCCACGTGCTGCCCAAATGGCCGCTGTAGAGACCCCACTGCAGAGAGTCCTCAGCTCACCAGGAGGAGAAGCGCCCCCAGTGTCATTGCAACATCTTCCTACCCGCGCTGTCCCAAGGCCACTCTAACAATGTTGCCTCACTCATTTCCAAATCAGAGCCAGCACAGCCCTGGCCTGTGCTGTGGACACCCCTCAGGGCTCCAGGGCACTCTGTGGGTGCCCAGAAGGATGTTGGGTGCAAACTTTCCCTCGCTCTGCACACCTGGGGGCTGCACCATGCAAGATGCACATGGTTGGGGCACTCAGACACACAGTGTTGTTCCTCCTCTGTATGCTCCATGTTATTTTCTGCTTTGGGGGAGTTGAAGAAGCCCCACTGAGCCCCTGGCACAAAGTATTGCATCACAGAAATTTAAGATCTTTGCAAAACCCACAAGCAGCTCACACAACCCCAGACCTCTCCCTGGGACAGGGACAATATGCTGGACTGGTACAACCCACGGGGCTTTGGGGTGCAGCCCTTTGTGACTCAAGATTTGACACCTCCGAGCCAGAACAACCTGTGCAGTGATGCAAGGGCTTCCCCCTCCATTTTACCGCTTTAATTATTCTAAGTTTTCTGCAATATCCACTGGCACTGCTGCCAACAACAGACAACAGAGAGATGGGAGAGCCGCTAAGGGCTGGACGGGTGTGGACTTTGGGGCAGCCCCAAAGTGCAACGTGCCCGAGTGCTGTGCCGCCAGGTAGAGCCGGGAGAGGCGTCTCTGATTCATAATCTCCGCTCAGCGCTCCTCTCGAGCTCTAATGAAAACCGTGGCATATTGGTCGCTCTCGCTGCCAAGTGATATGGCCATGCCCTCTCCACAGTATCCAGCTACAAACACGCTTGATGGGCACTCTCCGGGGGGACTGCCTGCGCTGGTTTTACATTGCTAACATATGTAGGTACACCTGAAAGCTGCAGCCTGCCACTTCTCGTGGACCTCGCTGGGGTACCTTTGCTCTTTTGCCACCAAGGGTTAATTTTCTAATGGCTGCTTTGCTGCTGAAGCTGGCCAAGTTTTTCATCGCCTGCAGAGCACCACAAGCTGTGATTTGGAGCCAGAAAACACCATTAATTTTCTAAATAGGAAGGATCACATATGTAAACTGTCTGGGTCTATAACCAGTTGGGCAGGTAGAAGGCAAAGAGAAGGAAAGTGGATTTTTTTTATTTTTTTTTTGTAGGCACCAAAGCAAAATAAAGCCAAGGCTGCTTGGCTGCACTGAAGTTTCCCAGCAAAGCTGGGCTCCCCCTTGCCCTGCCCCAATGCCCCCACCACACACACGCACACTTGGCATCATCTGGGGCAGTGCTCGTTTTTACTGGAAAAGGTCAGGTTGATGATCTATTGGACAGTTATTGAAGTTTTTTTTACATGGGGCTGTATGAAAAAGTTACTGGGAAATTCAGGGAACGACTCCGTAAAGGTGCTGGCTCACAGTTTGTATCAGTTGTCATAGGCCATTCTGGCCTGATCCTGCCCAACAAGTGTCCCTGCAAGTGCCCAGTTTGTGCCAGTGGAGGTCCTGGGTGGCCTTGGACCTCGACTGGGGCAGAGAGCTGCAGCGGTGGGATGTGGGTGTCTGCTCCCCATATCACCCTCCTTCAAAACGCCCATGGGCAGCGGGTGCCACAGGGATGCCTGATTCTTTTCAGCCAGGCACATGTAGAAGAACAATGTTCTGGTGGTGTGGAGGGAAGAGATGGGGCCCCACGGGCTCCCCTGCTCTGGGTGCAGCCCCTGGCCGTGCCTCAGTTTCTCTAGATAGAAGCTGGTGTGCAGATACTGACCACAGAGGGGTGCTCTGGGTCTTAATTAATTAATTAACACCTTGTGCAAGGCACTTGGAAGGTCTTTGGTGGAGAGGACTACCAAAGTTTATATTTTTAAGTGATTTTTAATGAAAAAAAAAACCCTTAATCTGTTTTCTTTTAGTGATTGTTCACCCAAGTCTTTCAAGTAACACTTGGCACTGTGCAATTCAGCCTTCCACCTTTCTTGCCCCTCCACAAACACTGGAGCACTGCCTTCTGCTCCCTTAGTGCGCTGACAAGGGCAGGACCAAGGGCTCCCTCGACTGGCAGCCCCTGTGCTCAGCCCCAGCACCACCTGAGCCAAAGGGCAGAACAAACCCTCGGCCAAGGGCCAGGCCAGAAGAACCAAATTCTTTCCAAGTTACTGAATACAGCAAAGACACAAAGGAACAGGGGGTTACTTTGCTTTCAGGTGCTGTGTAAATACTGAGCCAGTCATAGGCTGCCTGCAGCTGCGATTGCACCGTGACTTCCAAAAGCCTGATCCTGCCCTTATTCCCCACTGCAACGGCTATCCCAAGCAGGCACATGAACCACGGCAGAATTGGGTCCTTAATTAGTTCAATACTCTCCCCCCATCCTCTGCCTTTTACCACTTTCCCTCCCAAGGAAGAGTATTATTCATTAAGGGCTGAGCAGAGCCCACCGGAGCTCATTTCAGCTGAGCTCTCCCTGTGATCTTCCCAAGCCTTTAGCAGGGAGCGAGCCTTGGACTCTCTTTCATGGGCTGCGTTGTGACCTGGCTTCAAAGTGTGCAAAGAGGTTCCACGGCTCCCTTTGTGCTGCACAGTCTCTTAATTGCACTTTTAAACACAGTGTAATTTTTGTAATTAACATTATGGTTTCAGAGGGCAGAGAAGCCTGCACTATGCTAATTACAAACTGGAGTAGTCAGAGTAGAAATCCAAGGCTCCAGTTGCTGGGGCCGAATGCAGTTTTTATGAAGGATTTCAAAGCTCCTCCGTGGGCTCTGTGTTCTGAGTTATCATTAGCATTTGATAACATAAAGAATTTTTATAACATGTGACAGATTTCGATGTGAAGATTTCACCTGATAACTGGAAAATTTACATAAAGACCTTCATTAGCTCTCTGCTCACATTACTGTGAGCGGAAGAACTACAGCGCGCTGTCTCCTTGTAAGATGGGGCTTGGGAGCCAAAGAATTTGTGCTTTATAATAAAATTTATAGTATGTTACGAAGGGAGGTTATAATAATCCTCAATGATGTTGGGAATCAGAGCAATTCAGAGAGTGAAAGAGCGCGAGAGGTGATGGGAAGGGATATTTCAGTATTGCCGTGGAGCGAGGACAGGCTGCGGCAAAGGCGCTGCGAGCGGGGCCATAAAACATCCTGGAGCAGATGCTAAAACCTCCACCACAGTGCCAGCATTGGAGCCAGCTCCAAACATGGGCCAGGACTCATCTGGCCTTGCTTATGTTGCCGCCACAATGGTTTGGGGCAGCTTTTGGGATGGGGCAGAGGAGGGCTTGTCATTACTCCTGTTGCCTTTCCCCTCGCTGCTGGGCATTGAGCAGCACTGTGTGGCTACATTCCTGTGGGATGTATTGTCCCTCACAAGGAAAATGTTTTCTTTGCTGTTATGGAGCACGTCATCACAATGTTAATACCCAGAAACCTTTAGTAAAAGTTTATCAGGGTCTCTCTTACATCCTGTGTCTTCCCTTGGGACAGCACAGTATTTCCCAGACACCTGCATGGCTCCAAGACCTTCCACCATTGCCTGGTAAAGGCTTCCTGGCTGCATCCAGTGGACATTTTATTCCACATATATATTTCCTAATTATTGTAATCTCCAGTAAGCAACTGAAATTGCTCACTAGCATGGCGTAACACAGATTGCAAATTTGCATAAGAAAAACCCACAAGTTAAGAACTGATGCACATGGAGCTGCTCCGTGGCACATTCCTGGCATGCTGAACCAGCCAGAGATCCCTCTGAGAGGAATCAGAGCAATGAAGGACATGGCCAGTCCTGAACAAACTCCTCATGCTAACCTCAGTCTAGCTGGCCTCCTCAGAGCCTTTTGATGCTAACCACACTGGTTTTCTGAATTTCTTCCCCAATAGAATAAAACTTTAGATAGAATAAACCATCTCACTCTTCCCTCATGAAACCCAACTGCTCTTGCCAGCTGATCCACAAGCTTCACTCCTCAAGTCTCCAATCAGACTGTTCAAACCACACGGTATCTTTGACAAGCCTCGTTACTCCTGTTGCACGGGGAAAGCCACGCTGAATTTCCAGAGTTGCCTCTGCAATGGAATCTCCCTTTCCTCTAGTTTTGCAAGCCCAGTGGTTGGAGAAACCAAAAAGCAACCTTAGATCAATGATCAAACTTTCATAGTAGATGGCTTTTATTTTTGCAAAATATTTGCTTCCAGCAGAGTGTATCTTAATTTACGAATGCAGAAATCTGTCATTAAGCTTTGACCCAGCTTCATGGCATTGTCAAATGCAATAACGTATCTTTTAATAGTTTTATATCAAGTAAGGATATAACATATCATTAGTTTAAATGTATTTGCAAGCAATTACCCCCACCAGGATATTTGTGAATGCTCATGCAAAATTGATGAAATTCTGACATGCTTAAACATTGTTCATTTAGCTCTATTCCTTATGTATAGAAAAAATAGAATAAATAATTCTGCTGCCACTTGCAAACTACTGCTCGGCATTTTCATTCTGTTCATGGCTTCTGTCCTGCCTTTAAACTATAGCCCTTGGTGATCATTTGGAAAAACAGTTTCATATATGTTTAATTTTAAATAGATGTACTAGATTATTCATTCCTCTTATTATTGTTCAATGCAGTAATTTAAACATGGACTAGATTTAGTGCATGTCAGCTGCCTTTCTTTTACAAAATGGGATAAATTATTAAATGAGTAGAGGTTGTTTGACAACGGGTTTTCCAGTACTTCACAAAAGAAAGACCTTTGACATTCAGCTGTCTTTTGAAAAGAATAAAGAGCAAATCAATTAAGCCTCTATCCTGTGGTTCAAAAACACGCTGTTATGGCACATTCTTGCTTACCTCTAAGTTGACTTGGGAAGACTTAAGCCATCACAGTCGTACCAAGAGGTAAATTATTGATTTAATCCCCAGCCTGCCTTGCAAGCAGCGCTCTCTGGCCCAATCACCTCCAATAGAGCCACTCCCACAACTCCTCTGCTCAGTCCCTGGCCTACAGAAAGTCATTGATATCAGCCTCTGGTGCCACCGACTTGGAAGATGGGTTTGGTTTTGGCTGCTTCTGACTTTCTAAGAAGAAATGTCTTCACTGACAATGGTGAGGAAGGTTTGTGTTTAAAAGTTCCTATGTAAGAAGATGTTGAAGGAAATGGAGGGGACACTGTAAGCTCAGATGAAGCTTGCATACTGAAAGACCCAAGAAACAGCACTAATGTTTTCTCTCCCATTTGTACAATCTCTAATACTTTACTGCAAAGCATTTGGGATGCTTTGAAACACAGACAAACCTATTGGATTAATATATCGTGTCAGCAAACCTCACATGACCCTTTAGCCCAAGCAGAACATAATTACAAAATGTAAAGTTTTAAGAAAAAAAAAATCAAGTAAATCAAGACAAAAGCCAACCAAAGGCTTGTTTTCTTCAGCTGGTTTATGCAGCACCAATTCCATGTCCAGTGTCCAGCTCAGCAGAGGAAGTAAGCCACATGGCCATTCACAAGGGGGCTCACACTTTGCAACTCAGCCTTGGTGTGGTGAGAATTCATGGATATGGCTCATTTGATTAACTTTTTGGCTCTGCAGAAACCAAAGGTGAGGGTTTTTTCTCTTTTGGAGTTAAGGTTTCTTAATTTCACTATAAACACTGTTGATCACCTCTTGCATCTTTTTCATCACGTTTTTCCATTCCCAGGTGGTGCAAACATTTTACGTGCTGATGGTCAATCCAGAGTGTGAACGCCAATCCCTGAAACTATCCTTGGAAACAGACTACCCATCTCGGGAGTCTCCCAAGTCCCTTTTCACCTGTGAAGGATGTTTCCCTGCTATCTTTGGGCTGGAACTTCGTTCACTCAAGTTTTCACCATCCCAAGTGACGGGATTTGCATTAGCTCCCCTGGGGCACTGCTCCTGCCAGGAAGCTCTCTGTACTGCTCAGCTCCAGTTTTCTCTCTCTCCCTTTTCCCTCCAGGAGAAGAGCTTTTTGAGCAGCGTGACAGCTCACAGGAGGTCTTTGGGCCTGAGGACTGCCCCAAGGCCACCTGCACAGAGCGGCGTCAGAGCTGCGGGTGCCAATGTGGAAGAGGGAGATGCACGTACTTTTGAGCCAGACTGAATTAGAAGTAAAACCCAACTAAATAATAATAAAAAAATAAATCTGAAGTTATGTCTCCTGATAAGCCTTCCCAGGCTGCAAAGTTTTTCCTCACAGCAGAAACAGGAAGGCAACAGATGTGGGGTTTGCACGACGTTTTGTCTTGGGGGGAGTTTGTGTACACCCTGCTCGGGAAGCGGCTCACGGGGTTTTGCAAACTCCTGCAATCCCACTTTAGAGCACTGCTTCCTGAGAAAAGGTTAAATGAGGTTTAAGTGCAACGTAATAAACCTTCACTGTTCATAAAGTTGTGTGATAAATGCACGTGTGGTTACTCCAGATAAAAGCAGCAAGGTCAGCAGGCAAAGCTGGCAGGCGGCATTCCTGTGGAGCCAGATCCTGGCACGGGATGAGCCTGGCCCTCAGTGGGCCCTCTCTGATGCCCACTTTGTGCTGGGATGACTCCTTGCCCACCACGGACACATCATTTGCACGAAATGAGAAAATTGTGACGTTTGTGATTCGCTGGGGACTTCCCACATGAGTGTCCAGGCTCCTGCCTTCCTTCCCCCCAGTTTGCCAATGCACCTCTCCTGTGCTTGGTCCTGGTGGGCAGCAAAACCAGCACAGCTGTGATGTGCTCATTTACAAACAGGACTTGCTGAGGCTCCAAAGCGAGAGGAGACTGCGCCAAGGTCAGACTCCTCTTCTCCTGCTTGGGCTGGAAGGCACCTCAAAGCAGGAGGGGGCCTGTGGAGGCAAATGGAACACAGCACTACTGATTGCAGCTCAGGTGAGCAGAATGGCGCTTCAATTATTATTGTTATTTTAAAGTGGAACTCTGATTGCTAGGGGCATCCCAATTTTATGGAGCTCATTTTATTTTCCCTACATTTATTTGAATAATATGTCCTTTGCTAGCAATAAAAAATGCCATATACCCCCTCACCACAAGTAGCAGTTTATATAAACATAGCATTGTCCTGATGAGTTCAGATATGAACCTCTTTGTTTATAGAATTTCTCCACAATTCGTAATATTTATGATTCAGAAAACGAACCAAGAAGGAAGCAGCCTGTATGGCAAGGAGCTGTTGTGCCTGCAGATTTGAAGCACGAGGTATGAATGTGGCTGCAGATAATGATCTTGTTGAAAATAATAATAATAGCAGTAAAATAGCATACAGTTTCCATGCATTTTCCTCACTTTGGGCACTCGGGGACATGGCAACTTTAGACCTGATGGGGGTAAAATTCAACACCAAGGTGGTCAGAGCCCCTCTTTGCCAGCATTGCAAGAGTGTTAAGCTGCTTCTGTGTTTGTGCACGACCACCAAGGGCCCTGGAATGAGCAGGACAAGGACAGGTGTTCTTGGTGACACACGGAACAAAAGACAAGCAGGTGAGACTGATCATCAGCATAGGATTCAAGGACTCATCCTTTGTGGCACAGGGACACTGGAGAGTCCACGCTGGCCTGAAGAAGCAGCAAAGTCTCACAAAGAAAGGAGTCAATGGGAGAAGGATTTCCACCCTCAGTTATGCTGAGCCCAGACACTCCAGGTGGTGAGAAGGAAAAGGGATTTCCCCCGTGGCACATCTAACACTAAGGACTTTACATCAGCAGCACATCAAGAAACAACATTAACTAAAAAAAAAACCAAACAGAAGGAGAGTTGTTTTTAAGAGGTCTCTTCATGGGTTGTATCCCCCCAAAGCAGTAGGCACTGAGACCACGCACATGGCCATGGTGTGCAATACCCATGGACTGCCATGGAGTGGAAGATCAGCCGTCTTCAAGAGGGCACTCCCTTCCCCACCACCCTGCCAGAGGAACCATAAACCCAGCGCTGGCACGCACTCGGTTGGAAGTGGAGGCGTTCCACCAGCGAGGCACTTGTCAGTGTGAGGGCCCATCCATAAATTGTGTTTTTACAATAATTTCCTCCAAATTGGATTGTCATCATGATCAGAGAGCCATTTGCTGGAAGCAATTGCTAATTACACACGTGCCACCTGTAGGGAGGATGTACAGCTAAAGGAGCGTTTGGGTGGGAATTTCTCGAGCTTTGTACCTCCCACAATTCCACCCGTGCACATTTTCCAACAGGGCAGGCTCAAAAGTTCTTCCTCTGACTTCAGCAAGAATTTTGGTTCAGCACAGCCCTGCGAGAGACTGCTGTATATGTTTTGGTCAATTAGAAAACAAAACATGAAAACAAATACTCCTCGAATCACTCTAAAAGTCCCACAGGGCACCTTGTCCATCTTGCTGACAACTAAAATATTTTCCTTCAGTCTATTCCCACTGCAGTTTTCACTGACCAGCATGGCACGGCTTTCCTACATCTCTCCAGAGACCAGTCCACACATAACTAGCATGTAGACTTCCTTCCATGGCTTTAAGCTTTCCTTAGCTCAGTTTCATCCCATTACTCCTTCCACTTAAAATATCCCAGATAATTCCTCTTACACATAAACAAGCAGCTTTCTTGTCTATCCAAGCTCCTCAGAGGAGACATTTTGAATTTTCTTGCCCCCAAAGAAGTCAAGCAGCCAGATCTGCTGAGGATGGATTTCACCATGTTGGTGAGTGGCCGACAGGAGATGTTTATTCCTAATTTCAGATCCTTTACATTCACTGCTCCTGCGTGACCCCCCTCACGTTGCCAAGGTATGCGCCAGGGAGAGTAATTAATGACCTTGTTTCATTTAGAGATTTGGGGATGTAGGCAGGAGCTGGCCAAAGCAGCTGGGATAAAACATTCTCCACCAGGAAATGCCATTTTGTCAGATGGGAACCTGAAGCAGGATCCAGCATATTTTGATAGACCTTCCTTCAGAACAAAATTGAACCACGGTGTTTTGGTGAGAATAAACTCTGAAATTAAGTTTCATGGGAACAGAGGGAGTCGATTATTCATTGCAAAAGAAAAAGTTGTTCTGAGCTGTTACTTTACATTATATCCCTAATTAGAAAAGAAATACAAAATTGGAATGAAAGCTTTTGATTTATTGAACTAGAACATTTTGACTAATTCAAAAGAGCATGTCCTAGAAATGTACTTTTCACAGGCAATTTCGAACTTTGTGCTTTTGTTCCAATTCAGAACAAACCTCTGTGTTCTGAAATCACAGATTTCTCAGTTAAATGGAAATATGATGTATGAGAAAACCAAGCAGCTTACACAGAACGGATGGCAATATTACACGCAACTCCCTTTTCCAGCAAATTTTGAGCAACTTTAGGCACATCTGAATAGACAAACCACAGCAACAAGCAGCACAGGAAGAGCCAGGACGATGCCAGAGGTGCAAAAGTCAGAATTCCAGAAGGATATTGCCAGCTGTGTGTGAGTAAGGATGTGTAACACTCAGGGAAACCGGATGGGACACAAAGCTCCCACAATTCAGTGACCACCCGGCACAGCCTGAGCTGCATCCCTGGGATTGTTTGTAGTGGGAAGGAAAAGCAGTGACCAGGCTTTTGAGTAGTTAACCGCACAACTGTTACCTAATGATCCTCATTTGCATGATTTTAATAATAACGAGCAAAAGCAAACTGTTAAGTTGCACTTTCTACCTCAGCAAAACCAAGCTATAATTGTGTAGAGAGAATAATTTTATGGGTGAAGTGTGCCCTATATTATAAGAGATTAGAATAAAGTGCTCTACTATTCAATGTCTTAGCAGGTGCAGGCACTTACCTGGGCAATTAAAATCTTTTTAATATACAAATCACAGCCAATGAGACTATCGGCACGCCAAACTGGATCTTGGAGGACAGATTGTGTTTGTCCAAGATAGATTTTTGTTTGCTAGCAGTAATTTCTCAAACTTTGGTTTAAAAGAGCAAATGCTAAATGCAGACAAATTGGCAGAAGATTCTTTAAAAAAAGCTTATTTCTGTGGGAGCATCTAGCACGTTTCAATCTTTGTGTAATACAGGCATTAATGATTTCACTTAATATCTCTTTTTAAAAAATATACCACACGCAACAATTGATATTATACTTTGGTCCTGTATCTGCTAGGGACTAGTGGGCTGGGATGAATAGAATTTGGCCTTGAAATAGCAATCACGTCATGGAAAGAAGATGAATTTTCTTTAATTGGTGGATTCATTAAGTTCATTGAATGCCCTCCTTTGTGCTCAGAGCATTCTGTGAATGTAAACAGGTAAAATAGGTGTAATGTTTCCTGCCAGATTTGGAGAAAGGCATTTTCCAGACAGTCCTGAGCAACTTCAAAAAGTCAAGAAAACTTGATTCTGCCACCACCCAACCCTGCACATAAACCCACACTGGATTAGAGTTTCCTTGTGGATCTTTGCTGCTTTTCAAAACAGCGTGATTTTACACCCAGATATTGACTAAAAATGCAACTAAAAGGAACTTTTAGCAATTTTAAATAATGTAGTGAAGGCAGAGAAGGGAGTTTGCCACCCAAGCCCTCCCTCTTGGAAGAGGCTGGTGGTTTCCACACAGCTTTGTATCAACAAAGAGGTGGAAAACCCTCAGAGGTGGCAAGTGAAGATAGAAAACCATTTTGCAATATATTCATGCACACAGGCTCTTCCACCTCCAGGGAGGTTTCATGGCTTGTTAAACCATAAAGTTACACATCCAAACTAACTTCCCTTTCCAGCCTACAGAGAGAGGCAGATGGACTTTGTGTGACCACCCGTGCTACAAACAGCAGTGCCCTTCTCCACATGCCAGGTCTGTGACAGGTCTTCCTATGCCCCTGGAAACTGAGCAGCAGTCCTTGCCAGAGAGCTCACAGCAAAAGGCTGGAGAAAGCAGCGGCCACCCTCTTTGCTGAGGGGGTCATTTGGCTGCCCCAAAATCCCCAAAGAGGTCTGTGAGTCCGGATCTCCCTCATGCTTCTTTTTTAATGCTTATGTCATTAACCACAGCACACTTGGCTCTCTCCTTGTTAAACCATAAACATGGGAAAATCCCTGAAGTTACCAGTGCCTTAAAAAAATAAATAATGCAAGCTCTGAGCCTCTCTGCTTCTGCTGCGGAAACAATTTAAACCCGAGCTTTGGTTCATACCCAAGCTGCTTCTTAAAGAAGCTTAAAGCACTTTAATGTTCAGACATACTTGCACGCCCAGTATCAACATTTTGCCTCGCGGTCTCTTCCAAGTTAGCTGGGAAAGACACATCTGCAACTGCTTTACATACTTTTTGCATTCTCATTTCCTAGGCCAAAAGTCTTCCACTATCAAACCACAAATTAATCTAATTATTTGGATATTTAGGCCTTTTAGGCTCAAGTCAGCAGAGAGTTAGGCATGTGTCTAATATTGCCTCTGCAACGTGACTGCTGGGGGACTATTTAAAGATAAGCACATGCCTAAACACTGCGCTGAATTAAGCCTCGGTATCTTCAGAAACCGGCTTTAAACAAACTGGGTTTAGGCAAATAAAGAATTGCCTTGAATAGACAATCAGAGGATGGGAAGGTATTTACCAGGTGTCACAAACACCCTATGAAAGCAATAGATTATTTTTAACAAAAATACTCAACATGTGGCTGAGATATCTGGAATAATTATGAGAAGGGAACAATTACAAAAAAATAAATACTTTTGTAACTCATCATCTTTGAGGAGATGCGTTTCACCTTCAGCATTACCTTTTAAAAGATCGGCCAGTGACAGATCAGCAGCTTTTTTCCACAGCATGAACATGAAGGTGGTGTGTTCTGCAAGGGGTGAGCCTTAAGTCAGCTTTGCCTCGGCCCTCTGGCCTAAAGAAACACCATTTTCAGCAAGGACCTGCAACCAAAAATAAACCACACAATACTGTAAATAGTTAAATGAAAGGGAATAAGAGTGAAAGCAAACTGTAAAAGTAATGTGTTTCCAACTGCAAAACAGGCGTTTACATGCAATACTTAAAAACCTCCAAAGAAGCTAAATTATCCAGCCCTGTTATCCCTGTTATCCCAAATTCCACACATGCCTCCACTCTAGGGGAACGGCACAAACGTGGCACCCCTTTGGGGACCACCCTGGGACAGCTGCCAGAAGGGGCACCCCAGCAGATTTGGGATGCCACGGATGGAGCCTCTGCTTGTCCTGGGGAAAAGCCACCGCTCAAAAGGGAAACTGTAGGGCCCTTTCTCAACGAGCTTCCCAAAACAGCAGCTGGGTTGCCCTGTGCCACCCCAGTAACTGGTGAGGTGGCGCCTTTCTGTGCCTGAGGAGCTGCTCCCCGAGGGGCACAGCAGGGCTGGGACTGCTGCACCACCTCGCTGCAGCTCCAGCCTCTGCCACCCACTCGCTGCGTGACCCCGCCGGCGCTCATGATACATCGTCCCGTCACCCTCACCGTTTACAGCAAAAAAGCTATTTAGCCGGTGCCTGCAACCCTTCAGCCCGCAATGCCTTGACAGCAGAGGTTATAGGAGGGGAAAAAAAAATAGAGGGGGAAAAAAAAAATAAGAGAGGGAGAGGAAGAAAGAACAATGTGCAATCGGCACTGCATTAGAGATGGAAAAAGTACTTAAAGCCTGCAACATTCATCAAGGCTGAATACATAAATGCCACATTTTGAATAAGCCAAGCAAAAGACAATGACAAAGGAAAGGCGCGTTGCTTCAGGAATCTCTATCATTTTCATTTGCTGCTGTCAGGAACCTGTTTTTTGCCTCTCACTCTATCAGCCATTATAGCATTAATGAAGTAACCTCACATAGTTATTGACTGGCTTGTCAGAGTCCCTGCCTGATCCCTTAATAGAAACCATTGGTCTTCAGTTAAAAATGGGGTGAGCTGGGAGGTGCTGTGGGCATGTGCTGAATTTCAAGTGCACTCCTGAGGTTATCAAAAGCCATGAAATGCAAATTATTATATTTTTTAAACACACAGATTTCATGCAACTGAGCATATAAAATTGACTAATACTGTACTTTATGCATTCCTAATAATGTTTCCAAATATGCTCTGCATATGATCTTTCCCCAGAAAGTTGTGGGTGGTATTTGAATAAGCAGAAATGGGCCTAGTTTTATTTTGTGAATAAAGTAGTTTCCTGGATGTTGCAAGTCTCTGTTCCTTCTAATATAAGGTAATGTTTATGCACTGTCTGTTCAAACAACACGGGTAATCCTTTGTCTGAATTTCTGTCTCAGATCAAAATCATTTTCCCTTCATCATTTCTTTTTTTTTCCCCCCCCTCCTTTCATAAAGCATCCTAAGTCCCAGAACTAGTATATTCTCATTTACTAGAAATTGAGGGTTGGCAGAGGGTCTAGAAATAACTTCTTTTTCCCAGAAGGTAATAAATCCAGGGAGTAATCTAAAACACCGAGTTGTTAATTCCAGTACCACCACGCCACTGTCTGCGCTGCAGGTCCCTTACTGAATCAGCCGTGGTTGACAAGCAATCAGGACCTGCTCGGTGCCTGTGCCTCCTCGTGCAGCTGCTTGTTGAGGATGAGGCACCCAAAAAAGCATCTGCCAGCTTGGTGTTTGGGTGACCTTTCCCAAGTTCCTCCTGTGGTCTGATGATTCTCATTATGGCTCTCCGTGTAATGCCCAGATGTGCTCTTTGCACAACTGTAATCAGCTAAATTGTGGCCAGAGCAGCACCGAGTCCTCTCAGTACATAACACTCCCAAATCCCACAGCCCTGCAAACCCAGCCAGCGTTCTGGAGTCGAGCTTGACTTGCAGGTAAGATTTTAAGACCTTTCCTCGACACAGGTAGCCCGAATAAACAGGCTTCTCCCCTTTCTGTTCAGGAGAGTCTCAAAGGTTAAACATCACACAGATTTTGAAAACAGTAACGAGAGCCCTCACGTCTCGCTCGGTACAGACAGCGGCGAGAGGAATAGTTGTACAGCCAGACCTGATTTGAGATTGCTCAGACCTCTTGGGTCTGCAAAACTGGGTTGGTGTTCTCAGAAGAACAGATTCCCATAATAATTGTGGCCTTCTCTCATTTCTGATTGGGCTAAAAACTCCCTCGGAACAACTCTCACGGCACTTCCACATCCCTGGTCTGAAATTAAGCCAATTTTTCCTAATGAATACTCTGTTTGTTGATTTGGTGACACTTTCTGAGTCTGAAATATTATGAAATTCTTTAATTCTGTCATACTCTCTTTTCTCCAATTAATTATTTGCAGGTTGTTTCCCTCCATAAAAAGACATTCCTTTTCATAGAGACATTCGGTGGGTAGCACGTTAGGAATGTCTTTCATTTAACCTATTTCCTAAATATTCCCTTAGCCCTGTGTGCAGTGCCAGCAGTGCACTTGCCCATTGCCCCACATGATCCTGGAGGGGGAACAGAGGGCACCATAAAGACTTGACTGCTCTGAAACCAGGACAAGGGGGTTTCCAAGGGTCTTTGAGAGGACTGCAGCATCACCCAGAGTGCAAACAACCTCCAGCCTGGGATAACTCAATATTTTTTTCCCTGCATTTGCCTTAACTCCCTGCAGTTAGTGAGTGTTAGCACACATTTCCAGGACTGACTTTGCAAGGCAGTGGGACTCAGATAGAACATTTGAGATTAGTCTGAGCCATTCAGCTCTCCCAGCCCGGTGTCCGGGAGATCATCTTCTATTAAAACCATTTATCGTGGGCTGAAAGCTACAGTTCCTCCCCAAATCTCAGCATCCCCAGCACTCTTGGGTGACAGACAAACCCCAGCTGCAGGACAAGCTTATTCTGGCTGAAAGCAAACAAGTTTGCTCTTTGCATATGAGGAAAATAAAACCATAACATGACATCACTCTAGTTAATTCAAGGTCCATGAGAGAATGAATGGGGACCACAAGCCCTGTACTCTCCACCAAACTCAGGGAATCTTCAGGGTGTTGGGTTTTGGCCCAGTGCAGTCTGAGCAGCAAACAAGCAGCTTTTTGGTGCTCTCCAGTGAGATTGTACACTGACAACTCTGGAATGGGTGGAGCAGGAGGGCAGGGGCTACCATTTAAAGTCTCACATCCCGGGGTGATTTGTCTGTCCCTACTCACAAGCTCTGTTATTTTTCAGGATTTCTTGTCTTTTTTTAAACCACCATGTCTGCCCACAGCTCCTTGCTCTGCAGCAGCAGCTCCTGTGTAGAACATCACTGCCAGGAGCTCATCAATTCTGATCTTCTAATTGTGTTTAATGATTGCTGAAAGGAACCAAACAACCGTCGGTGAACTCCGGCTTCTCTGGTAATTAATATTGTTATTACAGAATTGTTAATAATTATTAGACTCTGGAAATCCAGCATCAAAGATTTTGAGCATCTCCAGGAAGACGTACACCCTTCCCAACTCCACTTCCATGGCCTTGTTTTGACTGTACCCCTAATGCCTGCCCTGCTTTGGGCCCAGAAAAGCCTCCTAATTGCTTGCAAGGAACTCTGCTCCTTTCAGACACCCACAGATTCAGCCCAGAGACAATCTTTGTCTTGGGGACGTGCTCTGAGGTCCTCGGAGGAACCCACACAGCTTTTGTGTGTCGCAGCTGCCACTGCGGGCAGTGCCCGAGCCAGCACCGCTTGGCCTCGTCACCAACTTTCACAGGAAAAACTGAAATTACCCTTAAAGGCTGCTAAACCCTAAGTTTGTAATGGCATTGGCTGTATGCAAACAGGCCCGCTGTTTTGTGTGTTTTGTTGAGTGCAATATATTTGGCATGCAAAAGCTGTGTCTTCAGGGATTTTTCTTTTTTTTTAAATAAGTAGTCTGGACGTATTGTAAGAGACAAAGTAATTAGCATTCACTCAGCCCAGCAGGGCAGCAATTTAAACTTTTACAAGGAGTCAAAGTTCAGGATGCTGCCCTGCCATCAACTTTCTACATACAGATGGGATACAGACTGGAATATCCAAATGTTTCGAGCGACTCTGGGTTATTTGAAACTCCAATAGACACATTACTATGGGGAAATTGCTTAATCTGCTCCAGGATTTATTGCTATTGTATGTTCAGTATGGAGGTCCTGGAGGGTCAGAAAGAGCTACGCTCAGTGCAAATATTTCATACCAAATTAAAAAGTTTCTGACCATACCTTTAATCCTCAAAGCCATTACATCCTATTTTTATGCAGACACGCATATAAAGACACTCCACAAATGCAGTGGCGTTTACACCCTGCTCACAGTGATCCCATGGAAAGGAGGGAGGCAAAGCACCCAGCCCAGGAAAAAAGCAAGTTTGTTGTCATAGAAAGCAAATAAATAGAAAAGTCAGAAGGAAAAACTAAGTGCCCTCCTGCGTTGGATTGATTTAGAGTAAGTGCGTGCTGCAGGAGGAATAGATTTTTTTCACCTGTTAGGCAGTCGTTTTTACAAATGTATGATGTGAGTACTGATTAAAGCTCGCTGAGAAAAGAGCATTTCCCCCCCTTTTTTTAGTGTTCATCCCACCCTTCACTCTCCATGGCACGAGCCCACTCTGACAGGCAGCTCCCTTTTTGCTTGGGGTCACTCGTGGAATCCCAGCCCCTGCCCACCCAGGGCCCCGAGGCTCACAGGGGTGTGGGAGAGCACTCAGGGACTGCAGCTGGGCATGGCAGAGAAAAATACTTTGCCCCACTTAGCACAAATATTTGGGGCTTTCAGAGAGAAACCAGCAACAATTATTCTTTTCCCTTGTTCCCCACCCCCAGGGCTTTCACTTGTAAGAGCAGGTAAAACTAACTAGAAAGAGGAGATGAGAAGGAAATGTATAAAAATATTCCTTTTGTAGATGATTCGCACTCAGCAAAAGCAAAACAACTTGAGCAGGAAGGAAACCTGGGTACCACAAACAAATATAACAACCTGGGTGGAAAACAGTCTTGTCTAATTGCTCTGAAAAGTATTGTCATTTTTCTGAAGCCTTTACATGGCAAAAAAGGCTGGGAAATTTCACCAGGGGTTCTGGTGGCATCTTCACACCTCTGAGAAATAAATTCAAAAGCAAAAAGCCAATGCACGAGCAATGAGCACATCAAGATTTCAGGCCTCTTGCAGGAACAAGCATCAATTCTGTACATTTTGCAAGTTTCAGATTCAGAAGGAAACACTTGCCTTGTTTGCAAATAAAAGTTTCGTCTCACAGGTTCTCACTACCTTGAACACAAACAGTTCAGCTCTTTCTCCTCTCCAGAAGATCTAATAAAGGGTATCACCTTAGATGTGCTTTGTGTAGAACTGGGGAGAAGCAACCTTCACAGACAGAGGGAATATTTGCTTTCCCATAGAAAAGAAGGTAGCACAAGGCACAAAGTAACTTTTCTGAGTCAGTAATTCAGGGCAGAAGAGGTGCTTTGCTCCAGTAACACACCCCCCACATCACTTGCTCCCACAATGAGACCGAGCCGTTCCCTCCCAGCCCAAATTCGCACCAGCTTAAGTCATTAGAAGGTCCAAAGAGTTTATTTCCTTCTTTGTTTAAAGCCTAACAGATTTCTTCTTGCAGGCAAAATACTGCAAAGAGTGCGATGAAGCTTTCTAAACATTTATGGATCAGCCCAAACTGAGCAGAGAGAAAAAATAATATTAGAAATTACTATTTGTATGAGGTTTCCAGACTTCTTGCCTCCAAGAGGCCTGAAGAGTTTGGATACCCGTCTGACTGTCAGTCTCCAGCTCTTCTGGAAACTGTATGAGACCAAGCCTTGTTAAAAACAAAATAAGGCTTTTTCTTCTTTGCCTTCAGTAAGGCCCATTCCTCCCACAGATTTAGACAAACTCTTACTCCTAAATTTTCTTCTTTTATGCCACAAGTGCATTTTCTAATTGAAAAGAGAGGTAACTCGTTTTAGTGCCACAGGCTTTAATTAAGCATAGTTTGTCTATAATAGCTCCAGGGTTTATTTATTATTTATTAAAGAAAGGTTAGTTATTTATTGGGGGGGGAGACACATCTGGAGTTGCAAGTTGATGGAGTAAATCAGACAGTCCATCCCTCAACCTGCTTTAGGTCATTAGTGGATTACTATCAGGGCCAGGAAATATACCTCTTTTGCTGATAAACTGTTACCTAGAAAGGATATTTTTGATATTTTTCAAGTCTTCCTTGAAGCTGTGGTTGCTTCTGGTCACCATTCAAGGACAAGACATTGGGTTTAATGGGGGGAATTAAACCACGGGTCTTAGTTTGGACCTTACACACAGGAGTGCTCCGACACCCCCGAGACAAACGCTGCAAACAGGGCTGGGGTGCTGAAGTGCCCTGTTTTCCCTTCCCTCTGGCCGAGAGGAGGATCCACCACCAGAAGTGAGGACAAGTCCTGGTGCAAAAGGACTGGTGTGCAGGGAGGGATCCTGCAGGAAGAGGCTGGAGACAGTTCCTTCTGCAGAGAGAAGCTCCTGTAGGGCACGAGCCTATAACGCCAGTGAGGGGCCCATAAAGCCATGCTAAGTCATAGTTTTGGTTTTGTTTTGGTTTTGTTTTTTTAATTATAAAAGCTTTAACTTTCCCCTCACCACTTCTGGGCTGAATTGGTTCGATCCAGAGAGGTAGTTATGCATAAGAGCAACCACTTTATATTGAATTAGGGGATTTCTCATGCAACACATCTCACCAATTACAAGGCAGGGATGCAATTCTATGATTTATAATACATTATACTGTTAAGTAATATAACATTATAGATACAATTTGTACCTATCTCTCCATGGATTAGAGAGGTGGCACATGAAGAGTGGATCATTAAACAGCAGTGCAAGGCCAGGGGCCAAGCACTTCTGTTTAACAAGCTGCTCCAAGTACCACGCCTCCAATCCATGGAGAGAGAATAAATTGTTCCTGTATCTTGTTATAAATCGTGTTCTTTGGGTGCACTGGGTTTTTTTCATAAATTTAAAAATAATAATAATAATAATTTCTGTTTAGGGCCATCTCTTTCTGGAGCTGGACTACTTTAAGCTGAAGGCACTTCTGTTCCAGACAGGTTTTAAAGTCAGATTTTACAATTCACTATCTGGCCAGATTTGAGGGCAATACTGAGGAGCAAACCAGCTGCTTCATCCCTCTGGATGAGGGCAAACTGCTCTCCTGGTTAGGCCAGGCCATTCAGAGGTGGAAACACCCACACCCTCCCAGCTCAGTGGCACAGCTGCAGAGGACAACCAGCTCCAAGCAAACAGGCTGGGAGAACAGCAAGGAATGTCCTGGGAGCACTGGGCAGCCCCTTAGCACCCAAGTTTGGATGGCATACACCTTGCCAATGCTGACAATGCCCAATGCTAAACAATCCTGCAGCCATTCCCATGGGAACACTAAAAAGCAACTGCGGCTAAGCAGTTATGCCAAGGTCTTTGGGAGGACAGAGTTGACGTGGTGGTATTTCAGGGCAGAGCGTCCAACCCGTGTGTAGCAGCTCAAGTCGAGCTCCTTGACCTCCATCTCCTCTGGTTATATTACCTCTCTGGGTCAATAAATGCAGATACAAACACCAGGCCCTACAGACAACACGCCGCTTTATAACACTGGCACTGATATAAGGGTTCCATGCCTTGGCTTCTGGGTTTATTAAACTGCATTACTATCCCCCTAATGATGACAACACCTTTCTCTAACAGTGCAGTCACTTGGATCCCGAGAAGGGCAGCACAAAGAGGGAGACTGAAGATATAGGGGCACTGTTAGGCTGTCTTATAGCCCCTAAGTCACCATGTGACAAGTCATTGATTTCTATTGACAATTTCATTGTAATGTCAGAACGTAACCCGAATTCATCTTTCATCCGCTTCAAAAGTAAACAATGGCCCTTGGAATAGGAAAAAAAATAAAGGGTAGCATTAAAAATAATAAAAAGAATCCAGCTTTTCCTCAAGAAACGAACGAAGAACCAGGACTGCTTGGCGGCTACAGAGATCAGAGCAAACTCTTAATAGAAAACACATTATTTGACAAATTTTATCACTGCTTCAATTTGCAAATTATTCACAGATTTACTGTCATTCATTCAATTCTTTTCAATTTATTAAACTATTAAATTAGCATTATTGCACAGAGAGTGTTTTCAGCCTCAAAAAACCCCTGTCCAAGTGGTATTTACAGTGTTTGCTGACAAGGCATCGTCACCTCAGCCACGATAAGGTGCCACTACTGTCCCTCAGCTTAACAAGCAGCTCTGAAACGAACAGGGACTGGGGTACAACAACCAGACCTTCGACGTGGTCTATGTTTGAAAGAGAAGATAAAAAGGGAAGGCTGGCAGGACTTGGCGTTGGCACTACATTACATTTCTATTAATAAAGAACAGCAATCAGCTCTGAAAATAATGTGGATCTGTTATCTCTTCACACACACAAAGAATTTGTGTCTAACGTGTTCACATGCTCTACTATGCAAACGATGGGGCCGAGTCATTTGGTTTTTTGTTTCATTACCTTTGTGCCTTCGCTCTGGTCTGGGTTTGTATGGTTTCCTACAGAAAAACATGTGCACTCGTGAAGGATAAAGATCTAACTGTCAGCACGGTCCCTCTCTGCATTTCTAGAGACCAGACAGATGTATTTCATATGTCTCCAAAATGCCAATTGAAATTTCCTAGATTTTATGTTTAGGCCACCTGTTGGACTTTACCACACCATTTAATAGACAGGAGTTTACACATGGCACAGGTTAAAAGTTTTACTGGACTTAAGGCTAAGACACTTCCAAAGTCCTCCACAAATATCAGACACACTGGCAGACAGGAACACCAAAGCACAAATTTCCACACTATGGTGAAAAAGACCCTGGAGCCCTAAAAAAAGGTAAAATAAAATAATGAAAATACACCTCTTCATTTCAGTTTCACGGGATTCAAATGATGTTCAAAAATTCCCTAAGCAATTTTCCTGCAGCACAGCTCCCTAATGAGGCTGGGGAAGCAGCTTCTCTCCACGCTACCACAAATAGCTGCTCGGGACTGAAGGAGCATGAAAGGTAAACTCAGTCTTTTAAGGTGGAAAGATGCTACTGAGGCCAAGCTGCTGGTCATCAGGCAACCACTTCTCCCATGACAGACCATCCCATGGCATACTCTCAATTTTGAGACATTTGCTTGGGGTACACTGATGTATGTTTGCTTTTTCACCAGTGGTTACCTGAGGTGTTGCTTTGAATTGTTCCAACAGTCTCACACTGAATAAACAGTAAGGGAAACATCTAAATTTACCACTTGCCCCATGAAGTTTTAGCACAAACAGGATCTCAAGATACTTCACGATATTGTCTCGGGTGACTGAGAAACATGAGATAGAAATACTTCCCAAGTCCAGAGAAAAATAAAATGAAATTAATAGCCATTACAAAAAGGAGGCAACAAACCAGACACCTGATGAGGTGTACACTGATAGGGAATTCGCATTCCTTTTAAAGCATTCTCCTGTGCACTGCCTCTCTTGTCTGTTCCAGTGACATCGTGTCTCCAGCTAAGGCCCATCTAGCTACTCACAGGCAAAAGACAGAGAGCCCTCCTGGGATCTTGTCACATCCATCTCCCACAGGGAGAAGAAACCTGACAGTGCCTGGGACATCTTGGCAAGAAGAGGCAACAAAGAGCAGCCAAGAAGGGAAGCAGGGAAGAGATGCATGTCTCAGCAGGGAAGAGACGTGCCTTGATAGACTCCCCCTCTCCTTCTCCTCCAACCTCCGGGCCCAGCTGGACTCCACGTCCCAAATGCTCTCCCCATTAGGACAGGGGACGTGGGAAGCGCACGGCTGGCGATACACCCAACAGGCTCCGAGGGATCCGAGAACACCCTCAGGTTCACAGGCACCCGGAGTTTGCCAAATCATTTCAGCTCATCCCTAATTGTCAGCGATCTCTATTAGCTCAGTAGTTTGGCTTTGACATAAGGATGAACAGAAGGGTTGTTACTGGCTAGTGATAGGAGAGGAGCTTCTGGTCCAAGGAAGAAAAGCATCTTCCATGGCAGAAGGAAAATCTTTTTTTTTTTCCCCTTCCCACATAGGCTAAACTACATGAAAGGCTAACTGACAAAAGACAAAGGGACTACACAATGGGTGTCCATCAGCTTCAACTTTCTGTAAGATCATATTAAGGAAAGAAAAGATGAAGAAAAAAAGGCTTTATGGCTTGCTTCTCAGTATCAAGCAATAACATTGTATAATTGTCTCCAAGAGGAAAAATAAAAAAAATAAAGGAAAATAGCACCATGTGCATCTACCACAGTACAGCACGACTGCATTTGAGTCCTCAGCTACAGGAGATGGCTGGTTTGATGGTGGCAGCTCCCTCTCCAGGGCCCTTCCCTCTCAAAGGACCGGTCCCTCTGAGACCCAGAGCCGTGACGCAACATTCCCCATGCCAACTGAAGCTAAATTTATGTAGATGAAAAGAAAAGGGAGAAGGGATAGAAGAGTCTCGACTATGCCGAGACCACATTTTCTCAGCTTGCGCCAAAATTCTGATCTTCCCATGTTATTACCCTGAACAACAGGCCAATTTAATAGGACCTAAAAATACCCCAAACACATTTTTGGTTTTGCAAACAGGGTTTCATTCATGCATGTCTGCCTGGTGATGCATCGTTACAATTGTAATGAGATAGCTGCCAACCCTGGAAGGGTATATTGCTCGGTGTACTTGGAATGCTAAAGAGGGACTGAAGCCATACAGGAGGTTAAAATGAGTTTCACTATATAGAAATGAGAGAGAAATTAAGTCAGGCCTGGAGCTAGAAGTTACTTGAGCTTCCCAAACAGGGCCACAGCCACCCCCCTGCTTTAAACTTAATTTTTTTGGCCATCACAAACGGTGAAAGCATCCCTTAGATCCCAGGAGCGGCCTCAGTTCCATGTTGGATTCTGCGATGGAGTCAGGCACTCAGGTGGTAACTGCACCCCCTCACAGCAGTGGGATGAGATGTACCACAAACAGGGAACATAAACCAACCCTAAATTAAAGCGCTTCCAACATAACGCAATTACACTACATAATGTTTACTTATCTTATATACACTCCGAGGGAAGATAAATGTCTAGTAAAAACCACAATCCACTATTAAACAGCTATAAAATACTTCCCTGTCTTCCCATTTCAAAAGCTCCCATAGTATAAATAGTGGTCAAAAGTTCAGTGAACTGTCTTGTAGTCTGGTGCTCCATTCAAACCCTGCTATTTCCAGAGAGTCTCCTGACACCGTATCTAATTTCCAAAATGAATATGCTTTAATTTTCCTTCTTCATGCATTGTGCTTTTTCCTCATTTAAAACAGCAACAGCCTCTGGCAGTAAAGGACATCACATTTCTGTGCGAGATGGAGCTTTTTTCCCCCCGATATGCGGGAGAATGGCATGGGTCAAGGGAGAAAAAATGTATGCAAAAAACATCACACCCCACTGACCCCAGTATATTTTACATTACAATTTTGCCATTTCCAATACAGGTTCATTTTGCAGTGGACCATATCAGCCATATTTCAGGATTTACACAAAAAAAAAAAAGTAAAAAAAAAAAAGAAAGAAATCAGTACCTGGAGCATTGTCTGCATACGGCATGTCCTAATGCAATATATGGATTGTCTTATTAATGTGTAGTGTAGCTTGCAGAGAACACACAGGCATGCAGGGAATACTTATGCGTGCCAGGGAGGCAGCACAGGTGTACCCATTGGGAATGTGCATATACATTCAATTATCTCTGCAGGTAATACACGAGTGCATTTTTATGTCTTCAAACCCAGCCTGCTCCACGCTGCAGGTGAACCCCCCAAAACCAGGGGGGTTTTCCATGTAAGCTTTCCTCCCCCGAGCCTCAAAGTCCCCAAAACAGGGCACCTGACACAGGCTCAGCCATTTAACCTGAGGCTTCCATGCTATCAGTGGGCAGCAAAAGGAGCTTTATCCCCCGGCAGACGTTAAAAGGCTTTCTCCCACCTCTAGCCCAGGTGGAGATAATTAATTAATCCAGGGGCTGATTGGAAAGGCCCAGAAGGTTCTGGGAACTTCTCGGGGTTTCTCTGCCACCCCTTCCCCCCAGGTGTTTAAACGAGGGCCAGCTGTGCCTCGTTAACACTGACGAGGTCCTCTGCAACTCTGGCAGTGGAAAATAAAGACGCACCTTTTGTTCTCCCAGCCCTCCTCTGAGACCGGCAGAAGGATGAAGTGGAAGCTTGGGGCAATCCCTGTTTTAACCAGGGGTAAAATCCACAGACTCCACGGGAGCACTGCCTGACTAAAGCCTGTAACAATTCTGACTTCATGTACTGCAAAGACCATAATGCTCACAGAACTGGCACATCTGACCATTACAAACAAAATCATCATCCGCTATTTTGACAGAAAATCAAAGAAGTCTGACTTAAGAAGTACCAATTCCCATAAAATCTTGCTGCTCTCTATAGATGATCAGCCAGGGAAGGCTCACAAGAGAGGCAATATATGTGTACAGGTGTCTAAAGGTTAAACATGCCAACAAAGCAAAGTCATGGAATGGGGGGCAAATATAGATGGGGGAGGGCTTAAAAATTAAAAAAAAAAAAAAAAAAAAAAAACAAAAAAAAAAAAACAAAAAAAAAAAAACAAAACAAACCAAAACAACAAAAAACAACAACAACAAAAAAAAACACTCAAAAACCACCACCTACATTTTTTTTAAAATTTTTTTTTTTAACAGTAACAAAAATGCTCTTATCCCTATTTTGTGATGCACAGGAAACAGAACCCTCTCAAATATCTTCTCAATGATACAGGCTCACCCCGACTGTAAATAATACTGGATTAAAGGTACAGTGAAGACCACAGGTGCTTTCACTTTGGTTTTCAGGGTTTATTTCTGGGGTATGTTACTTGCCAGAGCATTAGTGCTGCCTACGTGGATCTGAAGAGATGTCAAGCCCAGACAGGTACTGCTTAGCACTGACCTACTAAGCTCAAAGACTAGTGCAAGACTTTTGCCTGAATTTTTTCTATTGTGCCATGAAAAACCAATTCCTCTGGGAAGGGTCATGGGGGTGCCCAAACCTGTGTGGCCATCAGGGCAGAGACCTTCATCAAGCCTGAATAATAGGGCATAAAAAGGAAGGAGATGGCTGTGGCTAAGGGCTCTGCAAGCCACTAATGTTTACAGGAGGGTTTGGTTTGCAACTAATATGTGAGAATTGATCTGCCTTTCCCGAGCTCATGCTGTAGTTCATTGTTTTCCTCTCCCAATATAGTTCTGTTTGCTTTAATACCATGGCTACTATTAAGGAAGTATTGTTCACCAAAAGCATGCATGACATGATTTAATTTATTATTAAATTGGTTTGTTTGAACTGTTTGGGTGGTAAATATTAGAAAAGTGGACTTTACCCTCTATGTGGAATACCTGCTGTACTACGTTTCCTTATTCATCAAAGCACACCCTTGTTAGAGCACCTCGGAACATCCCTCATTTTCTTTCTCCATGTAAATTCTCCTTTACAGCTAGGTTTCTCTCCTCATTTCAGCTCCTGGTCTCTCTTATTTTCAAAAATGGCTGATGAAACACTCAAATAGAGGTAAAAACTGAACAGAGATGAGGCCTGTATTTAAAATAGAACTTGCTGTCTGACCCAGACACATGGAGTTCCTACTTGGCTGTTCTGTGAAGACAAACAGCTTCTGGAACCACTTCTGATACTTTCAGCAATCTACATTTGCAAGTAAATGTAGAAATCTTCCTTGAAAGACTGGAAATAAAATTATGTCCAGTATGAAGTCTTTCATATTTACACTCCAGACTGCAACCCTTACAGACTAAAACTTCATCAGCACCTCTAAAATTCCTTTTTATTTCTCCAGAGGATTTCACAACTATAAATGCTAAAAATACAGTGCTGAGAGAGACACAAGTAGTCTAAAATGAGAGAAACACTGAACGTAGCAGTATTCTGCTACTGCTGATACTGCTTGTGCTCCTATTTGTTTTGTAATTCAATACAGCCCACTACTGAGAAACCCTGTGCTGCTTGTCTTTTGAACAAGCCTTCTGAATGCAGAAAACTAGGACAGAAATGAGAAAATTTTAGTACCCCCAGAAACATGGACTTGAGAGTATCACACAGGAAGAGCATACTTTGGGTTCCGATTTTATTGCTGCTGCAGTTAGTTTAGTTGCACTATGTTTTGCAGAGTGGTGCCTCAGTATTTTTGAATGTTGAAGAAAGGCAGCTTGGCCTATTTTTAAGGATGGTTTCTCTTTAAATATTCTTTTCTTATAAGCCATTGTTTTAGAGCAAGGAGATTTCTAAATGTGCATTCATTTAGGGAATATCTAAAGTTGCGTGAGAGATTGCCATAGCTCACACTCTCTTGTAAATCACCATTGAACAGTAGTAACCCAAAGAATGAACTGAAAACATGTCTGGTTTCAATTGTCGGGCAACAGACTTGCCAAAGGCTGTGATTGATTCGGAGACCACCCTTTGGTAGAGCAACGCTCCACTGGCCAGATTACCTTAAAAACCTCGGGGGTTGCGTTGTGCCCGTCACGCCAGGGACTGGCACACGGGATGGGCACTGGGGCTCGGGCTGCCAGCCTCGAGGGCTGAGCTGTGCCCGCCGTCCTGCAGAGCCCCTCAGTGCAGGGCAGGATGGGCTACCTTGACACTGCCTCAGTTGGTTACGGGCAGCATTTTATTTCAAAATAATGATGTTTGTGTTTAAAAAAAAAAAAAATAGCTTGCTTTTCTTCTCTGGCAGTGTACCATTCAGGCAGAATTATCTTCAGGGCAAACACCTCTGTACTCTCTAGGTCTTATTCTAAAATAATGAAATGATTCACGTATTCACGTATTTTGAGCTTTCAACACCAAATGCCTCTGACAAGTCAGAAACCCTCTTCTATCTCTTCTGTTTGGATGGGTAGTCCAACCAACCGTCTCTGTCTAATAGAGGATAGCAGAGCACACGTGGTACTTCCAAAAACTGCATCTGTATTGGAATCTCTTTGCTACATCCCAGCCTGTGTATTAGCTCCTCATAAAGTCTGGATTAACAAGACTTGTCAGAGCACTACGGAGGCTGTGATTTTAGAAGAAACTCATCAGAACCTGTGTGCTTCATGAAGTCACATTTTTTGGCAATTAAAAAGGACTGATTTCCTAAGCCATACTGTGTTACTGTTAAAAGTAAAAAAAACAGAGAGCCCACTCCTGATTAGTTTATATCTGAGCTCAGCTGGCGTGCTCTGAAAGAGGAAAAGCTGAAGCCCTCAAAGAAACCCTTGCAGTGTTGCACAAGACTGGATTATATGGTCTCACCCTCTGCGGTGCTCAAAGGAGAGCAAAAAGACAGATTCTTAAAAGCATGTAGATCCTTAAATCTATGATAATGGCTGGAAATTGGGTAATTAATTAAACTGAAAATGTAAATATACTTTCCTAGTTCAGTAAACTGTAATAAATGCCTGGTTTCTCCCACTTCAACTTATTTCTAAGTTGTCTGAAACCCCAGCTTTGCTCCTCTGCAAAGGACTTCTGTCATGTCACCCATGCACAGGTAGATTCAATTCACTTAGAAACCACAAAATGCCCTGGAAAGAACAGTGCTGTTTTTCAGGGCACTAACAGCTCACACTGCAGCAAAAACCTGCCAAGTTGCTAAGACCCAGCAGAATAACATTAATGAAAGCTTGTCCAAAATTCATATAAAATTTCTAAATAAACAAAAATCTGGGCTACTAGCCCCAAATAACTGTGGGTTAACTAAATGTAACAGAAATGTTTACTGTGGATTTTCAACTGTATGGTCATATTTTTAATTTTAGCTTTACAAAAATTGTGCAAACCTGTCCATCTACAGGGATTTTTTTTCTTCATAACTAAACCTTGTGGCTTCTCAGCAATTCATATTATTTGTTACAACTTCAACTTCAGCAGATTCCTTTCTTTAGAGGCTTCCTGTACAATTCTATCTGACCTTTAGCTAAAGACCAACCTCTTCAGGCTATATATTTTTTTCTAGTTGCTTTGGCAGCTTCCTAAGATACGTTTCCCTGTAGATTAATGAGCTACACATGGCTGATGGGACTGTTAGAGATTTACAACCGGAAAAACTCACCGACGCGAAATCATGTAGGGGACAGTTTCCACCACCATCCCTCACGTGGAATAGTACCCTTCTCTGTTAGGCATCCTGCTGATTGAACATGATGAGGGTGAAGGTTTCTGGCTCACAATGTATATAAGAAAATGCTGCCAGATGGCTTTAATTTGAGCCAGATTGTGAACCCCCTACTTGAAGTGGGGAACAGTTCCTCTGCTGGGACTGCTCAAGTAACTGTTTGCAATCTGGCTTTCTGAAAATAACCGGGGACGAGTCATCGCTGGATTCGGTGACCCATTTAGCAGACACCTGTTTCCAGGTTATGACAACTATTGGTTTAACAAGGCTTTTGCAACTAACCCAGACTATTCAGTGCCTGTGCCTCACCTGTGGCACACCCCAAAGACCTGCATTCTCCAGGTCTGGGATCTGCCTGAAGCAGCCACCTCTCTGCTTTTGTGGGAGGGAAGGGTATGTTTCCAAATTTCTCCATGGCATGGATCAGGCCAAGGCTGAAGTAGGCACCTGGCCCTTAAGCTGGGAAGTGGTCTTAGGTCTACCAGTTTGGAGGTAACTTCTCTTCACGTAGGACACGTACTGGGGCACAGGCAGAGCTTTATGTGCCCCAGAGCCACCTGACAGGACATTGAGACCCTCATCACCTACACCTGAGTGTGCAGGGCACATGGAAACTGTTCTTGCACTGAGGTCAACACCCATGAAAGGCTATTCAAGCACAACTCATTGAGGCTGAAGCACAGTTTTAGAATTCTCTTTCCAGGGGACAAATAGGAGTTAAACAGCCAAATCCACACAGCAAATGGATGCCTGCTCCTCCCACAGCAATTTCATTACCAGGTTTAAATGTCAAAATTAGATTACAATTTTATACATGGAAAAGAAAAATGAGTTTGAAAATACCTCACTTAAGAAGAAAAAATATTTCATGGTTAAAGGAATACACTATTTTACAAGAGAATATCCTTTTGTGGTGAAGCTTATAAATACTTAATGTCCCACAATCACCACACACTACATGTTCTGTGAAGCACTCAATTCCAAGACAAAATTATGGCACAGTGCACCTTAAAAAGTAATAAATATTATTTTTCTAGAGATGTTCAGAAGCCACAAGTACAATCCATGTGTAAACATTTGCAAGGGAGCTTTAAACTCAGGATTTTGAGTTGGACAAGGAACAACTGCAAGAAGTTTAGAGAGGCTTTATACACCATCTGTACTTCTCCAAACGTGGGGAACAAGTGGGCTGTACCGTGGGGAACTGCAGAAATCTTGGAGTACTTGCCTGTAAAAGGGATGCAAAGTTGCTGTGCTTCCAGACCTGGCCTGGGACTTGCCCAAAGCCTTCCATACCACTTCCCTTTGAGATACACTGGGCTTTGAATAACACAAAAATTTAAAACAACTGACAATATACATCCAGCCACAGAAAAAACTCAGGGTCCAGTAAATTATATAAATTTGCATGTAAATAATTTACCCTTAATATTGTCATATTTTATCCAAAAAGTTGGTAAAATGTGTACGAAGGAAGAAAGATACCCTAAATGTTATGGTTTGTTCTTCATGTTGAACAATGAAGTTCAACAACACTGAAATTCTCTGCAGAGGTTGCTTCTTCGATGGTGTTTTCTCTCACATGAAGAAGCCAGGCCTTGTCATTAAAATAAGAGTAGGAAAGTAGAGGGGAAATAAGAGAAGTATTTTCTTCAAAAAGCCTCTGCTTTTCCAAAGCCATTGTAACACGTAATGCGTGTAGTGTGTAAAACAACCAAATTCTGGATTTAGATTCTTTCTATCTGTGTCTCTCTTGTTTCTTCTTTGCATATGTTTTACAGAAATCTGTTATTTAATTTTATATTGTACATGCAAAGAGGCTTCCAGCATAACCCTTTTTAATTGGTCTTATCAAATGAAATCATGGTCATGCAAGTTTAAGAGATTCTGTTCAGCAAACATCTGCAAATGGTATTCAGAGCTACAGTATAAAATTTCCTTTGAGTTTCTTCTAGAGCTTTTATGTCTGAATTTTTCATCCAGACTTTGCTTTTTGAAAAAAGAAAAAAAAAAAAAATCAAGATAACCTGTATAAACAACTCAGTTCTACAGAACTGTAGAATTCTGTTTTATAAAGCAGGTATAAGAAGTATAAACATCTGTAAGTTAATAGTCTTGTGGTGCTTCGTGAAGGGGAGAGGACGGGGATGGTGCAAGAGATTTACAATGTTGCAGTTTGCCATGAAAGTGTTGCAGAGTGCAGGTACGTGGGTCAGTATATTCCTCATGTACAGACAGCACAGAGTTATCAAAACTCCTTCTATGGAGATAAAGAGCTGGATTAAGAGATCCTAGTCCATCCTGATACCCTCTTGCAGTGGAATTAGACAGTAAGTTTCATACTGTCTGATACCACTGGAGTGCAAAACACGTTACAGATTAAGAACCTGGTCCTTGGTCAATATATTAAATTCACAATCACTCCAGAGAGATGGATTATTTAAATATAAGCATCAGCATAGACAGATCTATTACAGATTTATATGCATCAAAAGTATACATTCCTGAAAGCAGTCCTGGGAAGGACTGGCAAGGATATAAGTCAGCTACAAGAAAATAGAGGTATTAAGGCTACAGAATGGAAACAAGGAAGAAGGATTCTATGTAGTTCTCAAAGAAAGATTCTGATCTCAATTGGAAACCTGTTATGAATGCAAATGAATTATGTCATAAATTCTCAAATATTCAGTATTATTAGCAACCCTGTTATATGTATCCAGGATCCACTCCATGTGTGACAATGCTCATGATTGTATGGTACAATCATAAACAATAATACACGGAAAATACTTTATACAGTAAGTTATTCACCTCACCAACGTTTTCCTAAAATAATGGCAATGTAACCAAGGTTCTGGGTGAGTATTCTGGCAAGACTTCCACCTGCACTACTTATTAATGCATAAACTTTTTATATAATCCAAACATTGTACAGTAAGCCCCACCATTTCATAGACGCTTACCATCTTGCATGTTTTGAGTGAGGATCTGAGCACGGAGCTCCTCCAGGCTAATTCCCAGGCATTTACAAATTTCCTCTGTGCTGTAAGGCTCAGGATGTAATACCTCCTCCACAATGGTCAGCATTTCC
Organism: Anabacerthia variegaticeps; assembly: GCA_035583185.1. Lineage (NCBI taxonomy): Eukaryota > Metazoa > Chordata > Aves > Passeriformes > Furnariidae > Anabacerthia > Anabacerthia variegaticeps. The sequence continues at coordinate 9,235,473 of JAWWEW010000017.1, forward strand.
TCTAGGCTAACTCCTAGCTTTGTCTGCACATCACTGAGTTGCACTGTTTTTTTCCAGTCCAAGCCTTTTGACTTGGAGAGAAGCTGAAATTAAAAAAAAGAAAAAACAAAAAGAAAATACTGTACTTTCTTGTTTAGAACGTTAAGGCCCATCTTCTCTTTTCTTAACTGGGAACCATCAGAAACTACTTTCTATCAGTATGCAGCAGACAATCATTTTATTTATTTATAAAAGGTCTGTGAATGATAGCTATTCTTCCCTCAAATCAGATGGTCTGTAAAAATCCTATTGGCATTATTTGTGTGATATTAAAGTGATTTATCCTCTTCCATGGACTTTGCTATTTGAAGCACTTACTAACCTTTCACAATCCCATCTGGCCAACTGCTTATACAAATGATATGATATTGTAACACTAACAGTCCTTAAAAAGTCTATTTTTGTACTATTAGTGTTTACTCTAATGTTTAAAACTCAGCTTGATCTTTGCAATATGCTCCTGGAATTTTCTGATGAACATCTGAGGTTGTCATTGAAACCCTTACTCATAATAGCCTAATATGAAAGTGGTTCATAAGATTTGTTTGGAGAATAACTGTAAATCTCTCTCAATCTCTAGAGTTTAAAGTAAATTTTAAGTACCTTCTTTTAATATCCCATTGAAAGGAACTTTTGAGCTTGTACAGGAACATGATGATGTGCTGGTCAGAATCTGTTCCATTCCTACATGCTTGCTGTGATGTTAATTAGTTATTGATGTATCTGTTTTCCCTCAGTGCTGGCAATGATATCATGCTTTGCGTATCTTTGTGATGTTTTGGCAATTGACAGTAGTTACTTCAACACCAGAATCGTGAAAGGCAATATGTCAAACAGGCTTTTCCCTGGAAGGTTGCTGTGTGTGTTGAGGCTCCCACATGCCTAATAAAAATGCCTGAGTAAAGCAGCTTTCCTCACAAGGTTAAATATTTTTGATGTTATGTGTTATGGAATAAGTAGTCACTGTGGGACCCTACTGACATATCACCTTTAAGTTCAACAGATTGCCACAAGGCAAAACGCAGATTAGCAGGAACACACCAGCATCGTTTTAGTGTGTTCCTAAGCACATGGCACATCTCCAGTTCTGCACCGCGTAAACTGGGACTAAAATCCAAGTATGCCAGATCAGGCTATATGTTTGCAAAGAGTTTAACCCAGTGCTGCAAGATCAGGCAGTGAAATCCTTTTTCTATACAAGTTGGGGTCAAACCTCTATCAAGAACGCCATGATTTCACCCAGTGTGTTTTGCTACTCTTTTCAATAAGCACTGGTTTTGAGTGAGATCGGTTTGAAATCATTTATGTCTCAGTTCAGCAAAGCCATTTAACTTCCTGGTTAAAAAAGTGATGGGATGTACTTACATGTCTGGAAAGTACTTGCTTTGTTTTGTGCAAAGTTACAGCATGAAATTTAGGCTACCCCAGCTATCTGGGGTAGCTTCTCGCTCTCCTCCAACTGTGCTTTTGCAGGGGCTCTTCCAGTTTTGCTTTATTACAGTATCTAAAAATTAACTACTTTTGGTGCCATCTAGTGACTTGCTGATATTTATGTGAGGATCAGCAGAGCAGAACAAACAAAATCCAATCAAAATCCTAATCATATAACTCTATCGCCATTTAAAACACAATTTTATATGTTCAGTAGTAGGGGAAGAAGCAGCACTGTTTAGTACCTAATGCAGAAATCAGGGTGAGAAAATATTCTTGTAAAAGCCTGATTAAGTCACTTCTGGTCTCCTTTACAAAGGCTCTGAGTACCTAGAACTCCACAGCCTTTATGCAATTGTACTTTAGCTTACTTACTGCTAAGTTAGAATAACAATTATTGCTTCATTTTACTTAAATCTGTTGGTGCATGTTTGTGAGGTTTTTAGATCTGCTTCAAGGTGCTAAATTAATGCAAATGTTTTTCCTTCTGCTTTAATCGTAATATTCAGTATCTCCTAGACTTTATTACCAGAAGTTAAACAGAACTAAGAATTTATAAACAAAAATGTTCTATAATACAACAAAAATTCTTCTGCTTCCTTTTTGACTAAATAATCCCCTGCAGAAATATGCCACATGCATTGTCACATCTGTTCCTATTTCTGTATTTCAGGTGAGCTAATGAGGCTGGAGGTTTACAGGTCAAATGTTCCAAATGGAAACTGACCCTGTTGGAACAGCAGGCACAGCTTTGCTGGAAAGGTCTGTCCTGATTATAGCAAAGGTTGGATTCTAACAGCCCTGGGAAAAACGTTATGGGCAAATAGAAAAGGTTTTTGAAAACAGCCTAGCTGCAGCAGCTCACATTGTAATGGATACAGAATAGAAATGAGGAAAAAATCCCATCTCTTTAATGTACAAAAGTAATCCCAATACTGCTTCCACAGCTGGATATTTTCTTGATGATCTCTGACTAGCTGGATTAAAAATGTGACCATCATGCAGCTGGCTCTTAACTGCCAGGATACAGCATCTGTGGGCTTTATTGTCCTTTATTGTTCAACACAGGCACACTGGAGCACTGTAAGTAACTGAGAGGAAAACATACTTGGTAAATGATGGGACAAATATAAATAAAAGAAAGTCTGACTAGGCGTAAGTCCAGGAATGCTTCTGTAGCAACATCACTTTCTTACACATTACATTTCTGCGATGCCATCTGAGCATCTTTCCACATTTAACAAAGATGAGCTGATGAACTCTCTGGCACTGCAGCTGCAGACGGTGCTGGCAGGGGCTCAGCTGACAGGGGAGGGAGCCCCACACGGCGAGGGGGCAGCACAGGGCGCTCCCCAGCGCTCCCGTCCTGCTGCAGCACCCTCGGGTGGGACCTCGCAGGGATCAGGTACAAGTTCATTTCCCTTGGAACTGCAAGTGCTCTGCCGGACAGAAGGGTCTTTACACGCACTAACAGAGTACAGGACAGTACTCAGAGGCTGCCACAAGAATAGAGAAAGGGGGAGAAAAGAACTGAATGACTCTCCAGAAGGGAAGGGAAAGGAACACAATCTAAGAAAGGTAATTTTGTGAGGATGATCAAGAGCTCACTTGCTGAAGGACAGACTGGTATCAAAATGTTCTATACTAATGCCAGCAGGGATATGTTGTGTTGGCAACTTTACTTACAGAGAGCTTTCTGCAAGCAGTATGAAATTCTAGAATTACCTAAAACAGAAAGGGGGGGAAGCCTATCCTAAGGCACTTACAATGAGAATTTCTTTTAAAGCATTATTGTAAGGCCCAGCATGTTATTTCATAGTTCCATTAGCTTAATGGTGCTTAAAAGACTTCCCTGTTTCCACTTACATACCTGCCCTCCTTCACCCCACTGTCACCTCTTCCTAAAGACAGTCTTTTCCTGGCTCAATGTATTTTTATAGTGTGTGCAACTTTCCATCTGGGTAGCATATGTTTGAAAACAGACAGGTGTATGTTGTTAGTCTTCTTACAATCAAGCATCTGCTAAAAGTACCTTTTTAGAGATTGCATCATAGCTAACAGAAATGTAAAAAAATGATCTTTCTTTACTACCTTCTTAGTTTCCTGCACAGGACTAATAATTTAAAGCAATTTAGAAAGCTGTGAATCAATTCAAAAAATCTGGTATATGGAACAATACTTCAAAAGCTCTTAGAGCTTAGTACACTCATTGTTGTATGTTGGCTTTTACAATAGAACATCTGTGAAGGCTCTCTATTTCTTATGCAAAAAAAGAGAATTTCCAAAAGAAGCTCCTCCTAAAAAATACATATTTAGTCAATTAGCTCTCCTAAGTTAGAGGTTTATCAGTTATACCAGAACTATCACACAGACAGGTCCTTACCTTCATTTACTCAGTGGCATAAGAATCCTTTTATTAACTTCAGTGACAACAGCTTTAACTATGGTCATTGGTGCTGTTGGTTTTACTGCATCTTATATACAAGCAAAATGCAGGAATTTTATAGCCCATTTAAAAAGTCATCTGCAGTTTAGCTTCTCTCCTCAAAAAATGTCTCAACACATTATTTTAGAACACATTTTATCAGCATCTGATGATCTCTTCAACTAATTTTTTTTAGCACTAACTAAAACTTTAAAAAAATGAGCGTTACAGAATCATGATGCCAACAGATGTTCAAAGTACCTCTGAATATTGATCAGATATTGGCCAAATGTTTTGTGGCAAGGATTTCCACACTGGTTTTCAAAACTTTCTCCTAGACTTTGTGACCCAAATTCTGTTCTTTCACACAGCACACTATGTTGGGAATAACTGCAGTGAATCTTTATGCTTACTCCTCATTTACTCTAATCAAACAGAAATGCAGTCTTCCCATGAAAAGCTCAAATCATACCCTACATCTACATATTCCTGAATGTCCAAAATCCAGAAGTAAAGCAGAATTCAGTTTTTTCCTGTTATTTTCCATATATTTTAGAGGTAATGTCAAGATGTAAACTGGCAGTACAATGTAAATGTTGGGATTTGATTCAAGCCTGGTTTTTAACTTTACACTGACATACATGCTGCTATTCAGCATTTCCAATATTACTTCCAGGCCTCCAACTAGTAGCTTTGATGTTCTCTAAATCCTAGAAAATACACATCTATTGCCATATATACATATAAACATGTGACTATACTGGTTGCTTTCCATTATTTGTCATTATTCATGTTTAATTAGAAACAGTCTATCTTATTAAAAGAGAATATTTTTTTTTGAAAAACAGACTTATTTCTGCCACTGAAATATGAAATAAAATAAATTTAATAGAACTAAATCACATAATCTTCTATATAAGGGCACAATCCTTGCACTTCCATTAAGCTCAGAAGGAATTCTGCTCCTGCAGATCGAGGTGTCTGCTTCTGGAAAGAAAAATTATACTTAAAGTAGCACCTAGCCAGGTGTTAGACACAATTGGTGAGCAGTGGAAAACAGCACATATTTAGCTGAAGGTTTCATTAGAGTTTGACATAAGCCATGCGTTACCTTTGTAGCCAGCCGACACTCCATTACCCTAATATTGAAATGAGAAGTTGCTGCTTTATTCATTTCAACACAACTGTTTGCAATAACAAACGCTGCTCCACTTGGAAGTCTAACATCAGTTGCCCTCAGTGGATTGAACTCTATCAACTTGGCCTATTGAAAGAAAAATGAATGGTTAGTTTTAATTTACTGCTAGCTAACAGTGCACTTAGTTCTATAAATCAAATGCAAATTTGCATGCTTTTTCTCTTGAAAATCCAGGGACAGTTAAGGAAAGAAAGCTGACATGAAACAGTGAGAAAAGAGGTTTAACCTCATTGGTCAAGTTACACATACATTTCAGACCTTTCCCTGTAGCTGTATTTTAAAATGTTTCCATTAAGTCTTCGGGTTTTTTCAGGATTTCACAGAACCCCACCCAACCTATTTTTCTTGCGTGTTTAAGACAACAGTTTTTCTTTGATCTACAGAGAAGTCCCAGGCCTGGCTGAAGCTAATGTGCATGCCACTAAAACAAGGGGCTTCACATTCCCTGCCCCTTCATCAATGTCCATCTCCCCTTCAGCCTTCTGATATTCCAATACATCAAGATTAGTTCACTGAGGTACAGGATAGTACCATATTTTAGAACTCACTGGAGACAGTGATCATGGCACATATGGACAATCAGAGAAATTAAATAAAACTACATATAAAAATGTAGATACCTCTCTCCTTTCTGACATAAGAGAATGCCTTGCCTCACAGATGCTTACACAGGCTGCGTAAGATGTTCCCAACATTTGTGACCTTTTCATGGAATAAGCTAGGCATCCATTAATTAAATAATTCAGGATGTAATGTAATCAAGAGATTAAATTCACATCTGGTTTTTCATTGGGATAAGTTGTAAATCATGTGCCCTGCTCTGGCTTCTTAGAATAGGCTGTAACTCTGCAAGCAGGGACGCCTTACTGACTTTGGCATTGCTCATCCCCAGAGAGTTCCTTGAGCAGCTCGAGTGCTAAATAAACAATGACAAATCTGCTTGTACATTATGTACAGCTTGTGCTACTCCCTGCCATTGAGATTCTGGACCACGTCACAGAATTACTATCAAGACAGACAGACTTGCTTACATTTAAATATACCCTTTAAGAACTGCTACATTAGATCAGAATGTACCACTAAGCTGGTCTAGTGTCCTGATTCCAACAGTAGCCATACATGGCTATTTAGGGGGAATATAAAAATAGGACATACACAAAGTAATCTTTTTTTGGGTATAATTTTGTAGCTTTCCATAAGCAAAGATTACAATGGTTATACTTACACTGGAAGAAACATCCAACTATGAAGTTTAGTAGCTACAAATAGGCTAATACTCTAATAGTGTATCCAAGAAGGTCTTTTTTGAACCCTTTTAAAACTGCCTTCCACAATGTACGGTATTTCTCAATTTAACAATGAATGTTTTGGAAAAAACCCCCAAACTTCCTTGTTTGTTTTTAACAAGCTGCTTGCTAATGTCATTGTGTTTCTATTAGTTCCTCAGTTATGAAAAACACTGAATTCTCCATTTACCTTCTCTTTACTCATTTAGGGGTTTTACAAAGCTTCAAAGTATCACCCTCAAAGCTTCTTGTTTTCCAAGCTGGAAAGTTTTAAATTAGTCAGTCAATGCTCATATAAAAAAAAAATAGCTTTGATCAACCTCAGTGCCCTTTACCGTACTTTTCTCATTCTAGTGTATTTTTTTTGAGATGGGAGGCCAGAACTGCATTCATCTGCAAGTACACTGAAGCAAATATATTTTCTGATTTGTTCACAATTTCTTTCGTAATATTCTCTAACGTTTTCTTTGTCTTTTTGATCACCACCTCTATTACAAGATCATCTGTGTGCGTGCAGCAAAATATCATTATTCATGTAATTGTGTTTCTACTGCTAACAGAATAAACATGAAGAGAAGGTGTAGAGTAGGTGCAGGTGATGTGAAACTGAAAATACCTATGTCTCATGATGGCATTAAATGCTTGGTGTAATTCCAGGAAACATTTTTTTTTCTTTGTAAGCTCATCCAAGATATGGCATTCGGGAACAAAGGGTGCAGCGATATAATACCATAGCCATAAGGAAAGTAAAGTTTTTTGTGGAATGCTACATTAATTTCAGTAAAAGTATTTTGATAGGTTTGAGGTTTGAACAGTCACAGTCCTGTGCATTTTCTGGGACAGGGATGAACTCCTCTGTAAATTCCACTGCGAGCACTCATGCATAACTTGGCAGGTCCTGTTTATCATAGCTAGTCCACCTTCTGTCACCACGTTTAAGACAGCTAAATGCCTTCTACATCAGAATCCAGCCACAGAATTGTCTGGAATTAGCAAAACTAGTGAAAAAAAGTCTCCATTGTCTTTGTAACTGAACCTGGCAAAACTTCCTAGAACTGTTTGGTTATAAGAATTTTCAAGAAAGCATTTTTGTAACAATTATCCCATTTTCACTGAATACAAGGCATGCCGACCATTCAGCTTTCATTATATGGGAAACATTCTAAGTTCAGCAATGAATTAGACAAATAATGTGGAACCTGGTGCTCTTCTAGAGTACACCTTTTCTTTCCTCCTTCTTGCCATCTCTCGTTTTCCTCATTCACTCAAACTTGTCATACTCGACTTTACATAAGTTTATACATTTAATTCGGGTTTCATTTGTATACCAGTGGTGCTTATACTGCTTACTAAGGTATTTCAGTTTCTCATCTCATCTTTCTGCTAGACACCTATGAAGGTTTTTTTTTTTTGCATAAATTAATATTCCATTGTTAGTTTAGATTACAAAGATCCACATACAGTTCCTTCTTCTGCCAGAAAAGCGATCGACTGGTCCATTCCCCCACCTTCTGTGCCAATGTAATATTCGCTCTTGGTGCAAATTTCTGCAAGTTCCACCTGAAAAAATATCAACATGTGAACCTTCAGCCAGGGTTAAGGATGATGCCTTTATTCTGTTTACGTATGAACTAGTGAGAAAACAAAGGAAATAAGGACAGAGTTCTGAAACCATTGTCTCACACATCAAGCAGTGTAAGGTGGTATCAATGCCACAGGGCGCCTTTTCCCTCTTGTTCTGTAGCAAAAAAGAATCAACTATTCAGTATCTACAAGCCCCACCATATCCAGATGCTTTTAAGAGTATCCTTGTTCAGATGCTCAGCTCTTGTGGCTGTCCTCTTCCCACTTTCCTTGTTCACTTCAAACCCTTCCATCCCAACAGCCAGTATTTTGTTGATGTAATTAGTTGAATCCACCTAGATATGCACCTCAGTATCTCAGAGAAAAGTGGCAAGTTGTTACTTTGTACTGTTCATGCACTGATTCCATAATCAGAAATATTCAGAAACCCTTTCTCCCTGTAAATATTCTAATCAGTGGTGCTTGTCATTTCTCCTTGAGATACTGTACTCTGCTTACACTGTTTATCTGAACTAATTCATAGCTATATGTGATGTGCATTCTTTTGTGACATTTTGGACATATTTCTGTGCATTCTGATACTTGCTGGTCAGAGGATACTTTGGGAGGGTGGAATATCACTGTCAGAACTGTCAAAAATAATAATTTACAGTAAAGCTTTCAGCTATCAGGCCAAGGCAAAACAACTCAAGAGAAGCCTTGGAGACTGGTCAAAGAGCTAGTCAAAAAGAAGCAGGTCAAAAGGCAGCTATCCCTGGCCACCTATTATGACCCTGACCAGTTTGTTTTTCTAAGCACAAGGTGACCACAGGGAAGATGGGAAAAGAACTTCAGAAAAACCCTGGGCCGTTTTTCAGCCTGGTGGCAAAGTCAGATTCAGATTCCACACTACGGATGTAGCACTGCAGGAGTGAAACAAGTTACCCAGCCAGACAGGGACATTAGCCAGCACACAGCTGTAAAAGGCAGCAGATAAAGGCAGTAAATCACCATGCTGAGAGAGAGGTATGTGCAGGGTGCCTGCCTGCTCGCTCCCTCCAGGTCGGTAATGGCACCACAGACAAAGCTGTAAAGTTGGTGCTTAGATGAATGTAATCAGGCTGAACTGTTTGCAAATGCACTAACCACCAATTTATTCATGCAGTTATGCCCAATAAGCCTTAGGATGATAAGCAGAAGTTATCAAAAGAACATTAACAGTTCGTCTAAAACTATGCAGAGTGGATCTCTTTGAATCCAACATGGTAAATGGCCTCTTACTAAAAAGACCATTAATGAGAGAACATTGAAAGCGTAATCACTAAAAATACTGTCCTTTTCTGCACCGCCTTTCCTTTGTGTATTTTAAAGATGAGCTGAATTAGAGATCATGTTTTTCTTTCTAGAGACATTTTTTCTCTTGAGAAAGTATAGAAGCATCACACATTTTGTTACTTTCTTTTTAACAAATGCCGTCTCCCAGCTTCATCAAAATTCGTTTTTCCTCCTTTGTCCCACGTCCACTCCAAAAGTCTCATTTCCAGTTTGAACCCCAGACCTCTTCATCCCGTTGACAAAATTTTAACATCCAGTCACCCTATGTCTCTGCTCCACTGTAAGTTGGAAATTATTCTGAACAAAATACTAAAGAGTGCAATGATGCTTTTTTCAGGAAAGAACAAACCTGCACACACAGCAGGCTCGAGGTGCTCACTCCTTTCTACACGTGAAGGCATGCCTATTTACAAACATGTTGCTGGGATGTGGCAATGGCTGCAGGTTTCAGCCAGTTCTGCTGAACCTGCCTTTCCTCCCTCTGAGAATTCAGCAGTACCACATCCCTAATTTGTGTTGCCGCTGGCAAGAGATACCAGATTGCAGTTCAGTATTCCTCACTGGCCAAGAAGACCTTGCCAGCTGACAGGTCATGCACACTTTAATAGTGGCGTGGCTGTGCAAACCTGGCCTGAAGTACCACTCCTGGGGTACTCACAATGTATGTGCCCACTCCTGGGCACAGCTGCCCGAGGTATTACTTCATCTGCAACTGCCAGATAAAGCTTTGCAAAGTCACAAATTAAGCGTTTCATCCTTCACTTAGTCTGGTTTCAACTCTATCTCCACATACACATCAGCTACCACTTGATTGCTTAAACTGTTTGGACTTTATGAGCCTGTGCTTATTAAATAAATATCAGGAGAAGTCTCGCAGAGGAGGAATGTTACCAATTAGGACAGTGCCGCTGCCCTGTCCCTGTCCCAGTGAGCTGTGCCTGGTTACGCTGGGCCTCGCTCCGGCCCGGCTCCCCAGCTGTCCAGCTGCGTATGCCGCGCTCACAGCGCTGCTCCAGCTTGAGCAACTTCTGTTTTGAAACTTAGCAAGGATTGGCAGGACCACCAAGTAGTAACTGGCAAGGGTTGCGAAGAACCCTCTCCACAAGACAGCCCAAGGCATCCCTGAAATATTATTTGGTTTTTAATTTAAACAGGCCCTTGCTGACACAGGCTGGCCTTCTAATACTAGGATGAGAAGCATGTGAATGGAGAGGAAATCATCTGTAGAGAGAGCAGTTTCTACTTACTATTGAAACAAATGGGCAAACGTTCGCCTTTTTGCTAAAATAAGTGAAAGGGCAAAGTTTCATTGGAAACTAATGTGAGGACTAAACTGGAGAGCCTTGTGTACATATTTGATCCTTGGGAAAGGATTGTCATATGACTGAAGCAGTGAGCCACATGTTGGGAGATCTGGGCTCAATTTCTAGCTCCACATTCAGTTTCTTGTGATTCAGAGAAAGTCTCTTTAATTCATCATGGCTTCATTTCCTCAGTAAAAAGAAGAGTATCTTCCCCCTCTCTGTAATTAGTAACTGCTATTTGGGATTCTTAGATGATAATGCTATAAATATGTGTGACTTCATTACTAGAAACTGGAAAAAACCCACATATTACTATGCAAGTTCTTAGAGTTTAGGCTTCTCTAAGAAAATATCTCTAAGGAAAAAAATCTGGGAGAATCATGTAATAAAAGGAAATAACTTTTGCCTATCTCAGAACAGTGCCTTGTTTCCATTCAACTTTAAACCCTCAGAAGCTCTTTAGGGCAAGGACTGTTTGAATCATCTGTTATTTATATCTCTGCAGTGTATGTCTGACCTGTAAAAACACAGGGCTTCTCAAATCCCAGATTTCACTGCGCAATTTGGCAACATCTCAAATGTATGGCTGAACAATACCTAGGCATGCAATGCCTTCCTTCTGGATGCACTGCAGTTCCTGCAGAGAAGTAGCTCGGAGCGCTCTCACAGCCACATTTTGGGGGACTGCACCCCTGGATACACCCCAGCATCACCCGGCAGGCAGGCAGCTCAGAGGGGGCCAGGCACCCATTGGGGGCTTCAAAGTGCAACTGTTATGCATATAAAATAAACAGTGTTGTCCCTCCTGAGCTCTGCAGGAGTCCCAGGACAGGCTTTCTCACTGCACTAGTAAAAGCAGGTATTTGCTCCTCATGAAGCGCCATGAGAAAGACACAGAAAGAAGAAGCCCATCTGCACGTAGACTCTGCCTGCATCCCGTGTCTTCTGATTCATGTGAGAGATCACTTGGAGCCAACCACAAAACATAACTAGTCCTACTCACCCAAGGCTCATTAGCATGCTTTTCCATCCCTAAAGCAGTATTTCAAAAACACTAGTAAACCATAATTTAAGTCTTCATAGAATTTCACATAGTTTACTTTAAAAGCATTCCTATAAGAGTGCTGTTATCTTCCATTCAGAGACAGCACAGATATTTACATGATTTGTTCAAAGTCATGTGAATCAGTCACAAAGCTGAAATGAGAATTCAAAAACCTCCCCATTTCCAGTATTGTGGCTTATATCTCTAAAGAATACGGTCTCAGGGAAACCATTGCAGGGTGGATTTACAATCTTATTAATAACATCATGGTAATGAAAAGTGGAACAAAAAAAATTAAAGTTAAAATGGGTCTGAATAGTAGCATTATTACAACCTTAGAAAAAAAATTAATTAGATGAATTAAAAATTTCCTTCGCTCAATTATTCTGAGATCCACATATGCCATTGCCCTCTGAATTTCTGTATTACTGCTCTAGGAAGTTGTTCCAACAGGACTAACTAGACCAGGTCATCATTTGTGAACAGTAACTATCATGCAGACAGGAAGTCCTAAGGTGTCATCTACACTATTAAACAAGCAAAGTGATATATTTAACAAAGTATTTCAAAAAGCTCAAACATCAGGAGATGCTTCCTTTGAACTCACCCCCCTGTGAAAAAAACAACTCAGCAAGCTAGTGCATATAAGCACAGAATCACAGAATATCCTGAGCTGGAGGGGACCCCAAAGGATCATCAAGTCCTGCTCCTGGCCCTGCACAGGACAACCCCCAGAATCCCACCATGTGCTGGAGAGCATGCCCATGAGTAAGGGATTGTCAGCTAGACAATGTTCATTAAAAGGCTTGAGTCTGAACAAAAATATAGAATATATTAAGAGCAGCCTTTGTGGGTCAAACCAATGCCACATCTAGTCCTGTATCTTGTACCTGAAAATGGGCTCTTAGTATGGACCAGAGGCCAAGTATAGGTCATATTTCTCCAGGAATATTTATTTTTTGATAGAGTTTCCTAGGCTGAATGTGAATTCCGCACCCTTGGCTACCATCAATGGATTTCTTACGTGTGAATTTGTTCAGGCTCTCTTTTAACTCATTGATAATTTTAACATGTAGGTCATCCGGTAACAAGGACTTCTACAACTTGTCAGGTGCAGAACTGTCTCCTTTTGTTGACTGTTAATGTGCCCCTGACAAGCTTCATTTCATACCTTCTGGCTCTTACCTTTTGAGGGCAATGAACAATTGATTCCTATCCACTCCATCGATTGCCATCACCATTTTATGGATCTCTGTCACTTCCTCCTTTAAATGACTTTTTCCATAGAGTCATAACATACTTTTGTGGAGGTCATTCTGTACCTTTAATCGTCCGTGTGGCTTTTTCCTGAATCTTTTCCAATTTAATTATCTAGGTTGGTAAGAAAGGAGAAAAGAAGACTTGCAGCTTTTCTTAGCCTACCTTAGAAAAAATGTCATTGTATTACTTGCTATTTGAATGTGACAAATGAGCCACATAAAATGCATGTTAATTACTATTGACCTAAACATATGGTAATGCAACCTCAGCCAGTTCAGCACTACTACACCACCTCTGTCCCTGAGGTCAGAGGAGACATTACACGACCACATATCTGCCCCTCCTATGCCAAGTGCCTTTGTTTCACCCTGCTTTGGCAGTGGCACGGCTGAAGCAAACTGTTCCCTTGTGCTGAGTGCAGGGAGGGCTGTGAAGGTGAGCAGCAGTGAGCGGGGCCGCTGGGGTGGGAAGTGAAAATACCTGCAGCAAGTGGAGCAATACCCTGAGCTGTTTTGTACACCCTGTGAGCACAGGACAGCCGTGAGCGTAACGTGACAGCAGGAGTAGCTGGTAGGTGAGTTAAACCTTGGAGTCTCCCTGGTGATCTGTCAAGAAACACTAAATATTGCAGCTTTTGGATGCCAGACCCACGCAAACAGCACTTTTATAGCTGTTGGCAAGTACACACGCCAGGTTGGCTGTGCTTCCATGGGAGATGTTTAGTATCAATGAGTTTCATGATATATTAACAGGGTTTTTTTTGTTGTTTATCCAACAAAAAATGGTAAAACACATTAAATGAGAACATCCATAATTAAAACAATACAAAGCCACATCACTAGGAGTAGAATATCAGTGCATACAATTTACTAACAAACAGTTATGCTTTAAGAAATTTCTGTGAATTAATTACTTAAGGAAGCTGCTCTCAGGTTTTAGACAATTTTAGTTGGAGCATTTGAAAAAATCTAAAACTAATCATGTTCAAAATGTAATTTTTTTAGGCTGTTCCTTTTCAATAGCTTAATTGTAAAGCCTGTTCAGAGTGTATCCTATTGCAGAAGGCAGTACTTACCAGTTTGTCAGGCAGGCAACTGGCCCCCACGTGCAGACCTAGGCTGGCTTTTGATCTAAGAGCTCTCCTAACTACCTCTGCTTTTTGTTGGAAACAATTTAAGGTTCTCCCTGATAAGGAGCAAGTCAATCTTGGGTTACAAAGAAAGAAATTACTATCACTTAAATCTGTTTTATCTTTGAGCCACAAGATTTCCTATCCAGCATGCAGAAAGTCTAATCTGGGAAATCATATTAGTGGAGATATAATTTAGTCTCACAAAGAAGGACTGTAATTTTTAATTATTAGTTGCCTTATGTGTAGTTACTCTAGATGGAGAGATTTCTTGTAATAAGAACTCATCAATAGCTCTGCATCATGTTACCTTGTTTTGGATTTTTAATGGAAAAAGTGGGTTTTCAGTAAAATGATACTTTTCATTAGTATGTATTTTTCTCTGCTTGTTTATGTTTCAATATGAAACACCTCAAATTCAGGTTTTGATTTACAACTGAGTATTTCTGGTCTTTCAAGTCAAAGAACTCATAAACTATGAGCCACCCAATACAGCTCCCTCCATTCTCTGTTGCCTTATCATTTATTTACTTTCAGTTTTGTATTATCGATAATGAACATCAAGGCCTTAATGTACAAAGGTATTTAGGCATCTGAGGAATAATGAAAGTGAACAGATGATCACTTACAAAAAAGTCCTAAAAATAGAAACCTAAGGAATTATCTGATTGAGAACAGATATGGAAGTTTCACCTTTAATAGTCCCCTTGCTCACAAAGAGGCCAAGGGCCAACTGCTCTGATTTTCACTCATGCAATAATGGGTCTGGACAGTGTGTAAACTGTGACAGAATTTGTCCCTATATAACTGTCACTGTCAATATGTTCCAAACCAGGGATCAATCCCTTCCAATCTCACACAGCCCTTAAAAGAGGTAAACTTGTGTAAGATTAAACCCCTTAAAAGAGTAAGACAATTAGTGAGGAGGAGACAGGCAAATATTTGTTAGTAAAACAGAATTAGTGTTGCTTAGTATTTTTTTGGAACAGCTCACCCTACATTACACAGAAACTTGATATATACAAATCCAGAATGACAGCAGCCAAAATAAAGCAATCTTCTCCATAGAATGATAGTATTAAATTACATCTGCCTCAGTGGTTTAATGTAACCTCATTTTGGCCAAAGTTCAGGGTGCTAGATTTCCTATATATTACAGTGCAGTAGTAATTATAACCAATCTTTAAAATAAAAAAAAACCCAACAATTTTCTTCCTGTTTTAAATATTATTGTTCATGAAGGGAAGCTCCATGAAGAAAATGAATTTGTCAATGTAAATTACTTTTAGCACTGTCATTTCCAGGGCTCCAAAAGTCTCTCTGGCAGGCAAAATTAAGTAACTGGAGTATTTAAACACCTATTCAGTCAAAACTCCTGTGTATACATTTACTCTCTCTCTCTATGGAAATACAGTAATGGTTTCCTGAGGAACATTCCTTAACATTTTAGTCAGTTTAATCTAAAAAGTCAGACTCAGTCTACTGCTTTCCTTTACAACAAATAATGTTGGTAATTTAATGGCAAATGCAGTATAGATTTTCTATGAAATTCCACACAGTTTGGTTCACAATACTGAAAATGAAGGAGAAACACAGATAAAGACGAGTGTTTTACAGTAAGAAGAAAACATTCTCTGTCACGTAGGGTGTAGTTAAACTCTAGTTGCAGGCTGATTTTTTCCCAAATTGTGCACATTTTATATACATGGATATATGTATGAAAATAACTTCGGAAATATAAGGCACTATGTTTCATTTATTAAGGTATAAAGTGATGCCCAAATTTTGAGGTTATTTTTATCACAAGGAATGTCTTTATTTTTAATCTCTGGTCTGGACTAGGAATAGATTGCTGAAAGTTACCATCTGCTTCCAGTTTGCACATAAAATCCCAATTAGCTAAACCTCATATATGTTTTGCAAGGTAATTATGGTTCCTTTTTTCCAAAATGGGAAAGTATTTGTCAGATAGTATCTGGATGTCCTCATAAGCACAGCAATCTTAGCTTGACTTCGTCTGCCCTCTAACATGCTCAAATAGAAGGTTATCAATTTGGTTGATGAGAGATTATGGCCTTTGATTTCCAATCTTCCAAAGTACTCCCTTTCCCCTTGATTACAAACACACATGGTCAAACTTAACAAGTTAAAGAGCCCCGTTTTTCCAGTTTCACAGGGAGACAGGAACTTTAGAATTTTTCGGTATTAACAATAATTTAAATTACAATATCTGTGTGCCATTTTGTGTGCAAACAATCTGAGTTTCTCATAGAAATAACCTGAGCATGCATCTGTCAAACATTTTGATGCATCAGTAAAATAAATAATAAAAATAAACTTTAAAAAATTAGAATAAATTATAAAACAATCCTAAGCACTACTATCAGCACAAGTTATTAATTTCAAAGTCACACCATCAATATGTATACTCACAGGTTTTCTTGCCAGATAGACAAGGGTAGGTATTAGATAGGTATTAAAGCCTTAATGCACATGAGAAAAAATATTAGGAAATGGTAAAAGGTTCAAGTTAAGCCCTTCCATTATTATATACATGAATATAAGGCTTCAGAAACAAGGCAGAAAGGATTCCAGGTGGCATATCTATTCTCCCACTGAAATCAGTGACACAGCAGATATAGTAACTGCTGAAATACCATTTAAAAATGTTTAAAACCCACACTCAAATTCATCTGAGCCATAGCTTGGGAAAATTGAAGCCAATGGACACTGTGCCATTACAGATACATTTAGGTCCTTTATTTATCATTCTGTTTGACTTAGATTTTTCTCAGTCTAGATAAAGTCAAATATAATTCAAATTCCTATGTTCAACGTTTCACGTTCAATTAAATAACCCCCATTAATTTTTGATCTACTCCTCCCAGTAAGTGTGTGCACAGCTGCCCAGCATGGAGTTACAGAAAAAATGTTAAGGTGGCTGAACAGACCTTAGTTTCACAAGATTTTACATTTGGACAGCAACATTATCATCACATCTTTCAAGTAAACCCAGTTACCCAAAGTACCAAGTGATTTTCTGTACTCATTAATTCCTACCACGAAACACAAAGCTGGGACAATTTAGAGCATTATTATATTTCCTTTACAAAAAGTATCTTCTCCTGATGAAAAGTTATACAAAAGATTGATTTTGTAACAGTGAAAGAAAAACCACTCTAAAATCAAAAGCTACTAATACTGAGCATTGCTGCTGTTTGAGTGATGCCAACAAGCCTCAGACTGGTATCCTGTTTAGAGGAGAAAAATGGATTCTTTTTAAAGATCACATTCTACATTTTCCATCTTGTTATTTGAATGCTATTGCACTGCTGCAACTGGTTAGCACTGCACATCTGGCTGAATTGTCTTGAACTGGTATTTTCCCTAAACTATTGTGTATGTGTGTGATGGGTTTTTTAAAAAAAATAAATTTGTATGCACACTGAAACAATGCCCTATTGCAGACTGCTACACACAATTAGTGAGAGCTTTTTTTTTCCTGATTTTGTTTTCAACGTCAAAAAAAGTGCTATTTTTAAAGTAAGCCACCATGAAATTCTAGCCACGTTTTTACAATGTTTTTTAATTCTGGGGTTTTTTGGCTCTTAATCTCATAGGCCAAAACTTCACACTGGAAGTGTTATCTCATAAAAGCTCTAAATTTCGATGGCTTTTACTCTACAGTTACTATTTTAAACTTACATTTATCAGGAAAAAGAGCGTACAACTAAAATATTCTCATAAAAATAGTTTCACAGAAGCAAAACAGATAAATGTTCCATTCAGGATAAGGTCAATTTTTCATAACTTTGGCTACAGAAGCCCTATGATTCAGCCAAATTTGATTTCAAAGCCAAAAGTTTCCTGTACTGCTGCTACAAACCATCATACTAAGATTTTGCAAAGTCCATCAGTCTAATGAGGGGCAAAAAGTCAATCTTTTCTCATAAAATTACTGCCATGACCAAATATTGTTACTTATAAATACTACAATTTACAACTTTCGCAACTCTAAAGCATTTGGGAAAAAAAAAATATGTAGGGGAGGGGTACAGTGATATTTCTTCTTTGAAATAAACAAACACATAAATATCCAGAGCCTTAAAAACGCAAGGTCCTGCTTTGCTTTCTAGTAGAAAGGATCTGGAAAGCCCCTAGTTCTGCTCGGCTAAGAATTCCCCCTGCCATGGGGGAGCTCCCTGCTGATGCACAGCCAGCACTGCTGGATCCTGCACAGATACCGTTTGACACCAGCACAGGATGCATTAGGAGCTGGCAAGAAGTGGCCAGAGCACTTTTTATACTTCTGAGGGCTCACATGCCTAGATTGCTCTAATTTATACCCAGAGCAGCTCCGCCTTAGACGAGGCAGCTCTGCGAGGCAAAGCATAAATTCAGTGCAACAGAGAATCTGGATTTCACCAGATACAAGAGGTCTGTAATGCTAAATCATAAATTAGCCAAGAACACAGGACTTGTTTTTACTGTCCACTAAGATTTGGGGAAACTTAAAGGCTGGACAAAAGTAATCAGTGCTCAGAGCTGTCATCCTCTCTCTTAACCACCACAACCAGGTGTCTTGGTCTATGCAGGCACACAAAACCTAGGACGTGCTCTCAACTGCACCTATGTTGGCTATTGAGAATTCTCATCTGTACATTAATTGCTCATTTTTCTTCACAAGTGCAAAATATCTGGCTGCAGACAGCAGGATTTCCTGACAAAAATGTGTAATTGTGTCTCTTGTGTTTGTCCAACTGTATTTCAGACACCAGCTTAACTTTCAGCACATTTTTCAACCAGCAAGAAAAGACTTTGGGTTGATTGAACAGGACATATGAGGAGAAGGAAAGCCATTCAGTGGAGTCTCTGTCTTCCTTCTGTTCCTCTGTAATTTTCTATGAAAATGCCAGAAGGAGTTCTGCACCTTTCTTTACAACAAGTCTGGCATAATGCTGGCCAGTATTCCCCAGCCACGTGTAAATTCAGCTCAAGATACACACTGTATCATTTATTCCCTGATGAAGGCTGTGCAGTATTTCATGGAATAATGAAAACCGGGCTTCTGGTTTTCCAGATACAGATTTCTCCTACCTAGTAAAATTTGGACTTTCTGACCTCTGTCAGTTTTATGGGTTTTACAGATACCCAATTTCTGAACACGTGCACTCCAGTGATTCTGATCAGTAGTTCCCAAGCTTAGCTCCTTTGGTGGCCACCATCAGAGATGGTGCTGACCTGTGGTAAGGCCATCTGTGCAAAACCAGACACTTCTCGCCAGGCCAGGTACGTGTCACGTCACCTCCAACACTTGACCTGGAAAGCCTCATCCACCCGAGCGGGATCCTTGATTCCACGTGTTCCTCCACCACTGCTCTGCGAGTCTCAGCTCACAAACCAGAGCCTCTGTCAATGTGTCCAGTCCCTTACTTACCTTCTGACCACACCTTGCACCAACACCAATCAGGCTGACAGTGCCTGTGGCCATGTCCTCCTACATAAAAAGCTGCCCTGCCTCACCACCCTGGTCCCTTCTGCCTTAGCCCTGCCTGACACTGCTGAGTCCCCTGAGCTGTGCAGTGTGGATGGTGCACTCACTGCTGAGCGACCGCTGCAACTGCAGCTAGAGAGAGAGAAGTAAATCCCAACACATCAGCAAAAGCCTTCTGTGTGAATGTGTTTACCTCATGGCTCAGAGAAGTGCTTGTTACCAGCAGAGTTAACAGCTGCCATCATCATGTGCCACTTTCAGCTGGCTTTGTACCACAATTTGGGAATGTCTGCCTTAGACAATAGGCACAAATACGCATAACAGTCACATTTAGATCTGTTCTTCTCTCTTCCTGACAGTGTTCTAATTTAAGATCCTAGTTTCACTTAACCAGACATTTTTACTGGAGAGAAGTTCATTCCCATATGGCACCTTCAAGAACCATGACTCCTCCAGAAATTTGTATTACATGAGCCAAATTCTAGTAACAGTTGTACTGCTAACAGGTCACATACTTGGGGTTTGTTTTTAGACTAATGTTTGTTTAAAAGTGAGGAATACATTTTGGATTGTAAATATATTCATTCTGAAAAAACTACGAAGAGAATAAGGAGAGTCAGATGGAAGAATTTTACCTCTACTTTGTGCTGATTATATAATTTATCAAGAAATTGTTCCACAGGCCTCCAACAGATGCTCTGCTGTTAAAGCCATGAAAAGTCATTCAGGGAGAGGGTAAAGGCCTCGGGGGTGTGGTCCACATGCTTCAGCACATATATCCTCAGTCCTGGCCTGCAGATAGCACATCTGGTCCAGGCATGGACCTGATGGTTGGCCAAAATACAGGCTTACAATAATGCTCCTTTTTTCAGCTTTAATGTAAGCCTGTTTTCTTGCCAAATCCAAATCCTGCCAAAATTTGGCCAAAGATGTTTGCTCAATTGTGCAATATCTTAAGTTTATATCCAACAACTCTTTGCAAAAACAATTGTATCGTGTTTTTAATGTTTACAGGCATTAACAATATTTAATTTTAAGTAGAATTTTACTGCTGACACTCTCGTGTTTTACAGTAAATTACCTTAGAGAGGGTTTTTCCGTTAGCTCTGAGTGTCACGAGTCCTGCACAGCACACCAAAGCACTGGAGCTAGAGAGACCAGAACTTGGAGGGATGGTTCCATCTAGCAGACAATTCATTCCAGTTGGGTTATTAAGACCAAAATGTTCCTAACAATGAAAAATAAACAATCTCAGTTTCAAGTACAGACAGGCTCAGGCTTGCAATTATCTGATACTTAGAAAGAGAATCCTTCTGCTGAGTTGCTGGAACCAAGGACCTGCTTCTGGTATCTCCAAAATAAAGCAAAAGCAAAATTTTCCTTCTCCTCCTTAAGAACAAAGCTAATGGTAGGGCTTCAGCCAAAGGTATGTCTGCAATTCCTGTACACAAACATATAACTGTACCCCAAGCAGAACTCAGCATGGGCTGAATGCCTAAGAATTTACCAAGCTTCGTGGGTGGGTTTTGCAGCAAGAGGCTCCACTCTGAGCTGCCGTGGTGACAGTTACCCATCACTTCATACCCTACTTTGGTCCTGTTCTTGACAGCTCTTCACTTAAGGCATCCTGAAGAACTTAAGGTCCACTTTATTCTTCACTTCTAACGCTGGCATGTGGTCTTAGGGAGCCACATGATGCTGATGGGGAACTAGTGGCCATGCAGCTGTATTCAAAGGCAGATATTCATCTCCTGAAGCACCCACAGGGCTGACCTTGGGAAAAGCAAATGGTACTTGAGGGACTCTGTGCTTTAGGAGGCACAGACACACCTACCAGCAGGGAAGGTCTCTGTCATACTATTTTTAGAATGAAGTTTAAATACCTTTACATACATGAGAGATATCACAGATAATATGTTTAATCCAGAAGTCCTAAATCCTCATCTACATACTCTTTTAATTAATCTTTAGTTGCTTTGTCTTTTTATTTATAACTGCTTTAATATACATTTCTCGCTGCTGTCAGTTTGAAACAAACATGCAGTACTTATTAAAAAATCATTGAATGTATATGGGAGGTACATGAATAGCTGCATTGTGATGCAATTTATACATCAGTAAATTATGTTCCAGTGTCAATAATCAGAACAAAAACAGCAGTATTTTCATAAAGAAATGTCCACCTTCAAAAGATTTCTATTACTTTTCCTGAATCAGCCTCAACCATAAGCAGCAATGGTAGAGATCAGCAAACACAAAGAGCCTCCTTTAAAGTCTTCTGCCATCAGTTCAAATTATTTTGAATTTCCCTTTCTAAAAATATAGGAAATTCATACCTAAAATACTATTGCTGCCCTTGCCCCTTCATGAAGAACACTAGACAGGCTTGTTCAAAAACAGAAAATGCTTGAGTAACCAGAAACTGATCCCCAGTTTCTGGATTGTCTTGAATGTGAATCAGCCTTGCAGACTTATCACGCGATGTTTAAATAGAAAACGTACTTCAGTTTCAAAAATGAAAATGGACTTTGCCAAGTTCTGCAATAGTTCTGTCCCAAAAGGATAGCATGTTCAACTCAATATAAACAGATTATCCTGCTGGACCCTCTGAGTACTTGTATTTCAGTGTTTTTTAAGTCTGTAACATTTATGCTTATTTTTTGACAGTACTAGAGTCTGCAAACCTGCTTTGCAAATTAACCTTCAAGTATGAAAGCTTGTCCTGAGGAAACAAATCTCAGTAGCAGACTGCAAAATAAATAAAGTCAATTGGTCATGCTAGCCTTAATATAAGAAAGGATATATTGTAAAGAAACCTAATATATATCTCTACAGCCAATGCAATTTAAACGCCTGTGTTACAGAGCAATACAAAATTGAAAATACTCATGTTACTGCACACATAAGTAATTTATTGGGGTCTGTACATAGAGACAGGGGTCTGTTTAGGAACTGTGGATTGTAATCAAGTGATTTGTGCCGCCGATTGTTCCAAATACTGTATTTTGAAGCCTCCAGTGGCAGGTTTGAGGCAGCCTTTGCTGGCAGTGCTTACCTATTGGACTGTCCCGTGGGGATGGCCTATCCTGAGGCAAACTTCATGTGCTTCAAAAAGTGTATGTGCCCATAATTTGGGCTGGCTGTGGCAGCCCGTTCCTGACCCAGCCACCGCCATTTATCCCATCTGCCCTTCCAGAAACGTCACTGCGTTGACATCGAGCAGAAAAGTCACCTTTTTTTGAACTCAAGGGGCCACGAATCACCTGCAAACAGCAGGTGAGACTTACAGGAGCCCCTCTGGTGAGTTCAGGCTGCCTCCCAGCACAGCACTGACCATCAGCTCTTGGCTTCACATGCAGCTTGGCCTTGCCGTCAGCCTGGAGACAGGCGAGCTCTGGCGCAGAAGATAAAGCTCAGAGGGGCACGCAGGGAAATGGCTGGCTGGCTGGTCAGTGCTCCTGCTTTCCCATAAGGGTGCCATTTCCTGCAGAGCTGCACTTTTAACTCAGGAAATTTTGAGAATCCCATTCCAACACTGAAAACCAGGATAAGTAATGGTTCTTAATGGATTATTTCTTCTGTGTGCTGTTTACTGAGTTTCTACATTTTCTTCTGCCCTAGTGCATGACTCAGCTCCACTCAGTTGTTGTGCACAAATTATAGGGTTCCAATACTAGTGGAAGTTCGTGGGTTTTAGAGTGTTTCCATGGGAAGAAAAGGACTAAAGTATGATCTTTGTGCCCTGAAAGACAAACCTCCAAACCTGTTTTAAAGCAAATTTTAATTAGATTATTCCACTGGAAAGCATTCTTTTTTACTTCAAAATACAGAAATGTCATCACGATAATGAGTTTGATCATGACTTTACTAAAAAATTATTTGCTATTGTAATTTGCTTAATAAAAATAAAAACAGTGCTCTGCAAATATTTTAAAGCAAACCCATTCATATCTCCTCTTTAAATTTTAACATAAAAATGTCAAAAAAGCGCTGTAGAATGGAAGGAAGTCTTTTGAGGGTGAATAGCTGGCTTGCTCTATTTTATTTCATTACTTTTGTAAGTTAAATGGATTTGGCTTACCTGAATGCCCTTCAGTCCACACAGGAAGTAGTTATGCCACTGAGGTTTGGTTTTGTTAATCTGAATGTTATTAACACTAGTACTGAAATCCCTGCAAAAACAGAAAAAGCTTGAGGCTTTAATTTGTATTGAATTTAGTCTGAAAAAACATGGCTTGTTACTGCCACCTGCTGCTGCACAGGAACAGTTTGGTCTTTTTCAGTGCAATGTTTTTTGGTTTGTTTTGGAGTTTTTTAACAGATATTCTTTATTTATCAATTCTATAATCTTATTTTAGATGAAAGCTAAGAATTTTTCCTTAAATACATAGAATTTACTAGATAAATCCTGAAATTAAGCTGCTTTTAACATGCTTAATTAAGGCAGCATGCCTTCCACCATGTATGTGTATGCTCTCTTAGAGAAGTAAAAACCTAAATAATCATATCTGTCAAATCTTGGATAGACACAGATAAACTTCAGGTCTCTGGTAATTTCTCAGGAATTCTTCATTACCTTGCTATGAGTGGCACTTCACTAAAACAAACCTAATGCTGTAGAATTATATTATGGATAAGATATAATTAAAATTACTTTGTTTAAATAGTTCATTGTTTCCTCCCAGATAATTCCTACTCCATCTTCCTTTCAAAATAATAAAAATAGTAAGCTTGAACGTTCCTAAAGAAACTAATGCTACAGAGAGGAGCTGTCAGAGGGCCGTGGGGTGGCACACAGAGCCTCAGAGGAGTGGGCAGGTTGTTCAGAAGTCTGTGCTGTGAACACCCAACAACTGTATCTACCTGATGCCATCACAGCAGGGCCCAGCACTGACACAGGAAAGGCCCTGAGAATGTCAAGAAATCTAACAAAAAATATTCAAAAGTTGCAGGCTAAGCTGTGCTTTATAAGGCAAGGTCTGCCAAACGATGTGAACAGACACAGATGAATGTCCTGGAAATGTTTAGGTTTAATGGGAATAGAACCAGTTTCAAGCAATTATACTGCAGGGGATGGTCTGCAACTCCTAAGAGGATGAAATTTTTCATTCTTACACTAGTCCCAGTCTGTATCTGTAAACTACACAGGTTAGTGACTTGCTAGGTTGATGTTTGTCCAAAATGACATCACTAATTAACACCTGTGATGGATACCAGTGCAAAGATGTTTTTATTGGTTAATTTTTCAGTTACCTATGGAGAAAAGGTTATACTAGTATAAAGCGTCTTTACGGTGATGCAATTGTATTCAAATGCTGTCTGAAAGGCTCACTTCATTCTGGTGCCCTTACAAGCTGCAATTTTTGTGTTCTGCAACCCCAAGAACTAACAACCAGTGTTAAAATGGACCCACAATTCAAGTGTGTATTGCCTGCCATGCTCTGGTGAGCTACTCCACTTGTACTACCAGAATACAACCTACTCCCAGCCCAGGGTACAAGACAGATTTTGCATCTGGAGTACCAACTTAGAATTACCATTTTGGCAGTTATACATTCAGTTTCAAAAGGAAATACTGTGCAGGAACATCAGACTGGTGCACAGTGTAACATGTAAGCTGCCATCCTTAAATCTGAACTGTTGAAATTAGTGAACATACAGGATTTTATCAACAAGGCAGTACCAAAGAACTGTTAGTGTCAGAAACTACTGGGTTGTGTAGAGTAACACAAAAGATATAAAAGGGAGGTTGGAGATTACAATACCAGGAAAGTTTGAGAACATCTGTAAATTCTTTGAGATTTATGTGTAATTAGAACGATCTCCCAGAGAATAAAAGAATATATAATGGAATATAATTAAAAAACCCTAAGTATTTGTAAAATAGAAAATACTTGTCAAAAGTAATGAAGATTAAAAAAATTCTGTGCTTGCTTATGGTTGTCTTCAACAATAATTCTAAATTATTGTTGTAAAAAAACAAAGTTGCTGGAATTCAATTTGTAATAGTGATCAGCAAAAAGCAAATCTGAAATCCTCTTTGCCTTAAAAGAGTTCTAAAATATTTCATCTGCATAGTTCTTTTTATACTCTCAAAGTAAAACTTCAGTGAATAAGAAGACATATACTGTGATTATATTTGCTGGTTCTCAGGATAAATTAAAATAATGCATTTTAAAAAAATGCATTTTGCTCATTTTTGCATCTTCTCACATGGAAAATGAAAGAAAAAAATTACTTTGTTTTTGGCAGGTTTCATGGACACAATTCTCACAAACACAGAATGTGGGACTGTCAAGATACCCAGAATCATTAAGTATATTTTTTTATCACATTCATTTTTTATAGAAAACAGTTCCTAAATACCCTAGCTTTATCTTAAACCAGTAAATCTTCAAGCTTGCCTTTAAACCTCCTCCTGGAAAGCAGGCAGTTCAATGTGAGCACTTTATAATAAAATAAAAAATTGGGAAAAACAAACTCATGAAATAAAAATATTCTGATATTGTCTGTCCCAGCCTTTCTGTTTTAAAGAATGTTTGGGAAAGAATGCCACTAGACATAAGCATTCCAATTTTTCTGTATAATTAGAAGAAGTGAGATTTTTCAAGTAGTGTGGCTGAGGTATATTTTACTGCTTGAACAGTAAATAATCCTTATTCTTGGGAGACCAATTTGACTCTTTCTCACAGAACCTCATTGTCTTGTCAGTCTGTTCATTCATCTGTTTCAGTCCTCTGTACAAATACTCCAATTAAATTAAAAAAAAAACCAAAACAAAAAAATAAAAAAAAAAAAAAACAACAAAGCAACAAAACTTTCAGGCCATGAGATGGAAACTGATTGGTAATTACCATCCTCTGGTACTTCTAAAGGCATTTTCAGTAGTGTAATGTCAGATATTCTCTGTACAGATACTTCTCAATTACAAAGATGTTATGTGAAGGGAAGGTATCAGGAACTTCAAAAGAGTGTAAGTTTTGAATACCATTTTAGCCCCAAATAACATAAAAGGCATCAGATCAGTTGAGATGATTACGATGAAAAACAAATAGGTGTTTTTTCTAGCAAGCTGTTCTCTGTCCTATTTTTCCTAAAAGTTAACATGAACCATCAGGGTGGGAGCTACAGAACTGTTACAGATTTTACCAGTTCACAAAAGTAGAATGAAATAGGAAATTGTGATTCTACGGAGGCTTATGGTTAGTCCTTGTTCGCCAAGGCCTATATATGTGCATTCACCACAGGCATAAATCCACCAGTGTAACAGGCTGGGAAAAAAAGACATACTGTCATCAGTTTTGTTTGTGGTGTAACATTCAAAGTGTTGAAAAATATTTCTTTGTTATGAAATTATGGGCATGTTTCAGCTTTGTTTTTAAGCAACAGTGCCTCAACAAAACCAAGATGTTAATGCTGCATTCCGAGACCTCTTCTTGGTGTATGGTTTACAGCATATGATTTCAAACTGAAACCCAGGCAGAAGTAAAAGTATAGTGATGGTATGGGCAATTTGAATTCAAAGGCTCTAATTCTAGATTTGGTAGGAACTCTATAGACCTTAGGAGAAGGCCATTTCAATTGCAATACAATACGGCAAAGCTTAAAGACCAACTAAAAATGTTTACCTTTTGATTACTGCTTTATTTGTTGTCCATTATAACAACTTTTCCTAATCAAAGCTACTATAATTCTGAAAGTATTGCCTCTTGCCGAATGGCTTTGCAATACAGCTTAAGCCCTGTTGGGTGGTTGCTGCTGAGGAAAGGGAGAAGTCCCATGCACATCTTCACTTCTTTCCCCCTGCTCAGTGCTGCTTGTTCCCACTGTTTACCCCAAGTCAGCTTCAGTGCTGCGTGCGTGGCAATTCACCGGAGTGACAGAAAATTAGCCAAGCGAAAAATGGGGAACAGCGTACTTTACCTTACGACCAAACAAGCACCACACCTGGTAAAAGGCAGAGGATGGGTCGATGTTAGCAGCAGGGACAGGGAGACTTGGACTAAAAGAATCAATTGCCTTTTAGCAGTGGCAAACTCCTAATTCAGCCCAGCTATAATGTGAAAACATATGCCAGAGTGAGTGAAAAATCTGTGAGTATTTATATTTACCATGGAAGTACAAATTCCTTTCAACTGTCTCGGTCACAGGCAGCAGCTCAGAACATGTTTTTGTAACAAACTGAGCTTTACGCAGGAATATGTGCTCAAATAGTTCTCACTTTTGGCAGTATGTTCCTGACCCTGTGCTGCCACACACTGTGCTTTCAGGGAGTAATTTACCCTTGGCTTAAATAATAAAAATGGCTTAAACTAAGCTTGTGCTGATTCTGGTTTTTGCAAAATGTCCACAAAAGCTCATGTGGATGAGTGACCTGATTTGAACTGCCACACAACCACACAAATATCAGTCTATTACAAGGAGGCAGATCAACGTGGCTGAAGTTGAAAAGAATGACAGGATTATTTCCCTGTGTTCAGCACTTCTGAGACCAGAGCTGGAATACTGCACCCAGTTTGGGGGTTTCCCAATACATGAAAGACAGTGGCAAACTGCAGGGAGTCCAGCAGGCCATCAGGATGTTTACAAGGATTTCCAAAGGTCCCTTCCAACCTAAACTGGTCTATAATTCTGCGAACAAGCAGCTGTGGAGGAAGTAGAAAAGAGAGAATACAGATTTTTCGAGCCAGGATTGTTACTAAAATTGTTGTGTTGTGAAAACACAGCCCCAGGTTCACCAGAGCAGGGGAGTGTTACCTTACCTATGCAGTAATCAACTACAAAACATTTCACTCCCTTCGCCGGGAGAAACTGAACTGCTGCCAGTTACAGGGATTATATCAAGAAAGATGAGCTAAAGAAGGGAAGGCAGAATTGCCCTTCCAGAAGGACTGAAAAATCAGAGGCCTTCCAAGAGTGCTATGAACCAACAGGTGGGAGACAGCAGCTGCAAAGCCATTGCTCTAAACTCATACACAGCATGGAGTCAGTGGGTGGGATTCCATCTGCCAACGGCACTTGGTTTACACAATCCAACTCTGTATTGCAATGGAAGTCTGTCAGATCTCTGGAAAGGTAACCTGTATTGCAATTGCATGAAGTGCTTCATAAAAATTAGTGAATAAACAAAGTAATTACTTACAAGTATGAAGAATTGGTATTTGCCAGTTGCACAACTTGAGTTTGTACAGGTTCTACTGCAATCAGGATATCTTGGTCTATAGCCATGGGGAGCACAGCGTAACCACAATAGTCTATATGTTCTCCTATTAAAGAAACAGACAAAGGAAATATTTGGGAATAATTCTTTCTAGAACAGCAGTAACAGGGGTTCTTCAGGGGTTCTGTGTTGTTTACTGTATGACACAATTTCTTAGTGCAGTTTCAACTCTTATTACTAAAACTTTGGGGTGCATTTCCTCCCTTTCATATACTTCACAAAAAATTTCATCTTTAGTGATTTTATCTATTGCACCTGTTTATACATATTCATGTATTAATACTGGCTTACAAAAATTTATAAAACACCACATAGATTATTGTCCAGAAATGAGAACAGCCACATTATTTGCACACTGTCATGTGCATATAGTTTCTGGACCTTTTTCCAAGAAGACAGTAATTATATTTAAATCCTCATTAATACAGTTGCATACAACACATAAGGTGTACACATCCTCTCTCTTGGGAATAATTCCCAGATACCATATGCTGTCTATTTATGTCATATGTTCTCACAACATCGAGATAAAAATTAACATTAATTGCACAATAGACTGATTTTAAAGCTCTGCTTTGCAGGATCCTTTTACTTAAAATGTCTTCAAACGTGTAGTTACTTCATAAGTATACATGAAACTGAGGTCCAGGGAGAGCACAGTCCTAACATAAATAGAGAAATTTCAAAAATAACACTGCTACAGAAATGCAAGTAAGGCCTAAATACAAGATAATTGTGTCTCTCCAGTCTGCCAGTGAATCACACCAACTATTCTGAGTTCTGTGGACACATCTCTGTGGAAGAGGAAACAAGAGGGGATAATGGTAGAATCATTTATCATATGGCTGGCTGGCTATGTTTTGTGACTTAAATTGTAATGGAAGAGAAGATATATCCTCATTTAATTTGTGGATGCACTGTCCATAAACTATTTCAGATTTCCAAAGCCTTTCAAAACATGGTATTCAACCATAAGCTGGAAAGTTACTCCCATTTTCAAAGCCATCACCACTGTCTGTAAATGTTTTTTCCAAAACTCATATGCATGTACAAATTGTTTATAACAAGGTGTAGTAAAAGCCACTACAGTATATATGATTTTCAACTTATCACAAGAAACTTCTCTGAAAAAAATTATTTTAAGACCAATATTATTTTCATTCTGTGTTTTAAACTCCTATACTTCCGTGATGGTGGATAAAGTAAAATAACAGAACATGAATTTTTCTCTTTTACCTATTAAATTCACTCGTCCTGGTGCACGAGCATAAAACTTGGGAGCCGATCCAAATTTTGATATAAACATTTCCTTCAGCTTCTGCAATCTGAAAGGCAGGTTAGAAATACTACAGTTAGAAATCTTAGAAAGGCTGTATTTGCATAAAAGGCAGAAAGTTTCAATGTTTCTCGAAGTAAATTCAATTCAACTTTCTGAAGTATGTGGAGTTTTTTCTGATACATGAGGAGCCACATTAAACTGCTATTTCTGCTCTTCACATACCATTGTGACAAAAACTACAGCAACAGTTCTCAGAAAGTTCTACAAGTGTTCAATTTGTTAGATGTGCCACTCAAAGTTCAGTGCAAAGGGACTTTGGCACACTGCTTTATGTCCTAAGGCTGTAAGGGTACCGAGCTTCTGCTCAGTGTTTACAAAGTTGGGTAAACAAAGGCTGAGGACAAATGAAGCCATTATCTTAGTGAAGCACAGGAAATTTGATAGTAATTCACTTCAAAACTACCTTAAAGCAAAATTTTAGTCTACTAACAAAACTCCAGTAACAGGAACCCAGTTAGGGTATCTAAATTTAGTCTAAAACTAGAACTGGAAGCCTAGTTAATGCAAAGTGGACGTAAGAAGACAGCAATGAGAAACACATGTTACAAAATGTCACAATTATTTAATCTGTACTTCTTTAAATGGCAAGCTACAAAATATTATTTGTTGTGATCTTCTTTAACAGATCATTTAGTACTTTTCCATCTTGGTGCCTACTAACAAACCTGTATTAGGTCCCTCTACCATTTCTCCTTCTTATAATCTCCCCTAGTATTGACTGGTATATCACTCTTCCAATTAGCAGAAGCAATTTCTGCCATTTCATTGTACAATCCCTTCTCTAGATCGCATTAATAAATATTATAGTCCACGGGGGAATCTGTTGGCAGAATTCTAGGTGCTAACTTTATTCCTTTTTGTATGTTTAGAATGCTGCTTTGTTTCACAGATATTTTTATAGTAGTGTTGGTACCAAGAGACTAACAACAAACAAAGCAGTCATGGGGGCATGTTTATCTAAGTGCTGATTGATCTCTTTTTTTAATGTGGGTTTTACAAGCAGGCCTGATGAAAGGCTATTTACAGGCTCTGGCCTTGATGTTGCAACACGCACACTGCATTTTAAGCACCTACATCAAAAAGAAGATTGTCAGAAGCGCTGAGCAAAGGCATCCCTCACAGCTTCACACATCCGAGTCTGGGAACGCTGGACTTGTCCCTTCCATGTGGCTTGCAGTGCAAATATATGCAAGTGACTATAGTTTTAAAAAGTGACCTTTGTGCGAATGCTAAGGCAGGTGAGAAGGTTGGTTGGTGCATGTTCTACTGCCACACACCGAGCTGCGCACAGGGACAGCACAGCAATGCCAGGCCTGCTGTGCCAGGGACTTCACAGCAACGCAGGGCGAGAGGATAATCAGCAGCCCCACAAATCTGGTGGGGTGGGGGGGGAGAGAAAAATGTAGGAGGGAAGACGAATGAATGAATGATTCCCCCTGCCTGCGCAGCAGCACCGCGCTCCCCGGGCACCACAGGAGCCAACACACCACGACCCAAACCCCCCCGGCCCCTCGGACCGACCCAAACCCCCGGCCCGAGCCCACCCTCCCCCGCACCGCAGGCCGGGGCTGGGGGCGGCGCGGCCCTCCCGTGCTCCCCCCGCCCGCAGCCCCCCGTGCCCCCCGCACCTGGGCTGCTCCACCAGCTGCACCGGGAGGGCTGCGGGGCCCTGCCCGGCCATGGCGGCTCCGCCGGCACCGCCGGCACCGCGGTCACGGGGCCCGGCCCGCCCTGCCCTGTCCTTCCGGGCCGCCGCGCCGCCGGCCCTGCCCGTCCTACCCGGCTCGGCCCCGGCTACCGCTGCCCTGCCCTGCCCCGGCTACCCCCGCCCTGCCCCGGCCCCTCGCCCACCGCGGCCCCGGCGGGGCGGAGAAGCCGCTGCCACGAGCCAAGGAAGTGTTGCTTTTTTGGTGTTTTTTCCCCTCTGCATTCCTGCAGGTTCTCCGGCAAAACGCGCTTTGCAATGCAAGCAGTGAATTGGCGGTGCCCCGCCAGGGTGCCGTTCTTTGCCCGGGTTTGTTCTGGTGGGCGCTCCCCTCCAACAAGACACCTCAGGAGTAATGGCTGCAGATACTCTCAGCGTCCCCAAAGTGTTTGCAGGCTCACTCGCTCAGTTTTGGTGTAATCTCTGACCACTTTGGTGTATATCTCTGTCCACTTTGGTCTGTGTCTTCTGGCCCTTCACATCCCCCTCACGGAGCTTTTTGGGACTGAGGGACGCACGGTGAGATTTCACTGTGGGTTTCCAGAGGTAAAACTTTCTTCTCCCTGTTAGTATGGTCGCAGAACACAAAACACAGTTTTTAAAAGACTTAGCAGTAGCTGTAGGGAAAAAAACCCAACTCTCAGAAACCACAGCGATATAAAATGACCAACAGGAAAATGTGGAGACCCAGCAGCCACTGCAGATGCACCCGGGAGCGCCCCGGGCCCTGTGGGGATGGTGGGGAGGCAGAGCTGGTCTGTCGGGGTTTGTCCTCACTCAGCTGAAAGCAGAAATTAACACATGAAAATCTTTCTAAACTGCCTTGCAAGGCCTGTGGATTTCGACAGTTGAGGCCTTAGAGCTGCAGTGCCGGTATTTGCCCGTGGCAGACACAGCCCAAATGAACCACTCAGCAGCACAGCAGTCCCACAGGACGGGGCGCTGGAAGGGCCGCAGTGGGTCACCTGCCCCGACCTCCCTGCTGGGCAGGGCCATCCCAGAGCACCTGGCACAGGACTGTGTCCAGCTGGTCCTTGGTTATCACCAGTGAGGGCGACTGCACAGCCGCTCTGGGCAACTTGTGCCAGGGCTCGGTCACCTGCTCAGTAAAGGGGTTCTTCCTCCTGGTCAGGTGGAACTCCCTGTGCACCAGGTCCTGCCTGTTGCCTCCTATCCTATTGCTTGGCACCACTGAGAACCACCTGGCTCCATCCTCGACATCTTCCTTTAGATAATTACACACATTAACGAGGACCCCTCTCAGCTGTCTCTTCTGGACGCTGAAGAGGCCCAGCTCCCTCAGCCTTTCCCCCTAAGATCCTCCCTCCCTTTGACCAACCCTGTGTGTCCGTGCCGGGCCTGCTGCAGGAGCGGTGTCTGTGGGTCTGTCTGTCTGTGTGTCTGCGCCAGGCCTGCTGCAGGAGCTGTGTCTGTGGGTCTGTCTGTCTGTGTGTCCGTGCCGGGCCTGCTGCAGGAGCTGTGTCTGTGTGTGTGTGTGTGTCTGTCTGTGTGTCCGTGCCGGGCCTGCTGCAGGACCTGTCTCTCCCTCCCCCGGCGCAGCCCCATCCGCACACAGCACAGCGCTCCTCCGAGCGCGGCCTCGCCAGGGCCGGCCGGAGCCACCCCCGGCACGGCGGCACCGGGGCGGGGCGGATCGGGACGGATCGGATCGGATCCCGTCCCGTCCCCCCGATCCGGTCCGGGCCGGGGCCGGGGCGGAGCCGCGCCGGGCAGCGCCGCGCGGGGTTGTGGGAGAGGGGGCCGTGCCCGCCGCGTCCTGCGGCCAAGATGTCTGACATGGAGGATGATTTCATGTGCGATGATGAGGAGGACTACGACCTGGTAGGGGCGCGGGGCGCTCGGCGGCGCGGCCGGGGGGGGCGGCCCGGGCGGCGTGGGGCCGGGGCAGGGCCGGGCTGGGGCTGGGGCTGGGGTAGGAGTAGGGCCGGGGCCGGGGCTGGCGCTGCAGCCGCCCCGGCGGGGGCTGCCCCGGCCGGCAGCGCTGGCACCCGGCTGGAGTTTCCGTCCCCGGCGGGGAGCAGGGCGAGGGCGGCGGGCAGGGCTGGGGGGGCGGGCGGTGCTGCCGGAGCGGCCCCGGCCGCCTCTGCCGGGAGCGGAGCGGGCCGGGCCGGGCCGGGGAGGGGGGACAGGCCCGGCTGTCCCCGCTGTGCCCCGCGGGGCTCGGGGGGAGCGAGGGCACCGCTCCCGCCCTGCAGCCCGCCCTGCCTCCCTGCCTGCAGTGCCCCGGGCCCCAGGTGAAGCGATGTAGAGCCGGCCGCCCCCTGCCCGGCCGCGGCTCCCGAGCGGGACACGCCGGGGGATGCGGGGCAGGGCCGGGGACGGGGCAGGGGCCGGGCCCGGTGCGATCCCAAACACCGAGCGGTGCCCTCCGCCTGAACTCTCTGCCTTTACAGCCTCAGCGAGCTTTTGGCCACCCCCGTGTTGGTTTTAATTGCCAGGTTTGGGGTTTTTCCTGTTACATTTAGTTATATGTTGACATCAGGTTTTGTCCTAAGCTTTTACAGTTAAAAAAAAAAAAATAAACTGCTTTTCTTATTGGTTATAATTATATTGCCCTTGTTTAGTTTTTTGCTTTTATGAACTTTGTGTGGCTTTTTAGAACTAGAGATATTTTTTAAAATAACCTGTGTATGGTTGAAGCTTGAGTACTGCAGTTGCACTGGAAAACTCACGACACTTGTTTTTGGAATACTTGCTTTCTAACAAATTATTTGGTAATCACTGCTACTTACGAATTCACTTAAAATACTTAACCTGGTTTTATTTGAAATAGTTTCTGGGCAGTTTTTGAGCTGCTCAGAATGACTGGATGACATTAGACACAGAGTAAAAGCACCTGGCTTTAGGGGATTTTTTTCATTCATGTAAGAGTGCTTGTTTGACAAGCTTGTTTGTCATCGTAACCCTATGAGCTGCTTGTGTCAGTATTCCAAGAACTGTTAATATTCCCCTTAAGTCCACGAACAAATTCACAGACTTTCAGAGGCAAGGTTACAGAAGGAAATACACAGAGACTATTAAAAAAAACCTCCGTTCCAAAACCAATTTCCATTCATCTTCATTACCAGTGAAATTGGTGTCGTGATTTAAAATACTGTTTTATTTCCATGTGATAGGCTCAAAGGAGAATTCATGTTGAATATCTACCCATAATATGAGAACTGGATATGTAGAGGAACCATTGGAATTGCATTTTTCAGTCTTTAAAGATACAGGTTTGAGTCAGAGTGCACTTCAAATTCATGCTGCATTCAGTTTTCACCAAGAATAATTGCTGGTTTAATGCTTTTTCCTGTGCTTCTTTCTTCTGAAGTACTTTCTCATTTGAAAAACCTTCTTGAAACATCTTGCTTGTGGCAGGTTTCAGCCTCTGACTGTAGTTACTTTTACTGGAATATTTTCTGAGTGATTAATTACCACTAGCCCTGACCTTTCCAAAATTTAAAAATACTGCTTGTAATAATTAGAAGCATGTTATTTTTTTCTTTTCAGTATGTTACTCCCGTGTAAAACATCAACTAAAGCTACAGATTTTGAAAATTTAATTTCAATTTATAACTGATGGGGGAGAATAGAATTGAAGAGTAGAAATATTCCAGCTCGACTACTTTCCAGGACTAATGAAGTGTGATTGGCTGTTGCTTTCAAATGTGCTTGAGGCTGTAATTTGAGTGCTCCACAGAATTGTTTCAGAAAAAAGTGGAGGGCCCTGAAGATAGGGCTTGATTTCTTCTTTTCATGTTGATATAAATCTAGTTAAATTAAGAGAAGACTATAAGAAGATGCATGATTCTCAGGTTCAGTGGAAGGGCTGCTGCAGAAGACTTTGCAATGAAAGAATGAGTACAAGACAAAATACTCAGATCGGTGCAGAGTTGAAAATAAAAGAGCTCGTGTGAGTGCTGGTGAATGCTTTTTTTTAAGGAACAGGGGGAGAGGCAGTAATTAGAGAAACAGTTAATGAAAGAAGAAATGGCTGTTTTGTCAAAATAGAGTATGGTGAAAGTAGGTTTGGGTCTCCCAGGGTAGCTACTAGCATAACAATAGTACTGAAGACTCCCCAAAAAATTCATTTTGTCAGCTTTTATTAGAAGTGATTATGGCTGTTCCTTTTTAAATGTGCACTTGACCTGCTGATTATGTGGAACCAGTCAGTTAAATTTCCTTAAGTATGCAAATATTTCACACTTGAACTGATATGTGAACAGATATACTGAAGGCCTAGCTCTTTCCCAGTTTCATCATGGAATTTTGTATAATTAGAGTAATTATTACACCGTTAAACAATTGAAGACTACCCACTTTACAGTCTATACTTGATTGTTTCTATTTAGTTTTTCATTGGGTAAAAAGTCAAGGTTTTGCATGTAAATGACCTCAGCCACTCCTATGGAAGTTAACTTTATTTACTGGAGGCCTTTATATCAGGAAGAAATTCCGTTTATATTTGTGTGTGGATGGACCTAGATTCACAGTTTGCTGCTAATGTGCAGTGACAGCCTCGATTATAACATGGATTATTCCACTTTATGCTTCAGTGAACAGAATAATGTTTACTGGTCATTATGAAATCCACTCAATTTTCTAGTTTAATTTCTAAATTCTAGTTTCTAGCTGTTAGGTGCCTTACATGATTCCAGTCCAAGTTCTTTTTACCAGATCCAGCTTGAGGGTGGAGAAGAACAAAGAGGGAAGGACCATTGTAAATTCAATTTTTGTTTTCAGTCTGGGACAAAAGACTGTTTAGAATTGACTTTGAGGCTAAACTCAGCCTTCATCCAGAAATTGATTCTTCCAGGCATAATGACAAACACATTGACAGTTGTAGTACATCTACTGGGGCTTTTTGTTTTAAATAAATAACAAATTGGACTGTAGTGTTCTTAACTGTTGTCTTCTGAAATTCAACTTTAATCTGGGGGAAGACTGGACAAATCTGTTTGCTGAGCAACTGGTGTTTTTTATGTTACAGAGTTGTGTTATTTCAGTGACTTGAGTGGAAGAGCTGTGCACAAGTCCCATGAACAGCCATCACTGTGCTCTCTTCAGACTCATCTTTAAACACAGAATTAATATATTTGGGGCTTACTTTGCTCGTTATGATGTCTCAGAAGGAAGTATCGAGGCAAAAAGCCTGAGAATAATTAGTCGGTAAATTCTTTCTGTCTGACCACTGACAAGTGTCAGTAAGTTCTGGTGTTTGTTGGCTCTTTCTGACAGTTACTCAGCGCTATGTTCAGATCAGAGCTCTCCAGGATCTGATACGCAGTTGGGTGCCTAACAGAAGTGAATTAGATCTAAGTTATGCCAAAAACTGGACTTTCACAACAGGATGCACATGACTTGCAGAGCTGTGCGACAGAGGTAGAAAGAAAAGGCACTTTTTTTCCATACTCTTTACATGTCATAATACCAGGTTTTTCTTTCTGCAGTCTCCTGTCTCATTTCCAACTGGAAAATAAAATGAAAACAAAGGCAGAGCACTGTGTTTCATGGAACTCCTCTGACACCACTGCAAGTCACTGGTTCCACAGACTTCTGTTGGTGGTGTGAGCCCTGGTGTGAGCCAGCAGGCACGGGATGACTTGCAGAGTTAGCGAGTAGGAGCAGAAGAGCAGAGACCTGGAATGTGGAAAAGAAAGCAGGCCTCCAGTGCATGGCTGAGTGCTTGCAGGCTTCTCACACAAATCACACTCTTGTTTTTACTCTCAGGGTTTGCCTCTGTTCTTTTCTTTCTTGCTCTTTTGCATTCCAGTCTGATTGCTTTCTTTATACTCATGTGCCTGGATACCAGCAGCAAGTGCACATAGAAACTGGTACTGGCTTTTTGTCCCAGTGCCCGCAGGACAGTGGTCCAGGAAGAGCAAATGCAAAGGTGGTGCTTAGCAGACTTCCTAACAGTTATGAAACAAAGTCAGCTGAAGCAAAGTCAAATTTGTACCAGAATTATTCTCAGAAACAATTGCACTTCATTAAAAAAAAATTGGTTTGAGTCAGCCAAATGGTTGAAATTTGGTAAAATTGCCAGCAATTGAAAATTGACAGTAATATGTATTTCAACAATGTCCTTGAAGGAGTCATTTTTACAGAAATAGAACTCCTTATAGTGTGGATTAGTTGTTTTTTTTTTTAAAGTTACCTTCTGTACAGCTTCCCCCACCCCTTTTTTCTTAAAAAAAAAAAAAGGCTAACAAAGTTTGGTTCCTGTAGAGCTGATGAACAATAAGCAGTGAG
Source organism: Anabacerthia variegaticeps (assembly GCA_035583185.1). NCBI lineage: Eukaryota > Metazoa > Chordata > Aves > Passeriformes > Furnariidae > Anabacerthia > Anabacerthia variegaticeps. Next base: position 9,273,501 of record JAWWEW010000017.1, read on the forward strand.
CACGGGGGGCTGCTCTCCCAGCCCAGGAGGATCAGCCATCAGCAAGAAAGAACCTACAGCATCCAACACTGAAGTGCTGCAGGGAAGGGCACAGGGATGCTGGGAGCACAGATGGACAGGCAGGATCCAGGAGCACTGGCTGCTCCTAACCTGCCTTTGCTGCTGGAGAAGCTGCACGTGGCTCCATGCACTGCGAAGGGTGATTAAAGCTGACCCGGGTGAATTGACTTCTGCGTGTGCCCATTTTAGAAGCTGAGGCTTCATGTTTTATAGTTGTTTACTAGATCAAATGAATTTTATGAAAACTCAATATGTAATGTAATAAAGACTCCTTAATTAAATTGGTTCCTGGGTACTGAATTAACTTTTAATAAAACTATTTGAAAGAACTGTGTTCCAGGCAGCATAAGCTACATCAGAGGTTTTATCTCTGTTGCAGTCGAGCTACTCTGGTAATTTCTATTCCCCCAAACAGTGATGGGATGGGATCACATTGTTTGTAACCGGCTACGTTTAGAACATGCAGATTTTCAATGGAGCAATTCTTAAATAGTGTCTTAACTTCTTTAACAACATTCTTTCCAAACTCCATCAGGGCTTTCTAATTTCTTCAGTAATAATAAAAAACCGCACTTGTTTGCTTTGATCCTCTGAGGAAGGAAGAGCTCTAGGGCTTTCAAAGAGCAGTTCTGCATACTCTATTTTTTTTTTTCATTTGAACTTAAAATGTTGATGTCCATTTGAAAAATACCACTAGGATCTTAAATCTAAAAATTCCTAGGCCTGTGACTTTTTTTACATCAGCAAGAGATAAAGTGCTGGTGCTTTTGTATCTCACAGTTCTAATTAAGGGTGTTGGTTGGATTTTTGGAGTTAAATAGAGATCATTTTTGTAAACTCTGTATTTCTACCTAATTTGGAACGAACTTCCTACCTGAAGGGGTTGAGCTGGTAAAACTGTTCAGGCAGGAAGCAAGGGCAATAAAATGAGGGTGAGGAAGGGTTAGGCTTTTGGTATCTGAATTTATTGTTTAAAGAACTTTTCTGGTTTTAGAACTGAGAAGGAAATGCATCTTTTCTTTGAGCTTTGAGGATACAGCTTCATACTTTCCTCTTTTGCTTTTGGCAGAAGCTGAATGTTCTTATATTTGTATCCCACTGCACTAAGCCATCTCTGCATCAAAAGAAGGCAGAAATTCCTTCTGAATTTATCAGCACTGGTATAATTAGCATCAGTGCTTGAATTAAGATGCAGTATCTACATGGCTGATTTTTTTTTTTAATATTGTCTACAGATTAATGGCATCATTTCATACTTAGTATGAGGTCTGAAAGTTTTCTTCACAGCCATTAAGTCTAAATATGTCTTTTAAAGTAACCATCTTAGATTTTCCTGGAGTATGAAAGCCTTTTCTACCTTAGAGCTTTGAGTCCATATCAACATCCTGAATCTGATGTGAGGCAAATAGGCATCAAGTGAAGAAAAATTACAGCTGTGAGAACCTAAAGCATTACCTTTGATGCATTGCAAAGCATTTCCATTGGGAAAAAAATTATCTCTAGACTTAACACTTCTTCTTTATTATCTATTAATATTATGAAAATAGCTTTATGGGATATTTAAGTAGCATTGAGAAAAGTCATCTGAAAAAAGGCTTCCTGCATGAATTCACATCCAGAATCCCTGCCAGAACTAAGACGAAAATTCTGATGTTCCTGGCTTTAGGCTAACAAAGCATACTGCCTCCTAAAAGGAATTAATTTAGTTTGCTTTCCTTTCATCTTTACAAATAGACACTTCTGCCAAAAATATTCCCCGTTGTTCAAGTTAAGCCTAAACAAGACATCAGCTGATTATACATATCTTAAATGGCCTGTTTAATTTTTGGCAGCCTGTATTTCCATAAGGTGCCCGATGTTGACATCGTGTTCACGCACCCGTAGCTGCTGCACCAGAGCCGGATCAATAGAGTAAGGAGCTCAGGAAAACAAGCTCACCAAAATGAAAGCCTGCCCAATGAAATAAGACACTTCCTGTTTGCTTTGCTGTTTTCAGTATTAAGTTTTTATAGCTCTGGGGGAATTCAAGAAAACAGGTTTGTGGAATTCACGAGGCTATTGAGTCCATTCATTCTCACTAATGTTAATACTTCATGGAGTGAAAATAAATACATAGGTGGGCAACTTGCCCACAAGTTACAAATAGAAACATTAGCAGGTAGAAGGACAAACGTCTCAAATACCATGTGTAATAAAATTTAGGTTGACTGTGAGCTCCCATATTTTCCATTAGAACTTTAGAAAACTGAAACTTTGAAAGATTTGCCTTCGGTGCAGGGAGGAGAGAGCTAATTTAAAACTTCTCTTTTGTCTCATCTTTTTTTCATTCCTACCCATGGTTTTGAAGGAGTCCATTAACAGGAATATATGAATGAACAAAAGAGTAAATGTGCCTGATGATTACAGTAAAGGAATAAAATCCAACTTAAAGAAGGGCACCTGACTCTGCATTGTTTATGTTGTTACAACGAAGCGTTACTCTGAGAATAGTAATTCTGAGATTTAAATAGATTCTGTTAAACAGTTCATCTCCCAATAGCCAGGACCCTGTTCTGGGGGGTTACCTTGAAAATGCAGAGAAGTGAAGTGGTTTCGAATCACGTAAACCTCAAATGAAATTCTTATTTGAGCTTCGTTAGTGTTTTGTAATTCAGACACACAGAATTGTCCATCAGTAAAAGAAGATAAAACATGTAGGGGATTTTTAATCAGAAAAAGTCTCAGAGCACTTTTAAAAAAAAATTTAGTAATAATTGGTAGAAGTAAATACTTCAATTTGTTTAGCAATAGTGTACATGATGGATAATTATTTGATTAAATTATTGTGCCTGTGCCCCACCCCACTGTCTTTGGCAGCATCTTTAGCATTTTCCCAATCATCTCCTGCTTCTCAGCACAGAAGCAGCTGGTGTTCTCGTCATTATTCTTTTTTTTTAATTTCCTTAGACAAGTATGAATCGTTACGGCATAAAAAGACAGATGAGAGTGAGATTCATGGAAGCATTTGCTGTCCTCCATAGCTGAATCATTCCTGGTGCAACAGCTCAGCCAGTCTTTTCTGGGAATAGCAAAGGTTGTATAACGGGGCCTTTGGGAAGAGCACTGGCCAGCACGTTCTGTGCCCCACACAGCACTGACAGAGCTATGGGCATCTCTCCCTGAAGGCTGGCAGAATTCCAGTGATCCAGCCTGTACTTGTCATAAAGGTGAAGCTGGTAGAGCTGAGAGTTCATCAGGCCAGAAGGAAACGTGCGGGCAGGCAAACGTTGGGGGGCGGTGAGTCTGAGCTGGTAGTGGGAGAGAGCGGAGATCCTCGCCGGGCTCCGTACCTGTTACGTGCTCTGACACTGAACGTGGCTTCTTCATTCCCAAGAATTCTGTGTCAGCTGGAGCAATATGTCTCACTGTATTTTATCAATTTTCAGCAGATTATTAGATGTTCTGAACCTTTCTTTTTTTCTCTTCCTCCCCCCCTTTAAAATGTAGGAATATTCTGAGGACAGCAATTCTGAACCAAATGTGGATCTGGAAAATCAATACTACAATTCCAAAGCTTTGAAGGAAGATGATCCCAAAGCAGCATTAAGCAGTTTTCAGAAGGTTTTCTGTCTTTATATTCTATCTCTTCTTTTTATATGAATTCACATTTTAAAATATTTGCTTATCATTTGAGTTATTTTCTGGAATTTTAAGGTTAACATTTAAATTACTAATGTGCTAAGTTTGTCATTGGACAACTTAAGACTCCTGGCTGACTGCCTTTCAGGTTCATAAATGGGACATGAAATAGTAAATCCTGAAGATTAAAAACTCAGATCTGTGGTAAAATAAGACTAAGTTAATTAAACAGTTCTAAATGCGTTTTCATGTGTCAACAATAGAAGCCAGATCCATTTGGGTTTTTTCAATGAAATGGTGTTTTCTCCAGTGGTTTATCGAATATTATATTTGGTTTGCTATCTGATTCCAAAGCTTTAAATGTGTAAATACTAAGTGGCACAGAGTTTCTTTTCTTCATCTCAGTTTTAAATTTGTTATGTTTGCATACTGCTACCAGAAAGCAGTATGTTAGATGTAACTTTCTGGAGAAAATATAGATGCTTGCATCTCTGCTTATTTATAGTGTATAATAGAATTATATACGTTACTTAAAAAAACCTTTCTAAAATTTCTACTTACCAAACACTCCCTTAACTGTGTTACATTAAAGACTAGAAGCTTTTGTGCTGTGTGTAAAAGCTATAGTAATTCAGAAGAGTACTTTTTTATCTAATTTAGTCAAAATTCAATTGAGTCAGTTTTGCAGGGGGTGCTACAACTTTTTTGTGCATGTGTATTATGGAGTGGCAGTGAAGTTTAGTGTTTGCACTAAAGTTTAGTGTTTGCTGTTAGACAGCAACAAAAATCACATTCACCCTCCCTACGTCAGTTAAGTTGGGAAAACTGGTAAGTTAAAAACCTTTCCTAACTTTTTCAATAATACCAGGAAAGAGTAAAATTGAAGACCAGGGCAGAGTTATTTACTTTGTAAGAAACAAAATGGGGGGAAAAGGCATGTTTGGGATATGTACATTTTAAACAGTTTAAGTTTGAATAAAGCTTTTCTAAATATTGTGTAAAAAATTTTTCTATTTCAGGTTTTGGAGCTCGAAGGCGAAAAAGGAGAATGGGGGTTCAAAGCTCTGAAACAGATGATTAAAATAAACTTTAAATTGGTAGGAATTACAGCTGTCACTTGGGAGTAAATGGCATAAATATGTATTTGATCCAGACATCTCAAGTTATTATTCTAATTTATGGCTATGACAACTAAATCTACCAGAACTTGTTTTTTGAAGCCTTTAGTGGCTACTACAGACATGGCAGGAAAATGAGGTGGTGTTTGCAAGTCAAAGGCAATGCAAACACCGTGCTGCAGTGAGCTGCTGCGCCCTGAGTCTGAGCCTGCCTCCTGCCTGGGCTGGGCTGTCCCACCAGTGAAACTGGTCATGTTCTCTGTCACCAGGGCAAATCAGGGGAACATCTATATGCTACCTGTGCAACCCTTCCAAATAGTTGTGTGGCCAGCTCTGTTTTCTTCACTGAGATAAATATTTAAACGTCTGTTCCAAGCAGTTCTGATGAAGTTATTTCTGATTCTGCTGCTTAGAAATAAAGTGGTGATGTAAAAGATGTAATAGCGGCCACTACTGCACAGTCTTTCTGTTAGGCTTTCTTTTCTGTATGTACACTTGGAAGATACAACTCAGTTCTTAATCGTTAAAACAAAAATTACAATGTCATTTGTTTTTCTTTTAGACTAACTTCCCTGAAATGATGAATAGGTATAAACAGCTATTGACCTACATACGGAGTGCAGTTACAAGGAATTACTCTGAAAAATCCATCAATTCTATTCTTGATTATATCTCTACTTCCAAGCAGGTTGGATCATCAATTCTTTCATCTTCATGCTTTTCTGTTTTGCATTTTTAACTATGGACTTTTTTTGTGTTTGGTGTGGGCTTTTTTGATCTTAATAGAATTTTCAGTACTCATTTGCTGTGATACATGAAAATGTGTTTCCCGTGTTTAGTAGATTCTATTAAAACAGATAACTTTTCCTAAATTTGTTCTTTTGGCAATATTTACCTAGGATTTCTATGCTAATAAATAAATACTTTTTTTTTTTTTTTTAGCATAGTAACTACACAGCATTGAGTGCCCTCTCAAAGTTAAACAATACTTTTTTTTTACTTTGGGAGGAGAGGGGAACTTTTGTAGTCAGGTATTGGTGGGAAATACTGTGTGCCTGTGAGTGTGCTGTGCACATGAGGTACATGTTACTGAGCCCAGCTCCTTTACTCTGGTGCTGTTGTAGAAGCTTTACAGAGAGCAGAAAGCTCCCCTGACTGACTGCTGGAAGAATCGCTGGTCTTTAGTGATGACTTCTCTGTCATTATCACAATCCTTCCTGTCCTGCCACTCTTAGGAAGTGAAAGTTTAATAGCTGAGCGAGGGGTTACCCTCAAGGTCTAAAGGAGTGTCTTAGACCATCCCTTCTTGGCAGACATCAGTGTCTTTGGTCTAAATGCAGTTGAGCCAGACTTGGAGGGACAATCTGGAAATCTTAATTTGATGTGTAGTCACAGATCTGTTATCCCCAAAAGAACAGTGGCCATAAACAATGCTAGTGCATTCTCTGCAGAGCCCTTGTAAACGGTAACCCTCAGCACTTTGGTTTCCACTTTAGAGGATGTATTTTTGGGGTTTGTGCAGAGAGACAGTTTGATTCGCGCAAGAGGTTTCTTTCACTCGGCATTGGTAGCACAGAAAGGAGAAGGGATCTTTTCCCTTTAACCATTTTCCTCTCTTTGTCAAGTATATTTTCTTTTTGATATGTAAATCATTTTTGGTTTTCTTCTTTTAAGTAGGAGCAGTGTTGCCTGTGTTTGTTACACAACATCAGAATTCTATTCGGTGGTTATATAAGATGGGCTTTTATAAGATGGCTTTCATTTTTCACAGATGGGTGGAAATCTTAAAATGTGAATGCTTTTTAATTGTATGTTTCATATAAGAAAAGCAAGTGTGGTTTTGTTACTTTAGAAGCTCTTATAGTTTAAATGCAGACATTCAGTAAGATACAAATACCTTTCTTATTTTGAAGTTCAAGCATGCACTTTTAGTTTGTTCAGATTGACTTTATTAACAGGTACAAATTTGCTGTTTACAATTATAGAATTCTGATTTTTTATGTCAGATGGATTTGCTTCAGGAATTCTATGAAACAACACTTGAAGCTCTGAAAGATGCTAAGAACGATAGATTGTGGTTTAAGACAAACACAAAGGTAAAATATATAACTTGCTGGTTTTTGCTTTTGTTTGACACCTTCGGCTGACTCTTGTAATTGTGAAATCTTAATAGACCTCAGTGCTTCAATTCTTTTTTTCATTACAGCTTGGCAAATTATATTTAGAAAGAGAAGAATATGGAAAGTTACAAAAGATCTTGCGTCAGCTGCATCAGTCATGCCAGGTACCTTTATATTCTACATCACTGTGGCTTAGTAAACAGCATTGATTTTTGGGGGTTTTTTTACATCTGTTGTGGCCTTTGGGGCATGTTCTGAGCTTTTGTACAGAAGGAAGAAATACTGTGTCTGCTTTAATTTGTTGTCTGCTTGATAACATGAACAAAAACTGATAAGGGGTTTATTCCTTGCTTAAAGATGATTTTTTAAGAAAATTTGTTTACAACTGCTGATTAGGTTTCTCTTTCGTCAGGTGCATGGATGAGAAGCACATATCAATAATCTGTAATGCATAGACATTTATTTTAAAATAAAAACTCCACGTGAGCTTCATTCAAAACTGAAAGTACAGTTGTTATTTTCCCATCTGGAAGGGGAAAAGATAAACAAGCCATGCCCCCTGCTGTGTGTGTTTGCGAGACTTCTCTTCTTTCAGTATGGAAAATAGGTTGCAAATGTCTGGGAAATGGTTCTGTTACAGGCAGCACAAGAGTCATACGTGTTACCTGTATATATGCATTTGTGTCAGTCATTGCATTTATATACTGAGAGTGTGGTTTAAGGAAAGAGGAAAACTAAAAAGGGTAAATTTTTGAGGAAAACAATTATACAAAAATACTGATGTTTTAAATAAAGGGCTTCAAAACTTGGGCCGTGAAAAGTTCGAGTATTATATTTTCTGTTAAGAGTTGTATCAGTATCGCAGAGTTTTAAGAGTATTCCTGTTTCTGACAGGAAATTACTGAGAGTATTTGGTAATCATTTTTTTATTAGTATAAAACTGAAATTGCTGTTCTCTTAAAATTTCACAGTATTTATTACTTAATCTGTCCTAGACTGATGATGGGGAAGACGATCTAAAAAAAGGTACTCAGCTATTGGAAATCTATGCTTTGGAAATCCAAATGTATACAGCACAGAAAAATAACAAAAAACTTAAAGCACTATATGAACAGTCATTGCACATCAAGTCAGCCATTCCTCATCCGCTGATCATGGGAGTTATCAGAGGCAAGTTCATCTTCAATGTTGCATTTAACTGCTGTTGCATAGATTAGCTTTATGAAAAAGTGAAAACTAATGTTTGCTTCCAGTTCCAGCTATAAAGACAGAGGATGCTGTAGATTCAGAGGCTCCAGTCTCATCATGTAGGACTCAGCTGTGCTGTTGTGGTGCCCAGGTACCAGGGGCACTGGCCACAAGGGCAGGACAGGTGGCTGTCTAAATGTTAGGAGAGAAGCAATAGAAAGAAAAGAGGAAGACTTGAGCTGTTGGACATCATGGCAGGCAACAAGAGAAATGCAAAGGCATTTGCAGGGAATAAAAACAAAGGCTTGGCAGGACTGCTGACAGAAGGAACTTCTCTTTCTGCAGCCCCTTTTGTGAATTTGTGCTCCACGTCTCACCTCCCTGAAATGCAGCAGGAACTGAAGGGCTTTAAGATGTACTTGAAAATATTACTTATTATCTGCACTGGTGAATTGTAGTGGAAACACGCTGTGTGTCTTGGAAAAAAAACCTTTCTCCAGAATACTGTTGTGCCTTCCTCCTTCCCCTGGTGTAGGCACTTGCACAGACAATCAGGCAGCAGTGGGTACTTCAGACATAAAAGGAGATAGAGAGTATTTAATTTTTTCTGTGCAGTTTTGCTCAACAGATAGGGAAAACTCCATAAATATAGGAAGTCTGTTGCCATTGAAATGGAGATAAATTCCATTTCAGTTTTTGCAGTATTTTAACATAAGGGTGAAGTATTTATTAACTATGAGGATTAGTGTTCTTTTAGTTTTACGGTGTGGGTTGGGTTTTGTTTTTTCTTTGTAATAGGTTTATCCAAATGGCAGTGCTGTATGTGAAGGCCCTAATGCTTCTTTTTTCCTGGTGATTTCAGAGAATTAAATGACTTCTGAAAATATTTCAATAATCTATTTAGAAAGAGCGTGGAACTTGGGTGCAATTACCATAGTCAGCAACAAGCACACAGTGTTCCTTTTCCTCTTCATCTGTGTTTTCTTTTCAGAATGTGGAGGCAAAATGCACTTAAGAGAAGGGGAGTTTGAAAAGGCACATACTGATTTTTTTGAAGCATTCAAGAATTATGATGAATCAGGGAGCCCCAGAAGAACCACTTGCTTAAAATACTTGGTCTTAGCAAACATGCTCATGAAGTCTGGAATAAATCCATTTGACTCTCAGGAGGTATTTTTTCTATTTTCTTGACACACACACCCTCCCCACCCTTTCCTTCCCTTTTCTGAATTTATAGGAAAATTACCCAGAAGATGAAAATGGAAAAAAAAATATTTAAAATCTAAGGTTGCATATTGTGCTTTCTGTTCTGTGTAGGCTAAACCATACAAAAATGATCCAGAGATTCTAGCAATGACGAATTTAGTAAGGTAAGATTTTACGTTTTTCTGGAAAAGAGAACAAAAAAAAAAAAGATACTGTCCAAATCAGAAATGGAATGTTTTTAGAGATGGCTTCTCTCTGCACAGCTAACACAGTTATTTCATCAATATTGAGCAAATAGTTATACTGTTTTCTTAAGAAACTTACTATGAGATACCAAAGTATCTATACTGTACCAGGTAGGAGTACAGAAACATGCAGTTTTCTTCTACTATGCTGAATTTTTGATGCAGTGGCAAAAGCCTAATTACTTTCCTTAAATAAAGCTGTCCCACCTTGTACTACAACTGGTCTTTAGGGTTTGGCTGATGACATACGAGAAACTGAATTGACTGACATCTCATACCAAAGCCAACAGAGTAATTTGATGCCTGGATTTGTCATGATTACTAAAGGAGCTTCATAACTTAGGAACAGAAAATTGAACTCTCAGTGGTCTCCTCTGTCCTTCAAACATACATGAAAATCACAAGGCAGCCAAATTAGCTCTTAACTGGCAACTTTTACATGAGAACTTCCAGTGCATTAAGGTCATTAAGCAAAATAAGTGAGCTGAGGCAGTTTTGTATACCGTGCTTTGAAGCTGACCCATTCCATCCACTCGATCCTGCCTTTGCTTTATAAAAAAACAATACATAAGAAAACCTTTTCCACCCTTCCGTTATGTAAGGAGTAGTGTCTGCTCACATTTTGAAATGCACAGCTGATCTGTTGGAACAGACCTTGCTCTGATACCATTGGTGCTGTACCACTGTATGTGCCCAAATTGTTTCTGAAAATGAGGATCTTCCTCCGTGTGTGACACAGGGATTGACTCAGTTGTTTGGCAGTTCATTAAGGGACTAGTCCCAGTAATTCGTTCCACTTCAGATGTGTTTTTTCTACTTTGCTGTCACAGTTCCTTGTGAATTTGAGGCAGAAGGAACTCCAGATGGCCTTAGCCAATCTGATTTTATTCATATTTCTAATTTATATCTTTTATCTTGACATTTGAGTATAACTGCTTCTTTAAAATTAATAATGCAATTAAAGCAGTGTAGATAAGAAATATGCAGAAGATAAAATTAATTTCAAAGATTGCAATTATGGTTTTCATTCTTTCTATAAAATGGAAACTTAAATATTTTACATATGATAAAAAGACTTCTGAAATAAACAATAAAATGTACTGAACTGAAATTCCTTTTAACTATGAAGTAAAATTTACTGCTTTCATGTGGTAAGTCCATGCCACTCACATAACTCCATTTATAAACTACTCAAGTCCTGCCTTAAATTTAACAGGTCTTCTTGCCCATTTTAACAAAGGATGAATCTTTTTTGCCCAGTTTCAAAATAATTTTAAAATGTGCAAACTATGAAGGAAAAATAAGCACTGTTTTTAAAATGTTTGATGTCAGTATTAAACAGAAGTTGAAAGCATGTATTTCAGGAAAAAGGTTTTGTTTCAGTGGTTACAGCTCTTGATCTTTAAATGCTGTGGGGTCACTACTGAACCCACCTTTTTGGAGTCCTTTCTCAGAGAGCAAGATTAACTAGTTAAAGGATATATATACAAATAATGTATAAATAAAAGTCTTAGAATTAATATTATGTCAGAATTGCTGATGATTAATCCTGAAAGTCAGGATTTCTTCCATCTTCCAATATTTTTAGAATTCAGCTTAAGATGGCCTTTGCAGAGACAGCAACAGCCTTCTAGACTCCTTTTAGCTCTTATTTATTCCATGAATTATGAGTTTTTGAAGCCAAAATTCATGTAATGGTACTTTTCAAAACTGGCTATTTTTAGGGTCTAGGCTTTTTTAAAGAAGTAAGTACAAAAAGTACAAAAGTTTTGAAATTAGCATGCCCTTGTGGAACAACTAAATGTTCATAGTAAACTTTAGTAAATGCTCCTAAAATTGAAATAGGAGAAAGGTCATTTCCGTTGCATTTCATCTTGAAAGGGTTTTTTCTTGTAAAGGTTCTGAATATAATTATTTGCCACCTACACTTCATACGTATTTGTGTAGAAGATTCTTATACAAGTCTGTTTGGCTTTTAAAAATAATAATTCAGGCTCTTGTGTTTTCTGAAGTGCCTATCAGAATAACGACATCACTGAATTTGAGAAGATTCTGAAAACAAATCACAGCAACATCATGGACGATCCCTTCATAAGGGAGCACATTGAAGGTATTTCTGAAGGCTATTTTAATCCTTTTTGTTTTCACTGCTTGGTAAACTGCCTTTTTTTTTCCTTTTTTTTTCTTCCCCATGGTTTACTTTTCTTCAGGCAGACTGAGAGTTCTTTGTAATTCCTTGTTGACGATTCCTTCCCTGTTTACAAGTTCCTTAGGAGTTTGTCAAGGCCAGCGTGCATCCAGGCATGTGGCATGACCGTGAAGAATTGCAGGAATGATGGAGAAAGTTCTGGCAAGGGGGATATTCTAAGATAATATCTGTGGTGGTGTTAAGACACTGAGTATTTTGAGTGGTTTGTTTCTTTTTTCCCCCTGCTGGAATGGTGAAATGAGAACAACCTTTCAACTGTAAAGGTGGTTTGTGTCAGTCTCAGCAGTTAGATGTTTGCTAGTTTATAAAGTTAATTGTCTGCTTCAGATTAAAGACAAAACACACAGACAGTGTAGTGAAGGTTACACTGATAAATACATGACAATACGTGCATACATTTATATTTTTTGGATTTACAGTACCTATACTTACAAAAACAGGAGAACACATTAACACATGCCTTTCTGCTCCATAACACGATAAAATAAAGTTACCTCCTGCATTTTTTCATGTATCTGAGAATTGAAAAGTTTCTTCACTTGAATATAGTGCTGAGTTCTTCAGGTAACTGCTGTTTCCAACAGTAGGTCTTACTGTGGTGCTGCAAGATGCTTTAGCTGGATAGCTACATGAAAAGAGTTAAATCCAGAGACCTGGTTTCCTTACACTTCTTGTTTGTAAAAGAGAACATGGCAAACAGCAGGGGAAACTAAATATAACCTGCTACTGCTGTTCCATGTCAGCTACTGGGGAGCTCCAGAGTCTCAGAAGAGGCTCTGTAGGATGAGAGACAGGGATGCTGATGGAAGAAGGCACAACAGACCTGGAAAGCAAGGGAAGGACACTTGAATGAAAGCATGGAAGAGAATTATGTGTCAGTGATGGCTCATCTTCTTCACTCTGTAGTGATGCACAACATGGTCATGGCTCTAATGTTAACATAGCTTGCCTCATTGTTTTAATTGCCATTGTTTTATTGAGACACATAATCTGGTCTTCAGTGGGTTTTTATTATATAAACAGTCCTTGTGTGACTAGTCAGGTAAAAATGGATCTAGGTTTCCCCCCCCCCTGCTAATTTATAATTGTAATTTATGCTTTTATTTTACCCCAACTTTCTTTAAGTAATGTAAAAAAAATCTAGAACAATGACCACTATTTTACCTAAGCAAAATCAGCCACTTCATGCAGGCTTTTACACTACTTCAGTTCCTCATCACAATTACACCATTAGGCCCTGATCTTTTAACTTTAAAAGTGAATATTCCCCACAAAGTTAAATGCACACAGACTTTTTAAGCTGCATATCCTTAAGAATACCTCTTTTCACTTTGTACAGCACAAGCATTCTAGCCATGAATTGGAGGGGCAGACATACCATACAGTAATCTCTAGGATTTATCCAGTTAGTTTGAATAATTCAGTTTTTCCAGAGAATATGTTGCTCCATATTTAAACAGTTTTCATCTTTGTGTGCCCACCTTCAGAGCTGCACATTGTTTGGATGCCTTGTCTTCTGCTGTGCTTCCCTACCCACCGAATTCCTACCTTAAAAGTTCTGGTGTTTAGGATATCTTTATGTATGGAGTGCTGTTGCATCTTTATTTCAGAACTGTTGTTTTTACAGTGTTTATTTTTCCTTCTCTGCAGAGCTTTTGCGAAACATCAGAACACAAGTGCTTATAAAATTAATTAAGCCTTACACAAGAATACATATTCCTTTTATTTCTAAGGTATGTGTCAGCGGAGCCCTGCATTTGTTAAAGTAAAGGATTAATAGTGAATAAAAGCTCTTAAATAAATACGGTCCTTCCAGAAATAGACCATCTGAAATATACTCTACACCATAAAGTAGTACTGATGCACTGCTGGCAGCTTTGCAGTGCAAAAATGTAAATTGCAAGTGTCATCCAAGTGCTTTTTATAATATGTACTATGATATACTTCTAAAGTACTCAATTCCCATATTCTACTTGGTGTGGAAAATCACACTTCTGAAGAGAAGTATAAAAAGGGAAATTTGTATCATTAAAAATGTAATTATGAGTGTAAATTTTATTAACATAAAAATCAAAATTTTAATTCCTTTTGTTCAGAAGGTATCTTAAAATGTCAGTGTTGTGTGAGTTACAGAACTGTGGTAGTAGAACAACCCAACCATTATCACAGAATCACTGAATTCATTGCCTAATCCGTAAAGAACAAAATCAGAACCCAGTCATAAGAGATGATTGTTTCCATCTCCTGTGGGTCTGTGATTTTGCTTGCAAAAATTCACAGCATTACGAAATATGTCATGAAATATTAGAGGTGCCTAATTTTTATCCTTAAATTCTATTTAGAACTCCGTATGCTTTTTTTTTTTCAAGTTAGACTTCGCATGTGTAAACTTGCTTGAGCCAGAAGATGCAATTACGTCTCTAAATGGTTCTGACTGTAGATCCATTCTTTTGTGATAATTACTGTCTTATTTTACTTCCTGAGGTTTTGTGGTTGTGGTTTATTCTGTTGTTGTTTGGTTGGGCATATTCTTTATCTGTTTGTTTTTTCAGTAAGTCAGTAAAGGTGCTCATTTCTGGAGCTTCCAAAATTTTGCTCCAGCCTTCTCTGAGAGGTTGCTGATCTCTCGGTTCTTGGCCATGTGTACTTTGGTGGAGGTCTTTTGCTTCATAGATCGTTACTGAATTGATACTTTTGAACAGTAAGAAACAGAAATGAAACCAAATTCTGTGTAAGAAAATAAAGATTGGAGGGCTTTAATGTTGCAAAATACGGTGGCAGCGTAATGAGTTTTCTTTTTCTTTTAGGAGTTAAACATAGATGTAGCTGATGTGGAAAGCTTGCTTGTGCAGTGCATATTGGATAAGTATGTACTTTATTCTTGATTACTGATCTTTGATTGCTTTAAAATAATCAAACTATACCAGAAGCAATAAAACATTGTTTTGGTGCATTGTGAGCATACTGGTTGATTCTAGAAGTGAAAGGTAACGATGCTGACTTTGGATTTGCTTGACTTGCAAGCAGTAAAGTACATTTGAAAGATGAGAGCCAAGAAAATGACACAGAGAGATTGAGTGGCATGTTTTTATTTTAATTTTTAATTACATAATAAATGTCGAGTTATTATGAAATTATGAAAGTTACTATTCTAAGTAATTGCTGCTTATACCCATGTATATTTTTGAGTGCATTTTCAAGTTGACAAATTAGTACTCTGCTCTCCATAACTGGAAAAACTTGACTACAGTTTGTAAAACCTATTTTTCTGGAGGGTAACTTGTTACATCTACTGCAAAAATATAATCCATACATGGGTTTATATTTTTTAATTTCTTTTGACATAAGTCTCCATTTTTCATGATTCCTTGACTTTCAAGAATTGTTTACCTCACATATTGCTTCAAACTTTGTGTGGGTCGTAGCTAAGCAGGTAAAATACACATTGCCCAATGAATTAGTTCATTTGATTTACAATCACAATGACAGCTAAATAGGCAGATCTGCCCAGGACAAAACCTGTAAAAGTGCTGAATTCTGAAATGGACTTTGCGTCTCTCTTGCATAAGACCTCTTATTTTCCCTTTGATTTATTGTTAGTTCCTATTTCCATGTCCTTTAGCAATTGATAGTTGTTATTTACTTGCTTCTAGCACTATACATGGCCGAATTGATCAAGTCAACCAGCTCCTCGAACTGGATCACCAGAAGCGAGGCGGTGCCCGGTATACTGCGCTAGATAAATGGACCAACCAGCTAAACTCTCTGAACCAGGCTGTAGTCAGCAAGCTGGCCTAACAGAAAACAAGCTTCTACAACGTCCTTAAGGCAACAGTGCAGTGATGTAAACCTTAAAAGAACTGGGAATGGCAAAACTACTGTCGGTTGGTGTGCCCTGAAATTATTGGAGTTATGGCAGAAGTGCTTTTTTGATCAGCTGGTTTGTGTTTTGCTGCTGCATTTATCCCAAGAAAAAAAACAGCTTTAATCTCCAGAAGAAAACCAAAATGCCACGGGATTTATGCTGTATTGACATCTTGCCCTAAACATACAACATCCTAGTAATTTGTCAAGGGGCAATGAATGACCAGAGAGAAGATTTTTGTCATAATTTTAAATACACTGACACGTTACTGTTGGTTAAATTTAAACATGTTTTACCTGCAGAAATTCTCTCACAGAAATAACCTGCAATAACTTGAAATGCATACCCTTTTGAACACTTCCTTTTCTCATGTATAAATTGAAATGTTTGCTGCATTTTGCAAAATGTCAATTCTCCAAAAATGTGTCCGTATATTTCTGTACCTGCAGTGTAGTAAAGGTTTAGAAGAAACCCCATAATTATAGTGGCATACTGTCACTTAGGTTTCAAGCAGCAAAATAAACAGTGCAGTTCAGAAATTGTACAGTTTGTTTCTTGATGTGCTTTCATTATACTTGAATTTTACTGGTGTTATTTTTAAAAGAAAATAGATACTACTTCAAAAAGAGGTATTACTTGATCCTCACCTCATTTGTGAAGGACATTATGGAGATTTTAAGTCTGAACCCGTTGATATACATGTTGATTTTTCTTTTTTCCCCCTTGAAATAGTGAAGCATAAATACTAAAGAGCTGACATTTAGCAGTCTTGCTAACTGACTCCTAGCTTGCAAAATGCCAAACCATTATTAGTCCTGGCTGGTTATGTTGGTGGGTATTTGGCATCTCTCAGGGATATGCTTGGTTTTTATTTTGCTACTTCAGGAATACAGGTTTGCCAAGCAGTACCCTGGGGAGAGAAGGGCAGGCCCTGATTGTTACCTCTCTGCCTGATCTGTGGTCTTCTTGACTGGATCCAGTGTACCTAAAATGGCACTGTGTGTATGGAGTGGGGCCCAAGGACAGTGACACTGCTCGTAATGGAACCTGTTCTGTCTGAATGTGTCGGAGCTCCTTCAGAGCTGCTATTCCAGTCCACATAATAGGCACATGCCTTTTGTGTCCTAAGATTTTGGGATCATCAGATCCATTTAGAATACAGAGCTGCAGTGTTGAGCACAGCCATTTTTATTCCTGTAGCAGATTGTCTGGAGCTGACAAAAAAATTCTCTTGCAGGTCGCAGAAATGTAAAGGAATTTTGTAGGGTCACTTCTGTAACTGCAAGTATTCCATTTTAAAGCTGAGAGTAATGTGTGATGATACACAAAACAGTGCCACACACAGACATTGTAATAGTAGAAGGAAAAATACATTTGTAGAGCAATTAACAACACCCCAAAAATAGTGAAAAAGCCTAATAAATTACACATGTTCATCACATACATGCAAGGCACCATGGTAGACTCAATGTTCTAGGGCAGGATTTAAATTGGTAACAGGGTGTAATTAAATAGGATAAAATTAACTTTGATCTGAAGGATAGTTATATCCCTTAGAAAATTTTTTTGCTCTGCAGTTGTCAAAGCAAGTGATTTTTTTTCCCTGGAGTTTATACAATAAAACTTAATGTGTACCATGAGTAGCATGATGCTGAAACTTGGGTGAGCATTTCTTCTTCACTGATACATTTTTTTTTTACCCATAGGTGGTTTTAATTTATCCACTTACTTAAAACAATGGTAAAATATGACTGTAAATTGCACTTAGTTTTTAAGCCAGGGCAAAGTTTTTTCCTTTGTAAAATCTGTAGATAACTGAGTAAAGCACATTGTATTTTGTTTCCTTACAATGCTGTGATGTGTATCATAGTTTTCACTTTGAAAATTCCAATAATACCTGGTGATGTGAAGTTGACCTTAACGATGCTGCACAGTAATTGAGACTACCACACAGTAATTAGCTACAGATCCAGAGACACTCATTTGGGTAGCCCATCTTGCCAGGTTCTCCCTCCCTGGGGGACAAGGGACTGTCTCAGCTATTTCAAGGTTCTCCTTCCCATGGAGACAGGGGCAGTGACAGCTATTTGTTTCCTTCCTCTGTTCCTCTGCCATTTCCCATCACCCTTGCTGTGGGAAGGAACAACTCCTCTCTTCTAAAGGAGAGGAAAAAAGAGAACTGTGTATAAACTTAAAATCTCTGAAAATAAAGTCATCTTGACTTTGTCTCTTGTACGTGATGTAACCTTCCCCATCCCAGCCATGTCTGTTGGGGAGAAACGTTTGGAATGTTTTCAAGAAGGGAATACTGCAGTAAATCTTGTCCTGCCATCTACTTCCCTTGTTTTATCTTTTTGTTCTGAAGGTCTGATTGTCCAGCTAGTGAAGGATGCTCAGTTTGAACAGTGAGGGCTAGTGATGTTTCTAGACAGAAAAAGTGTCTGTCTAATCAGTTGTTGTGTGTTTTGGCATGCTTCAGTTCTTACTCATGTACGGTGCCTTAGCACCCATGCTCTAGGCACATCATGAAGGTTTATATAATCCCTGAGGGGTTCTACCCTTTTCTGAGTTCTCGTAATTCTTAACAATGACAGTCGTACAACTGCAGCAGAAATTGCCAAGAGTTGCTATAGCCCTAGATCTGGCTCTGGTGTCATTTCTGCCTCCTCAGGAAAAGGGAACAAGCAGTTGAAATGAAGGAAGAGGGTGAGGGAATTTTTTTTCAAGAAACACTCTTGCACTGTGGGTTGTTCAAGACGTGCTACGCAGCCTCACTGTGCTCCCCAGGCTCGCTTCTGATCGTGACATTTCTGCAGTTGTCATTAATTGTCAGAGCCACACTTCACAGCTCCTGGGGTCTTTTTATGCACCTTTTGTTGTTGTTGGTACAAGACAAACTGGCATCTTAGTTAGTACCAGCAACACTGTTTGCAAAAGAACATTTTAATGGCTGTTGTAATCTTGTGTAAGATTACAATAATTAAGCTTTATATATATAAACCCTTTTGAGTTGCTGGCAACTTACGCATTAAAACTGAACAACATGCAAATGAAATCTTAGGAGGATGTAAGTGCTATGTCTGCATTTTAGATATTTTTAACTTACCAAACATACTTTGAAGGAATGTATTCTTTTTGCTTCTCAGAGTCCTACTCTAATGGATAAGATCTGAAACCTTGATGTAGTGAGGATTTCATTTTGCTTTTAAATAGGCTTAAAAATGTATTGAACAAGAACAAAAAAAAAAAACCAAACCAAACAAACAAAAAAAAAAAACAAAAACACCCAACCAAACCAAAAAAAAAAAACAGAAAAGTGTCAAGGCAGCTGAAATGCACCTGGCAGAGTAGTATAATGAAGGTATTTGAATTGTAGTCTGTAAATAAACACTGATTTTTGTAGTTATTCAGAATTGTTAGCTGTAAAACATTATGTCTGTATTTGACAATTGTATTTTTTTCTCTCTTTTTGAGAGGTAGTAAATGAATTTCATTGAGCAGGAACTGTGTATGTATGGAGTAAGTAAAATGGCATCACTCTGGACAGTATCCCTTGCTTTCTCAGAAATACAGCAGTTATTTGAACTAAATTTCCATATATAGGTGTTAATATTGGCTAGGTAAAATACATTGCAAGCTAGTCAACCAGTGAAGTGTTAATTTAAGATACTGACAGAAAGGATTATCACCATCTTAAATGCCTCTAAATCTGTGGGAAGGTAGATTGCAAACTGCATGTGTGTTACAATAATTGCATATGTAGTACTAACTCTTAGAGGTAATAACTGTAAGCATTACAGCAAGAGTAAAGCCTAATCCCTTCCTGGCTGTGGTACAGAGGGTTGCACGGCAGGATCTGTCCCGGTTGGCTCTGTTGCCTCTCTGCTCTCGCTGGGAGGGCTGGGCTTGCCCTGCCTGCTGCCAGGCAGTAATTGCCTGTTGCCATCAGAATCGTGATTATCAGACTCATGGACCAGTTCCCAGCTCACCTTCCCACTTCGGTTCCAGTTATGTTTCCTGGCGTGGCTCCCCTTAGCTGCCTGTGCAGGACCCCGAATGTATCACCAGATACCAGTGCTTATTTGCCAAGATACACTTTGCTCCCTGTACTTGTCTTTTTCTCTAATTACGCTGAAGATTTTAGTCCCAGGCCAGTAAAACTGTCATTTTGGAGCCTGCTTTGTTCCTGCTACCTCTTCCACTTGCTTACGATGGCAGCCTCCAAGCCTGCTGCAGTCTATGCTGAGGTCCTGCTGCTGCCTTGGAGCTCAGTCTCAGCCTGCTTAGACCTCGGGGCTGGAGGGGGGTGTTACTGAGCAACCCTTATTTCATGTTTCCATGCCACTGCAGTTAAGCCTATACATATGTTCAGCTTGCAA
Source organism: Anabacerthia variegaticeps (assembly GCA_035583185.1). Classification (NCBI taxonomy): domain Eukaryota; kingdom Metazoa; phylum Chordata; class Aves; order Passeriformes; family Furnariidae; genus Anabacerthia; species Anabacerthia variegaticeps. The sequence continues at coordinate 9,293,509 of JAWWEW010000017.1, forward strand.
TGTAGGAAGCTGCCTTGATTTCAGTGGGATGTGTGTAATCACATCCTTACGTGTTCTGTAGGACCTTGTCCCCACTGGATGTAAATAGATCCCATGGCAGTAGAGAGCATGAGTAGCCACGCTTGTGCTGTTAGATTTGCTTGTAATCCTGTGATCTGAATTCTGAATACAGTCACTACCAAGTGCCTTTCCACATTGCTATTTTGGTTTAGACTCCATTTTTTATTTTTGTGTCGACCTACATTTTCTTCGTCATTTGATCTGTGTCCTCCATTGTGTTCAGGAAGGGTATTTCCACTACCCAGCAGATGCAGCAATAAACCCCCAAAAAATTAGCAAAATTGCAGTCAGCACCTGCTAGGTTTGACCATCATTTTTGCTTTCTCCATGTTGCAATAGAAAAGTAGCAATAATCGTTTACAAACTGCCAGATTTGGACCCTTGGGATTGAGAATTCAATAACAGCTACTGGAGTTACCAGTGTGTTTAAATTAAACAGGCTTCTTAGAATGTTTTTATGGCTTTCTTAAGGACTGTAACAGTTGGGTTCTCTTACACAACACTTGATCAAGATGAGGGTGATGTAACCAGATACCCTGGCGTATTTGTGATAGCTGTGGATAGAGGATCTACCATAACTCGTTCTGAGTGCTTTGGTATGTTTTCATTTTTTGTGATAACACAGTTAAATTTTATGGAAGACTTGAGATTTTTTTTCACAGAGTGGCCACTCAGGTCACCCAACATGACTTTCTGTATTATGTATATTGTACAGATTTATGTAGCTCTGGTGTCTATTTATAATCACTGCCCAGTTTAGATCGTAGACATTCTTGTTTATGCATAACAGCCCTTTCAAGTGTGACCTTTCTGTTGGTATGTATGTTGGGAACAAAAGAAGAATTTCATAATGGACAGCCTTGCCATAATGAGTCATTATTTTTTAAAAACACAGCAAGTATCTTAAGCAAATGTCATAATATATATTTCATGGTCAGCACCAATTTGAACAAATTAAGCTGCATTCCACACTAAGGCACTGGTGTGCTAATACAAGAAAACGATTGTTGTAGTTGTTTCAGTGGGACTTTTTCCACTGTTTTCTGTCCAGTCAGGCAAGTTCTCCCACATTACATGGGAGATGGAAAGTGACTATATTTGAAATAAATCAAGATAATTTTGCACAAATAAGCAAAACACATTCAACTACTGGGAATAAAATCCATTTTGCCCAGTAGAGATTTGTTGTTTTAATGAGATTAAGTTTAGGTGGCTTACGTTTCATAATTATTTATCTGTAGATTTCCATCTCATATTTAAGTTCATCAATGACTGATGAAATGCTGTTCCATTGCATCAGCTGAAAGCTCTTTGTACAACCAGCTTAATCCCCAGTTTTACATTCGTGACTTCTTGTGTTGAAATAACCAATCTCATTGTGTAAAAGCCCCTGGGAACATAACCTCAAATTAATCTTTGTTAACACCTTGATATGGCTTCCTAGAGTTATGAACACTTGTGGGAGTTCTGCTGACCATTTATTCTCCTCAAGAAAAGTGCTGGGACACAGAAGTGCATATAAACTGTACAACTGCTGCAGCTTCACCAGTTAAGATGAGGTTTCTGTATCAATAAGGGGGCTGCATGTTCTGTTCATTTGTAGTGAAACACTGTCCTCACTGAAGTTAATAGAAACCCCATGGTTAAATATAATTGGGATTACAACTTCACCCACTCCCTTTCCCATATGATCCATGCTTTTGTGTAATGCAACCTTGTGAAAACTTAAGCCACAGAATACAAGTAATGTTGTAGACCTGTAGGCAAAACTTACATCCTGCTGGCGTGGATGGAGGAGCTCAGAAGGCAGTGATGGTCTGCACGAGTTCTCTGTTCGTGTCACCTGCTGGCGAGATGAGATCTTGCTGTGCAATGCAACAGCCATCTTCATAATCCCATATGTTACCTATGAAGTTTTAATGGTGAAGAGCAACTCTTAAGAAAACAAAAAGGGATTACATGGACGTATCCAAGAAATAAATTTTTTATAAAGCAGAACAAATTGTTCCATAGTATACTGAACATAAATCTGGAAAGATTAAATAATTATAAAGGCTCAATCTAGGAAGCTCTGGTAAGATAGCTCTGTAGAGACATTTTTAGTAGTTTTTATGTCTGTCAAATTCAGATAAAGCCTTGCTTATTTTTTCCTTTAAAAAGCAAACCATTTATTCCCCACAAGGACCTTCCCAAAGCAGAACCCTGATTCTTGTATTAACACGTAATACATTTATAGTGTATTTTACCTGAAGTGCTCACGACTCTGCTCTAGGACATCCTCTGTCGATTTCTTTCAGAGAGACACTTATTTCTGTCTGCCTTTTTTTTTCCCTCCTTGCCACGAATTGCCGAATTTGGCACTAACTCCCGCTCGGAGACACGAAGGCTCCGTGGGATGCGGGGCCGTGCCCTGCCCGGGCCGTGTGTGGGGCAGGGAACGCGGGATGGGGGGTTCGCCGGTTCCTCGTGGTCACCCACGGCAAAAACAGGGCACCAGAACAAAGGGCCGGCACACAAAGCTCTGCCGAGCCCCACGGCCCAATCTCCCCACGCAGAGCTGTGTCAAACCCCACACAGAGCTGTGTCAAACCCCACGGCCCAATCTCCCCACACAGAGCTGTGTCAAACCCCACGGCCCAATCTCCCCACGCAGAGCTGTGTCAAACCCCACGGCCCAATCTCCCCACTCCGCTCCCTGCGCTGCACGCGCCGCTGTGACATTTTTAGATTCCTGCCTCTAAATAAATCTCGGATTTTTTGATTTTTCCCCCCCCCTTCGCCGCTCCAGTTAATTTCAAGGACACCGCCAGCCCCGATCGGCCGGGCCCGCCGCGGCCCCGCCGGGGAGAGCGGGCCGGGTTAACGGGGCGGGGGGAGCGGGCCGGACCAGGCCGGGCCGGGTTAACGGGGCGGGGGGACCGGGCCGGCCCCGCCGGTGCCGCCGGGCTGGGCTGGCCCCGGAGCCGCGGCCCCGCTGGTGGCGGTGCGGGCGGGCCGCGGGGGCGGTGCCGGCTGGGCCCGCCCGGCTTCCGTCGCAGCCGGGCCCGCCCCGCCCCGCCCCGGCCGTGGCGTAGCCGGTCCCGGTGCCCGTGATAACCGGAGCGGGGCCGGCGCCGTCCGGGCTGTGCGCGGCGGCTGCAGCGCCATGGCGGGGGCGGCCCGCGCCCTCCGCCGCCCTCACTAGAGCCGCGCCCCGCGCCGCTGGAGCCATGGACAAAGCGGACAAGGTGTGCGGGGGCTCCGCGGGCAGGGCCGGGAGCGGGGCCGGGCCGAGCGGGCCGTGTCAGCCCGGCCGGGCCGGCGGCGGGGGCCGAGCGGCGGCGAGGCCTGCGGGGTGGGGAGGCCGGGGCGGCCTGAAGGGGGTTCGAGGGGCGGCCTGAAGGGGGCTCGGGGGGCTCGGGGAGCGGCCTGAAGGGGGCTCGGGGAGCGGCCCGAAGGGTGTCGGGGGGCTCGGCGGTCCGGGCAGCGCGTTCCCCGGTACAGCCGCAGCCCCGCGGGTGTCCCGGCCGTGCCCGGGCCCTGCAGGCCGCGCCCCGCTGTCTGTCCGTCTGTCCGTCCGTCTTTCCGCGGGAGCGGCTGCGCCGGGAATGCCGAGGGAACTGGGGGCTCCGCTCTGCCCTTCTCCCCCCCGGCCTTCGGGCTTTGTTCCACGCTCCGAGAACAGCTGCAGTTAGCGGCGTCCGGGTCGAACCTGCGTGGTCGCCGGAGCAGACCGGGTGTCTTGGGGAGGAAACAGGTTCGTGGGGAAGTTTGCAGCGCGGGTGAGGCGTCACCCCTGTTGCAGTGCTGTGAATGTCAGGTTGGGGTTGAAGTTTCCAGCCATAGGACACAGCTGGTGGTCTCCTCCTGGCAGCCGAGGTGGGTGTAACACACCAATTCTGCAGGTCGCTGGGGTTTTTTGTCTTCAGTATTAAACTTGGCTTTGCCGAGGTAATCAGTTTGAGTTATTCATAATACCCTATAGGGTATGAAGAAGGCATGAAGAGACTTAATCTGGGACTTCAGGGTCAGTATGGTTTGTTATGTACATGCAATAAAGCAGTTCCTCATCAGGAGGTAGCTCTAAAAGATGTATCTGAAGTGAATGATGTCATCCCTACCAGCCTGATACTGCTTTTAAGCTTCTGTTTCAGCAGAATGTGCTAAAAATTCATGAATTAGAGCTCTTTGTTCCCTAGTTTTTAGCTCTGGCTTCTCCAGGGGTTCTAATAGTAGGGTTAAGGAATAAAATAACACAGGCTCCTGTAGCCAAGTAGGTAATGACTAATAATGCACTCTGTGAAGATAGTCTGCTTTTCATTCTGTCCATATGTCTAAGGAAGTTAGTTAGCAGTGTATCTGATTACACTGTGGCTCCCACTGAGGCTTTCTTACTGGGCTTTCTGCAGTGGTAATGATCTCAAATTCGTTTTTTATCTGCCTTCATGTAGAAGAATTTATCTTATTCTGTAAAATTTATGTTAGTCCAGTCTGTAGTGCTTTCTGCTTTAGAATCTTGGATTTTTCCTGTGTTTTGTTTGGTTGGGGTGTTTGCCCCTTTGTTTCATCTGTAATTACTAGTGCAGTACACTTGTGAAATATTCCTTGTTGCTTGAGCTCTTCTTTACTGGAGGTTCACACACATGCCCTTATCAAACCATTCTCCTTTGTTTGAAATAGTTCACGAAAACAGAGTTGTGTTATTTGCAGTGTAAAGTGTTGACTCTGTGATTGTCTTAACTAAGTGCACTGTTTTGACTTGGATGTTCAGTTCAGCTCTCTGAAGCAGGAACCATCTTCTTGTTTATTCTCTTTGCAGCCTATCTGGTCCTGTTGGTTCCTTAGCCACTAGTGAGGCTTCTAGGCAGACAAATAATTAATACCTGATGAGTGTCTAATATGATTCAACTATCTTGTTGCTTTTGTCTTCTCATTATACAGTAGCATCTTGATTAGGAGATCCCTAAATGCTTTGGGTTTGAACCCTTTGTGCTGTGAAAATTGAATGTAATCTCCTTTACCAGTGTAAGTGTTTGGTGAGGTTGCATCATTTTGGGGAGCTGTTTCATTTTTTCTTTTTCTGGGCTCCTTTCTGTACCTGTATTGCAAGACATCTGATAAATGAATGTTAAAGCATGCAGATGTGTTAGCAGTGCTTACTCTCTGCTCCCTTTTCCCTCAGAATTCTCTCCCAGGCACAGTATGGTAACTGTACATGCTGATAGTAATAACTACTGTGGAATCAGAGTATGAGCTACCAGGACTATTGTTCTGTGTAAGCATGGTGTTTCAAGAGTAAAGGAAGGTCACAAATGCTTTTGATGGGGAAACAGTTCTGTGGTGTTGGCTCAGTAAATCAGTGTGAGATTTCATGTAACGAGACCATTTGGACACCTAAAGGACAAAAACATCTCACTTGTAGAGTGCCATTCGGGTTTCTGCTTCCTAAATTTTCATGTGGCTTCATTTGTTATAATATGTTCAGTGATATTTTGGCAGCTGACATAGACAAAACCAGAAGAAAGCTGTTTAAAACCAATTTATTTTATGATAGGAGTTGTTGGGATTTTTGCAGTGGGTGTGGAAGTTTACTTCTGTCTACACCAGAATGAAACTGTTCCCGTTGAAAAGCATATGGGTTTCAGCAGTGAAGTGTAAGTTACTTTCCTACAAGAGAAAAAACTCAGCATGTGACCTATGACACTTTCGGTTTAAGCAGAATATGGTAGAAAACTAAAGAGACACAACCTCTCTCAAAGATACTGCTGTGCTTTGATTTTTCTGTGTTACACTTTTGTCTTGCCCTGCCATTAAGGTGTCTGATTCCTTTAGTACAGTTGAGAAATCAGGTGAAGTTGCAAGATCAGTGATGTGCGTTTTGCTTTAGTATTGCTTAAAGGCAGCCTGTTGTGCTTGCCTCTGCTATTCCTGACCCTTCAACAGGTGGCTTGATAATATGGTTGCCGTAGAAGTAGATCTAGATCAGTGTTTTGTGCTCTTTATCCTGTCCAGTTTCCTTCAGTGTTTCTTACCCATGGCAGATTTTTCAACTGAGACAGACTGGAAAATGTCAGTTTGCTTGTACTGTACATTTTGCCTGCTGCTTTCTCTTGAACCTCCAAAGTGCAGAACAGTTTGGGTTGTGAGAGTTTTGTAGTGTCTTATTTTAGAATGTTCTTTGGTGAATTTAAACATTATTGCTATGATTCCATGGACATCTTAACTTTTTGATTACAAATGTATTTATTGACTAGCTTGTGGAAATCAGGAAACTGATTTACTTAAGTACTTTGGATTAATCCTTTTAGTACCTTGCCTGCAAAGCATTCAAATATTACTGCTTCCTATGGATAAAGTGAGTTTAGAAGTTTGTATGTACTGGTGAGTGCTGTAAAGTAGGTAAGTGAAGAAGATCCTGTTGGTAGCTTTTTTATCTTTGGACAAGGTTTGTAACTGTAAATATAAAATTTTATTTTCTTCCTTTTTTCCAGAATATTCTGGCTTTGAGTTTAAATATGCCGACTTGTCATGTGCCACTTGCTTGTTTTCTATATATAGGTAAAAATGTTAAATATTTATCTTATGTTCTGATCACGATACTTTCTTCTGTGAAAGGGAAGAGAATTATGCATGATTCCCTTATTATGAACTGAGGGAAAAGGGAAAGACTCACTTCATAATGTATCTGCTGTAAGTGCTGTGTTGAAATTACTATGTTAAATGTAAATAGGGAGGATTAAATTTTGTGCCTTGTTAAATGGCCTGCTGCTGGTGTTTCCAGTCGGACTGCATATTTACCATTCCCAAAGTATCTGCCACTTAGAAGCAACTAATTATAGAAACAATGACTTCCATATTTGTAAAGTTTATCTTAAAATAGATGAACTGTGACTTGCCTTACTACTAACATAGCTTTTAAATTATGAAATCCAAAATTCAAAAGCAGGATTGTTTTTCTAAAGTAGAGAAAGGTTGAACTATGTTTTTATTTTACATGTGTGATGAGAGTTCTTGTTTTCAGACTTTGAAACAGTAAACCAGCTGATTTTATTATAGCCCTCTGAAATGTGGCATCTGTGTCTCTTTTCTCACCCTGTAAATGACAAGATTGATATCTAAGTGTTCTCCTCCAAGATAGCAGGATGACAGAGATCCTATTTAATGGAAAATCCTGAATGGCATTAAACTAGAATGAACAAAAACTTTTCTAAGATTAAATGTACAGTGCTATAACTATAGGACAAAGTTTACCAGTCTGTTCCTGCTTGTGTCATCTTCTGTCTTTGCAGCTGTTGATGACTACAGTAGCTTTTATATAGGAAACAAAGGAGCTCTTCAGTATATTTGCTGTCTTGAAAGACTTGTAATTGTTGGACTGAAATATGTAATGAGCTGCTGCAAAACGTTTTGTAAATTGAAACTAGGGATATCTACAAAAGAGACTTCTGTCTAAATCTTGGTTTCTTTTGAAGGGGTGTGCTTCCATTAATAGGCAGCTGATTGAAAATCTGATGTTTCAGCATGACTTAAATTTATATTTAGAATTGTTTGATTATCAAAGGTCGAGTTCAGTAAAGCCTGGTTTAGCTTTGTGATATGAAAAGTTGAATAAACATGAAAAAGTTGCACTCCAAAATAAAATCAAGTTTGGTCTTGCAGTATTTTGAGTGTTTGCTTTTAGAGTGCCTGATCAAAACCACATATTACTTTATATTAAGGTCTGACCTTGCATTTGCTAATGCCAGTGGCGAAGTGCTAATTTTTTTAGAGGATGCAGACCAGAATATACCTCAGTACTGTGAGAGCAATTAGAGTATAAGCTTGTATCACAAGTGCTCTGTTGTAAGGACTAGGGAAAGTGAGGAGCCTTCCCCCAAATCCTTGAGTGTATGGCAAATCTGTGCTATCTATGTGGTTCCAAACCAGAGGCATGATCAGTCAGTCCTGTTGGTGCTGTTGGTGTGCACTTGTCGCTCCCTTTGCCCTGTGTGGGTGAAATCTTTCAGGACTTTTGTTCATACATATTTACATGCCTTTTGTGTTCTGAACTGTTTCCTTCTGAGACAGAAACCATCTCATCTCTTACTCTGGAGTTTGTGTCATTTGTCAGTGGTTGCATCTTCCACTGAGTCTTAAGCATGTCAATATGCTATTTAAAAAACAAACCTGCCACCAACAGACTGATTATTTGACTGGTTATTGTTGCTATATCTCATCAAAGGAGCACAGAGACAACCTATTTAAATAGGAAATTTCAGGAGGAGATACCTTTTGCTTGTCCAGTGCAAGGAGAAATTAGCAGCACCTTTATGTACTACTAAACTGATTTCTTTATTTTTTGTTTTGCTTTTTCTTCTTGCACAGTGAAGGGATTGTTATTTCTGTTGTTCTGATAACATATTAGGTGCCAGGAGGCCTACAATGCCATCTTATCAAATAGAGGAATTCCTTTGCTGCATGTCTTCACCAATCCTTCCTCCTCCTAGCTGAGAAATCCGTAGTCCTAAAAAAATCTGCTTCAATAACTTTGGGCAAATCACTCAGTGTTGCTCTTCTGTTTCCCTCCCTTTTCCAGTGAAAGCACTGGCCATCTGTGAAATGTGCTGAAATGTCTGGAGAATCATTCTGCAGAGTTCATTCTGTTTGTGTCCTGACTTAGAGCAAAAAGGGGAAACAAGTGTACTAAGTTTCCTAAAGTTTACTGCCCTCATCTGAAGACACATCCTCCGTAGAACAGAACTTTGGAGTATTTTTGAAAGACTGGTAAAATGCTGTAAGGAAGCAATATGGTGAAGTTAATTTGGTTTAGTGGGTGATACACTTGAGCTGCTTGTTTTCTAACCCAGAGTGGAAATGGGGCCTGGTTGTCTAATGAAATGTATGAGTTATGCTGAGGATTGCATGTATTATGCTTGCAGAATAATTTTGAAACACTTATTCTAGGGTTTTTAAGTTTTCAGTTGCTGTTCTGATGAGTTGGCACATACATGTGCGGGCTAGAGAATAAAATGGAAGATTTAAAACAGGAGTTTACTCTAAATTCTTTGCTGTGCTGAAACAAGTTTCTTGAAAGGATTTAAAAAAAAAAAAATCAGCCTCCATAAACCAAACAAACCTGTAGGTGCAGACTAAATTGCACAAGAAAAGTGTTTAAAGTATGATGCATGTAAAACATTGTGAAATGCAGTTTTCATTCCTTTAAATAACAGACACTCTCCAAGTTCTGTAAATGAAAAAAGAAATCAACTTTCAAATGCACCCATATGTGTTTATGATTACAGGATATGCTGTATCTTTATTTTGCCATTACAGGTAAGCTAAACTTGTTATGAGCTGTACAGAAAACGATAATTAAATACGTCACCCAGGTGCTCTGTCATAGCAGTAGTAATCACTGCCTGTATAAGAGACTGGGCAACAGGAAAGGAAGCATTAAAGTTGTCTTTCTAGTTTGGGCATCTCTGAGCTGTTTGAACCTAATAATATCAAGCAGAATAATTTGGATTATTTTCCTAAACTTGTCAAATTACATGGTAAGTGTGCTGTGGGTTTTTTAATAAATTTAGAATACAAAAAATAAAAGAATGTCCACTCAGACAACCCCTATTTTTGCTGGAAGGATTTAAATAAATTAAATTTTCTCTAATCTGCCTTGGATATAAAAATAAGGTAGGGATTATCCTCGGGAATTGACAAGAAATACTTTGCTATGGCAGCCTTGCAGATGGGATTCATCTCCTGCTTTGATCAGTTGTATCTTGTGGGGTTTTTTTTTAATACTTGATGTGAAAGACAAGTAAAAGACTGATAATTCTAATAATGAGTGATGATGGAATACAATATCACAAAAATCATTGTAATGAGACCATTCTGCAAGAGACCTGTTAATAAAGAATGATTTTAGTATTTCCACATGAATCTCCTAAAATAATGTAGGGAGAGAGCAGAGTGCCAGACAGGAAACATCTTTAAAACAGGGAATCTTGTCCCAAGGTGAGTGACAAACAGAATGTTTTAACTGTTTTCTGAGCCAGTCCTGGAGTTTATTATTAGTTTCTTGGCTGAAGCTCACTTGCTGTGTTGCAGGCAGATAGCGACCAGCAGGTGAGGAATGGCTCTTGGGAAGTTTTCAGTGTTTATACAGCACTCATCCTAGTTTTCACTCGTGAACGTTCCATGGATGAGACAGCCTTGGTGTGTTCCTTTAATGTTTATGCCATCTAGTTTTGTAGGCCGGCCCAGAAATGAATCTATTCTCAAGCAAATATTTTTGCCTGACAGTCTTGAAATAGCACAGAAAAAGCCCTGTTGGATTTCAGGGAGGGGTGTCAGTGTTGGTATTTCTGTTACTTGTTCTGTGATCACTGTACAGAAGCACTTGGCTTTTTTATTTTATGTAATGAAAAGGCCTTATCCTCGTGGTTGTTGAAGAGAATGCCGTGATGTTTTGCAGAGGGGCAGGCGAGTCACGGGCTGTGCCGGAGGTCAGGGAGGAAGCTCTGGGAAAAGCTGTGGGTTGAGTTGGGTTGCACAAGTTGGGTGCTGCTGCCCCGCAGCTTTTCCTCTCAATGGAACCTCGGGGCTTGGATAAGAGTTACTGTGGAGGAAAGGAATGTTCACCTACTACCTAATGATAAAGAAATGTATTAATATCGAGGTGATTTTTCCACTCCAACACAGACCTTGTTGCAGAGCAGGTAGTGGTACCTCTCTGCTTGTGCTTACAGAATCCTGCAGTGGTTTGGCTTGGAAGGGACCTTAAAGACCATCTAGTTCTAAACCCTGCCATGGGCAGGGATAACTTCCACTACACCAGGCTGCTCAAAGCCCAGTCCAGCCTGGCCTTGAAAACTTCCAGGGATGGGGCATCCTTCCATATCTTATATTCCATATATATCTCCATTTTACAGCCATAAGCATTTTCGGAAGAGTCATTAATAATTACTTTTCTGACAAGAACAGTGTATCTTGTCACTTTCAAAGACATATTATTTTCCCCCTATCACTCTAGTTCCACTTTTATCTTTTTATTTATTTTTTTAAATGTTTTGGTTTCCTCTGTTGATCGCTACTGGAACTTCACATCTCTTAACCTACAATTTTATCTTTAAATGACTGATGTTGTTACTAAATAAGCATATCAAAGCAGAGGCTCATTTTATTGGAAGGGATGTTTCTGCCTTCCCAGCACACTTCAGAAAGTCCAAAGACACATAAGCTTCTCAAGAAAGGGTTACAAATAATCATGGGCTCTATACTTCCTAATTTTTGTGGGTTTTCCCCATTTTGTATAATTTTTTTCAATTCTCAGATCAATTATAAACAAGCTTTGGCCTTGATCACTGTGGCTTGCATGGTCTTACCATCAAAGTTGTTAAGGATGTGACTTTGATCTCCAGTTAATACTTGGGGATATTCTGCAGACAAGAGTCTCCTATCCTGAACAGTATTTCACAGAGAAAGTTTTTTCTCATGTTTATACAGGTCATCTTAGTGAGTGATGTTTGAATAGAAATTATTTGGTGAATTCATGTTTACAGGAAATAGCTAATGGTGAAAATTGAGCTAACACTGCATAAAATCTCATGAAAGAAGTATGAATTAGCAAACTTGTTAATAGAAGGGTAAAAATGAGACAGACACTGTCTATAATAACACTTTTTGCAGGAAAGGTTTGATTTCACTTGTACAGGTCATCCAAAGAGCTGTTATAAAATGAGTTTTTCACAACTATTTAGTTGGAATGTCATATTTGGTGTTAAAAAGAATGAATTGAGCAAAATTTTTGGTTTAGCATTTGAAATTGTCAGACAGTTCTAATATTACTATCGTAAGTAATATGTATTGAAAATAGTTCCCTAATTTAGAAATAGATTGCATCAATCACTGGCAGTTATGATGATTTAATAGTGGATATAATACTTATATGAAAATTAGGAAGCTTTTACTGCCTCAACTATGTTTTTTCCTCTCCCCTTTGTAGGAGATGACAACAAAGTACTTAAATACCAGTTGATTTTCATCTCATTTGTTCAATTACAGTGTAACTCATGGTGTTAGTAATTTACTTGCTGATTATTCTAGCTCTTGCTCAGTAATTAAATTTTCTTGTACGTAAGTGTGTCAGGCTAACTAAACAGAAAGCCAGCGCTTTGCAGGAGCGGGTCTTGACCTCGCTTGTTCTAGTTCAGTCTGATCACTGAAGTGCTTACTCATTGAGTAAAAGTAGATTTTCTTACTCACTGGGGCAACTGTGTTTTCAAAATATTTTTGGACTTGCCCCTCCCATCTCCTCCACCCCCATGCTGCTAAATCAATATGGGGTCTTATTTAAGAATAAGTTTTGGGGACTTGGGGATTCTGGTATTGGATCTAAGGCTGTCTCTGGATTGTGGATGTGACACAGCAAAGACGTGGACTGAGGAGTTTGCAGTAGGTGTGGGACTACTTGCCATGATATTTTCAGAGCTCCCATTTAACTGTTTCTGCTCACATGGATGTTCTGCAGGCAGATGTGACTGTCCTCAGCACATTAGTGAAGTAAGACCATGTACTCATACAGGTTGTGCATTAGCTTTAGAATTCTTTCTTAGGCAAATGGAGGGAAAACTGTCTGGAGTCCTCGTCTGCTTTTAGAAGATCTTCTTTGGATTTGGATTGCCATGAGGTAGTAATGTCAGACAGCCACAATTAAGCTGAAATCTTTGTATAAAAAAGGTTATTTTCATCAGAGTGTAACTTATAATGGAATATGGAATTTAAGGGTACTTTGGATCTGCAGTTGTCTTATTGAATGGAGCACTTTTCATTGTTTAAGATGCAGCTATGCTGTTCAAAACCATCTTAAACTGAGGATACCTTCAGGATTGGGGGAGATGCTCTTCTTGGAAAGCATAGTTTAAAACCTATTTCTAAGCAGTCTTTAATGCCTAAGCAGCAAACTTTAGTCATAATCTTAAAACTTCAAAGTATGCTAAAATTATGCAGATGGAATGGAGGGGGGAGGGGTTTCTTCTGTGATGCACCATCTATTTTAGCAGCAAACTAAGGTTTAGTGCTGAGAAGGTTTTTTTATAATTGCCTAGGAACACGGTCAATTTTGTAGAGCAGGCCAGGCATTATTACATCTTCCATATGTTGGTTTCACTTTTGAAAGCCTACACAACTGCGCTCCACATACAGTGCTAATTTGATTTCTTTCTGTGCTCAGGCTAGTATATCCCCTGCAAGATCTGAACTTCATTCTCTTTTAAATTAATTAGTGTTTGTATTGCACTCGTAAAGGTTAGCACAAATGCTAAATGTTGGTGATCTGTAGTACACCCTGCATTGATTGGAAGGGTGCAATAAGCACTTGCCAACTGTTTTCCACCTCCTGTAGCCTTGTCATCCATTTGCCTGCTGGTCATGGTACTGAGTGTACAACTTTGTGAATCTGCATTTTCACTAGCAATTTATAATTGTATTTAATGAAGGCATTGTTTCTTCTCTCTTAAGAATGTCAAGCTGTCAGCTGAAGTAGAACCATTTATTCCTCAGAAGAAGGGTCCAGAAACACTAATGATCCCGATGGCGCTTCCTAACGACAGTGGAGGAATTAATGGCATGGAACCAACTCCAATCCCCAGCTACCTGATCACTTGCTATCCATTTGTACAGGAAAATCAATCCAACAGGTAATAAGTGGTTGTGATCTTTATGGAAGAGGATCTATTTTTAAATGAGTTTAAGCTTCAGGTAGGCTTGAGAGGAGTCAATGGCTGTGGGCTGTATATTCTTTCTTTTTTTTGTTTGTGGTATTTAATCTTCTGATCCTTTATGAGTGAGGATGAACTTTCTCTTATCTCCAGTCCTTTGGTCCTTTGCTTATTTTCTTCCCTCTGCTTTTCTCTATTCATATTTTTGCTGCCTTCCTCCCCCCCCTCCCTGGCTACAGAGGTCTGGTGTAAATCCCTCCCAAAGTCACTGCTGTGCTCTTGCATCTTGCAGGGCAGTCAGGAGGTCTGTGCCTGCACCCCTGATACTGAATGAAGCAAGGCTTTGGGTGTCCAGCGTGGGTCCTACCATGGTGAAACAGTCTGCAGCTGACTCACTGCTGAGTGTAGCTGTGCCCAGTTTTCTTCATGCAACTAGTTAAAATATGTTGAGTTTGGGAACTTGCTATAATGTTATTTTTCAAGAGGTGGTAAAAATCTGAGGTCTCCTTGAGAGGAGAAAAACTTACTGAGCAGTTGTTTTTCCTTTTGTTTTTTTTACAGACAGTTTCCCTTGTATAACAATGACATCAGATGGCAGCAGCCCAGCCCAAATCCTGCAGGACCATACCTTGCTTATCCTATAATATCTGCACAGCCACCTGTTTCTACAGAGTATACTTATTATCAGCTGATGCCAGCACCATGTGCTCAGGTCATGGGTTTCTACCATCCTTTCCCTACCCCCTACCCTGCACCCTTTCAAACAGCAAGTGCTGTAAGTGCAGTGACTGCAGAATGCACGGAGCGTCCCAGCCCCTCGGGCCAGGTCTTTCCATTGGCCGGTCAGCGGAGCAGAAGCAGCAACAGGGGGTCAGTCATACAAAAAGTGAGTCTGCTTTTTCACAGGATAAGTACAACTGTATAAAGAACATGTCTTTGCTTATATCTCATTTGAGCTAGAGCAGGTGTGTCATTAGTATCCGTGGAAGAAATGGTGTTACTCAAGGAGTAGAAAAACTGTTTACAGAGATATTTTGTGGTAAAATACTTTGAGTTTATAAAACGTGCAAGTATGATAAGAGAAACTCCCACTGCCTCTCTGCTGGTGCTATCTGAGCTTAGAATAACTTCATTAGAAAACAAAGTATACCTATACCTTCTTTACCCTTTTTTGGTACCTTCACATAGTCTTGAACAGTTCATGTAGAAAATAATGCAAAGGGGTTAAAAAACTAAGTACTTTTATGAATATTTCCCTTGTGTTCAGACATGGCTTCTGTAGAGAGCACTAGGGCTTCTAATTGCTTTGATTACAACTGTGAAGTCAAATCATATGACTCTTTTTTTTTGTGTGGCTAATATTTTAAAACAGCAACAGCAGTTACAGATGCACATAAAAAATAAACGTCCTCCAGTGAAAAATGTTGCCACTCAAAAGGAGACTAGTTCATCAGGTCCTGAGAACAGGTCAAAGATTGTTTTGTTGGTTGATGCATCACAGCAAACAGGTAATTTGTTTCTTAAGTTCTGGGTGTATGAAATAACTAGAACTACATGTCAGTTGCCGTCTTTTCTAAAAGAGGGTGGACCTGGTTTAGACGTGGCTTTTAAGAGAAGTCTTTGCAGATCAAAAGGATAATGAAGAAAAAGTGCTGATGGTTGCAGATACTTACTCAATATGTCACCTTACAGTGTTGCAATAATATGGTACTCCTGCAGAGACTTTGCCACTGTCAGAAACACTCTCCTTGGAGTTGGTTATTATTGGCAGTTGGGCCTAGACGTAATTTAAATTCAATGCCAGTTGAATTTTATTAAAATACTTTGGCCTTTTCAATTTGTCTTTATGATGTGTAGGTTTTTCATGTCTTTTAACAATTCCTGCACAAGTAATTTTATTTTTATTGTTTCTTGAAGACTTTCCTTCAGATATAGCTAATAAGTCTCTTTCTGAGAGCGCCTCTACAATGCTTTGGAAATCAAAAGGCAGGCGCAGAAGAACTTCCCACCCTGCTGCAGAGTCCTCTAGTGAACAGGGCGCGAGCGAAGCAGACATTGACAGTGACAGTGGCTATTGTAGTCCTAAGCATGGCAATAACCAGGCTGCAGCCGTGGCTTCAAGAAATACAGAATCTTGTGCAATGAATGTATGTAAACATAACTGGCTAACTTAACTATATTTGTATCCAACAGACTAGTTAAAGTTACTAACAGTATTGTTTTTTTCCTTTTCAGGCTGTGGAACCATCAATAAATACAAGTAAGCATTGCCTCAACTGATGAGCTGTTTAAAATTTGGCTGGATCACTTTTGCATTTTGGCTTTACATTTTGCTGGGAACCACCCCTTGATGTACTTGAGCATGCTGCTCTAACTGATCAGACACTTCTGAATATGTGTCTATCCTGGGATTTCCAGCCATTTCCAACAAGGCACCTCTTAGCCGTTGGATGAACAAGCACATAGCTCTCAGTAATGGTGATAGAGCTGTCACTAATGGCTTATCAACACTGCCTTTCTTTAATGGGTTAAAGCTGGAGACTCCAGGGGAGGCATTCAGGCAAAGCTGTGCTTGTGTTGTAGTTGATCTTCAACCTTCCTTACCCTCTTGGGCTGCAGTTCATACCTGGGTAGTAACAGAGCCAAGGAGTTCTCTTTCCCTATTGGAGAAGTACTGGTACTTTTTTAGAAGTTTTAGAGAAGTGTACCATGAAAAAATACTTTGATTGGGCTGGTAGTAGCAGGTAATGGTAGTGGCTGCTGTTTGTGACTGAACTGAAACTGGTATGGATATGACCTTGAGGTTTCCCTTGTCTGCTTCCTGAAGATCAATTGTTGGCAGTTTGAATGTTCCATGGAGGCGATTCTACCAATGCCTAAAAATAGCTACAGAAGTGAATGTTGTCACAGGAGAATTAGTCTTTCTCAGGGAACTCTTAGCTGTACCAAAACTGTGTTCCTGGCTCTGCTGGTGTATATATATCATTGTTACACTCAGGTTTTCATAGATGGTGCTTTTCTTTCAGCTGGTATAAGTTGGACTAATGTAAATTCCCAGGCAACTCAAAAAAAACCTTGGATTGAAAAACCTCAGACCTTTCCTAGAGGTGGAAGACAAGCTGAGCAAAGAAATAACCCACAGGTATGTTGTCTGTGGTTCTAGACTGAAGTATTTTGGGGTGTTTTGTAGCATATGAAAATACAGAATTTGAAAGGAATTATAAAATTAACATGCAAATAGCATAGAATGAAAACAATGAATGAAAAGGGTAGAAACTTGACCTAAAAGTGCAGTTGAACATTTCTAAATTGTCTGTTTCTTGAGTTAGCTCTATATCTCGTATATATGGAATTAAATGTACTTGGCAGTCTTCTGCCTATAGCCTGTTCTTTATGTGTAGCTACCTAGGGGGAACAGTGCATATATAAAGTAACGTGTGAAATCAAGACAGTGTGGGTGTAGAAAAGTTAGTTCAGTTTTTGACCCATTCACGCTTCAGAAGGAGAAAAAAATTCTCCAACTTTCTAAAGAAAGATTCTGCTGTGATGATGAACTAGAATCCTGTGTTCTCATTCCTGTTGTCTTTGAAACTTTCTTTTTCAAATTTGCGTGAGCATACATATTTTTAGCATTTTTATTATTTCTTAATGATTTGAAACTTTTTTATGCTAAAACTTGAATATGTGTCTGTGAAGCTTCTTTCAAGTGGGACAGGATTTCTGTAATTAGTATGTGAGGAGAAAGGAGAGGGTGGCCTTTTTAATTGCGATAGATTTTATTGGGGCAGGTGGTCCAGAGGGGGACAGAGAAGGCTGAAACGCTTGGCCTTTGTTTAAACATAATTTTTGCTTGAATGCAGTTATTGCAGACAAGAATTGCTGAGCTTGAAGTAGGAGCTTCGTCACAGAGGTGCCTGTATGTGCAAACATATGTGAGCTGGCTTGTCCTGTTGAGGTTTTTAGATGGAGCTGTTAACTTGTTTTGAATCTTCCCATTTGGTATCCACAGATTTATTACATCAAGAAGCTTGTGGATATTCTTATCTGGTAGTGTAGCAGTTCTGAATCTTTTTATAACCTGTAGTCAAATCAGAGGCTTTGGAAGCCACTATTGTTATTTATGGCATTGGGAGAATAGGAAGAACCAGATTTGTTTTCATCCAGTCACTGTTTAGACTCTAAATCTGGCAGTTATTTTAGATACTTAAAAACAAAGCTGGCACAAAGAGTTTTAAATGAGGCTGCTCCAGCCAAATTCACTCTACCTCAAGGCAGAATTGTCCTAGAAACTATTTTCCTTTGAGACTAAATTGGTACCAGGTCTGTAGAAATTTTCTTGAAATATACAAGTGTAAATGTAAAATTCAAGTCATGCATTGGTTTTAGCCAGCCAGTCCTGCCACATGGGTTTCCACCAACCTGTCACATGATCAATAAAATAGTGTGTATACAACTGTACTGATGTTTCTGGTCCTTAGAGAACTATGTGCATTGTTATAAAACACATGTTGAAAAGGCAATAACTGCATGCAGAATAATGATGTAGTGGAAGAAAGTTCTTTTGAGTTGCAGTCAGTTCCTCAGGATTCATGTCTGTTAAACAGAGTCACCAGCAACTCATGGGTTTCTTTGTGTTGAGCCAAAAGGAACCTTCTTTTTTTTAAGTTAGAAATTGAGAGATGAAAATAGAGAGATTGGTTTTGGCTTGAGGGGGAGGAATAGCCTCATACTATCTGTAGAATGTTTGTGCAGGTTAAAAAAAAAAAAAAGCCAAATAAAAAAAAAAAAAAAAAAACCAGAAAACTCCCACAAAAAATCCACCAAAAAGCACAGCTTATCACATGTAATTCTGTAAAAGCCGTGCCTAGTTGCTGACTAGCAGACATGAGAGAGCTTTCCTGAGAGTTTTGTGTGTGCACACACATCTTGAAACATTGAAATTGCAAAATGCTGATGGCATTTGGTGTTTCCAGTCTGGTTTCAGGGGCAGAGACCACAGCACATCTTCAGAAAGAAGGCAGAGTTTGCAGAAACGACACGAGAAGCCTCTGAGTGCAGGCCAGGCAGGCAGGGCAGAGCAGAGCCCTGAACCTCTGTACTTCGAGGTACTGTTGCATGAGAGCTTCTCCATGTTGGGTGCACAGTAAGTGATGTTCTCAAGGGAAAGCTGCAAGACATCTGGCTCCAAGAGGTGCACAATGTAGTGCACTAATTCATTAGGTGATCCCTTCATCATGTACAGACAGACTTGTATTTGGCTGTTGTGGGAAGTGTAAGAATTTAGAGCTATCTGTGATTGACAGATAAGCAGCTTTCAGGTAATTTTTTCAGTTCACTTGTGAATAAAAGTTGCAGTGTTCTTTGGCTTATTCCCCCCTAATTGTAATTGGTTTTTTTGGTATTAAAAACTTATTAGTTTTGGTTTTGGGTTTTTTTAGTGTTATTTGGATACAGAAATGCATTGTCAAGTTTTCATCATTTTCTACTTGTGTCACTTTTAAGCCCTTCTAGCTTATGTGGCACTTCAGGATTCAGTTAGTTTTTCTACCTTAAGCAGTTTCAGCTGATGCTTCTCTGGTGACTTTTGGTTCCATTCTATTTATTTTTAATATTTGTGTTGTTTAGGATGAAGATGAATTTCCAGAGCTAAATAGTGACAATGGCAGCAGCAAAAGCAGTAACATCCAGCAAAAAATTTCACCCAAAGTAGTAAGTAATTACTTTGTTTTGCATTTTATTTTGAGACTACTCAATTTGCATAATTTTTTATAAGTCTGCTGCAATACTTACAGTGCAGTAATTGTGATGGTCTTGGGGTATTTGCATTACCAGCCTTGGATGCTAAAGAAATGCCAATTAAAATAAGTGGTGCAGGGAACATGTCCTAAAAAAAAAGAACTAGATTTTTGTCTGAGATTGTAAGATGCATATCATAGACTTGGTATCATGGGATATCCCAGGTTGGAAGGAACTGCTACCTCCTGCTGTAGACTTCTCTTGAATTGTTAAATCTGCAAATGTGCTGTAATGGTGTCAGTTTTCCAAAATAACTACAGGTCGTGTAGTTTATTTCAGAATAAGCTACATGTGCCCTGAGGCTGTGAAAGCAATTGTTGGGAAAATACTCTTTTAGTATGTGGTCTACCTAAATATCTAGTTGCAGAACTGTACATATAGGTTGCTTAATCTAATTGGCTGCTTTCCAGGAAAGTCAAGTCCTACATGAAATCTTTGTGGTGGGGGGGAATTCTTTATTTAGCAATCACACTGGAAAACCTTCTCAAGCTGTAATTGGAGCTAAATATAGTAGTTTTGCAAGGCCTTTAACTGTGGTTTGTTTGCATTTTGTTTCAAATTCTAGTTGGATGACTTACCAGAGAATTCTCCAATCAATATAGTCCAAACTCCAATTCCCATTACAACCTCTGTACCAAAGCGTGCGAAAAGCCAGAAGAAGAAGGCGTTGGCAGCTGCACTTGCAACAGCTCAAGAGTATTCAGAGATAAGCATGGAACAGAAAAAACTTCAAGTGTGTAGCACCCGGCCCTGCCCAGGAGGTGGTGAAGAGGAGTAGCAGTTACCTGTTGCTCCTCTTACTCCCCAGTGGCAATAATCATTTTGTAAAGAATCTTGCAGGCACTATTTCTTTGTATTTATTGGCACGTGATGTTCCTGTTGTAGGAGGCTTTATCAAAAGCAGCTGGAAAGAAGAGCAAGACCCCTGTTCAGTTGGATTTGGGTGACATGTTGGCAGCTCTTGAAAAGCAGCAACAAGCAATGAAAGCTCGTCAGATCACCAACACCAGGCCTCTCTCATACACAGGTATTTCTAACCTGCTTGGCAATTAGAGTGCAATTAGATTTGATTGATCTTAAATGTTTGGGGTTTTCTGTCGAGTTTTGGGTTTTGAATAGAAGCATAATAAAAATCTAGTAAGATGGGAGGTTTTTAATGCATTTCTCAATAAATTCACCTGTGCTATCTTTCTCTGAGCTGCAGTATGCAATGGGTGAAAGTTCAGCTAGAACTTAGGCAAATGTCTTTTCAAAGACCTGCTATTCAAAACTCACGATTCGTGTCTTGAGAGTAATTCATTGCTGAAGTGCATATGTGAAAAGAACTGGTTTGAGTCAAACTAGACAGCTACTAAAGATAAGATGCTACAAAATTCTCTTTGAAAGCAGGTTAGAGGGGATACTTGTGACTGGGATACAGAGGGATATCTCTCTAGGATATTCTTCCCATCTCTGCTGATTACAGTTCAGGGCCTCCTGACCCAAGGCCTTCTCAAGCCAGTTTTGTTTTTGAAACTGTCCATTGTTTTGATCACATGCTCCTACCCTCCATAATATCCAGTGGCAGTGGATTCTAACCTTGCTACGTCCTTTGTGGAGGAACTCTTTCTGCTGTGATTTTTTTGGGGTGGGGCTCAGTGTTGGGGCTTTTTGTACCACAGCTCATAATTTTGTTGGCTTTCATAGCCTTTGTTTTACAGAGATTGAGCAATTATTCCCTATTTTCTTCCTCTGTGATTCTTAAATGTTTGTCTACTCAGCTCTAGTCAGAAGAGTCCTGGTCTATTTAATTAATTTAATTCTTGAAGCATCTTTTGTGAGAACCCACATCACTTTCTCTGTGCGTTTGTGTTGTTCTACTTTATGCTGTTAAAAATAAGGAAGATCAGAAATACACAGAATGCTAAGTTACAGTTCCATCATGAATGTATGCAATGGCTTAATTATCCTTTTGTTTGCTATTTCTTCATCGATACAACATGAGATGAGCTTTTTTAATGCTTTCTGCCAAATGTGGCATTGACATTTTTGTAGTTATCTGTTATAACCTCCCAGTCTCATTCCTGAGCACTCGTATGTAGCCTGGGGTCCATGGTTATGCACATAGTTACCATTTTCCTTCTGGTGTGTTATTTCATTTACCTGCCTGAGTTTCAGCAGTGTTCAAACATTAATTTAAGTTGGCAAGGTTATATCAAACAAAACTAAGCAAAGAACTGTTGGCATTTCCTTTGGAGACAGCATTTGTTTGATTCTCTTTCTGGCAGAAGATACACTTCACTACACGCTGCACTCTCATGTTTTGTCCTGTCAACTATTCAGGTCTTTGACAAGTAAAAATCAATGTTTCGATAAATACTGGCAATTTGTCTTACCAAAATCATGTAACTAATAAAGCTGCGTGTAGTCATTTGAGAGAGATCCCTTACCATTTATTAAAATAATTCCTGGAATCCGTAGCTTCCTAAAACATGAGGCTAAGTTGAAGAAATCTTAAAACCATCTGGAAGCAACAATATCTGATGAGGTAATTTTCCTGTCATTATGAGGTGCTTTTTTTTCCAAGGAAGGAAAATGTACTTAGAGAATTCAACAGTGGAAATTCTGAAAACAGTGTTGAAATAAAGCTGACATGTGTTTTGGTGAAACTAATATCTCTTGTGTTTAGTTGGCAGTGCTGCTCCCTTCCATACCAAAGAATCTGCCAGCAGAAAGTCCTTAACCAAGGGACAGCCGTCTATGGGTTGCCTTAATCCTTTGGATTCAACTGCCCCAAAAGTGAAAAGAGGAAAAGAGAGAGAGATTGCAAAGCTGAAACGCCCTACAGCACTTAAAAAGGTAACTTTTTAAACTTGGAGTGTTTTAACCCACATTCACACTTCAGAAATAAAACTATTTTCTTAGTTGAGAACTAAGAGTGTAGTGTGTCCTGTGAGTGTAGGACAAGGGACCTGTGAGCGTCTGCCTCTAGTGCCTGCCAAACTGCTGTCCTGTCCTGTGGATCTAGGTATGTAACACAGCTTTTGTACCCCCATAATTAGCTGAAGGTGATACAAATCTATCTCAATACTCATTGCAAGGGGGTTTTTTAACTATGAGCATTGTGACACATGGGAAAACTTCCATAGTTCTTTAATGTTGCTGATCCCTAGTCTGGAGTGCAATGTAGTAGCTAACCTTTATTATCCTACTCCTTTTTATAGAGATGGGTATAGAACTTAAAATAAACCCACAGTTTTTGAGTAAATTCAGAAATAATTGCTTGCATATATCTATATGCATGCACTGATAAAGTACGTATGTACACAAGGAATACAGTAGGTATGGAGAGTAGAAGGTGAAATACAAAAAAGTGAGCTCTAAAAACACAATTGTGAAAGCCTTTTCTGACTTGCCTGTGATCTGAGTTAGAGGAATTCACAGCTTCCTGTACAGAAAAGTTTTCTAAACTCTTTGTTATCAATGCCTTTGTTGCTGTTAAACATCATAGTAATTACCACTATATCCGTAACATATAGAAAGGGTTCTCAACTATGTTGAGAATCTTCACAAAGATGACTAGTATGGTGGCATAAGGTTTGGGGTTTTTTCACAGGCATGGGGATGAGGAATTGTTAATAAGTCAGTTTTATGTATCAGAAAGAAGCTTTCAGCAGTTTAAGGATCATTTATGCAGAAGTATGTGAGAAGTAAAATGCTGGAATGAAATACTCTCTGTAATCAAAGAGGATACTGAAATGATTTCAGGGGTTCTATTCTGACATCAGTAGAAGGGTTCAAAACAACTTACTTAACTTTGTGTTATATTCAGTCAAATGGAATTGATCTTTACAGGAATCTTTAAGTTTCAGATGCTGATAGCTGTTGGTTTTGTTCCTAGATTATTTTGAAAGAGAGGGAAGAGAAGAAGGGCCGTTTATCAGCTGACCACAGCCTTTTGGGGTCTGATGAACAGAAAGAGGCTCACATAAACTTGACTGCTGATCAGTCTCAGGAGCTGGCCTCTCAAGAAGGTTGGTCTCTCTGTCTCTACTCACATCACTCCTCCGAGTTGTACTAATCTGCTTATTTTCATATTGTCTTTCTCTTTCTATGCCACACAACTTATTGATGTTGCCTGTTAACTCTTAACTTTATGAAATACTAACAATTGAAACCCTCTTCTAAATGGCCTTGTGTGTCCCTCAGTCGTGGAAGGCTTGGCACAGTCTGGGTTCTCCATACGTAATCTTCATATAGCCTTTTAATTAACTTCTCAAGTGGAGGTTCCCAGCACATGTCAGTTTTTAGAGCATTTTTGGTAAGTGAGCAAAATGTGACCTGTTGTTGGCCATGCCATGTTAGCACAATGCTTTTTAGTGATGAGCACATGGAAAGTTTTCCAGATCTAGAAGTTGCAAACTGCAAATACAGTTTTCCAGTTTGTTGAACAGGGTTGTCAATCTGCTGTGATCTCTGGACTATTAATTTGCAGCAGCAGCTCTGAGCAACTGAGAAACTCCAAAGAATTTTCCATGTCTTTAAACATGTTTGGAGCAGCAGGGGTGGGAGAAGGAGGTGTCTGTCAGGATCCCACATGTCACTTTTCTTCTGACTTCACCTGACTGAAGTGGGAAAATTCTAAATATTCTAGGAATAAGTTAGTTGAATAGTAGATAGACAAAGAGTGGCAGGAGTGCTGTAGCGTTGAGACAGGTTTTTCCTTCTGTTTTACTCATTTCCCAAACCAAGCTTGAGGGTTTTTTTAATGAATATTCAAATATTGCTTATTTACCCACTCCATACTGAATGGTGGGTGGGTGCTTGTTTTGTTTTTCCCCCTCTGAACTGCCCCTCCAAGGAAGAAAGTTCAGTGTTTTCAAAATGTAATTTGGAAAAAGTAAGGGAGTGATACCCAAGAAGTGTGAGTGTGTTTTATGAAAACAGTATTTGTACTCCATAATGTTTCAAAATTGCCTTTCAGAAACTGGGCTGAGTATGCCCAGTGATACTTCCCTGTCTCCAGCAAGTCAGAATTCTCCATACTGCATGACCCCAGTGTCACAGGGCTCACCTGCCAGCTCTGGAATAGGCAGCCCAATGGCATCTTCTGCAATAACCAAGATTCACAGCAAGAGATTCAGAGAGTAAGAGTTTTGTGTTATTAATTTAAATTCAGGGCTTGCACTTGAGTCACCCTTGTTTAAGAGTGGATAGATTTAGTAGACTTAAAAGCTTAATGAACATAAGCTTCCCTTTCAGAAATAGAAGGTTCTGCAAGTATTCTTGGGTTTTTTTTCCCCTAGATAGAGAGCTCTGTGTGTGTTTGTACACAAATGTATATATGTATGTACACACACTTGTTTTAGACCTCCTTTGATTGCTGCAGCAAATAAGCAAAGTAGGACTATGTATGCTTTGAATGGGAAAGGAAGGAATGCTTAGGAATGCTGAAAATACTGCAATAGTCACTCAATATATTATGGCTTTTTTATTAACATATCCTTATGAAGTATTAAGGAAAATACTAGCAGCTTTTAGCACTTATTGGAGTGTATATTTGTATTTTTAGTATTATTTTAGATTGGCTTGTTGAGGTAAGGGCTGTTACTACCAATACAAATGCTTTCAGGATGTATTTTTAACTTAGCTTGCCGTCTGATTTCTAAATCATTTTAAGAAAAAATTTAATAACTGCTCTGAGAAAGTAAAATTATTTGTATTGTGGGAAAGGGTTCGGTGAAATAGTGTTGGTTATGTGCTGTGCTAGTATTTCTGAATTAGTTATGCTGACATTTATGGTTTGGTTTTTTTTCTTCTTATTAACAGATACTGCAACCAAGTTCTAAGTAAAGAAATAGATGAGTGTGTGACTCTCTTATTGCAAGAGCTTGTCAGCTTCCAGGAGCGGATTTACCAGAAGGATCCCATGAGAGCTAAAGCAAGGAGAAGGCTTGTTATGGGGTTGCGGGAGGTTACTAAGCATATGAAACTGAACAAGATCAAGTGTGTAATCATATCTCCCAACTGCGAAAAAATTCAGTCCAAAGGTATAAATGACAAAAACAAGTGGTGCACTTGAGCTGTTCTCAGTTTTAGTGTGCTGATTAGAAGTGTTAATTAGTAATTTGTTATTATGTGTGGTGTAATGCTTCCGGACTCAGTTGTGTCATTGCCATTCCACATTTGCTCTTCTCTATTCTTGTGCTGGAAGAAACTCAGTCATGAGGGGTGAAAAGCTTAAAGAAAAATAGATATGGAATAGGAGTCTGCTGTGCATGTCTTTTCATTCAGTCTTGGACACGCTGAGAGGGCTGAGCTCTGCATGCTTAGGAAGGTGAATGGGTTAGCCAACCTACACATCTTACCACAACCAGAAATGTAAGCAGAGGCTTCCTGAGATCAGAGAATAGCAGTGCTCTGCTCAAGGCAAGACCTGTGAAATTCTGGTTTAATTTATGTGCAAGACTAAGAGAGAACACAGAATATCACCTTGTATTCACTATACTTGAGGTGTATCATGTGTTACCCTCTGGGACACCGGAGCTGCTGATGTGTGCATTGAAGTTTCACTGACTAATTACAGTTAAAGTGGGTTAGAGAGTTGTCACACCATGTGATGACTTGAACTGACTGGGTGTCTATTTCAACTTGCTTTCTTCAAGGTGGACTAGATGAGGCTTTGTATAACGTTATTGCCATGGCCAGGGAGCAAGAGATCCCGTTTGTCTTTGCCCTGGGCCGCAAAGCTCTGGGCCGCTGTGTCAACAAGCTGGTCCCTGTCAGTGTTGTGGGCATCTTCAACTACTCGGGGGCTGAGGTGAGTCCTTCCAGACCCATAATGGCTGCTGTAAACAGTTATGTTCCTGGTAGTAAACAACTGGAGTACACTAAGTAACGTGCCTTTGGTAATATTTGGTAATAGCCCTGACCTCATCTGTATTGGGGGGGTGTTTTTCCTTGAAATTCAGTTTTTATAGTGCTGAAACACTTTGGTCACAACATCTCTGTAGCTTTTAAATAGATTTAAATGTCATCTGAAAGTCTTTGAAAGGCTTAAGATACTGTTTTTCTTACTGTCTTAAAGTACATCCATCTCCTCAAAGTTGTGGAAACGGTGTTTTTATTAATACAGAGAAAAACTAATTTTTAGTTGAAGTTTAGGTTTTTGTTACTAATAATGTTGTGGCTCACTATGTGGTATGGCTTTGACTAAAAGAAGTAATTTAAATTGAAAATTATCAGTAAGATCTACCAATGCTATAAACTGCCCTCATCCTTAGGACCTGTTTAATAAGCTGGTATCCCTGACTGAAGAGGCCCGAAAAGCTTACAGAGACATGGTGGCTGCAATGGAACAGGAACAGGCAGAAGAAGCCTTGAAGAATGTTAAGAAGGCACCACATCACATGGGCCATTCTCGTAACCCCTCTGCAGCAAGTGCTATCTCGTTCTGCAGCGTTATTTCCGAACCCATATCGGAGGTGAATGAGAAAGAATATGGTAAGTATGTAACTAGAAGCTGGAGCTTTCCAAATGCTGTTTATTGTGAAATGTAGCTAGAAAAACAATATTACAGTATTTACAGTTTTTAGGAATAAATTAGTTTCATAAGCAATTTTTTCTCTCTGAACTATATAGAAACTTTCCTTTCTAATCCTTAGCGGATGTGGTTTCTCCAGTTTTTTTGAACTGTTACAAAACTGGTACCAAACAGAATATGATTGAGGAAGAACTAATGACAGAAGGGATGACTTTATATGGTGGCAGTTTTCTGCTTTCCATTTATGCTTGAGAGTGAGCTCTTGGACTACACTCACTGTTACATTTGGAGCTTCCACAGTTTACACAGGAAACTGAGTGGCACAAATTTTCAACTTTGTCATGTCTTGTTTAGGGCACTGTAGAAACACGGAGTTATTCGTAACTCTTTCTGTTGTCTCTCCTCTTCCTTCTGTCTCTTTTTTTTCTGATAGATTTTTTTCTAGCAAGCCTAGAATAATACTGAAATTATTAGCTCCTATTGCTATTTAAACAGTTATCGCATGCTCAGGAGAAATATTTTCATATCCAAGAAATTAATGTTTCCTACTTAAACTTATTTTGAAACTTGTAGAAACAAACTGGAGAAATATGGTGGAAACATCTGATGGGTTAGAGACCTCTGAAAATGAGAGAGAATCCTCGTGTAAGACTGTGGTACCGGAGAAACCTGGTAATGGTCAGATGGAAAAAGCCACTCCTAATAAACAACCACCCCTGGCTGCAACTGGCACTACCTCAGCAACAAATCACGGAAAATCCACACCTGGTGACAAAGATGAGGTGAAACCAGATGACAATCTGGAATGGGCCTCCCAGCAGAGCACAGAAACAGGATCACTGGATGGCAGCTGCCGGGATCTTCTGAATTCCTCCATGACTAGTACCACCAGTACTCTAGTACCAGGAATGCTGGAAGAGGAGGAGGAGGAGGAAGATGAGGATGATGAGGATTATGCCCATGAACCCATTTCTGTAGAGGTTCAGCTCAATAGCAGAATTGAATCTTGGGTTTCAGAGACCCAGAGAACTATGGAGACGCTTCAGCTTGGGAAGACCCTCAGTGGTGCAGAAGAAGACAATGGAGAGCAAAGTGAGGAGGAGGAAATAGAGACTTCTGAGCAGGCTGATCCCATCACTGATGGGGAGGAATGGACAAACGATAAGCACGCAAGTAACACTCAACATAAACCCACCATCTGCAGCTCTTTGAACAAAGAACACACAGATTCCATCTATATGCCGTAAAAATAAGCAGGAACTCAGGAACTTTTTAGAAGTTACATTAAAACTAACTGTTCTAAAGGTTGCAGCCATTATTTCATATGCTTCATCTCAACATTTTGCACTGTTAAAACATTTAATACATGTATTTAATTCACAACAATATTTTTGTAGCTGTCTGTTACTTGTTTGATTTAAAAGCTAGCTTAGTTCTTAGTCAGTATCGATTTCCCAGATTAGAAACTGTGTGGAAAATTTGTAAGTATTCATTTGATCTTTTATAAAAGCAAACATCTTGTACCTGACCAGTTTTAAGCAGAATTCTTTTGAGTTGTGACTGTTTTACTTGTTTTCAAGCAGATAACGTACATTAAGACTGACAAATTACCAACAGGTCCCATTGGTGGTGTGATGTTATGCCATGTTATGTATTTGACCATGGCTTTCTAGTTCTGTCTAGAAGTAAAAGCAAAATTTTGATTCTCTTTCCAGAAAAACTAGGAAAAGCCATTTGCAGTCTTAATGAGAATTAAATAGTAGAGAAATTGTGTGTGATTCTTTTGCTAAGATAGATGCAGCTTTTTAGTTGATCTCGGTGAATGCATCGTTAAAAACATGCTGATGGCTGAGATGGCTACAATAAGCTATAATAACTTTGATTCCAGAGAAACTTTAAACCAAAGGGATATAATTCATGTTTTGCAGTTTTTTTACAAGGTGGAAATACTGCATTAAAAAAATGGGAAAGAAAACAAAAATTCCCCGTTCTCTCCACAGTTGCTGTCTGCCAAACCACACTAAGTGACTCATTAACCATAATCCCTATCCAGGGCTTTTAGTAAACTGATGATTTCCTCTCTCTCTCGTCACTTACCTCAGGAATGCTGTTTTGCATATTGTATTCTGCATAACATTGCAAAAAGCAAGAATGATCCTTTAACTGCAAGTGTGGATGATGTGGTGGCTCGGGGTATCTATGCATTCACCTGCATGCTGTGATCCTGGCCAGGATGTATCCCAATATCTCTTAGTGAAAATGTGACCTCTTTGTCTGGTCTTGCAGTTGTAGCAGCTTTAGGAGTTGACCTCTAGAGCAGAAAAGGAAGTAGTTACTCCAGAACGGGAGAAACTGCCCTGTAGGATGGGGAGGTATTTCAGTGGTTTAGAGGGAAAAGAGACAAAAATATGCCCTCCCTGAAGCATACCTGTTGCTAGAGAATTGTTCCGTGTTTTGTTCCAAATACTGACCTGAAAGGCATTAACTGATGATGAATTCATTTCAGATTGAGGATGGATTGTGTCTGAACCTTGTACCAGGAGTCTGTTTTCCATCTTTGTCTGATACTGGCGAGGGATGTACTGAAACTGCCAGCAGCAGGAGCTTCCCTCCGAGAGTAGCCAAAGAGTAACTCACATCAATAACACTTTCATAGCAAGCATATCTTTCTTTTAATTCCACTTCATTTTTCTTGATCACTTGTACCGAAATGCATGGAAAGCCTCTGGGTAGGCTGAAAACCACAGGAAATGGGTATCTGAGTTAGGTGTTTAGTCCTCACTTAGGAACATGGGACCAACATTTATAGCACTAGTGATGCTGGCATTTTAAGTTGCACTGGGAAAATAAGACTCCAGGTTTAGAAGTCATCTAGCCCTGGGTTTTTGGATGCTAATGAGAATAATAGAAACTGTGTATTATGTAAATAATGCTTTGATAGCTCTAGGCATAGCAAATGCTATGTAGATATGCAGTGTAGAGAGCTACTAGGACAACTGGCTGTTCTGTCATGTTCTTAGTTCCTCAATGTAATCTTCCTAGATGTTAAACAGGTGTTCCATAGGAAAACCAAGACTAAGGAATGATGCCTCCTGAATGTTAAACCTTCTACTGTCTGTATGACAGACTTCTGCTGTCTGTAAGTTTTAAGAGTTTCTGCTTTAGGACATGACAGGTGTTTGAACTGCTGACAAGCAAAACTCGCCCTTGGATGTGTAAGCACAGCTCGGCACAGGGGAGGTCAGTGCCTACACTGAGGGCAGAACTTCGCCACAACATCAGAAAACAAAGGTGTTTGTAGCTTCTCCTTTTGCTTTTTCAGTGCCAGTGATTCAAATAACTTTTGATCTTGAAGTATTAACATCAAAGGCGCATCTTTTTATATGTCTTTTCTGAACTTGGACTGTCATTTTAAAATTTTCTGACATTTATATCAAAGAAGTCTTGTAATTTTCAGTCCACTGTTTAACTGCAATTTTGCTACAGGTTTAATAGAGTTCTTGAAGGTGATACAGCACTTATAATATCTCTCAATTTGCCAGCAAATAAGGAACTAGTCTCTTTTTAAAATGTGGCAGATCACCCCTAGGGGAGCAAACTGAAACTGAGTAAAGGAAACTGGGTTTAGTGCTTCCTTTTTGATAAGCTGGGAATGAGCAATAACTGAGAATGAAATTGCAATTCCTTTGGGAGTGATCCATTTGCATCTGAAATTAGGGAAGTTCCTTGCCACTTGAAGCACTTGAGGAGAGTATCTCACTGTGGTAATTTTGATTCTATTATCAACAGAATTTAAAAAGAAAGCATACAAATGTTTTACAATACCATGATTTTTTTAAAAAGGTAGCTGAATTTCTATTTCAGTATAGAAGTGTGCAGTTTATACAGGTTGTTGCTGTCCCCATGAAAAGATGTTTCTGTAGTTATAGGTGTATAGATATTTTTGTTGTGAAAATGATTATTCGGGAAACAAATCTACTTTCTTAAAGCGTTGTTTATTGAAATGATTTCACCACTTTATCTGGAAAAATCAAAAAAAATGTATCTGTGGTAGGGGTAGGGATCTTTAAAACTGATAGAGGTGGCTATGTATACAACTTATTTATATAAATACTCTAAGTATCTCTGTCAGTAATAAAAGATGGACTTCAAATATGTAAAAGGGAAAAATTCTAAAGAACTTCTGTCCTTAGACTGAGTAGCAGTGTCTGAGTGAGGTTAAGGCCCTGATCCTTCTAACAATGCTTCAGAGTGTTAGTGCCACTGGCTTACGTTGGTGGCCTCTTTATCTGCTTAAGTTGTGTGCAGCTTGTTGTAGGGTTGGAACTAAACAGTGACAGAGGGTATTGACCTGTGTTTTAAAAATTCATTATAGAAAATGTTCAGTAATGCACTTGTTGGTGTTCTGGTAAAGATAGGAGGTGTCTTTATGCTCATTTGGGTGGGTGGGAGCTTACACAATGTGGTTCTGTCGAGTTCTTTAACACAAACTTAAATTTTAATGATGTTACTTTAAATATGTATGTAAAAAAGTATTATTGTTTGAAAAGCTGCTGTTTGCTGAAACTGTCATTAAGTATTTCCTGTGAAGTTGTGCCAACTAATGAAATTATTGAGTCGATTTCAATGTCAGCCATTTAAAAATTAGACATGGCAATTTGCTAAAAGAACAAAACCCAGCAGAAACAAGCCATAGAAACCAGGAGGGGGAGGTTTCTACTCCCCCTGCCACACACAGAATGTCTGACCCAAAACTTCCTCGCCAGTGAACGGTAATGCTGAAAGTAGAAACCCAGTTGGCACAGCCCACCTTCTAAATGTTCATAAATAGTTCATATAATTTACTTTTTAAATAGATTCTAATAAGGAAAGCTGTTTAATCTTTAATGTCTTAAAATTTATAGTAATATCTAGGTTAAAGCAGTAGAAAAATCATTATAAAATACAATATGAAGGGTTTTGTTCCATTTCTCTTTTGCTGTATGAAGGATAACTGTTCTGTCTACCGTACTTTTTGGAGTAATAACAGCTTTTTTGCACTATGTAAATACTAGTGGGGGATCCTTCCATAACTAATAAAAATGATTGTAGAAATTTATGGCTTTGTTACAGTGATGTGTTTGTTCACAACTGCTTGATTCTGAGTTCATTCAGAAGTGCTGCCCTGGCACTCCGGGTGCTGGGGAGGGTCTGTGTCACACTGTCTGTGGCCACAGTGTGGAGGGACCTGTGGTGGTGACACCCCTGGCTAGTGGCTCATCCAGTCCGCTGAGGGGATGGGCACTGAGAGAGGGGCTGAAGCAAAAAGCAGGATTAGCAGAGGATTTTTCACATGGATCTCGGGTCCCTGTTGTCACACACTATCTCCATGATGGCCAGAAAATTGTTATATAGAAAACCCCACCCTTCTTCAGAGCCCATGGCACTGAACCAGGTCCAGAATATTGAGTTGGAAATAACATTTTACCTAGGAGGAAATGAGCAAGAATAAACACAGGTACCTGCTACTGCCTGAGAATGTCAGTGGACCTGGCTCTGTTGTTGGGAGTGATGCATGAAGTCACCACTGGAAAATAACCCCAAGTTCTCAGCATGTTGTCCCCTCTTCTCTAGTAGCTGTTCATGCTTCCCTGGCTCTTGTAACAGTGTCATTAAATGGTTTTGCAACTCCCACGTGTGAAAGTATTTGTGGCAATTCAAAAAGGATACAGCTTCCTCCTGTAATTCTGAATTTGCTATTTATGTGCCTTAATTTCATGTTTCGGTTCTGCTCTTGCAGTTCTTCTGGTGAAAGTGCTACTGTTATAAACCGTGCTTGGCAGGTTCTGTGACTTGCTGTCAGAATTGCTCCTCACATCTGGGTCCTGCCTGTGTCTTCTCAACGTGATGCAAGTTTTGGAAAGTACAAAAAAGTGGGTGGCACAGTGACTTTTGCTATGGAAATGACAAAAGAATGTGCATTTCTTGGCGCCGGCTTCAGCCCCAGTGCTCTCAGAGCTGTTGAATTCCAGTTTTCCCCTGGCGCCAGGGGAGCTCCTACACGGGAGTGTTGGGTGGGTGTCTGTCTGGGCACTGCCGCGAACGCCCAGCCAGCTCTTGTGGTGTTTTCCAGGGCTTTAATGAGTCAAGAGGAATTCACTAACCCTGTAACACTGATAACAGACTTGTTCTTCTATGAAGGGAAGTGGCAGAGGGGCACAGAGTGAACTGCGTGTCTCCCAGTGACCTGTGCGGGGCTGGGTGTGTGCTTGTTGAACCCGCAGAGGTTGGTTGGCAGCAGCCCCCTCACACAGGGGACAGCTTGGCAGGGGAGCCCCACACTCTGCTCTCCTCCAGCGTTCAGCTCTCACTGGTTTATCTTTGGCTGCTTTCCCTCAGAGAAGCAAGGACTGGCTTTGTGCTGGCTCTTGAGCAACCTTCAGGCTCTGAATTTTGGGTTCT
The DNA here is from genome assembly GCA_035583185.1 of Anabacerthia variegaticeps. Taxonomy (NCBI): domain Eukaryota; kingdom Metazoa; phylum Chordata; class Aves; order Passeriformes; family Furnariidae; genus Anabacerthia; species Anabacerthia variegaticeps. The sequence goes on from JAWWEW010000017.1 coordinate 9,327,004, forward strand.
TGCACAGGACTCTCCAGCTCGTTTCTCTTCCCCTGTGCTGTGGGACTGTCGTGGTGGAAAAGGCAAAGCCCAGCAGTGTTTGCAAGAGGAGGTGGTGGTTACCAGGCAAAGGGGCTCTGAAAAGGGAGGGCAGGGAGCACACCAGGCTGGGTCCCTCTGCTCCTGCTCAGCCGCAAGGACGTGCTCTTTGCCCAGGTGGAGCAGCCCTGCCTCCTGCCGCCTTGTCCCGGTGCAGCTCTGCCGTCAGGGAGCTGCGGCTTCGGACAGAGCAATGTTGTTGTGAGTGGTTAAACTGGGCTGAGCTAAATAAACACAGCACGGTGACCAAGAAGGGAAATTGCAACTTGACTTTGTCACCCTAGGACATGTTTTCTGAGATTAGCACTTCAGAGCTAGAGTAGGAGAACAGCAGTGATAGTCTAATCTCTGACTGCTTTGGTAACCAGGGACCTGCCTTTGTCCCCCTCAAACCCCTTAGCTCTGATCTCTGTGTTTTCAGCCCAAGCAAACCCCTCTGACTCTCCCGAAAAGCAGGAGTGGCTGCAATTGTCAAATACAGCTGGTTTTACCTCATTCAGAATAATAGATAAGAGACAAAACAGTGAGAAAGATGAAATATGTAGGAAAATAAATTTCTCCCCATTGAAATTAAACAGTTTCTGTGCATGACTTTGGTGTAAATAGGCAGTTCCAGGGCTTCCTAGAGGTTGCCACCATACTGCTGGTTAGGGGATTTTCCTGCCATTCTGTGACACTTTGCTGATTTCTGCCAGGATCAGCCAGGCATGTCAATGAGGAAGGAAGGCAGATCAGCTCGGTGCACCTCAGCATGAATTAACTCTGCTGTTGCTATTTATATGGGGGGGAAAATCCTCTGTTCACTCCATAGTCTAACAGAAAGGTCAAGTTGCAAACAGCACATAGGGGCTTTCTCCGGTCTCCTTTGAGCCCGCCCCTGCCCCTGGGGTGTGCTCTGCAGGTAGGTGGCAGCTCCTGTCCGTGTGCTGCTCCTGCTATGAGGCTGCTGAGCTGCTACTCCCTTCTAAATTGGTCCCCAACTCACCCTGAGCTCCCCTGTCACCAGCAAGTGCCACATGCCCCGGTCCTGGCCCCCGGTCTGCAAACAGAGAGTGGTGTGGTGGCATTCAGTGCCTGCTGGAGCTGTGATCCCACAGCCCCAAATCTGCAATGGTATTGCTCCGGGCTGGCACTGCTGCTCCCTGCCACCAAGGCTGCCTGTGGTGATGCTGGAGATGTGGCTGCTGCTCTCTCTCCCCCTTCCCTGCAGCGTTTTTAGAGGAGACTGTAGCTGGTTAACTACTCCAGCTCCTGTCTAATGGTGCTGCCCCGTCAATGTGGTTGCACCTGTCAAAGCTCCTGTCCCCTGTGACAATAAGTGATTGGGGGTTGCTCACATTGTTTTTTATGCAGGATATTTGGAGCTGAAAGACTGTTTGGGGCTGTAAACAGTGTGTGATGGGGATGGTAATAGCAACTGAGAGAGGTTTCAGCTCATAACTGTGCACCAGCAGGGCATTCCCATGCAGCCTGAGAAAACATGCACCATCACGTGCCAGCAGCCATGTGAGGGGCAAAATGACTTCTCCCTGTGTCCTGCTGGGGCAGAGGCAGGTGGGTGGGCAGTGAGTTGGGGCAGCTCCCTGGGCCCTGAGTACTGTGGGCAACCAGGAACTTGAGCTGTGAGCAAGAAACACAGGCTTCTTTTAGGCAGCATTACAAGGCTGAGGGCTCAGTTTCATCAGTGCTTAAAGGAGCTTTGTTCTCTGTGCTGGTTAGAGGCTGATTTCCCAGTATCTTAAACAGAAATCTTGTTTTTAGCCTTGAGGAAAAAAAAAGCTTTTTAATTTACAAAGGCATGACATTTTTCTTTTCCCTCCTCTCCCTCCCCACAATAGCTACTATTCCTTGGACAATGCTGCTCTTTGCAGCATTTTCCAAGGGGGTTCTGCTCTCGAGCTTGTGTTTCTTGAACACTGCTGAAAACAGAGCTTATCACAATTGCATTTTTCTCTGGAACTCACAGTAAAACACCAGCTATTCCTCACCTCCCACACTGTAATCGCACTTGCTACTGCCTGTGAGCAGAGACGTGCCGACTGAAGCACCGGCCTTGCTCGCCTCTCTGGGGAAGCCCCCTCCAAGCCCCAGCACACAGGGAGGGCAATAACCCTTTGGCCACAGGCAGCAGGTGCTGGTACCACGCAGGGCTTCAGACACAGCTCGTGGGTGATGACTGAAGGACAGACTGTTGCATTATTATTATTAATATTATTTTCTTGAAAATGTCCCCTTTCACCACACAGGTTTAAAGCCTGTCCCATTAACCCTTTTCACTTGCCAGCCCTGTTAGCTGCAGTAGGACACAGAAGGGATTGCAGCTCCTCAGGGCCAGCAGGGCCTCCATTTGCCTATTTTCTTACTCACACAGATAAGAAAGGCTCAAATTGCCTCCTGAGGAAGAAGCAGCTGGCAGATGGGCTCAGGAGATGAGAACCACCATGGACCAGAGGCAGCCCATGGCTGTGAACTAATCTTACCTGAGCTAAGGTAGAAGGAGCATCCTGGTCACCAAATCACCCTTTCCTGGTGCCATTGTCTATGCCAAGGGGCTGCTGTAAGGCATGAAGACCCTTGCTGTGTGCTCAGAGAAAAGGTAAGGAAGGATGGTAAGGCTGATCTTGCAGGAAGAGGAGATTTGGTTTGTCTGTTTGCATGTTTTTCATGGCAGTGAAAAGGGAAAACTGGGTGAGATCCCCCAAGACTGGGGCATCAGCACCTCCCTGTACATTGGTCCTCATTGTCCCCTTCATGGGAAGCACACTTGCACTCCCCTCTAGGCTCTCCTCCTCACTACTATGGGCTCCATGGCCTCTCCATCCCACGGATTTCTTCTAGCTGTGTTGGTCATGTTCCACTGTGGTGCTGAAATGGAAGAGTTAAGAAAGAAAACTGTTCATGTTAAGAGAGTTTCCGTGCTTTATGTACAATCAATAGTGCTGCTAATCACTTTGAACATTTTCTATCCTTTTGTGCTCAAAGCCATCATTAAAGCTTCATGAGAAACTAGTCACTCTTTGTAACCTGGGGCTGGTCCAGGTTTTGCCTTTGGGTTTGATTTTGTGAGCAGTCTGAGGCATCCTCCTCAAAAAGGGTTGATTCAAAAGCTGCCACTTCCTCTTCGAGCCACATTTCACTAACAGTCAGGACTGGATTTTTTCCCTACTTTATTATAGCCATTATTGCATCTTTAGGATTACTACCACCTTTTATACAAGAGGGGACGAAATGGCGTGGCTGTGTTGAGCTCTCTGGCTGTGATTTCCTCCTCCTGTCACAGGCAGGGCACTGGGCAGCACGGCCCCTCCTCATCCACCAGCAGCTGATTCACAGCTCTGAACGCAGGGAGAGAATGAGGCCGGTACCACAGTGAGCATGAAAATCACCACTGAAAATGTGGCGAGAGAAAAAGCCTCAGCTCATGCGGGGAAGCACGGCCGTCCTGCTGGTTTTCCCCTCCTGGCCCGACCCCCGCGGTGCTGCATTTCTCTTCCACCGCGCTGCCCCAGGTGTCGAAGCACCACACGGAGCCGAGGGAACGTGCTGAGGGCCCTGACGTTTGCCCCGAGTAAAACAAGCCCGGCTCGCTCGTTCCGCCGCCCGAGGCACCCGCGGTGCCCGAGAGGGGCTCCCCCCGGGCTGCAGCTGCCGGGCAGGGAGCGCTGGGACCGGCCTGCCCTTTCCTCGGGGGCAGCGCGGGGGTGACCGCAGCCCTTGGCCCCGGCGGTGCCGCCGGCGGAGGAGGAGCGGCCGCAGAACGGGGGATTTCGGGGGGATTTCGGGGGGATTTGGGCCCCCCCCGGAGGGTCCCTCGCGCCCCCCCGCCCCGCCCCGCTCCCCGCGCACCCAGGGCGCGTGAGCCGGCGGCGGGCGCTGATTGGCTGCGGGGCGCCCCCCGGGGGCCGCCGGGCCGCGGCCGCGCGCCGAGCGCCATTCACGGCGCTGCCCGCCCGCACGCGCCCGGCCCATTCACAAAAACTTCATTCATAAAAGCGGCGGCCGCGGCGGGAGCGGCCCCGCACCGCGGGAGCGCCCGCTGTCCCTGGATCGTCGCGGGGCTGAAGGACTTCCCGGCAGGAATTAGCGAGACCGACGCTGCTCAGTGCTTTCCGTGGGTCTGTGCCTGACGGCGGGGCAGGAACTGCAGCGCAGGGATGCTCTTCGCCTCTGGGGCAAGCGACGGTGGGAGTGCAGAGAGCCGGGCACCTCTCGGGGTTCGTGCCGGTCTGAAAATACGTTTGAGCTTGTAGCTCTCTTGCTGTGCTTTGTGTGGAATATGCTTGAGCTTTCGCTGCAGCCAGGACTCCGTAATTAATGATGCTACAGCTGTGAGTCTTCAGAGCTAGGTGGGATTTAGTGCCTGGCTTGAGGCAGGAACGCAGGCAGGTTTGGATAGCGGCTCATCAGCCTAAGATGCTGTACCACTGATGTGTTTTCCTGTATGCTGCTTTTATTGCTGCTTTCAAAATTCCAGATGTCCATGCAGTTTTAAGCGTTGTTCATTGAGGAAAATAAACCACCCAAGAGAGAGTCAGCAAAAATATCTGATAGGTTTCTGTTTTGAAAATTGTTTGACTTGTTTGATTTCCATATAATTTATCTACAAGAGCCAATTTATGCAAGAATATCCAGTTACAGACCTGCCAAGGCTATGAGAGAACGCAGCCAGCAGAGCCTCGGTGGACACGTCCTGTATGTAGGGTTATTCAGACATCCAGGAATGCTGCACAGGGCTAAGTACAGCCGATTCAGGAATGATTCCATAACATCCCTAGATGAAGGTACACAAAATACGTCTTTAAATATCAAAGGTTCTTCCTCCTCTTCCCATTCTTCAACACCTAATTTACTGACAGAAGATGTCTCCTTGGGGCCACAGGACACCTGCACCACCCTGTGCACGCTGATCCCCCGGATGGCGAACATTAAACTGGCCAACCCGTCAAACCTGCCGGGACTGAAAAGCTTCTGTCTGGGAACGAAAGAGGTGCCACGAATTAAACTCACGGAGTGCGTTACCATCCCGAGCAGCCCAACCTCGCCTGAGATCAGCTGCCTGTCGGCCTCTTACCCACAGCCTGACCTGG
>JAWWEW010000017.1:9332178-9445272 GCA_035583185.1 Anabacerthia variegaticeps
AAGCTGGTCCTAACCCCAAAGCCCGCAGGTGACTGTGCTGTGCGGGGGGCTGAGGAGGCCGCTCCTGTGGGCAGGCAGGACAGGAGCCTCACACAGAGCGACGAAAGCACGAACACCCAGGAGCCAGGAGCGACCTACAGCGTGCGGGTGAGTACTTCTCACAGGGTCTCCATGCTCTCAGCTGCTCAGGGGGCTGCTGGGTGACCTCCATTTTCCCTCTCCTAGAGTCAGTGCCCCAAACCGCTGAATTCTCCCGTGTATTTCCTGTCTCCTGTTGTACATAGGGCTGTGATGTTGAACTGAAGGAGCTAAAAGCACCCCAGCTGCTCCCAGAGGTAACACAACCTTCATTTCCAAAGGACTATCTTTAGACTCTCTGAGGAGTGCTGCTGAGCTGCAATTAATACAGGGGTTACTCTGGCCTGAAATGCATGTTGAAGGGATAAGGAGGCCCACAAAAGGGCTTTCCATCCCTCACAGAGTAATTCCAGGCAATAGGTGCGTGCCGGCTCATGCTGCTGACATATTTGTCAGGGAGGGTGTGGGGCAGATGATGCCCAGGTTGTATTTCCAGTATGGTTTTCTTCTGGTCTTTCTGGAAGTCACCTCCTTTCATGGGGAATACCTCTGAAGGGGTGGGGTCAATGGTGGGAGCCTCACAACACAACAGGAAAATGTTTCCCTCCATCTTCATGCTCCTGATGGTCTCATGGCTGTGGGCCTGCAGGAGCCTGCCCAAGGAGAGCTGTAAGAGTATCGCTGATGTGTCCTGACCAAACTCTTGGTGTTTCTTCAACCAGCCCTTTTAATAATAACAAGCAGGTTGGTAAATAAGCAGCCTGGGGGATTGGGGGCTTCAGCATCAGAGGGTGAGCAAGGTGCTTATTTCCCCAGGGACCACAAAGCTTCCTTGGGAACTACCTTGGGATCTGGTGATGGAGCCTCAGATGGGCTGGGAAGTGTCCAGGAGCACAGGGCTGCAGCATTGCAGGAGCATGGTGCAGAGGGATGGACTCACCTGGAGGCAAAGCAGGGCTGAGAGGCTAAGGGCTGGGCACTTGGAGCTACTCCCAATCCTTACCCTCCCTCCTGTGGTGTATGGAGACACCCACTGTCCCCATGCAGTTTCTTGTGCCCTGTTGCGGTATGGGATTGTTGGAATCTCCGCAGAGACACTTTTAGGAGGAAGGTCAGGTCTGCACTACTGCTGCTGCCAAAGATCTTTGGCCTTAACAGTCTACACAGAATCTGAAGAGGATTTGTAAATTACGTGGAGAGGATCCACAGTTATTTTAGAAGCACAATAACATGGTGAATTAAAGAAATGCCATAGTGAAGCAGCTGTCCCCTGCAGACTGAAGTGAGGCAGAAATTGCCTTTCTGGGGTTGTTTTAAGAAGAGGCAATTTGGGCTCATTGCATCTCCCAGGAGGTGGCTGTGGCTGTGCGTGACTGGTGGTGACAAGGCACCTGTGTCACTGCCATGTGTCACCCGGGCCTCGGGGAGGAAGCTGAGACCCATAACAGCACCTGTTCCCCTAAGATGCTTCTGCAAATATAAAGAGCCTAAATATTAATATTTTAATAGGAGCCTGGACAGCTCTGATTCGCACAGTTACCTTTCAAAACATACTTTGTATGCAGATTGCTGCAGGCTTTACAAGATGGATATTTACCCTGCCCTTGTTCACATTCTAACCGTTATGCATCTTTGCCACAGTGCTGCCCATCTGGAGCTGAGGTTCTCTCTAAAAGATGCCCAAAGTGGTCATGGCATTTGTGTCTCCTGCTGGTGTTTGTTATGGCTGTGATGAGCGTGAAGAATATTCCAAGAGTCACTTGGCCATCCTCGCTCTTCCTTGTTGGGGAGTGCCAGGGAGGTGGTTGCTCCTGAACAGGAGGATAAGACTCAGCTTTGTTTTAAAAATATGCTATTTAACTAATATATGTAAAGAAAATGCTATTGCCAGGTATTTCAATACCACTATACTTTAAAATAATATGGTAAAGGTTGTGTGCAGCATCCTTTGTCTTAAAGGAGTTTTACCAATGTACAGGTTGATCCTCTGCTAGTGGTTTGATGGCATATGCATATAGATATGTGCTCTCACATATATCCATAATCAGTTGCATGTCTCTAGAGTAAAAGGAGCCCTACTGTTTCTAACACAGGAGTTCAGAATGACATGAAGTGTGCCCTGAACGAGTGCACGTGGACACCTGTCCCCTGCACGGTCCATGGAGGATGTGACAGGTCCCTGCCTCTGTGTGGGGAGGGGGGTTCAGGGCTGCCCTTTCTCGGTCCCAAGTTGCCACCAGCACCTCTCCCATGCTCAGGGAAGGGAACTACTGTGGTACTCCAGCTGCAGCCACTTCCCTGGAGCGCGGCACCCTGACACTGCCCCCGGAGAGCTGCTCTGCATCACCCGTCGTAAATAAATAACTACCCGCGTGTGCACAGCCGGGCTGTGGCAGGAAGGAGATGGGCTCTGGTGATTCACGGCATCAGAGCCGCAGCTGTGAATCATGAGCCGGAGACTCGGGCCTGGCGGGTGCTGGGGCGGTGCTTGCTGTGCCGGCTCAGGGGATGGGTGGATGGATGGGTGCGTGGATGGGGTGTGTGCAGCCCTGCAGCACTAGCCAGTGCAAACCTCCGCACTCCGGCATCGCCCCCGAGGCCCAGCACCTCTCTGGGCAATTGCTTCTAACAGAAACCTGCATGTTTTCAGGCCATTTGCTTTGTCACAGCTGGAGAAGAGCCACAGGGTGGTTTGGAACAAATTCTGTTGGAGCCCCAGCCTACGGGCAGTGCTGCAGAAAGTGTTTTTTCAGTACAAAATGGAAAAGCAAAGGAAAATATATGTATATGTCTGTATTTATGAATTTTCCCTATGTTTTTTTTCCCCTCAAAATGTATTTAAAATTGAAAGCTTGTGAATGAAAGGCTCAAACTTTCCCAGGAAAATGTCTAACTATCAAAGCCATTCTTTATCATAAAAAGCCCTGGCTCAGTGTCCTCAGTCAGGGGCTGTGCTGTGTGGGCACCAGGAGTAGGAGAGACCAAGGGCCTGTCTGTCTGTCTGTCAGGGTGAGCTGACTGGCATGGCGCACCTTGTGCCCTGGCAGGAACACTGTGCCACTGCCAGGGTAGCTGTGGTGGTCTCTGCTTTCCAGTGGACCCAGTGGCTTTCCAACCCCAAATCTACCACAGGCAGCAGGAAGGGCTTAGAGAACTTACTTCCCCATCAAAGCTACAATGATCTGTGCATTGCTCCTTCCCCACATCCCTGGCTGGCTCCCAGCATTGTCCATGGAGGGAAGACAGCACTTCACCTTCCTGCCAGGGTGAAAGCAGGGAAATCTCAAATCGGGTTCCCAAGCCCAGCAGCCAGCTACAGGGAGGGCAGCACCATGTCTGGAACCAGTAAAACTCATTTTGCCTTTTACTCAGAGGCCTGTCTCCTTATAACTCCAGTGCTGTTGCTCTGCCACATGCTAGTGGCTGCTGCTCGCTTCTGTCCAGTCTCCTTTCCAGATGGACCCATTGCAATCTAGAGGTGAGTTATTCAGGCAAAGCAAAGCAAACCTCTCCCCCTGCTCTGCAGCCACCTGCCCTGCTTGGCAGAAATTCATGGCCCCCCCCCATGGGCAGTATCCACCCCAGGCAGACCTGCGCTGCAGGGAAAGAGAGTGATGGGAAGCTCAGAAGTGTTTTTTGACCCCTCTCTTCAAAAGCACCTTGTTAAAGCAGTAACACCATTTAGTTGCACACAGACCTGTGGGGCTGGATGGATCTGCCCAAGAGGACCAAGGAAGCTGGTGGAAGTGCTTGCTGAGCCACTTTCCATCATTTATCAGCAGTGCTGGGCTAATGGTTGGACTCAATGATCTTAGAGGTCTTTTCCAAACTAAAGGATTCTATGATTCTGTGTTTCCTGTGGGTGAATCACTGTCTGTCATTCACGCTGGAGCTGGAGTCACTGACTGCGTTATGGCAGGGAATGAAATGAGACGTGGGTCTGGATTAGAAAGTGCCTGAAAAGCTTATTCACATGGGCCTTGCCTAGTGCCTTCACATCTCCTCCCACACAGTCCCTCATCCTGTTTGTAGTCACTTTCTGTCATCTCTTGTAAATAGATGTGAAAAGATGTGTTTGTCTCCAATAACCACTGTTCTCTCCCACCACCTCCCTGCCATTCTGGTGGTGTGGGGGAAACAGCAGCCAGCCTCACATCACCCTCTGGATTCAAACACCAAGGGACACAGCAGCTCCCACTGCTGATGTCTCTCTGCAGGAAGACAGGGGACAGCTATGCACATTGCCATTAGAGGAGCCATTCCCTTTCCAGCTCTCCATCCTGCTGCCGATAGAACAGTGGGTTCAGCATCCACTTTCATTAGCGATGTCAAGTCTTTAGCACTTGGCTTGTTTCAGTGTTGGTGTTTTGTTTTTCTATAGGTAGCTGAATTCTGTGCTTGTTGCCCCAGACTGGTTACTGCACTCTTGTGCCTGTGTCCAGCCTCCAGCCGCTTGCTCTAGCAGCCCAGTGAAGGTGAGCCATGCCTCTCCTTGTGGGGCTTCAGAAGGTGAACGCCTGTGCCTGGACATCATGTTTTGACCCTGGTTATCCCAAGAGCACCAGGTGAATAGCTTGGGCTGGGACAGGAGCTGTGTGGTTTGGCTCCCTCTCCTGGGCACCTGTGGCTGCTGCCCTCCCCGTGTTTTAGTTTAACCTTCCCTGCAGCAGGAGGGCTGGAGCTGGCCTTGATCCTGCATTGCCAGAGGAGCTCGCTTTTTGTGGGAGCTGTTTGGGGTGTCCAGGACGAGGAGTACAGGCACCACCTAAACTGGTCTGGGTGCTGAAGTGTCCGAGGCAAGCACTGTCCTTCTCTCCTTCCTTCCCCTTTATCTCACTCGCTGGTTGTGCTGCTTGTCAGACTTCACTATGAAGGGGTTAATATTTTCCTTGTTTAATTTTTAATTATTTTTTTCTTCCTTGGAGAATGTCTTTTGTGTTCTTAAATAGGCTTCTGGCATCTCATTGTCCTTTTATGTGCTCCATAGGCTTCTCCCAGGCTCTGTGACCCCGACTTCCTCTGCCCCAATCCCACATCGTCCCTCTGCCCAAGGTTCTGCTGCTTTTTTGTGCCTTCCTACTGCGATGTGAAGGTTCAGCCATTACTGACTGTGCTGGTTTAGATAACCAATGACAGCTAAAATAAATGAGAGATGCAGTGAGGTGCCATGTTAATGCACTTCCCTACTCAGGCTTTTAAAGAAAAAAAAAAGGTCTTTTGTGAATCATTGATAAGTTCAGCTTCACTCAGGGTCACTTATGCAAAAACCTAATATTGATTTTTCATCTTTGCTTAGAGTAGCTTCCCACGCATCTGTTCAGGATGCAGTGGGGACTCACTTATCAGCATATGACTCACCTACTCCTCTAAATTTTTCTTTTTCCAAGGGTAGAGGAGCAGCCAACCAGCTCACGGGATGCTTGACCTTATACCGTAGGATCAGAGGTCGTCGCTGTGCTACAAGCTGAGGCTCTAGACATATTTTCCACATTTGCTTTGTTCCCGTTAAGCAGGAATATCTTTAACAAGGCAGATAGCTCTCAAAGTCATTAAATGTTCATTAGGGAAGCAGTTCTGCTAACCCTTCAGATTCTTATTGATGTCCTTCCAGGTCCCTGACCTAATTCTGGAGTTCTCCCAAGGGTTACATTGCTATCTGGAAAGAAACCAAAATAGGGATAATACAATTGTTGTGGAATCCCTGCTTGACTGCACACATAAAATTCTCTTTTTCACACGCACATTCATTTCCGAAAGTCTCCAAAGCTGAAACAGATACCTAAATCCTATCCCCTCTGAATGGCCCAGCAGAAAAATCAATTCACAGGCAAAGTGAGGCAGAGGAAGTAAATACCTTTCTCTGACAGACAATGCTTTCTCCATCTATTCAGACAAGGGAGCAGAACATACATGTCCCTGCCTGGCATTCCCAGGTTGTCTCTGTATCCCAGAGGCTTTGACTTTCTGCAGGAATGGTCTGCACAGGCAGGCTGTTGCTGCAGCTCTCGGGCACTGTGAGCACTGCAGGATGCTCCCAAACGGCAAACTGAGAGACCCAGACCGACACCAGCTTTGTGAAATGAAGAGATCAGAGTGCTTCAACAGCACAAAGGTGGACATCAACAGAAATGCTGAAGGGATTAGTAAGATATGCTTGGGGAGAGGTAAACTTAGTGGGCAGGCTTAGCCCAGCATACTTCAGTGAGATAAAAATGTGTCACAGGTCAAAGAAGTCTATGGGCTGACATGCTGTCACATCCTTGATACTTCTGAAAATTGGTCTTATGCAAATCCCACATGAAAAAGCCTCCAGCTCTATCCCATACAACAGAAGTGTAGTAGTCACCCTCTCATTTAAAGCAGGTCAGTTGATAGTGCAGGCTCTTAAGAGCTGTTGCTATGAGCTAGAATTAATTGCAACTTTTCCTCCTTCATCTTCTGCAGAGGTTATTTGTCATCAGATGTGCAGCAGCATGGAGCCAGTGGTTTTCCTCACGCCCTGTAATGCCTCCTACTGCTCTGAAGGGACACTCAGCTCTTCTGCATGGGGGCTCGGAGTGAATTGGTCTCATGGGGCTTCCAGAGCTGCTCTGTTCTCTCCAGTATTTCTTCATGTATTCCTCCCAGCTAGCTCAGTGTCACAGGCCAACAACGGAGAGGAAGCAGAATTGGAAAAAAAGGAATAATCGGATTTTGTTTCCCCAGAGTGCTTTGCCATTTTTTTTTTTTTTTTTTTTTTTTTTTTTTTTTTTGTGCTACGGTATTTAAGCCACTGGTATCTTTACTGCTCTTCTCTACACTTTTTAGTAAAAGAAGATCTGTTTAGGAAACAGCTTTAGGATGGTTGATTTGATTTTCCATTTAGATTGTGGTTCTGCATAAACTTAGCAGACAGTAATCACATTTGCTTCCTCCTGTGATCCTCCTCTTACTTGTGTACCAGATATTAACAGAGTCCTCCCTTTTCTCTGTCTCTCTGTCTTCCATAGTATATGGGCTGTATTGAAGTGCTGCAGTCAATGAGATCCCTGGACTTTGGCACACGAACCCAAGTCACCAGGTAGGTGGTATAAAACTGAGATTCAGACCAAGAATGAAAAGCCCAACTGCTAATTTCTGTATAAAGCTGAGGGTGCTTGCCAAGCTCTGAGACAGTTTTGAATAGGAGTTTGCATGTTTTGCTTTGTTTTTTTTCCCTGAGTGATGATTTGAATTATTTGATCATTACAATAGGCTATTTGCATTGGAAAATGAATTGTTTCAGGCACAGACCTAATTTCTCTCCCAGTTCTTGCTCAGTGGCCGCACAGAGTCCCCGCCAGGTGGCTGCAGAGACTGCGGCATCGCCGCCCGACGTGTGCACTCAGGCAAAGGGCTCACAGTGTCTCAGAGGCACAGGGCCACCCCAAAGAGTTACTTCTATCAAAAATGCAAATCCTCCTGATGTTTGTCAAAATCTCATTTAAAAGGATTTTAAAAAATGAAATGACACAATTCTCCCTTTTCTTATTATTTTTAATTTTTTGGGCTTCCTATTCCCTCTTTTGCATTCAGTTTTTGGTTATATGCTGCACAGGATTCAAAGCATCAGCATCAAATTATTTTTTCTTTCTGCTTTTTTGAAATAGATATATATTCATTTTTTTAAAAAAATCTTATGAAGTCACTACATTTCTGTCTTCTGTAATTAAGCTTTTTGTGTTGATTACACTGATAGTCAAACCTCTCATCTTTCCCATGTTTGGCTGTCATGGACTGTTCACAGTGCCTGGTCACTACACCACCCATTCTTTTAAATTTTGCAATTTTGGTAATTGCCTGTTCCATATCCAAGCTTGACACCAGCTGTGGGTCTTCAGCTCTAATTCAGCCAAGGAACGTGTGCATAATTCTGAACAAAAGCTTGAGTATGAAAAGCTCAGCCAGTCACCTAGTCCTGGAAAGCTTGGCCTGACAAGGAAGATCAACAGCACCTAAACAACACTCTGAGCCAAGGACTCCTGCTCACTCTGCCTGAACGTGAGCAGCTGAAATCCAAGTTCTGCTTCATCTGTCTGAAACAGTTTTAGCATGGCTTTCACAAAAACTTCAGTCCAGGGAGATCTATGTGCCCCTTTCATAACTGTAATTTTCTGAGGTTTGAAGGACATAACATTGATTTTAGCCTGAGAACATCTACTGTAACAGATATTAAATGTCACACAGCCCAGAATCCCTTTTTTAGTCTCTATCTAAATAACAGCCTTCATTTGGAAAGTCCCACAGAGAAAACCTACATAAGACTTTTCCAAAATCCATCTCTATCCCACTCTGGGTTGAAACCTGGCTCTTTATCAGATTTCTCTGCCATTCAGAATTGTTACACTTGTTTAAATCTGTTAAGTATGCCTATATTAGAGGAAACTTTTGGCTAAACAGTAACCCAAAGCCTACCTGTTTCTACCCAGCCAGGCTTCAGGTGTGATTACTTACAGCTTTACATCCCCTCCTTCCCATGCACTCCTTTTTCAGATTGATTCTTCTAAAGTTTAGTCAAAGTATCGATGCCAGCCTCAGCCACAACTTCAGCATGGAAGCCAACTACTGTTGCCATTACCAACTTTGATTTTCAGCTAGGGCTAACAAAAAATCCTATTTTATCCTTTGAATGTGCCCAGCCATCAATGAAAAAAATAAATAATAAAAAAAAAAGAATACATCTACCATTACACACATATTTAGTACCTTTGGGGTTTTTATATCCATTTTTTCTGCCCCAGGAGGGAACAAAATGATTCAGTATCAGATTTTCATGGTCCTTTTTCCTCAGGAAAAAAAAAAAAAAAGGCCTGGTCTAAATTTCTAATACAAATCAAACTTCATGGCCTCATCTAAACCCAGTCTCTTAATTTGCATTATTACAGTGTATGCAAAGTAATGTAAGTCACACAGATACTGCATTTGGATAAGGCCACAAAGGCTTTGTTCTAAGCCCTGAATGTGCACATTTAACCTTCTGAAATCAATTTATATTGCCATTAACTAGCTGGTTTTTTCATGCTTGTGGATTTGAGGCTTGGCACTTATTGAAGAGTTGATTGATTAATTTCAACATTGCAAAAGCCTTATTTAGCCAGGGGGATATTTCTGGAGTTCAGTTTTCTAACCAGAAAACAACCATAAGAGTACATTAAAATTATCTAATTTTGAAAAACTCTGAACCTTTTCATGAGAACTTGCATATGGACATTTTCACATTTGTTTTTTTAAAAATCCTTTCAGTCATTGCATCACTGAAATTAGACATGTATGATTTTTCCCTATTTCTTATTATAGAATAATAAGGAGATTCTCTTGTAGCCTGCTGGCAATTTACAACCTCTAACAAGTGAGAGAATGAAATGAGAGTTGAGACCCCAAAACAAGGTCCAGAAGGTACCATGTATAGGTTGAGGTTCTAGACCTGTGCATAAATACGTAAGAGACAAATGCGAAACCAGGCAAACTAATTATTTTAGAAAGTTCTCATTATTGAAGCAGAAATGACAGTTAATCACTTTGCTTCTTTTTCTCTGGGAAACTGTTCCATTAATGGAATTTCTCTCCAAGAAAAGTTAATATTTTATTAGAAATTAAATCAAATTATGATCACTTGAAGAAAGCAACATAATTGCAATTTAATTTCTCTTCCATTTTCCCTTCTAATTTAATTCAATATGTGATAAAGAGTGTGAAAATGGGAGGGGGTGCCTTTTTTATATCTATACCTCTTAGTTGTGAGAAAAGAGTGGATAGTAGTAAATATTTGGGGAAACTTTAAATCTTAAAAAACAAACAAACATGAAAATATATAACACTTTCACATACAGTTCACAAATCAGCCTTTGATGTCAAACAAATTGCACTGCAACATTCTAAGATTTCAAAAAGTAGTGACAATTTTTTATCTAGGCTTGGGAATAAAGGAAGCTGTAAAAAGAAAGATTCCTCAATGAACAGAGATGAAGAAATTGTATCATTAGATGACGTATGAGAGAAGAGTTACCTCCCCTGCTCAATAAATGACTATTTTTCCCTTTCGCAGAAATCTTGTAGTAGTTCACTGTAGAGGTTAAAAAATCCTGCTACAAAACACTTTATATATATATATATATATATATAAGATGACACATGAATTTTAAATATTAATATTAAATTATTATTAAACTCTATTCTTAAACATTACTTTTATATCCATTTGTTTTAATATCACAACCTATGCTGCATGAATTTAATTTTTCTGCAAGTGATACATAAGTATTAATATATGTATATATTATGAAATTATGGAAATTAACAGAATATTAAAATGACTATGATATTTTGTCCTTTCAGACCCCTTATATCTGCTGTCTGAAAAGGCCATATCAGTTGTGCTCAGCAGACTAATCAAGTGCTGTAGGCTTTCTAATCACGTAGCAAAACAAGTGACATAAAGAACAAGTACACTATAAATATCAGTGATGTTGTTGATCCCACCTACTCCTCTCCGGAATCTGCTTTTGTACCCTGAAGATTCTACAGCTGATCAGTATCACAGAGTTTTTTCTCAGT
The DNA here is from genome assembly GCA_035583185.1 of Anabacerthia variegaticeps. Classification (NCBI taxonomy): domain Eukaryota; kingdom Metazoa; phylum Chordata; class Aves; order Passeriformes; family Furnariidae; genus Anabacerthia; species Anabacerthia variegaticeps. The sequence continues at coordinate 9,342,829 of JAWWEW010000017.1, forward strand.
TGAGAAGCTCACCTTGATTTCAATTCAATTGCCCTTCTGTATGGTCTCATGATTTCGTACTCTTAAACAACCTCAATGCATGTTTGACTAATTCTCACTTTCCAGGAGGCATGAAAATGCTGAAGAACACTTAGAGATGCCCATGAAAAACATCCCTTTTGGAAAGGTTGCTTGATGTCCAAAAGGGATAGACTTATTTGGTCATCCATACCCCTGAGGTTATAGACAAAACACTGAGATCTCTTGGGAAAAGCTTAGCTGATTAAAAGAAAACTAAGCAGTGAACAAAAGACAACACTTTGACTGAAAATAAATCCTGACTAGTTGGGAAAATGTACACATTGAGATTAATTCCCTCCCAGGATAGAAACATAAACCAACTTCCAGACAACAATCTGTCTCAGGAATCCCAATCTTGGGGCAATTCTGGTAGACTGGCTGTAGTGGGTGAGGAGTACGGGATGTTCTCTACAGCCATTATCTTCTCTTAATGTTGTTTAAGAAACCAACATCTCTTCCTCTGACATGGACAGCAGTGCCCTAGAGGTGGCTAACTCCTTCTTACACGTTCCAAGAAGTATCTGTACATGAAAGAGAAGCATAGTCCATCCCTTATTTGGGTAATTAAGCAAAAAAACAGTATTAGCAGATTTGAGAAAATCCAAGACAAATTCAAGCATCTGGTATTTTCCACTCATCTCCTCATTTGGGCTTTCTTGGCATATGAGCTGTGTTTTTGGCTGATTTCCACTACAAGCAGAGAGCTTGCATTACAAGAGAAGTCAAGAAGTGTCCTCACTTTCCCACCATTCATCCTCACTCTTTTCCAAAAAATCAGTGATAAGGCCCGAGTAATCTCTTTGGGCATCCCAGGCATAGCAGGACATCTGACTCTCTTCTAAAAAAATGTATAGTATATACAGTTGCAATATTTTCGACATATTTTCCCTACACATCAAATGACTTGGGGAGTCTTGATGGCTCTTTTGGCAACCTCTTCTTTTGCTGCCTCCTCAGCTACAAAAGGCTGTTTTTCTTGTCAATCCTAGTTGCATTTGTGGGGCTAAAAAAAAAAAAAAAGCCAAGAAGAGATTGCCAACAAATCAGCCAAAGAATAAAAACCTTCTCTCTTCCTCCTCAAATATTTTTGTGTGTCTACATTCTGTAAAAAACTGTATGTTCCCACATTTACCAGGGGTTGCAATTGTTACTTAAAAAGGAAAATTTCATATTACTCATCCTCCAAATGATGGTGTGTGAGAAACATTCAGTCTCTTAACTGGCTAATTTGACTTCACTTGATCAGGAACACAAGTTTACAATAGCTGATGATTGTAGTACATAAAACCTATTTCTTGCACATGAGGAATACAGGTCTTGCACACTTTCAGCAGTTCCAGCTTCAGTCAAGCAAGACTATAGTGAAATGTAGTTTGGGGTCTCAAGCATAACACCAGAAGAAGAAATCACAGCAATATAAATTAGAGTTTGATCTCCAACATAGACAGTTTAATAGGCCATGATTTAGCAAAGCATTTAAGCAAATGTTTAAATCCCATTGATTTAAGTGGGATTTAAGTACATATTAAGTACTTAGTTGAATTGAGGCCATACTGTGAAGGGACACTTAGAACAAGGAAAGCACAGTAGGCTTTGGGAATCTTTATTTACAGCTCAGATGTTTAACTTTGCAAATTTGGCTTAGGAACCTGTATAATGCAAAAGGAGCCAAGGACAGACTGCAAGAACATTTGGCTGCCCAGGGTCACTTCAGGATAATGCAACATACCAATATGGGTTGGATTTAGTTTCTAAAATACTTTTATCTTGCAATTTACCACATATAATTTATAATTAAGGTGGCTTGCCTGAATGCGTCATTCAGCACTTCGTTGTACATACAGATTTCTGAGGCTGCCAAATTTCTTGTGCTCTCATTTTCTCCTCTCCCATTTTTGCCTCTCACTTTTAACCCCAACCTTCTGGTTGCAGGGTGAGGAGGAGGCATATGACATTTGTTGTTTGTCAATCAACTCTTCCTGCAGAACAAGAAACATAAAAAGCTAAAAGCAACAAGTATATCATCCTGGAACATGAAAATGTGGTTCTCCAAGAGAGGATCAAACCAGACATTTCATCTCAATTAAAGAAGTTCTGTTAAAATTACATCATTTCTCTCATAGGTGTTGTGGAGGGATATCAAAACTGTTTTGTCTATATCTACTCTGCTAAACATTGTAGCTGTAACAAAGTATTCTATTGTCTGTGGGATAACTTTTAGTTATTTCTTTGTCTTTTCTCCTTGACTCCAAATATTATGCAAGTTATCTAACTCTACTCACACTACAACAGAAAACTGAACTATTTTTGCAGAGCTGGAGTTTGATTTTGGGGACATTAATAACTCCTGTTGTCAGTTTTTCTTTTTGGGAATAAGTCTATTTCCGGGGAGGTCTGGGAATCTTGGTTTTCTCCATCTAATTATAGCTAACAGGAAACAGAACATTATGTCATGTCCAAGTGCTGCCATTTGTAGGGAAATAAAGACTTAAGGTTTTATGAAATCACCAAATCATATTTTAAAACAGATTACTTTTGGGCCAAGTTCTTATTTAGCAGTATACTCAGACTTATTAGAAACCTTTTTCTTGGTACTATCTTCATGACAGGTCCAAATTAAAACATGACCAAACTTCAGACATCTAAAAAAAAAATCCCCTTAATTTCACTGCTCAGGCTTGGTTTATTTGCAGTAAACATTTAGTTGTATAGATAACACTGTAGAAATCAATAACATCCATAATTCCATAAATAAATAACGAGTATTTGCTGTTGGATAAAAAAGATGAGCAATGTTTTTAAGGCATTTAATTTGGTGTGGGGAAAGCATCCTAGCAAAACTAATCCGTGATTTATAAATTCAATTTGCAGATTTGTGCTGAACAAGTTTGTGATAATGCCACAAGTTAATCTCACCCTTGCCTGACTCCTACCAGGGGGCAAGTTTTTCTGAAAACCATGTTTTATTCCAGAGAAGATGCATGGATCTGTTTACAGGACAGCCACTACAGTCAAAGCACACACAAATATTCACACAGTTCAAAAACATTTCTCTAAAACAGTGCAAGGTTATTTTACTTACATGATAAACTGACTTTTCTGTCACTGTATGCACTTCTTTTTCTGGTAATTAAACCCTGCTAAGGAAGTTGTATCAGGCAGTGAAAATCCTGACCTTTGTGGTGCCTGTGGAGATGAGCAAACACAGCCCTCAGCTCACAAACCATCAGCCCTACTTGTTGTCACCTGAGTGTGTGCAAAAGAGACTCATTCCATTACACAGACTTGGTTTGGATTTCTTAGAACTGTGTTAATCCCAGCTTGAAACCAGGACACAGCAGTCTCTGAGCTGAGGCCAAGTGTGTTTCTAATGATTAGCAGATAAATTAGGGAAATACTGAGCCTATTAAAATGAGCATACTCAGGAATATAATTGGATAGTGAATGAAATCATTCCTTTCACACTGATTAAAGCAATAAAATGGGATGATGGTTCGTGCTCTGAAAGTGTATTACCTGATGTTTCATCACAAAGCCTGTCAGAAAACAAAGAAGGTAGAGTAACTGAGCTTTAGCAACAACACTCAGAATATTATGACTGCTTAAAAAAGGGTCAGTGTTTCACTGTAAACACTTAAGGCAAATTTTTGCACTACCCAACATGTAGGTATTTATAATGGAAAGAAACTTAATATTTCTTCATTCTCAATCATGACAAAACACATCAGTCTCATTTACCCCCTCAGTCAAATCAAATCTTTTTGATAGTAGCATAACATGGCTACAAAAATCTACTTCAGGAAAAGATTTAAGTGAACAACTAAAGAGGAATATTTTTTTCGGGTAATACTCTAGAGGCTTCCAGTACTTTTTGTTTTTACTTGCAGACTCTCCAAACAATCTAAACATCCAAGCAGTAGAAAGCAAATAGCTCATGTAGCACAGCAATAGAGTGGTTCTATGCTGGAGGGGTAAAGATAAATGCTTTTTCAGTAAACTTTCAGTTCAGTATATCACTACATTGATTCATTTAATTTTTTTTTCCCCAGAACCAGTGTTGCATGTTGTCTATCTTAACAAAATAAATGCTGAGGAGAGGCTGTTCTCAGAAAACACAAACCCATATCTGATTTCAATTAATTATGAAGTAGGAAACTCAGTAATCACAGTGGGTGTGAGAATCTTGTGCCCATGGAGTTAAAATGTTCTCAGTAGTCACATCCCAAGTGTCTTTGGGATACTTTTTTTTTTTTTTTAATTATCATGTAAGTGCTTAAAGATTTAGGACAACTGTCAGTGTCTCTGTCCTAGAGAGTAAAATCTGGGACTGATGAGCTATAACCAGGGCAGCTGCAATCGGTTTGAGTCCTAAGGAAAGCTTCAGTAAGAGCAACCACCAAGACCTGCCACTGTGTCCTGTCCTCTGCTTGCTGCAGAGCTGCCAGCACTGTGAATGAAGAACTGAAGCAGCATTTATAGAATATGTCTTTTTTCAGACCGCAGGAATCCTGAAGTACTCAAGCTAATGCTACACAGGCCTGCTTGAGCCTTGGAAGCCACCCAGCAGTTGCAATGGAGAGATCAGGAGAGATTAATTTCATCTACTGCTTGAGTCAAGGATTCTGCTTCAGGGTAAAATAGCACTTTTTGACCTCACCCTGGTAAGATTAGACTGTTCCTGGCTACCAGAGTTATTTTAACATAGTGAAAAGCTTCATTCACTTGTGGCATTCCCAGTCCTGTTTAATATCTTTATTGATGATCCAGATGAGGGGATTGAGTGTACCATTAGCAAATTTTCAGAGTACACCAAGTTGAGGGGGAGTGTCAGTCTGCTGGAAGGCAGGAGGGCTCTGCAGAGGGACCTGGGCAGGCTGGATAGATGGGCCAAATCCAGTGGTGTGAGGTTCAACAAGGCCAAGTGCTGGGTCCTGTCCGTGGGTTTTGGAGCAGGCAGATTGCTCTTTTCTTTTCCTTGGGTTTGTGACTATCACTTTAAGATGATATTTTTGATTCCACAGTATATGAGATTGCACAAGGCAGGAGCATCACCAAGGCCTCCCTGGCAAGCTGGCAGGAGTGAGGAGACAGCCCTTTGCCAGGCACTGTCACCACCCTGCCACTGTGCTAAACTAGGACATATTGGGACTTATCCAGTGATGAGACTTTTAAAGGAATGTGGTGAAAACCTATCTTGGCCTGGGGAATTGATTCACTATCCCAGACAAGAAGGGAATTTACTGAGGGAGTTATTCAGCTGAGGCTGAAAGGCTCCAAAGAGTGCAATAGGTTGTTTATTTCTAGCATCTAGGGAATACCCCTACATCCCTCAGATAAAAACTAGACCCATAAGAGGGGAAAGTTATTTGGCAAAATCACCACAATAAACCAGAAAGAGTCATCATATCTTCAAAAGCAAAGTTATTTTCAGGGCAATAATTGGATAAGGATTTTGAATTCTCAGCTACAAATATTCAAAATGTTACAGAAGCACTTTGAGGTCCAATTAGACAGGACCAAAAGCACAGGCCTTTCAGCTCTTCCTATTTCTGTGACATTGGCATCAGGAGATTTTCTATAATCTTCCCTAGAAACCTTTGCCTTACCCTCCACAGCTCATGACCCCTGGAAGGTTAATGAGGAACAACACCACAGACAACAATTTTCCCTGTACCTTTCCTCCATTTTATAGGTTACAGTTATGGTTGGAATGTATTGAGGCAGACTTGAAAGGCGGTTACTTATTCCATGTCCTACAAATTTTATACCAGAGCTACAATTCTATGTAGACATTTCTGCTCATCTCAATGCAAGCTGTAGCTTACTTGAAGATACCACAGTGTGTTCATATGAAATCCTGTTAATAGTTACTTAGGAATGTAAAGCAACTAAATTAAACAACTATCCTTATAATCAAAACCACAATAATCTCTATAATTAGGGGGTTTTTCTTGTTGTTTTTTTTTTTTCTTTTTTACACAGCAAAACAGCAAAAGACCAAGGGTTCTCAGACACTAACAAGAATTAAGAACAGAAAAAAAAGATCATATATCTTTGTTTTACCAACAATTTTTAGGCTCAGAGACTAGCAAGTCTGTGGAAAAGTCAATACACAGACTTGCGGGCACCATTATATAATTTCCTGTTGCTTTTCCAAAAATCCCGTGATCATTTAATGTGGCACTTGCAGGAAAAACATAAAAAGGAGTATTGAAGGCAGAACTGCAGCAGTGTGATGACATCAATATAAATAAAAACACACCATCCAGAGTTTATTCCAAGAATGTCATTGAAAACAATCAGCTGCATGAATTCTCAGAGCCCAGGATGGGTGTGCCCAAGTACCTCTCTGGAAGGCCATTGCCAGTGAGTACAGAAGGCAGAGTCCAATAAATTAGGCCATTCTTTCAAAGAAATGCTAAGGTTGACACATTACCAGTATCTGAAGAACCACCCAAATCCGAGGAAGGCAATGCAAGTATTGAAATGAGGACTACGAGGATACCTGTTTTTTCAGGTGCAGCAGGAACAAAACAGACAATTTCCTTTGTGCCAGTTATTCTATACAGTCACAGTCTAGGGGCCTGACACCTTTATAGTATTACTTGTGTTTGGGCATTAAGGAATGGCACCTCTGTATCGCACCCCAGTATATTCCCTGCCCCAGGCAGGAGGGTCTAGAATCTGGTTGTACCAGCTTGGCACATGCTGCAGAAATTCACAGGTTAACAAGCCAAGGCAGAAGACCAGTATTTGCTGCAGCAGAGCAGCAGCAGAAAGCAGGGTGGAAAATACAGCTCATCAGGGTTTAAGTTAACCCTGTGCTAGCATAGTTTAAACTCTCTTTGTGCCTGTGGCTGTGAGATTTATTAGTAAGGAGTGTAAATGGCACCTTAAAACAATATCCTCTGTTTGGAAGAAGAAGGTACTTGGGATTGCTAATATTATGCCCAAATACACTCAAGACTCTAAAATGGGCTATGGACAGTAGATTTCATTAGAATCAAGTTTGAGCAATTTATTTTTAATATATGTCAAGCACTCAGCAGAGAGAAAGAGATCCCCCACCAAGTATTCAATTAGTAACAACGATCTCACAATTGTATTCCTGCTGCCTAGGACACTCATTACTCATAAAATACTGAGTTCTGAATACTGTCTGAAAACATTGTCACCAAGTGTGAAATCAGGCAATGTGAGAGAATAGGGAATAATAACAATAATAGTAATAATAAAAGACTTCTAAAAGTTATAAACCTATAAATAGAAGCCTGACCATTACAAGGTAGAAAGCAGGAGGTGTTACAGGAATGCCCATATGGGAACGGCCTCAGGTTTGTACTTTTTACACCACCTATCCCAAGAGACTTGGAACTCCATGGATTTTCTTTAGTCTGTAGTTAATATGATAGAACAGATCAGGTATTGCACTTCCCATCTTACTGATTTTCAGGGGAAGGTGAAAAAATTGGGAAGGGCCATTATAGGACAAAGAGAACATCTGCATGAGAGGAAGGGTAGTCCTTTCAGAATTCTTCTATCCCCCTGCAAATACTCTCTCAACTCTTCCTAGCTCCCCTGACAGCCACTGCCAGAGGGGTCCGTGTGATGCACATATCCAAGAATTCCCCACTGGCACTATGCTCAGCTGCTTCCCAAGAACCTCATTCTGCAAGCCCTTACAACAAATTTGCACTAACATTAGACTGCCCCGGCATTTCACTTCAACTCTTGCTCTGGTGTGTCACAATGTGTATAACCTCAATTAAAGTAAATAATGTTGTTTCTGTTATATTGATGACTTACGCCTTATGACTGGAGAGGGCTCTGCTCATCAGGACTGGAAATCTATTTTCCCTTTGTCTCTCTCTGTGTTACGCCCCAGTCTGGTTTTTCTGTTGAAGGCAATCAGAGACTCAAGGTGGCAATAGAGAGCTGGAAAACGCTTATTCCAGGAACGTGCTATAAATATCCCTTTTGTTGCTTAATGTGTTGTTAAACCTCTTGCTAGAGAGGCCTTTAGTGTTAATCTGCCCATCAGTCTCTCAACAATTCCCATCTAAAATTATCAACAAATTGTTTGGTCAGTAGAGAATGTTTATTTGCAGTAGCACAACTCTCAGTTTGCAGAATATTAGCTGCTTAGAGCATAAGCAAACAGCCACAGTCAGAACTGTGAAAATTAATTCATAACCTTGTTTTGCAGTAAATTTAGTGTTATAAGATTTATCAACGTCTAGCATACTTCAGCTATAGTGTGTTCCTTAAGGGCAAACATTTTATTAGAATTTTTTTTTCAGTGGTGATCAGCAAAAAATGATTTTAAGATGATTTTAGAAACCAAATGTGCATTTTTATAAAGAGGTGTGTTTCTAGGAACCACCCTACGATGCAAACTGGATGCAGAGTTTCTGATTCTGAGACTGCTGTGCAGCACTGCTGTTTGCTCCCTGCCAGCTGCTGCCTTCCATCCCAGAGGTGGCAGCCTGGAAATGATGAATGAACTAATTCATACAGTCTGCAGCTATCTGACTGTAAGAGATATATCTAATATGCAATTACATATGTCTGTCCAGGTACATGGACACATAAACTAAATTTGGTTTACTAGCATTGAAAAGCCTCCCAAAAGTAAGGAATTGTACAATTACCACTTACCAGTATTTCCCACGTTAAATATGTCCAAAAAAAGTAACATTTTCTACAAGATTATCCTTAATTATTCTTTGTCCCTTGAAGATCTTGTAATAGTATGCCTCTTTCAGCCTTAGTCACTCTGCTGGCCAAAGAATGTGCTGTGTGAAGGGCTGGGCCAGAGCTGATAAGGCTTTATCCTTTTGCTTCTGTGGACTTCACATCAAGCCTACAGCTCCTGCCAGGGGAGAAAAAAATGTTTTTTTAAACAGGAAAGGCTAATTTCTGCCTAAGCTCCTGTTTCTGATCAGAGTAAATGTTGAAAGCTTCAAAGCTGATTACAAATTAAAGTATCTGTGTCCCCAAATGCTCGCCTAACTTCAAACAATCGGCTGCTGAGCGGGAGCTGCTGGGACAGGTGTGCTGAGAACTGACACCTATTTCGAGATCAGAAGAGGGCACTAGGATTTAAGCTATATTCAGCATAATCCCAGACAAAGAGAGGGGGGAAAAAACCCAGTGAAATGTGCAGAAATAGACTTTTTTTTTATTCTGCTGCTTCTCCCGCATGAAGTGAGAAAACACAGGCAGGGCTGGAGGCCCGTGGGCCCAGGATCTGTGGCAGCTCCAGCGCAGCTCAAGGTGCATGTTCAGCCACCATCATTTACACCAGCCCCTCCCAAGTGTGGTACCTCACCCCCTCCCCTCCATCCTGCCCTGCACAGGTGAATCTTTGCATGTTCCCTCTGCTGGGCTCGGCGCTGAGCTGTGCTGGCAGCACACCCACCACCAGGCTGGCAGCCTTTCACAGGGACACTGGGCTGCCCCATCCGCCCCGCAGGCAGAAGGGTCAAGAGATGCCCTCTGGGGCTCGAGAGATACAGTGAATTTTATGTTGCAGCGTAGCAGTGATAAAAAGCCACACACCCTCAACAAAAGGGCCCATTGTGTCCGGCTCTCCTTGTAGCTATAAGAGAATAATTGCATTATGATTGCTATTTGCTTTTAAATTTCATGTGGTACTTTGAAGCAGCACAACGCAAATTTTCCTTACATGGGACTCACCACAGGTCATGCACATTCAGTGTTGAGGGGGCACATTCAGTGGTGATGGGGGAAACCACTCCACACTGTGCAGTTTGTATCAGCCAGCTCAGCTGTTTTATCTCACTCTGCCATCTGTGGATAGAGCATTACCTGCAGAAAGAGAACCCAAACTAAATTTTTTTTTTCCCTCTGGAACACTTTCTGTGAGAATATTTTGCTCCCCATTGGCTCTAAAGAGGATTTAGGAAGAACTGCACCACCCAGCAGTTAAAATGGATGTGTAAATATCCACTATGTATCAGTGAATCCATATAAATCCAAGAGCAAGACATAAGAGCAGCTGTACTAGGTTAAGCCAAAATATCTTTTGTGATAGAAGATAAATGCAGAAGACTGTAATAGAAGAGTGATCAACACTTTCACAGGTGTCTTCTCCCAATTCCCAGCAATTTCTGGCTCAGGGAATTCACGTCAGATGTTGTCTTTTTTGTTAAACATCCCTTGGTAGATTTTTGCATGCATGGATTCCTTCCATTTTCCTCTAGAGATGAAACAAAGACCTAGGAGACCATATAGTGAATTAATTCATTTATGTTGTCACCAAAAAGACCCAAAATTCATCCTTACCCTGCACAGGAATCAGTCCATGCAAGGCTGCTAAGGAGGTATTTACTGGCTGTGACTGGCTTAGAGGCATAAGATAAGCAGGGTGTCTAACACCTCTCTTACCCGCTGTCTCCCTTCCTTATTGCTGAACATCAAACACATTCGAATGGCCCTCCTGAACGTTCTACCCACCCAAACCAGCTTAATAGGAGTATTTAGCTTTAAACTTCCAGGTCTTGGAGAAATCAGAGGCCAGAAAGTCCTTTCAGAAAAGAAAGAACCCTTTAAAGGAGCACCTCAAGCACAATTGCTGTTTAAGAATACTTTTACATCTTATTAAAATGGAAAAGCACCAATGTTGGAAAACACAATTTGCAAAAACAGGGGGATAGATATGTTTGTGCAGCAGCCTTCAGAGCCCCAATATCAGCTATCCTATACCCAACATAAGATCACTGCATTTTACCCTTCCTAACACCAGTAATTATATCATATATTGAAATATCAAAGGATTAATTTAATAGGAAAGTTGAATCCTAACAACTTTTTCTGTCGATTCTGTCAAATTGTAAAAGTTATTGGATTCTGTACAATAAAATACCTGAATAATCTACATGATTATTCAGTATAGATTGTATTAGCATTTCCTATTGTTAACTTACAATATGTATACATATAAACAATGTGTATATTTAAGAGGCGTCTCACAGTGAGCAAAAAAATTATGCATCAGGTATTTATTATCTGGTGTATATTCTTTTGTAAATAGAAGGTAAAAATAATCAGGCTTATGCCTATAAAAAAAAGATGTTCTGAACCCACTGAGAGTAATTCAAATTACATTTTACAACAAGAAATTATGGGTACAAGAGGCCATCACTCTTTGATTTTTTTAAATGTTGCCTTTCAAAATGCAAGATCCCTAGCCTGAGTTTATTTTCTATTGAAAAAATAGTCATTATTGTGTTTTATTGAAAAGTAAGTGAGGAAAAGCTGAATTGCTTATGCTGCTTCTAAGATAGACAGGAACCAAAGGGGACTGGCACATTTATGTGTAAATTAGGGAGTAACTTCAGCAAAGGAATTAATACATTGTGTAGAATGCAAAAAAAAAAAAAAAAAAGTAGTTAAAAATCAAAGAACAAAACATCTGGGTTTCTGAAGCAGCCTTTGTTACCAGCCTCTATATTACAGCACCTCCCCACAGACTGACCCTAGAAAAGCTTATTAATATGCAGTTTGCCAATATGTTTGAGTATAACCTGTGTTTTGGTAACTAGATCCAAATCTTCCAAGATAACTTGATACCACTCTAGCCTCTCCCATGGACCAAGACTTTGAAATCTTATTCTGCAGCTTTTAGATCACCTTCTCAACTCAGACAAATATCTCATCTGTTCCAGTGAGAAGGTGCTAACAGTAGTCTTCTCAAATCTTAGCAATAGATACACCTCTGTAGCACAAATAGCAGCACAGGAGGAATCCATGTGAACTTGAGAGGAAAGGAATGAAGAGCTGAATCACAGTGGGGTAAAGCTGCTGTACGTGCCACACAAATGGGCTTTGCCAAGTAGACCCAGGCAACCTATATTGTTCACCCAGTAAAAATGTGTGTGTGTGTGGAATATAAATCACAAACTACCATCAGAATATGCAGAATTCCTATAAATGTTTTTAACATGGAAGACCTTGACAGAACTTTTTTTAACTCATTACAATTGACTCATGACACCACTGAAGTTTTCTCTACAAATATCACAGACTGGTTATCACTTCTCTCCTAAACAATCTCCTTTTGGTTGTGTCTTTGCATTTCAAACTGAAACCAGTTTACTGAAGAAGCTAAAAATGCAGACTATCAGATAAAGACAAACAATATTGTCTTTCCTATAGTCCATCCCATCTTACAGAAGCCATGCCATTTTTATCTAAGAACTAAAATAAGAGCTGGATTCTCCTTGTTGCCAGTAATCCCACCTCAGAATTAGTCAGGTCACAAGTATACATCACTGAAATGTACTGTGTTCCTGGGCAACTAATTCTTTACATGCACAGCCACAGTCATGACAGCAGAGTCTGATTACACAGATTAAAGGTATGATCTCCCACAGAGAACTCAAAGGGCAGTAACGCCCGCCAGAAATTTACTACCCTTATGATTCAGGATTTTGCCACCATGGAATGTCTGGATATTTTAGCAGAGACATTGCAGGGGGCATATGCTATCAGAACCATCCAAAGGAGTTCCATTAGCCAAGAAAAAGGAATACCTAAGGAGGATATATTCCTGACTACAACCAAAATTATACTGATGCAGTTCTTAACATTTTGAAATTGGTCTCCCTGTCCCTCTGGTGTAAGCCTGGCCAGGAGAGAAGGATTCTTGGTGGTACCTCGGGAGAACTGGGAGCTGAATTTGAACTGAAGTAGCTAATCTAAGGCCATACCTGCTAATGATAGCAGCGAAAGTGTGTGTTTATTACAAACATTTAAACTTCGAGGGCAAACATTCACAAAGGTGAAAATCAATAATGCCTTAATAAAGCTGGAAAGTAAAAAGACATAAATGAATATTAATGTTATTTTCAAAAGGAGAAAGACCAAAGTTACACTAATGCAGGTGTGGAATAAGAAACAAAGCAATTGGAAAAAATCATTAAGATAAAAAGAGTGGCAGTTTAGTGGGATTGATTTGCTCTTTGAAAGTCAATAATAAAAGACACTGCCTTGAAAAGGAAGGACAGGCCCACTGAAAGGCAAATGCTCGTTTATTTTATTCATAAAACCCTGCAAAATAATAAGGAAAAGTAGAAAGCTAAGGGTGTACTTTGAGGGAATGTGGCATACCCTAGGCATTAAGTGGAAATAAATACCAAACAGCAGAAAAACAGTTCAAACTAAGACTTTTAGAAAGATGAGATATGTATTACTTATCCTTTGGAAAGGGGACAGTGATTTTATAGCTCTTCCTTTAAATTTAGACCTTTGGTATTTTCAAGTATTGAATATACCATCAGGAAAGGTTAGGAGCAATGTGCCAGCTTCACTGATATCATCCATTTCTATCTGATCAAGCCAATAACAGATTGGACACAGATTGATCAGGATAAATTTGTATGGAGTTCAGCTCTCCCTGGAAGAAAGCACTACATGAAGTCAAACATGATTTCATGCTATTAAGGAAAAATTATGAAAACAGCACAGAAAAGCTGAGAAATGCTTTGAGATGCATTTGTAAATGAAGGAACTTCCAAAGGAAGTGATAAAAATTGCCCTAACACCAAACCTTTTAAACATACTCTGCTCCTAGTGGGGGGCTTCTGTATCAACTGCTGTAGGACAACTGAACACACACCTCATGAAATTGTCTCAGCTCTTAGTAATGCCAGCGAAGAGAACATGAGGACATGACATGCTCCTTTTTGTATTATGCTCCTCTCAGAGCACAGTGGGGATTTGGATTGAGGGTTTAGTTTGGTGCCAGCTTGCACACAGCTCTGCCTAATAAGCATCCAAGTGACCAGAGCATCCCAGGACGGTGCCTTTTTGATTATAAAAGATGCTTTTCTGAAGACAAAAGAACCACCACCACCCACCCACCCCCAAATCCAAAACAGACTAAAACCTTGGAGAATTTACAATAAAATAAAACCATAACTAATTTCTAACAGATCAGTGCTCTATCTTTGCAATTTTCATCTAGCAAAACATCATCCTCTTCACCTCGATTACAATATTACACTATAGTTTGTATTACAGTAATTGCCTCTCCAAAAAGAGATCCAAAATACATTCAGAAAAATGTCCCATTACCCAATGTAAAGACTGTGCTTTTTTAAATTTTTAGTGTGGTAATAGTGTGGAATAATTTCCATGACAGCTATTAAGATATTCTAGAGGCAATTTATAATGTTATATTTTCATGACATATATATAACAACATCATCATGAAAAAAGGCTGATTAACTGTACAGATTTTTAGTTTGGGGGATGACAACTTTACTTGTTAAAATCTGAGATTAAGACATCTGCAGACCTCAAAAAAAAAAAAAAAAAAAAAAAAAAAAAAAAAAAAAAAAAAAAGAGAGAGAAGAACCCTGACAACTTCTGCTTCTCTGTTGTACATGTTGAGAACCACCACGTTTACAGAGCAGTCACAGGTGTGCAGAGCTGTTCCCCATGCACAGCAGACACAAAATAACATTTTAGCTGATTGAACTGAAGAGTGCACAGGCTCCCTCAATATGCCTTGTCCTTCAACTGCAGAATTTACAACATTTAACAGAATGTTACAACAGCTAACAAAATTTGAATTTGTGGTTTCACTGAAATGTACAGCTAACCAAAACTTCCAGCATAAGAAAAACTGATTACATAAAGCCATGAAGAATCGCAGCATAACTCTATACATGTTTAAGAAATTGAAAAGTAATTAGGAAATCTCATCAAGACCTTGGTGGAATTAGGAGAAAATTTTACAAACTGAGGAGCCAGCACTGAGACTGGAACAGTCTCCAGAGGGAAAGCAGTATGTAGGATTGGCTTTGTAAGGCAATGCTCATCCATAACTCAGGAAATGTTTCTGGTGAGCCTCTTGGGGCAGAGACAGCTCCTTCCCCTCTGCAGGCTAAAAATCTCAAGTTTCACACGCTGCTCACAATAACCATAAAAGACACAGTTAAAAAAATTTATTTAAAAAAGTCAAACCCACTGTATTTTACCACCTCATAGAGTCCTGCAGTATCCCCCACAGTTCTGAATGCATGGAAGAAGTGGTAGTTTCCAAGAGGAGAAAAACAGTTACAGTAACATTATGGACTAAATTCCTTAAGATGAATACTCATTAACTAAATGCTAATGTTGCTGTGCAGCCCCATGAGAGGTTGGCAACACCTGTGCACCTTAAACATCAAAACTTGGTCCCTAGGAGAAAGTCACCTTTAAAAAATATAGCTGCTCTTGCTTGACTGTGGTGGGTCTTTTAGATGCTGGAAAACAGAGCATGAAAAACACTCCAGCAATGGAAATCTCCTGAAGGTGAAAACCACTGCTATACTAAACTTGTGTTGCCTGCGTGGCACTTTGGTTGATGTTTGTAAGAAGATACTGCAAAAATACAAGTGAACTTGACCTTACCCTCATCTTTGGACTTGCAAAATGATCTCTGCTGGAAACTTCCTCACATTTCTTTTCATGTGCCAGATCAAGAGTGAGACCAATCAGATAAAGCAGCGTGTCTTGAAGGCTTGACTCGCAGCTGTCCAGTTAACCTTAGCCACGGAAGAAAACAAATAATCAGTCTGTTTTCTTTGCAGCCTTACAAGCACTGCATCACATGATGTGACACTCATTTCCCAACAGTGTATACTTTGAAGCTGACAAGTGTTAAGCTGTGATTAAAAATTCCAGATGAATGTAAGTACCTGTCACTCAGATGGGTCCCTCAGTTGCATTGTTGGCCACAGGAAAACAACCAGGAATCCACCTGCCCATTTATGTACGAGGAAGGTGCTGCAGAGACCTAATTAGAGGGTGCATCAGTTACTGCCTCAGCAGATACAGAGCTGACTCACAGTCAGCCTAAATTAAAAGCAATTAGTTTTTATTTTACCATTAGGATCAAGGATAATACAGCAGACCAAAAAACCACCAAACAAACAAAACCCCAAACAACCAACACCCCAAAAATCACCATGGGGAATTTCGCATACCTACTTCCAAAATCTCACAAGTCTACTGTGATCAGTTTTATTCCCTGGTTCAGAAATATAGCTGTTTTATCAATTAATGAAAACATTTATCCATGAAACAGCTGTACCAGGAAATGCACTAACTGAAATCAATAAGAAATGTAATTGGGTAACTTCAGTACCTACAGGGGCAACTGCAACCTCATGTCAGACAAAAATGACAGCTCCTTACACAAAGCATGTCCTTGATAACTGTAACACAGTTGATTGTAAATACTTTGAACATGCACTTACAATTAAACAAACATGTGGTGCCTTATTATCAGGACACAAAATTGAGCTATTTGAGCATCTTTGATGAAACACTCATTCCGAAACCTTTTAGAGTAATGAATGCATTTTAAGTAAAATGCAGCTAAACTGTAGAGGTTATTAAATTGTAATAAAGAGATATTCTAAACATTAAATACCAAGTGAACACACTAACCAGGAACACTACAGATGATTTAAATCAAGACCTAAAAGCTAGGAAGTGAATAGAAAAATTCAAAACATTTTCAATAATAGTTACAGCAAATACTCAAAACAGTTGTTTAGTCTAGATTAAATCCTTATTTGGGACATATGAGACTAAAGAAGCCTTCTGATGTTCATGTGCTGGCTTTCTTTCATGGAGGAGCAGGAGGAATGTGGGAGAGGAACACTGACATTTTGCTCTCTAACACTTATTTGCATGAGTAATTTAACCACATGAAGACTCCTGGTGAGTTTACCAGGGCTACTTGTGTAAGGAGTTCCTCATGGGCATGATTGTTCACAGAACCAAAGCCATTAAAAGCTAGTAACTCTCCACCTTAGAAACAACATTATTTACATATTTCTTCTCAATGAACAGGCACAGTCATTAAGATGAAAGAAAGAAAAGATTTCACTGGACAATGTATTTCTCAAAAGTTATTTAAATTCCAGACGGTCAAAACTGCTATCAAGCAATGAACTGGCTAAAAGCAAATCAGAAGTTTAGAAGTCTCTTTTAATTTGCCTCTTTTTTTTTTATTTTTTTTTTTTTATTTTTAAGTTTTGAAAATTGAGAGGGGGAAAGTCCCTGACACAGCAAACATCTGCAAATTGTGAACACCCTCCTTTGATTACACTTCAAGTGCAAAACAGTTCCTTTTCCCTTTCCCATACTTGGAAAAGTGACGTTCACAAAAATGTTACAAAACAGACTCCTCTCCCTTGCTTTGACTTACAAGAGTCCACGTTAATTTTGATGCAAACAGGAGCTAAATAGTATAACAGTTTACCCTTAGATTTGAAGAACACAGCAGTCCTTTTGACTCTTGTAACAATTCTCTTGAGTCACACCAGCCATCCAGGGTGGTGTGAGCACATGCTTCTCTCCAGAGAATCTCTGTGCAGGGTGTGTGTAGAGCCCCAGTAAATTCCAGGACACTCATAGAGCAGTGGAGAAAAAACTTCTTATAACCACACAGCCTCGGGGCTCTGTGTGCATTGCACACATCAGATCTCCTTTGCTGAGAGTCTTTCCCTTCCCTGCACCTATTTTCTTTTAAGCTGGGAGAAGTCAATGTCATTGGATGCCTCCTTGGATTCCAGTTTCCCTGTGAAATCATCACTACTGTTTCCCAAACAGGGATAGTGATAGCCTGGCACTCCAGTAGTGAGGTCAGTACAGACTCACAGTTATTTCATTTGCACATCCACCTACAATAACTTTTCTTGCCTTCGTTCAGTTTTTTGCTTTTTTCTTTTCTTTTTTTTTTTTTTTTTTTGCCACTGAAAGTGATAGTTGCCTCCCCCAAGAGCAATGGGCTTTAAGATACATGGTTATACCCATTCAAAAACTACTTGCAACAAGAAATTAATATCTTGTTAGAAACATGAACACCGAAATGATGGCATTATAATCACAGAAAGATTTAAGCGGACATGATTACAGTAATTTATATCTCGATGTGATTACAGTAATTTGTATCTATTAAAATTAACACACATTTTCAATCTCTTGCCATGTTAATTTTTCAAAGGAAATGATATACTTCAACTTAATGATGTGAAATGCAACCCAAACATGTTACTTACTTTTCAGTTTTGTTGCACAACTATAACACAACCACAAAACAAAAAGTGTGATAGACAAAAGTGATAAGTTACCTAAATGTGATCAGAATGAAGTTCTGGGTATTTCTAGCAATGTTGGTGAAGATCTTTTTTGAAGGATCTTCTGCATAAGTAACATAACTGTTCTCTTCCCTTGCCTTCACCTGTTGCAAATAGAGCATTAAAAGAACATATCAATGTATCTTCAATCCATAGCAGTATATCCCAAGTCAGATTTTGCTTGTATGTCATTCAGATCCATCCACCTTTCCAAACTACTGAGGAGAGAGGATTTATGAAGAATAAATATACTGAGCAATTAAAATGAATGCCCAGAGCAGAATCTTGGTAGGATAATAACAGATAAGTAATAACAGATAAGCAATCCTCACACTTTTTATGTTCAATGGAATTTCAAAACATGAATCAGTCACCTCAGCAGCTGCTACCAGCTGTGCTATTGCTGTTTTATAGCTGAGGAAGGTGAGAGGCAGCAACAGAAGTGTTTGGAAGAAGGATGAAATAGCTACAAGGGCAGAATAAGGCTAAGCACAGCTTTTCAGATGGTAAAGTGAAACTCTCAACAGCTTCTTTTCCTTCTCTTCTCCCATGTCTCCCTGTGATATCAGGGGTCTCCAAGCTGCTGTGTCACTGTTCAGAAAATGGGAAAAAGCTGGTGTTGTCCAGCTCTTCAAACTACTAATTTTTCACCCACTAGCTGATGTGCAGCTGTTAATGCTGGCCAAACACTTTCTCCTGGATTTGGATTCTGATTCCTACCTTTGGAAAAGGATGTGTAAGCAGTGACAAGCACTCGAGATAGATGACAAGGGCAATAAAGGAAAACAACAAACCACAGAAGCAAGTTAGATGAAAAGGTCACAGGCAATACAGTGCCAAAGTAAATGGAATTTGGCAGATGAAAAAAGGGAGGGGAGGAAAAATAGCACCAAATTCAAATTATCCCTTTTTAAAAGCACTGCCTAGAGTCATCCCTTCCTGCCTAGGGCACGCAATCAAATGCTATTGATCTTCCCTAACTTCTAGCAGATTTCAGACAGAAGAGAATCAAGTTTCAAGAAAAAAAAATCAGGTTCCAGAACCACGATACATATTTCTGTCTTCTTTCCCTGTTAGGTCTTTGAATTTCACACACAGGACTGAATTCCATCAATTTCCCATTAATCATCATTTTAGTGCTTTACAGTAGCAAGCCAGAGCTAGCAGCGCTTTTGCTTCTATCTTAAACTGGCAGAGTTCCAGAATGTTGTGCCATAATTTCACAAAACAGGTTGGGGACACAGTAAATTTGTATCTGCTGTTGGCAGCAGTTTATACCAATGAGCCACTGTGCCAGCAGGCTAAAATAGCTCTTAAAAATCCAGGGGAGTGCTCTGTACAGCACACCTTTCAGTGGCTGGTTTCAAGTAAGCCACATATAACACTGTCACACTGCTGCCTGTAAGAACAAAACAACTGAGCTTTGTTATAGGCTGACTTAACTATGAATCATGAACTTGTGTATTTTTAACTTAAAAGCTAAATCATAAAGACTATTTGATTTCAGATACATCATTTAAATAAATGTACAGGGCTGCTAAAACCAATTACAGAAATTATGTAGAGCATACAAGGAGGAAAGGGCAAAAATTAGTTTATATTAAAATACATGACAAGTTGTTTTAATTTTAAAAAATCAAATTCTTTGTTTGTCAATTTGATGAAGTATATGTTTAAAGAAGTCCACTCCTTCCAGATATTGGTTTTGTATGTCTCACTTTGTAAAGTTCACACAAAAGACATATGTGGTTTATGTAATTATTTTTGTAAGCTTTCGAGGATTTCAGAAAATCCTTTAATAAGCTGTTAAAAAATTCAAGTTAGCTCCTTTAGAAGAAAGAGCAGATAACACATGCATTCGTGAATTACCAGATATTGGCTCAACACCCAACACCTCCAGCTTGCTTTGCAGAGAATGTCCATGTTGTTTAGCTGTTCCCAGCTGCCTGGCTTCCCCTAATTCATCTTTGAATTTCTTGCTTCTCCATCTACATGATGTATGAAGGTAATACCCTTCCTGAAGAAGAGACTTTGATTTCTTATAAATACACAATAACTAGAAGAAAGGAACCCAAACTAATAACAGCAGATTTAATCACAGTAAATCAAGTGAATATTCTGGAACACATTTTACAGCTAGGTAAACTGAACTGAATTGAGCAAGGTGGTGGAACAAAGTACCAGCACACTTGGAAATCAAAGCAAGAAATCCTCTCTCAGTATTTATTTTCGCTAAGCCCACCGGATATCAGCAGCACACACATGACCCCCTCCCTGCATGCCTTCCCCACGCAGCAGATGTTTCGGAGAAAGGCTCCTTGCTGGCCAGAGCACGACTCGGTGCTTATTGTCAACTGCCAACAAGTCACCTCCCATGCAGCAGAAGAGGGGGCCATGTAAACTACAGACTCACCCCACCCACCCACCCCTGCCACTTCCAGTCTTTTTAAAGAAGAAAATGTTGCTTTACCTTTTTGAAATGTAGATGAAAGATCATGCCTGTATGGTGAGAAATAAACCCATCGAAGAGGCTGCTTTGGCTGGATTTCTCTTTTGTCATCTGCTCAACTATTAAATGGCCATACTATGGTATGTCACAGAATTTTAGTCTTCAAAAGAAAGAAGTACAATAAGCCTGTAATACTGGGATAAGTATTTTCTTTCCTTTTTTTTTTTTTTTTAAATAACTGATTACTGCTAATTTTTGAAATTGCAATATACAGCATAAGACAAGAAATTACCTCTCCACTTTTTTCAAGATATCTTTCCTGCCCAGCTCTCTCAATTCTTCTGTGCTGCATCACTTATAAATTCCTTATAAAGGCAATACAACAACCCTTTTCTTCTCCCACTTACACCATGAGACCAGTGGATACCAACAGCCCCACCATGCTAATGTCTGTAAAAGGTTCCCAGTCTGCCCCTAAGAGAGTGACTGACTAAACAACTACAAAGAGAGAGAGAAAAAAGCCATCTACGATGTTACCCTCACTTTCCCCAAAAAAGCCACATCAGGAGGAAGGAAGGAAGACTGCTTGACTTGATACACTAAGGAATGCATTTAAATTTAAATTAAAAGCTGATTATTGTCATATTGTATTTGTACTTCAGAAATCCAATGATTAACTGAAGAGAAAATCAAAAGAAATGAAGCATGGCCTCCAATAGAGTTGTGAAGGCAGCATTCTTTAGTTGACTAAAAATGCAGATATCACTTTGTAAAACTGTTGCAGATTTTATTTTTCTTAGTTGTATTTGTTGTATGTTTTAAGTTTTCAAAAGATTTGACTTCCTGAGTTGTATGTGAAATCTAATGTCAGTGCAAATTAGTCTCAGTAGCTTAATGAAAAAATATATTCATAATAATGCAGTTTTCATGTGTTTAATATCTTTTGAATATCTAATAAGGAAAATGCAGACAAAAAATTATTGTGCTTCTGCACATTGAATGGAAATCAGCTCATGTTACTGTAACAGAATTTCCTCTTGTATAGATTTCATCAACATTTCTAATCTATCTGTAACTTCCTGAGCAGGTGGAATGAGTTTGGAATAAGGACAGTTCTAGCTTTGCAGTGATATTTCTATAAATGTTAAATTCAGGTGTTTTCTCTAGTAATTTGCAGGTGCCTTTATCACCACCAGTGACACAACTAACATTTTGACTAAAACAATAATATATTTGCCAGTGTTGAATCAATATTATCTTTTATTAAAGTATTATTAGCCATCCATTTGTTCATTGTTGATTTGGGAATGTTTCTTTGAATATTCTGTATTTTTATTTTTTTAGAAACATCCCATGCTTGAACATTTCTATAATAAACTCCTTTTCCAGGTCAGGCTGACTAATATTTCACACTGTCACTGCAAGTGAGAAATAGCAACTCAACTCATAACTGAGTCTCTGGAAAGATGAAATGACCAAAAGAGAAGTACTAAAATCTGGAGGTGAAAAATAAGTGCAATGACAAGTTCTGGGCTGTATATAAAATGTACCAAAAGAGTTAAATAGCATAGGAATTTCCAGTTGCTCTGACAACACACAATCATCATGACATAATTTATAATACACTAATATATCTACATTTATTATATATTATAAACCCCCCAGATTATGTTGGAAGAGACTGAGAAAAAGTATGCAGCAAGAAAGAACAGAGGACTGGAAAAAAGATCCCACTCCTGTTCCAAGATACAAAAGTGTTTTGTGAGCCAAGGATGTCATTCACATTGAGACAGACCATGCTCTCACCTAAAATATGGCAATGTTGGTGGTGATTTTATACTTCTAACCTCGACAGAGCTAGCCCAGCTCAGCAATGTGCTACTTAAAAAGAAAACCACAGCCCAGAATTCGTGGAAGTTTCATGAAACCCACACAGCAGCCAAGACTCCAGGAAGGCTTCCTTCACTACTGTCATTGTGGGACTACTCATTTTTGGGTAGATGGGGACACTTTGTCTTAACCATTACAATCTGGGAAGAAAGAAAAAAAAGAAATATACCCTAAACACCAAGATTCATGAGGTAGAAAAGCAACAACTCAATGTTGCTCAAACAGTAGCACAGAATTCTTGACATCAGGTGTGATGATAGTTGCATTGAAGGCAGAAAAAGCAGTAAGCTAGAGCTACAATAACAGTGCTCAAATATCACCCCTGTCATTTCCTATCATGTAAGCTGTCAGACATTTTTCTCTAAAATCATTAAATACTACATCCCTGAGCTATGTTTTTTACTATGTGTTCTGCCTTGTATATAAGACTCGAGGCTTACTATATTTTTATAGCAAACAGTTTGGTGTTTTAAACCTGAAGTCAAGAGTCTACAAGATAAATACTAGAACTTTAACATAAATGAAAAGACCTTTATTGGTATTTTACCATTAAATAAAAAGGGGCTCCAAGAGCTTTCTTAAAAATAAAAATTAACAAAGTATTGGCAATGAAAAATTCATCATCAATGTACTTCTGAATTCGGAAAGCTTAAAAAAGTTAGTAAGCACCTTTTTTTCCTACCCCTGCTGCTAAGGGTTGCTCCAGACATTTGCCTTTTGTAAAGAGCCTCTTTCACTGGGTCAGTGCTCTTCCAGATTCTCTTTCCACGTGTTCATATTTTCTTTCACTAGCTTGGAAAGTGGAGCCTCATTCTACCCTGAAAGATGAAGAAAACAAAGGCACCCTGTTCACACATCCCATCCCAGCAGATCCCATGGACACTGTGGTTTGGACTTCCGTGGTGAACCCAGGAACATCGTGTGGGCAGAATTTGGTTTCCTTGTTTGTACACTGAAAAGAAATTGGTCGTCTCTGTAACAAACAGGACTGGTATATTTTTAATGTGAACAGGCAACCTCAGACAACCTGGAAAGCCTAGTAAGATCTCTGTGAAATCCTATGATTATAGACATTAAATTCAGCAGCCTCTGCAGTGAAGGTACAGGGGAGAAACTAAGCATTAAAGTCCTAACCTTGTCCTTCTTTTCCTTTATTGTCAGTGTCTTTCAGGGCATTTTGTCCATCTACTTGAAAAAAATTTTTGACTATCAATGAATGTGTTACAGTTCAAGAATAGTTGTTGTACAGTTAAGGTGTTAGATAATTACAATACAATCCTTTGATTTCCATTGCCCACACTAAAAGGGCAATAAAAAGCATGTGGCAAGATAATGAAACGACTTATCAAAAAAGAAAAAAAGGTAGCTATTTACAAGTTTAATACTATTATTTCCTCCTTGGCAATGACTGTCCTCCGCCTTTTTAATAAAAAGCAGAAGTGTTGTAAAATATATATGGAAAAAATCATCACTGCCAGATGAAAAGGATTCCGGGTAAGTAGCACTCCCAGTTTTGCAAGTTGTAAAGGCACAGAGTTGTTTGAAGCTGAAGACCCACACAGACAACAAGCTACTTTCAAGTACCAGTATTAGCCCATCTCCTCACTCCCTGGCTGCCCTTCCTGGGGCTATTCCTACAAATGGAACAAGATGTTAGATTGCCAAGATCACCAATCAGAACCGTCAGGTCCTGACATCTACCAGGAGAATCATTTGCCCACAAACTTTCATTATTTCAGATGTTTTGACCATGAAGTCCTGGGCAGCATCACCCTGCGAGTCCTACTTACAGCTCTTGTGCTTCACTGCAAGGTTTTGAATTAAAGGTAAAAGATTACTTCAGTTCTTTTATACACAGCAGAAAAAGTGTTGAAATACAGACGTTTCAGTTGAATTTTCAGAGCAAAAGGAAATCAAGCATTCACAGTGCTGCCTTTGAACAGTGAAAGGAGCTTTTATTCTTTTTATAAATATCATATTTTATACGAGGTTTATAAATACACTTGGCAAAGAAGTTTCATCCAAATGTTAGCAATTTCATATCTTTCATTTACAGGATATTGACCCAGTTGATTTGTAATTAATTGCAGACCTTTTTCTCATTAGTGTATCGATTGAAGAGTCTGCAATGCATTCCTGACTGCATTATAAATTACAGCCATGGTTCCAGGGTACATTTGGTTGCATTTAATTCCAGTTGTCCACATTTTTCACATTGTAAGAGTTAACTGCTCTACATCTTGCCAAACTATATCTCTTACAATAGAGAACTACAGGCCCTTTGTTATTATAGATTCTCTTCTATTAGTAATAAATCCAGTTTTCTTCTTATTCAGATTTAAGAAAGCAACAGTGAAAACCAAAAAAGCCTTCATTCTCATGCCCTCAAAAAAGGCCTCAACCAAAACTGATGAAACCTGCTGGAAGTTTTCCATTATTTCAGAGAGCTTTGGATCAGTCTCCCAAGTGAGTAGGTTGTTGCAAAATCAGGCTTGAAGATCATGCTTTTTAAAAAACCCCCTCACCTTCAAATCAAATAACTCTTTAAAAAAATCCTTTACTGGAAGCCCAGTAAACCTAACAACACTATAAACATTAAAACCTTAGAGGTAATAAAAGCAAAAAGTCCAAGAAAGGTGTAAATTCCTGATGTGTTCAAATAGATGCAGCCATTAGGAAACAGGATTTGTAAAAGTTTGTTTTTCAGTAAAGATAATTTCTTTTATTGAAAATCCCAACCAAACAAATACTTTGCTTAAAGAGCACTTACCAGATTTCATAACAGTGGAGTTCAGTAATAAAGTTTCTGTGTAATCAGTGTCCTGGAAAACTAATTTAGTCTAGATTGTATCTAGATTGTGGCAGAAGAGAACAGTATCACACCTTCCAATTCATTTAAAGACCAAGCCACGAGCAGCTAGCACTACAAAAATTAGAATCATTTCTTTTTCTAGCCCAGAAGGTGCAGTTCTGAATGTTGGTCCTAGGCACAAATGTGCATCCTGAGCAGCAGCTCTGTCAAGCACAGTCTCAGCGGTCCATAATTCCATCTTAGTGATTTAAAGTTGCTTCCCCAAAATGCATCTTCTTGGCACTACAGACACAACATTCTGAAAATGAAGGGACTTCTCCGTTTCTGAAGTGCCTAAATTACTGGCATGTTCCAGTCATTACCAAGAGGAAACATTTCTTAGAATGTTGGAATTACAATCCATGCTGGCAAACACCGAAACACTGCATTTCCACCAAAAAATGGAAAAGCTTCTGAGGCCAGTCACATTTTAGAGGTCCATCTCCTTTCTCTCAATCTTCACAGCAGGATTTCTTCTAAAAACCCAGCTGTGGTGGAGAAACTGATGTCTTACTTTTATATAAAGGTTTTCCAACTAGTGAGATAAAATTAAACTATCAAGGATAAACCCATTCCAGCTGAAGAAAGCCTGCCTCAACAAAACTTTGTGTGCTGGCATAGGCTAAACCAGTTGCTAAAACAGCAGACAGTTCAACACCAGAGAGCTGTTTTACCACATTTCTTTCAGAGTTTTTGCCAACAGAGCAGTATAATTTTTTAGGCTCAGTTGCTTTGCTTCCTGCACAGCACAGCTACATCCGTGGGCACTGTTCAGCCTGGCCATGCTAGCAAGGCTCTGCTGCATGAGGAGGGTCCGAGTCTTCACATGCAAATTCCTTTGAACTGACAAAATTGCATTTGCACCATGAGCAGAAGTCAGGCCTATTTGTCGCTGGCTCCTGCCAAGCAAGCACATGCAGGTTAACCAGAAAAATTGCATCTGCTCCAAGGGCTTCTCCTCATACAAATCTGTCTGACAGGGATCAAATTCCTCATCAAACCTGGCTTGACACGGCCCTGCCAGCAAACATCTGTAGCAGAGACATGGCCTAAAAGCCACTGCTTTAAAGGGAAAGGCCACCAGCTGAGCCTTGCTTTCTCTTTGATCTTTCTGAATGTTTATATCAAAGCAATCCAAAGGGCCTCAGCTGAAGGGGTTGTTCCTGTACTGAAAAGGCAAAAACAGAAACACAAGAAGGGGTGAAGGTTGCTGTATACACAGAGCAACCCTCATTTTCACCCCCTCCTCCCCCCCCAAAAAAAAAGAAAAAAGAAAAGGGCCTTCAGAAT
Source organism: Anabacerthia variegaticeps (assembly GCA_035583185.1). Classification (NCBI taxonomy): domain Eukaryota; kingdom Metazoa; phylum Chordata; class Aves; order Passeriformes; family Furnariidae; genus Anabacerthia; species Anabacerthia variegaticeps. The sequence continues at coordinate 9,369,530 of JAWWEW010000017.1, forward strand.
GGGGTATTGGCAGCATTAACTTTATCGTGGAGGGCTATGTAAAGACCTACCATGCTGCTTATATGAGTCTCAAAATGTCTGAATGCATCTGGGCAGGGATTACATGTCCATATGTGCAGCCAAATCATTAATTAAATAACTTGTTACTCTTCTGCCACTCATCAAATTCCTTTCAGAATGGTATCAGTTAAAATGTTTGCACAGATGGTGGCTTCCAACAGCGAAGACTAACTACCGTGTACTCGAGGCACGCAACGTAAAACTACCATGACAGTGCGTTATTTCTATCCATGCACCTAATTGTTTCTAGCTCTTGAAAAATGGTACTGTTTAAACTATAATTTATGAATGGTCTCCGAGTAATCAGTGACTGCAGCCAGCACAAAGTCATTGATCAGCCTGAATCCATTCACACTGTTGTGACAGAGGCTAATGTGCTCTGCGATGGGCTGAGATGCAGCCTCTCTGTTCCCGGGTGGAAATTCCACCCGCTCCCGTGTCTGCTCATTTTCCAGTGCACTAGCTGAGATCAGACAAAGATATGCCGAGATGTGTTCTCACACAGCCTAAAGCAACCCAAAATAGGGATTCTGAATATGTGTGAATGTACACTCATTATCACGCAGCAGTTTCTGTTTACCTACAGAGGCTTGCCCCTTTCTCCAAGGCAAGCCAGCCAACCTCCCCAAAGGGATGGTGACCTTAACTCACATTAATTTGACAGAGCTACCGTCCCTGCTGTTATTCCCTGGAGGAAACAGAGAGTGCTGACCACAGTTCCTCAGGGGATGGTGGGTGTCTCTGTAGCGTCCTTGGAAAGCAAAACATTACAACTGCCAAAACAGTGGAAAAAAAGGGTCTTTTGGAAAATCAAAGAGCAGACTGATTGGGTAACTTCTCTGCAACACAGAGAAAGAGGAGACAAACTTCTACTATTTCCCTGGGGGAGGGTAGAAACTCATAATCCTTTAAAGCAAATACTTAGAAAAACAGAAATCCCCAAAGGAGTTCTCTTGTACACATTTATTAGCAAGACTAATCTTGGCTTCTTAACTCCCTGATTATGCTTTCGAAGACTAAGGAAGAGGGTTTAGTTTTCTTGGCAGCCCCACTGAAAACCGCTGAGATGAAGAACAAGTGGAAAAGGCCATTTTAATACCTAAGTGAATGACAGAGACAGACATGACACAAAATGAAATGTGCTGGAGAGAGTTAATTCTCCCAGCAAAGTAGAAAAGACAGTTGGTCCACATCCAGCTCTGAATGTTTTTGCTTCTTATATACATCCCTTGTTGCCTTCATTCTTTGTTCCTCACCATTCTAGTACTGTCCCTGTCCGTACTCTTGGCTGTTCCCATTTATCCACACCTGTCTCTGAAGCACAGATACAACACCTTCACGTCTGAACACACAAACAGCTCCCAGAAAGCAGAACTGAATGCCTCCTCTGCACTGCCAAGCACTCACCTTGCTCTGATCTATTGCCTCACGCCCCCAAAACCACTTCAAGGTGACTTAGTGATTTGGACTTAGGCACATCAGAGAAGCTAAACCAGGCTTACATAGTCCTAGACATCTGAGATTTAATAAATTACTAGAGACTTAGCTCATGCTTGAGAGTGAAATGTCCTAATTAGATAGCTCACAATGGTTATTTCTGTAATGAACTTTTTATTTACAGCACCACTACTGAAATCCTCTATGTTGCACTCCTGTGCACAAAGAGCAAATATATTTCTCTGTTTACTGTCTCGATGCTACCAGTCAGCAGCATCAGGCCAGGTTTCTCAGGGGTGTAGCAGGTATTAAGATAAAATCACAGTTGCATGGGTTTTGGTTTACAGATACCCTTCACTGGGTGAAGGGAAGGAAGAATTAGATTGAGTTTCAAGTGACATCAATTGAAAGGATTGCAAACATAGTGCATTAGGTCAAATATACAATTACCAACTAGAAAGTGCTTATATACCTTATATACCTTTTGTGTGCTCACAAAATGAGTCTAATGCACTTTTTCGGTGGCAACAGTCTTATTTATGCACAGAGTGCAGCACAAAGGATACTGGTATATTGCCTAGTTTTGATGGAAGAGAGCCTCAAAAAAGGCTGGAGGTGCAGACTTGTGTTTACAAATATCTGACAGCGATGTAGCTTGTGCTGATTAAGCACAAAAGTGTAAACTATATCCTTTAGCAATTCACCTTAATCTAGTAACTGCATGATTTTTCCCCAAATATTTATTGGCTGGGTTTACCTCATCTACAAGAACAAACATTTAAACAGGTTGCATTAGTTAAACTGAAAGGATTTTAGGCAACATTTTGGTGAAATTCATGCTTCTGGACAAAATGCTTTGGTTTGCAGCCATGACCCAAAGACAGGATGATTCAGCATTTCCTAGTAAATGCATAAATTGCTTTTCATTCTAATTTGTCATTTTATTAGAGACAGAAAAATCAAACAACAGGGTGGAAAGAAAGAAAAACCAAAGAAGGGGGGAAAAAAGGAAACCTCCTCAAAAGAAATGAGCACAGTTTATCTTCTGGTTTTATGAACCAAGTACTATCAAGAAAGACACACAATTAAGTTATATCCAGTAGAGTTGGAAAGTCAATACACAGCATTCATATCACCAGTGATATGTGCCTCACTTCTCCAACGGGTGATTAAATGGGTGTAAATACCCATTGGGATGTTTTCAGTGTGACATTTCTGCCATGACTTTATCCAAAACACAAAGTATCAGCTCTCAGGAAACGTACCACTTCCTGACTCAAAGGCTTCAAAAAGACTATGGCACTCCAGATAGAGTAGGAATTTCAGTGACAGCTTGCTCCATAGGGTTTTCATTCCCTAGAACAGATCACGAGAGAACAGTGGCAAAGCTGTACATGCTATGAAAGAAAGAGCTGGTCTGCAAACACAGACTGATTCATGCCTTCCCTTGCACGTGCCCTGCACTGCTGACCGACTCTGTGCTCAATGAGAGGAAAATGCAAGTGGCTCCACGTAATCAGATCCTGCTCACTGCAGAAGGGGGGGAAAATACATTACCAAGGCCAAGGCAGCTGAAGCAGGGGGATTTCAGTTCATTAAACTTGTACCACTATATTCTTAAATGATTTCCAGAGAAGTGGAAAATCAAGTAAAATTATGACAGGCAAAGCCTGAGTGCTGCTCAGAAATCTAAGAGCCAGTTTAACTGCATCTGACCTATTTGGCATGATTTTTGTGGCAACAGGTATCAATAAGTCCCCTTCATGCCAAGAGTGTGTATTTTTTTTCAGAGGATTGGATTAATTACTTGAATCAGATGATGCTTCCATTAAGAAAACCTGTAGTCTATAAAATTATTAATTAATGTGACTAATATTAACAAGCTTGAAAGTCTATGTGACAAAGGCAAGATGATCAGAAGTTCCTTTGCTCCTTGAAGTATTTATGGTCTTGTGCAAAGGAGAAAACTATAAATACTTACAGGCAAGGAACTATAGCAATTTATTTTTACCATGGTGAAATAAGAGGTGCAGCAATTAATACTGGCATTAGTCCATATGTTTAAAAAAAAAGAAAAAAAAAAAAGAAGAAGAATTAAAAGCTTCTCTATCCCCACTTTATCATGAACAAATCTGACCTTTGGGTAGAAAATGTTGAGTCTTTTAGAAGGGGACCAGCCTAAAATTTTTATTAAAGTACTGGCAGTGGTGTTTTTTCATGGCAAACTATTGCAATTGAAAAAAAAATAAAATCCTGCTGTTCCATCATATCTGCACTTCTTAGGAGGATATTTTTTAAATGACTGTCCACATTAGAAGACTTTGCTGATGAATGGAGTAAGAATGATCATGATTTGCCCTGCTATCAAATTCAGTTTCATTGGGATCAGGACACAGTGCACTTTGCAAAAGTTTCTGCAGCAAAATCATCTCATAGAGCTCAATTGATATCCAAGTCCAATTGTCTGACTGTCCTTGCAAAGCAAAATTATATTCTCATTTCTTCATGTCAGGCCTTTGTAAAACTCCTGTAAGAACACAGGACACTCTTGGTCGTGTAGCAGCGACCCGTTAGTGGTGCAATGCTCTTTTCACAATCCCTGCCTCATCACTCCATGTATTCCCGAAAAAAATAAACCAGCAGGAGAATTTGGAAGCCTGGAGTACAAAACACTCCCAGGAAAACATTCACACATACTGTTTAGTCAGGAACTGTGCAGAACATTTGAATAAGCAGCATGTTGGTACAGTGGTGACTGCAGCTGAAAACATTACCCAAAACTCAGCAAAGAAGTGCTTTGTGCACTGCCCAGGGGCTAAAATTCATAACGACATCCACCTCCAGAGCAGAACTTTTCCACAAAGAGATCTGAAAATACCCCCTCACAAGAGCTCTAATCTGAGCCCTGACGTGCCAGAAATCTCACCACTACTTGAGGACAATTTGTAGTTGGCAGGACCACGCCCTTACAAGAAGCTGTTAGGATAGACTGTGCTGTGCTGGGCTTTGCTATAAAAGCAAGCAAATTTGATCACCAATTTTAAAGTGTATCCACAATTGCTATTTGATATTTACAGAGAACCTTTCACCAATTCAAAAAAAGAAATAATCCTGCACAGAACAAAGAGCTTCTATATCAGCTTCACAGAAGCATATGACATGTTCTCATCATGCACATGAACAAACAGGAAAGAACAGATTTATTGTGAACTGGGATTTTTGCTATAAATTAAAAGGCTGTTCCCTTTTATATGTCATGTGTATTTAATTTCACTCCATAGGGTAATCCACTGAGAATTCAGAGAGTGCCAAGACCTACTTTCCCCATTCCTCTTATTTCCTTAGGCAAATATCTAGAATTGGAGACAGAGAAAAGATGAAAAAAAGGGAAGGCCAAGGGAAATACAGAGGTCCAAGAAAGAAAGTAAGACCAGTCTAAACAAGGATTTTTCCTGGTCTATGCAAGCAGCACTGATTATTTATAACAGGCAAAGGCATCTGTCTTTGATTATGATTTCATGTATACTGCGGATTGTGGTGAGCTAACTGTGTGCCAGAGAAGACTGTCATCCTGCAGTATGAAATTCCAGAGAGAAAAACTAATCTCTCTCTCAGGGAGAGACTTCTACCTTTGACTAACTGAAGGAGAGACAGAAGGAGCTTTTATGCCAGGAAAAACAAAACTGCAAGCTATTACAGAATGTAAGGAAATCAGATTTAATTTACAAACACAGATAGAGTCAAAGTGCATACATGTTACAGAAGTATACTTTAAAGTGGAATTGATCAAAGGTATTCCAAACAGTTTAAATTTAAAACTGAGAATCCATAAGATGGAAAATATCAACTTTTTTTTCCTACAAAACTTTATTTGGTAGGCTACAAATAGCCCTTACTTTTGTGTCATTTGAGAAACACATGCACAGTGACCTTAGGGAATAAAAGCAGCTCATGGGCCCAAAAAGGCACTAGAGGTGAGTACAGCACCAGGATACATACAAGACACACATAAATCTGAAAGAGGCCCTCCACCATCTCTCAACTCATGACAAGACACTTCAGAGTCTAGCAATCTATTAAACTAGCATGTAAAGCATTAAACCCCCTGAATCTGTGTATTACAGTCCCTTTCAGTGAAAACTAGAAGCAGCTGAACCTCTCCAGCCGAGCCAATTCACAAGAAGTGGGGATAACAGCAGCCAGAAGTACCTTGCAAGCAGAGGATTTTCTCACACAGGGAAATGGGTGCTATTTTAGTGCTGTCCTTCTTGAAACAGTAGGAAATTACACACTACAGTGACAGCAGTAAGAACCATCAAGATGTGTGACACTTTGCAGCCTGAAAAAGTGCTCTGAGCATTTGTTTCCTTTTCTAGGGTTGAGAGAAGCAGCTTCCAATTAGCCATTCCTGTCCTTGAGGACACCCCATGCCTGTCTGAGATCAAATGAGCAAAGCGCCAAAGTCTTCAGGGCTTCCTTCTTCTCCTTGCCAGATACATCACAATAAGCTTCCCTTGTTCATCTTTACTTGAAGACTAGATCTTAGGCCTCAGTTACAATCACAATCTCCTTCCTGCCTTTCAGAAAAGCCACCAACCAACCTAACTGTGCTACCAATAGTGCCAAAAAGGACATCTGCTGATTTGATGGACAAGCTACGGTTCAGAGTCTGAAATCTGTACAGCTTGTCAAGAGGCAAGGAGCTGACAGCATTTTGTTGACACATTTCTTCAAAGTAATGTGCAGTCTTAGAGATTTGATTTTGAAATATTCTGCATTTAAACGTTGCCAAGTGATAACAACATGTCACAGGCACTGAAATGCCACCTTATCAGTTTCTCATCAGCTTGAACAAACTAGAAGGAAGGAGTCTAGATAATTTTTAATTCTGGTGGCAGGGTAATTATGGAAGTTTATCCACTGGAGCAGAATGCTGTCCAAGAAAAGCTGTTTTATTGATTGAGTCAAACATCTGGTAGCACATTATATAAAAACTCTAAAATCACTTTTAACTATTTTCCTCATAGTAGCTACTATTTTAAAGCTCCTCATTTCACACACTCCATTAAAAAACAGAACATAAATCCCAGACACAATAACAGAACTCCAGTCACTAATCACCACTGGATTTCTTTAAATAGTAGAGCTTCAGGCCTGAGCCTGTACTGGTGATGTGACTGGGATTTTTGCCATTTCAGTGTCACTGAAGTGGGATCAGACCTGGGGTTGGTTAGTTACACTAATAATGATAATGAATGATAATTTCTACCAGGCAGCCTGGGTTAGCAGGGAAGGCTGTCACATTCCTTTATGTACCTGACATTGTGCTGAGAAATTACTATCACTGCACGAGCTGACTGAGGGCAAGTACTATAAAAGAAAATGTCAAACTAAATCCAAACTATTTTCTTATTCTCCCACTTCACCCGCTCTTTAACATGTACTTAACCCCCTCTGATTTTATTTCCAGGCCACAGAATTTCCTAGCCCAAACACCCCTGCCAAATCTCAGACCACTCCCAACATTTCTGTCAACTCTGAAAATGCAGGAGGAAACTACTTAGAAGATTTATAAGGGACAGGGTATAAATACTGAAGCCACTATTTATTTATTTATTTGTTTGCCAAGGATTTTAGTGAAGGATGCAACACACCCAGCAATCCCAATCAATCTCGAAAGGTTGTTCAGCATTTTAACACTACTGGGCCCCTTTAAGTGCCCAAAATGGGACACTCTAAGGCCACAAAATTCCTAAGGGCATTTAAATATTCTATAGAATGCCCAGTGGAGGTGCGTTCAGTTTGCTTTGCACATTTTTAGAGTTTGACTTTATATTACCTTTTGCATTGATTTTTGTGTGAGAGAAGAAACCAAGTGAAGCATCTGTTTCCTTCTTCAACACAAAGTCCCAGCAGGAGGAATAGAGCATTCATTTTTTGGAAGGCCTCAGCTAAAATGTTTTTGTCCTCCGAGTATATAAAAAGATCACTTCTCAGAGGACACAGATAAAATTTCTAAACCAGCAGCACTGCCTTCTCAGACAACAATGGATGTCCCCAGCTACCCCAGGAATTCAGACTCTCCTACAGGCTTGCTGTGTGTGGGAAAGCCAGGTACAAATGGAGATTCCAGATTCTAAAACCTCTGGCTAAACAACTTAGAGGTTAAGTGTCAGTCTCTAGAGAAAGCAAAAGGCTTAACTGTGGTGGACTACCTTACTCAATGCCCAAGCACAACGATAAGGCCAGGAAAAAAAAAAGAATAAATACTAAGCAACATTATCAAATGCTTCCCCATTTAACAGAGAGCACAAGGGAAAGTTTCTCACACTTGTCCTTTTACCTTGCTAGTTCCTTTATTTATTTTTTTCCTTTTTTAATCTCTGATACTCACAAGTGTTTAAGGCTCGATAGCATGGTGAGGCAAACAGCACAAAACCTAGGAAGTTAAAAGCTGATATTTGGGAGGATGGGTTAAATGTCCTAACTTCTAAGTCAGGTTCAAGAATCAGCCCTGGACTGGGTCTCTAAGGAAAAGGGGTTTGCAGTCTCTGTGGACCCAGATGTGTTTCAGAGTACCATGCACCAAGGCAGTGGTAGCAGTTCTGGGGGAAAAAGACCTTAAGGAATGAACTACCAAGAACATCATGGGTCAGGATGGCAGCAAGAGCAAGGAAAACACGTTGAGAGTTGTAGAGGGCATCCCCAGGCACAGGCCCAGCTACCTGCTGCTGCTGCCCAAATGCCACAAAAAGAGGCTGTTTTAGTATGTTCAAACTCCAGTGCTCCACTGTTTGCCCACAACTACAAATGCTTCAGCGATGTACAAAGTGATTTTTTTACCTGTTTTGTCTATAAAAGCCAGCACCTGGACCCCAGAGGAGCTGAAGTTCCCTCTGTGCTCAGACAACCTGTTTGGTGCCCTTTGTGGGGGATACCAGGATCCTTCTACCACTGCCTCCAGGCTGCACCCATGGGCATCAGTGCCCAGCACCAGTGACCACGAGACAGATTCTGTGACCTGGAATAAAAACCAGCAAAAGCCAACCTCAGGGACCATGCCAGGAGATAGAAGTGTTTCCAGTCACCACCAATCTAATCTGGATGAGAAGCTGTGTCCCCACACTTGCCTTCTGTTCCTGCAGGGTTCTTTGTGCCATGTGGCATTAATGAAGAGTCTCATACCCATCCCATCTCATCCTTATGAGTGGTGATCCCACTCAGGACAATTTGCGCCTGGCAAGAGAGGTATGGTTGTCTCTCAATGAGTCAGATGTCCCCTCCTCACTTCCCCCCCATCCAGGTTTTTCCCTCTTTTAAGTAGAGTTGCTAAAGTGAAATTTCTCACTGAAATACAATGTATTTTCTTAAACACATACTCCAGGAGCAAATATGAAATAAAAGTGAGTTATGATTCAGAACTAACATTCATTGTTACTCATAAGAACTAATAAAAATCCCACACATTTATATGATCGATTTTTATATATTTAAATGAGCAGGAATGTCACCAGATGCAATTAGAGTTAACTAGTTGGTCTGAAGTGATGCTTTTGATCACTGTAGCTTTAAGGAGTGTGTTTGCATTTCTGCTCAACTGAACACTTAAGAAAAACTGTAGAAACGTTGCTTGCTGTATCAGTCTCACTAGAGTGGAAGCTACAATGATAAAATTTCCATTATGTTCAGAGTCATCAGCAATCAGTCAATGGCACTGAAGAACTGGGAACTGCACTTTTAAAAAACATATCTAGGTTATTTCTCTTGTCTTTAACACAGACTTGGTGCAAGAGAAGTAGGAAAACAATGTGTGGTTTTAGTATCACATACAAACCTGGCTTGAAGTTACAGAAATACAAAATAAACATCTGGTCACTCTATCAATTTTAAACTAAACAACCCTATGTCTTTTAAAATTAAAAACAGCATTTAGTAAAATATCATTCAAGTCTGACTATACTGTAACATTCAAAATTGGGTGAATTTTTATAAATTGGGTGAACACTTATGTATGACTCATAAATCTCCTGCAAATCACAACTAGCTCTGGAAACAGTGACATAACTACACCAGGATTTCATCTCTGGCATAATGAGCTTTAATCATGTAATTATTTCACACTTCAAGTGATTTCCACATGTTGTTCATGATTGTAGCAGCCATAAGTAGTAACATATGAGGAATGATAAGGCTCCATCCTCAAAGCTAGACGTCTGCAAGTACTAGGAACAACAGAAAATCCTTAGGAATCTTGTCAGAGTTGAGACATCATTTTCCTGCAAGATCATAACAACTATTACCAGGCTCAATCTTGCCCTTTTTGGATATTCTCTTTTAACAGGATGCACCCCTGCTGAGGCCAGAGCTAGATTAGTTCTCCACACTAAGATATACAGAAGTGCTTGGGTTTAAATTGGTGTTACTGAAAGCTGGAAGTGTAGAGACAGAAGAATCTAATTTGAGGTTTAACAACAAATAGAAAACAAGGAGATGCTTTTCATTGCATTAGGGATATTAAAGAACGAAGATTTACTGCATACACATACTCTCTGGAAACGATCAGTTATTCTGCTTAGGTTAAAAAAAAATTGCAATTGTCTCTGCAAAGCAGATCATTAGATTTGCATACAATCATACTGTGTAGCCACATGAAAATAAATTATATTTTCTGCTTGCATTTCTACTGCAGATTTAATTGATGTAACAGTGCAGAAAACTGAGACAAAATTTTATTTCTTCTGCCTTTTAATTACCATCTGCTAACACAAGATTACATTTCTTAAAGTGACTGGGTCTACCTGCCAGCTGAATTTTTCGCCTGATTTCCTCAAGCTCTGGCAGCTGCCTTCATTATTGGTGAAAATGGCATGGCAAAGCTAGCATGAAAAATGAGGCTAAGCACCTGTCACTTCATTTTTCTGCAAAGAAACAAAGCAAACACATGAAGCTCTATGTTCTGCACCATCTATACTCAGCAACAATTTGCTGCAAATAGAACAGAGCATCAGTTTGTTCTTGCACAAAGGAAGAAGCATGACATATAAAAGCACTTCTAGCAACCTCCATATTTATGATAATCAGAAAAGATAAATCTCCAAATAAACAGCGCAAGGAAATAAAACATAGAAAATTTTCTTCTTTAAATAGAATCATTCCCTAAATACCAACTATTTGGTGATAAGAGCTTTACTATTGAACTTCACCTAACAAACCAGGGAGTCAAGCCTCTTATTACTTCCTTCTACAGCACAAAGAGCCTCTATTACAGCGTGAATCAGCCAGGTACTAAGCCCATTAAGGCCATGAGTAATGTCACTGCAATCACAAGTGTTTTGATGCCTTAATATTTTCTAGAATTGAGCCCTTGATCCCTATGAAAGATCGCTAAGACTTGGTGCCTTTCAAGCCAATGCCTGCTGGAAAAGGGTAACCATCACATCAGAACCAGCTCTTGGAGCATCCTTTGAAACCTGTCAGCTTTCATGAGTAGGAGAACTCACCTGCAAAGAACCCAAAAATAGAAGCTATGGAGGAGGAAAAAAAAAAGAAAGGCATAAATCCCACATTAAAATAGCTTGTTGATACTGACTTTTCTGCTTCATCACAAAATAGGAGTGGTTATGTCGGCTGCTCTTTTCCCAAAGCAAAATAACCAGTTCAGGATGCCGTGCTGATGTAGTTAAGCTAAAAACGGACAAGAGCTTCTATCTCTCTCAAGTTCAGAGTGAGCATTTTGGGTAATTTGCACCAGGTCTCACCTGTACGCTCCCCAAAGTACAGAGTCACAGCAGGGGCTCTAATTGCCTGAGAGGGAAAAGAGTGAATCCATGAGATAATTCTTCTAAATGAGTGCAAAAACAGGGTGAAGAGTATGGGAAGATTCTGCTATGGCTGAGTCACAACCAGTTTTCCCCAATGTGTAGAATATCCAGAATCACCTGCCATAACTTTCACCTCTACTAAAGCACACCAATGGCAAACTGTGATGGCTCTTAAGAAATACTCTGCACAATAAAAAGGAACATATAACTACTGAAGTCACGGGAATTGTCTGGTCTAGAGTTACCTCTGTTGTCCAGCAATACTGGGAACTAACCTGTGACACAAGCCCTTGCTGATTTGACTTGAAGATAGTTTTCTGCCAGGCTGGATGCATAGATCAGCGCTGCCTGCTTTGCACAGTGAGAGATAAAGTCTCAAATGTTATTAAAAAAAAAAAAAAAGGCAGCAGAATATAGATTTGCAGCTTTTGCAATTGTGTTTTCTACATGTTTTCCCCCACCCTTTTCATGCCCATTCTCTTGTTTTCTGCTAAATTTTCAGGGAGTGTCTGCAGAGGATTTTGCTGAAGTGTGGCAGGAACTGTGAACAATCTTAATTTTACAAATGGTCCAGCAGCTGCCTAAAGGGAAGACCTCAACTTATCACATGCTGGTTTGTTTACAAGGTCACAAAAAGACTGTGATGCAAATCTAAGCAAATACTTTTATAGAATTCTCATAGTACTTTTTACAACCCTCATTGCCTCTATTTTAATCTTTATTTCAGTATCTTTTCTTTTTTCCCTAGCAGAGGCATGCAAAACAAAGCTTTATATTCTGGAGATACTTGGGTCGGTTCCATGACGTTACTACAGTCATCCTCTAATCCAAGTGATCCATGTGAAGCCAAATCACCAACTTTGAACAGAACTTTGAAGCTGTATCTGAAAGGCATCCAAAATACTCATTCTGTGAGATTCAGTTTTTGTACAAAACTGAAGATGTCCTGTTTTCCTTTGGAAATGAATATGTACATGTCCAAAGATGGAATTTGTTTCCTTCTGCTTTGCCAAAAGAAAGATTTTAGAAGGAAAAACCATCAAGAGATCTGCAATTTTAGTCATGTGGAATGAATAGAAGAGTTTATGGGATAAATATATACTTTATTTCATCAATATTTATGGGAGGATAATTGAAATTTTTTGCATGAGAAACTTTGATGAAATGCACTTGAGCGTCTAGTGGAAAGCATGAGGAGTCTTATTCATTTAATTCTTTTTAAAGACACTTCTAAATTTTATGAGACTGAGACTGAAATATCACATCAATTATTAGTGAATTTCCAAAGAAATCCTTAGCAGTATATTTTAGCACTTACAGCAGTGAAGAGTTCAAATCAGGGTCAGGTAACAGCAATGCTATGTGGGATGCTGTTAACTTTGCTTTTATTGCAGTTTCTTATAATTAGTGCGTTAAAATACGTGTTCTAATGCCCACAATGAAAAGAAATAAAATACATCTGTTAGGAAGTGCCACGCTGCAGTAATCTCATCCAGACTTGCAACATCATATGTAGCCGTGTCGTGTAAGGACCTTGATCATCACGCATTCCTGACAATAAAAGCAAGACAGGATTTGGTCACTGTTTTGGGTGAGAAATTGGCAAATACAGATGTTGCAGGAAACAAATTTGGGAGTTCAGTAGGTGGCAGCCTTCCCTTGGAGTTGGTATGGAACCAAGGCACCACATGCTGTTAAACCCCGAGATGTTCTATGATGAAGTAGATACTAAAGAGAGACCTTTAACTGCACAAGGTCAAAGATCCCAAAGTATCTTTTCCAGAATATTAGTGCCAATCGAGTGTCCTGTCAAAGCTTTCCTTTTGAGGGCCACAGCCCATCAGATTTGCTTTGACACTCCAGTAGGGTAAGGAGTGGTGTGGTTTTTGCAACCCAGTGCTGCAAATAACCAAAAGGTGGAGTTTCCTGAGCAGGAGGCACCAGCAGTTCAGGTTGTTCCAATCAGGACAATGCCAGCACATTCCTACCAGAGCACATACCCACTTCCAAAGCCCCAACGATCACTAGATTAAAACTTTACTTGTAAGAAATCTTTGTCACAAGTGATTCTCATGAGTCATTACATCCCAGGTGGATTCTTTAACTTCTCCCTTATGGCATTACTTGTATCAGTTTTTAATTATGAAAGGAAAATAAAATCAGCATATTTTTGAAAAGAACCCACCCTGACCTCTGAATAGACAGTCCAGGATGTAATAAGTGCCAATCTTTTAACCAATTTCAATATGGCAGCTTTTTATCTCTACATTTATGTTCAGAAAACTTCACTCTTCACGTATAAACTCAATCAACTCAATGAACAGTCAATTAAGCCCTGATTCTTTAAGGAAAAGTTAGTTAAAAAAAAACCCAAAGAAAAAGAGATATCTATCTAGTATGTGTACTTAATTCACTTCCAAGAAAAAATAATCAAGTTTTCATTGTGTGAGTTAACTTGAAGGTGAACAAGTGCCTTTTTAAGGCATTAAGGGATTTTTAAGAATTTGATGTTAGAAGACTTCAAATGTGGTTATCTATAAGACAAAGAAAAAAATTACCAGGGTTTTTCAGCTCATGAGGCAGATCCTTTGGAAAAAAGAGTCATATTTTTGAAGCCACCACCTATCATCTAGTCTAGCTCTATATTCCTCAAGCCAAATATCCTCTCTCAATCATTTCTGGATCAGGCCCATAGCTTCAGACTGAGCTATTGCAGCTTCTTCATAATGATACTCAGGCTTTATTGAAGGAAAGCATTCATCCCACTATTTACAAAATTCTATTGCTACCCCAACACCAACATTCATTCCAGTCTTAACTATATCCTCCCATGTCCCACATGCCACAAAAAAAAAATCTCCAACCTCCTGCTTACATTTCCACCCTGTTACTCCTTCTAGGCTTTCATTATCCACTGCTAAACCATGTCTTTTATAAGACCACTGTACCCTAATACTGGCTGATTTTACCACAAAAAAACAAGGCTCCAAAAACAGGGAAAAAACCTTACTCTTCTCAGTTATATAGACCATTATTCCACACAACATACTTAAAATCTCAACAAAGAGATAGTATAAACAAAGGTAAATTGTTTACAGTTGGTCCTTTGACTTGATCTGCAGTTTAAAATAAAGAAGAGCTTCAGGTACTTTCAGTATCCAGAGGTACTGAAGGACTGACCCACCACACTATAGTAGCTGACATAGCTCTTCCTTTCCCAACCCCCATATTAACCAAATTTTTGGCATTCCCTGACATGTTCCTCACTGTGTTCATGTTTTCGTAGAGGTCTGGGCTAGCAGTGCAAAGGAAGAGAAAGTCAAGGTTTTGCTTTCCCCCGAGGATGGGCCAAGCATTCTTTGACTCACTTCCTGAAAGATTGCAAAGTCTTGTTACTTTAAGGTGTATCAGAAGGTTTCCTTGTTCAAATTTCAGAAGGTTCATCACCACTTTCTCTAACCGAGCCCCTACTTTGCAAAAAGTGACCTAAAGCATTTCACTGAGACACAAAAGGAATGCTGACAAACATTCTAACAAATATCAGGTGCAGTCATTTTGGTTTGATAGGAAATGTTCTGGTATATTTGCAGAATGTGCTGAAAGTGCAGTGTGAATATCAAAAAGCTGAGTAGGTCTTTTAAGTCATTTGCTGTCCATATGCAACATCATTATCTAATATCAATCCAGACTTTCCCAGAGAAATCAATATTAGACTGTGTGCTAAGTTCATATTTTATTAACTACTCCATAGAGCAGAAAGTGCATGTGTTCAGTTAAGCTCTCCCAGTGAATGTCATTTAAAGGTGATGAAATCTTTTAGGTCCAAACCCTTTCTCAACCTGCTACAATTTTACACCAGCAAAGTTATTGATAAAAAGGATAGAGGGAAGATGCAAGATTGCCCAGGTAATCTGAGAGGATGCTATTTTCAATTTGTTTTCTGCTTTCGTAACATATGTGGAAAAGGAGCAGAAAGTAGGATTTATTTATGCACCATTACACTAATAATCTGCATTACAGCCCAGCAGCGTATGCAAAAGAATAGACTGTCTCAAGCATCACAGCTACACCACTTTGGCAATCTGCATTTAGCAGACTGCTGGGAGGTCTGTGTAAACAATAATAATTTGTGTCAGGACTTGAGGGTCATTGTGGTTTCTTAGCATAATGCTGCTAAACAGTTTGACTTTTTTTATTAGTAAATAATATATTCACGATATTTAATAACTAGTTACATTGTAGTCCTATGACAAATTCATCACCGGGCAAGAAACACCCCACAATTGTCTACTATTTCCAACCAGCTCATTTATATAAAAGGAACTTTGGGAATAAAACAACTTCTGTGGTAATTCAATTTTATAGCATGCTACACTGCATATTAAGGTGTATATAAAAAATCTGCAGAAAGGTTTTAAATCAGATTGAGGTTACCTTTGAAACCCAAGGCTTTTGGGTTTTGAAGGCCAGCAAAGACCAACCAATCCACTAGGCAATTTTTGGAGCAATACTCTTCTTGTCTCCAACAACGAGACCCATTTACTCTTTCTTGATACTTTCCTTATTATCTATTTCCCCACTGTGATAACTTTTTTTCTTTTTGCCATGCCTTTTTTCCAAGTACTTCTGGCCACAAACCATATGATAAAACATTATTTGACACCTGTTTTTTATCTCAAATCAGTTATTGGCTCAGTCTTATGGGACACAAGCAATAGACACACCTCACACTGCAGCCTATGTGCAGTCAATAGAGATTAGAGACCAGAAGAGCACCAACAGTGAGCACCAGCAACACATTCAATGTCATACAACAGTTTGACAGGACCAGTGCAAGACATGCCAGATTTTGGCTTAAAGCTTCAGGCACATTCATAAAAAATGGTATTGCTGTGATGAGGCTTCACATTTTCAGCTAATAGAGGTGGAAAAAAAAGAAACAATCCACTTTTCCATAAAGTCAAAAATGTGCACTCCCTTAACAAAACAGTATTGTGCTTGCAGTACGCAGTACCCTCATCCAAACCATTTTTTAAGGTGATGCATACTGCAAATCACAAAAACCAACCAATCAACCAACAAAAAACAATAAAGGCAGAATGTGAAAATTCACCATCAATTTGTGAAGACAGTACATTATTCTGTTTTTAAAGTATTGAACTATAAGAATTACTGAAATAAGTGGTTTGTTTCTTGTCCAAAGTCTTGTCTATTTCTTAAAACACCGTTCTTTGGAGAGGGAATACTTTAGGTTTTGCTTCTAGAATGAACACAACTGTGCCCAAAACACATGAAGTGAGGATACATGTATTCAAAATTAATTGTATTTTCCATCCTATCTGCTCTTTCAGATCTCCTCTCCATTACACCATCCTGCTCATCCAATTTTCTCCATCCCCAATTTTTTTCTCCATTTTCTTCACTTATTTTGACTTTTCAGAACATGCACTTGTTGTCTAGATAATCATCATTTCATTTCTCAGTGCCTATTTCTCTGAACATTCAATGGAAGTAATATTCTCTTCCCAAATCTTTCTCCCTTCCGCTTTGAGCCACTTCCATTCTTACTTTGGTTTTAATTGTTGATTTTGGTGCTGGGCTTCTCCTAAGCCATCTTCATGGAAGCACTGATTATTTATATTCTGTCTTTCCCAAGCCTTTCCAACAATCAGCCTTTGCTGCCATCCTCAAAGAGCAAAGTCTACATTAGAAGCTTTTTTCCTACTTCTTTTAGGCTTGATACTTATTTTCCATTCTTCACTGCTTAAAACTCTGTGTTTTCAACATCATTTTCCCCCCCTCAATTTCTGTGCTTGTTTCAGCCTGGCCTATCAATTTGATGAAATTGATGTAAATTTGTTAATAGTCCTCAGCTCCAATCTGGTCTACATTATGAGTTGTGTACATGCAACTAAGGTAGTTCAGGAATGTGGGGAAAGTGAATTTATAGTATTGTCTCTTTCTGTAGAGGAGTTTAAAGGTAGAATGTTCTCCCTTATTCTCCTACTACTGTCTTAAACTAAGAACTCGGTTTTACTACTTCACTGAAGATCACAAGACTCAGATCTTACCAAGGAAGTCTGCATTTTAACAAAGAAAACCAGGAATGAAATCCCATGGCGAGAAACTCTACTTACTTTTTGCAGTGCTGGGTATTGCAGGTTGGGAGAAATGAGAAAATATTCCGGATGAAAGACTTGTGAAACGATCTGGGAATGAACATCGAAGATACCTAGTCACCTCACCAGACTCCTATATTTTTATCAACTCCCCACCTCCCATTTCCTGATAGGAGGCTTACCACCATTTTCATCTTGTCACTGTGACTCTTGCTCAGACCAGGATTAATTTTATCTAAAATGACCTTTATAGCCCTCTTTCTTGACTTTTTTTCCTTCTTTCACACAGTTTAAACATGCCATCCCTTCGAAGACTCTCAGTAGGAACTCTGTCATCAGGTAGATGCTATAATAAGATTTTACCTTTCCATCCTTAGAGTATTTCTCCCATAAGTAACAAAGTTAGAAGCATGCTGTCCAATCCCAATAACACAGATTCCTGCAACACAAAAAATATCACTTATCAGAACCAACACTGGATATGTAGGAAGCTTTATTATTCTATTGTTGACTCTTACAAGAAGGTAACATTAACATAAACCTTCTCCATACACTTTTCAAGTCTCTTCTACCAGAGCTGCTCTGTAATTTCACTATTACTGCTTTTAATTTACAGCTGTCTTCTCTCACTCAAGTCCAACCTTTGCCTTGCTTGCTATCTACATGCAAGTCACTTTTCACAGTTCTGTAAAGCATTATCTCATTATTCCGTCTCTCACTGTTGAGCATTTTCAGACCCTCTGTGTGAAAGATGAGATATAAAAATAAATTGAATTGGAATACATGATGCTAAGTCCTGAACTTAAACAGACTACACCCACAGTGCATATATAATTTGACAGCTACAGGCTATGCTTTCATGGCATACATCAAAAGGATTAATGCAAGAGAATTAAAGTTCTAACCATCCTGGGTAGTCTGACCTAGACATTACACTCATGGCCACATAACCCTGGGTTGCTATTAACGAATCTGCCAAAGAAAAACTGGGGTGATTACAACAATGATTGCTACTTAAACTGTATGACAGAGCCAACACTTCACACTCAAATGTTTCTGAAAACATTCCTCTGTTCACTATATCCAGGTAGCAGCCAGGCAGCCTTCATTAGTACAACATGAGAAAGCATTTGTACACTTATAGATTTCTGTCAGACAAGAAGCAAACAAACAACCAACAACAAACCCACAACAAAAGCAGGCTGATTTAGAGTATTTATAAACAGAAGAGCTGTGTAGTAGGGAGCTTTGGGTGTCAGCTTTGATAAAACTGGACTAAGCAAGGGACAAACTGTTGGTTACAATTTCTGTTTCTCCTTAGAATGTAAAAAACAGTAACACAGAGGATGAAGTTTGACATATGGAAGAACAGGAAATATTACATCCCATATCAATGTATACAGAGTTAAGATTTCTAATTGTTTCACTTTGTGGCAAAGTGATAAAAGAATACATTACAGAATCAATAGAAATTATTCCAATTGCTCTGACTTTAGTTAACTCTCTGTGTGCAAAAGCTGTGGCTTTGAAACTGCATTCCTTCGTATAGTCTTTAATCCCAAAAATAAAGTAGTACTAAACTGAAATGAAGAATAAATATTGAACTTATTTGGGGGTTTTAACTACAAATATATAATTCATTATTATCATAAATCAATCTACTCAAAATGAAATCTGAAAGGGTTATTGTGGGTTTTTTAAAAAAACTTAAACAGTTAAAATAGTTAAAACTTACCAGATTTTAAATTGTACACATATAAGGCACGCAGATTCTAAGACCTTTGTGAAAGTTCAGTTTCACAGGATGCCTTTTCCTGCACTGGCTGCAATAAGATTTAAACTTGCATGCCTGCTTATTAATTTGCTAAAATATCAAGCCCCGAGAGAGACATTAATTCTTGAGTATAGGGAAAATTATTTTTGACTGCAGTGAAGCTCAAAAATGTAACTATACAAGGATGTTTCATTTTAAAACACTGTGAAAAAAACCCCAAGATGAAGAAAGCCTTTGCAAGTTCCTCAGTAATGCTGAGGTATGTATTGTATTTCCCCAAACCAAACAGTTTTCTGAGTCTAATGGCATGTCACATGTGATCTGGTCTTTCATCATTTCATGTAGATTAAAAGGTAAGGTTGGGAGTTATTCCATTTTCAGGATTTAGATTGCAAAATATAGATATTTTTATGCAGAAGAAACACCTGTTTCCACAAGGCTTTTTTCTACTCAACGCAACATCAGCAAGGATTGTTTGTTTTGGTTTTTTTTTCCTCCCTCTAGACAACTGTGACATAACATTGGTAAAGCTGTCTAATAATGTAGGAGGAATTTAGCCAAGAGCAACAGTCATTGTGAAGTGGATTCAATCCTTTCAATAGATCCCCACTAAAAATAATTTAACTCAGGTAAAACCTGACATTTTACCTCGAGCCTTCATTTAGAAGTTAGTAACCCACCAGTACACAGACTTGAAATTCTCATGGCATATACTGAACAAACTGAAATAGAATAAACGTTTTTGAAGGGAAACAAAGGAAGGTTATGTACAAGCTGGCAAATAGAAATGTTATAGGAATATTTATTGTAATTATCAGCCAATTTTATACTTTAATGATCTACCTTTAAATTAGGAGAAGCATAAAACACATGCTATAAAGAAGCAATTCCATTTATTCCACTAATAAGTTGCAACCTGTTCCCATTTTATGAGCATGCACATAAATGTATTCAGTTAACAAGAATTATGTATGCATGCCTGAATGTTCATGAACCATTTCTAATGGCTTTAGGTTACTGCAAATCTGATATCCCAAGAGTAAGTTATCCATAAGTATGTATGGAAGCCTTGTGCCCCATTTGTCTATTTCTGTTTAAGAGAGCCAAGGAAAAGCAATTGGAAACTTCAATCCTGGTGCTACAAATGGGTGGCCTTTTAGTTAGCCCAAGGATTGCTGTAAGCAAGATGGAATCCTGTCTTCAGAGTCAGGAGGGCCACTGAAAACTCATCCTGCCTGCTGGATTTGCATAACTGTCTGACAGATTCCCACAGAGAGATGGAAGAGTCTGGGGACATTTAGACAAGAAGGATAGATGGCCTGGGAAAGGAACATAATAAAAGAGCACTGTGCTGCTTGCACAAATTATGTTAAAATATGCTTGGGATTTGTAAATAATGAAACACAACCAGAAGTCTAGTTATCTTCTAGACACAATCTATTATCACCATCATCATCATCATCATCTCCATTTTCAAAATTCTGGCTTGTTTATTTTGTATCCTGAGTGCTGAAAAAAAGAAATTAATCTCTGAAATGAGTATTGAAGAAGACTTATACATATTCCTCTTCCTCTATAATGACTTGGCAGATTATCTGAGCCTTAGTTTTGCTTTGTGCTGCATACACATTTCCTCTCATGCACAGAGCTGCTCTGTTCTGCAGGCAGCAGACTGGTAAGATGTGTTCACAGTTAGTACAAACCAGAGGAATGGTATTTAACAAAAATATTAACTGACAGAAGGCAAGTGACTCAGGTGCCAATAGAAGCTCTATCTTAACGAATACAGGAATGCCAGTAGGTGGCTCGGGTTTACGCCCAGTCTGTGGCTAAGCCACGGCTTCCTGGGAGGATCATCCCCACTGCCAGCAGCTCCCCGATGCAGGAGGAGGTGGACGAGCCTCAGCTCCCACCTCTCCTCCCAGCCCAGAGATGCTGCTGGTACCAGTCAGCAATCAATCCCCACTCCCAAGAGCAAGGTTGTAGGAGGGAAGGCCTTCAGTCAGAGACGTTTTTCTGGCTCTAAGTATTTCTGGACCTTGACCTAAAATCATTTCCACTCCTTTGCCTTTATCATTTCACACTGTGATGGGGTGAATAGTGGAGTGTTTTCTCAAAGCTAAGAAACACACAGTCAGTCAGGCAATGATGAATACAGATGTTAAACTCAAAAATCACAAAATAAACAATTCCCATTGCAGCTTTCCTCACATTCAGAAAACCCATGGGTGAGTGGAGTGTCCCACTTCTAGAACTTATTTGCACAAGAGATCTCTTTTCTTAGATCTTTTCCAACTAATATCATAAAAATTTCATCAATGTTAAGGGAAAAACAGTACAGAACAGACTACTGGAAATGCTATTGTAACCAATATTTTTCCCTTAAAACAGAAGGGTCTAACTACTTTATATATATATATATTTTTTTTTTTTTTTAAAATAAAACGAAAGAATAAAAAAGGAAAAGAAAATTAAAAAAGAGTCTTGAACCCAACATACAGCTTTTGTCAGAAGCCCAAACAGGAATATAAATGAACAGGCAGGAATTCAAATTATGCAAAAGATTATTTGACTGGTGTGTGAGTATGACAAAAAGGACAGCAGAAGTGCCACAGACAAGCAGATTTTTAGAAAGAAAATCCAGATGCAGGCTGGGCAAATGTGGGATGCAGCACAGAGAAAATCCTAGACAGAGCTTTTGAGTCTGGATACCAGCTGAAAACAATCTCCTGTTGTTTGATCCTCCTATGCTCAAGGAAAAGGTACTTGGCACATCTTTTTAAATAAACAGGATTACATGAAAGACATTTGTCTCCATCATCAAGTTCTCCTAACTGGAACAAACTTATGAGGCTGAATGCTGGACTAACTCAAACAAATGACAATGTTTTTTTGGAAAGCCTGCCCGTATTCTCATTGATTAACATCATATGCACCATGGCAATTAGGTGGCCGCTGTATTTCAGTGGTTCAAAAAATAAAATTCCAAATTACAGTTTTACCAGGAAGCTGTAAAAACACCCATTCTGAAAGCAGCTGTGAAGTTTGATAACCCATTACACTAAATAATATTTCTGGGGGCTAATCTGTGCTGATGACTCCAGACATACAATCTCTTTGCTACAAACCTGATTTCTGGCACTAGAAATAACTGCACAGCTGTGAGATTTGCTGACTCCAGTGTTAAACACTGAGAACTTTGAGCAGAAGATCTCAGTTCTAATCAAGCAGTTATGTATGTTTAATGGAATTCTATCACTGTAAAGTGCAAGCTCTCCTTGGATGAAGGATGAATCCAGAGCAATATTTTAGGGTACAACCTGTGATAACTTTATGTAACATGAACAATATAACCAGAATTCTGAATTTATGGATCACATCACATGAATAAAAGGAAGCATATTTAAGGTCATGCAATTTTGCTGAGAGGTCAACAAACCATCAGAATACACTGTCGGATGCATTGTACTACACAGAGGATTTCTTCAATTATTCAGCTATTATTTATAATCACCACAATATGCCTATGAAGGAAGACAAGTATAAGAAAAAATAACAATACCTGTGGCCTGGGAGAAGATTTAAGTCTATGTGTTTTCAGGCAAAACACATCACTAAGTCATCACCATCAGCAACACTGAACCTTATCAGCTTACAAGGGCAAGGCAGAAACTGCCTGGCTGAACTGTATCAAAGGTTCACCTAATTAATTTCCTATCTCCAACTAGGTCCATGGTCAGATGCTCTGCAAGAAAGACTAACTATCCTGGCCAATTTACTTCCATGTTAAATCTCATCTGTGTGTCAAGTGACAGCCCAGGGGAGTGGCCATGCCCACGAGGAATGTACCTTCCCTGTTGGGCAGCCCAGGTCCTCTTTGCATTTCCCAGTGGCTGAGCTGGACTGTGCTCCTCACAGCTGCACACATTCCTGCCTTTTTCTCAGCTTCATATTTCTATTTGATTTTGTTGACTATATGGAAATGAAGCCAACTTTTCTGCCAGTTTTAATGGATTTCTCCCTGAAATAAATAGAAAAGTGCCCATCTATAATAGCTGCTAATTTAGTTCCTAATCTGTGTTATGCCAGACAGGAAGTTTCTTTGGTTCTCTGACTTTGAGGGAAACAGTAAGAAACAGAGAAATGAAAAAGGGCAAGATTTATCTAGGAGGTGGCAGCAGCTAAACTCTTCGGCTAATGCAGCTGCTGACATTTCCAGCCATTCAGTGCATTCCTCCCTAGGGAGAATAAAGCTAAAAGAAACTACTTAGTAAGAAACTACTGGATGTCCATTAAAAGTCATTCTAGTGGTGAAGATGAAGAGGCTCATTGGCAAAATACTCTTTATATAAATCTAAAAACAACATTAAAAGCCATCCAAAAAGCAGGCAGTTAAATAGATTCTTTCACACTGAGAACCAGCAGTACAGGAGACTAAAATGGATTCTAGGAAAAAAATTACTTTTGATTCAAACCACTGATAAAGAGATTTCCCAGTCAATGTCTGCGTAATGCTGAAGAGAATGATTTTTTGCACAAAGCCCCAAGAGGGGATGAAAAATATGATTGAAAGAAGAGTTTTAGAAGCAAAATTCAAAGAATTTTTGGAGATGGCAGGTCACTTTCTTATATTAACACCTGTTATACAGGATAAAATAAAGGAAAAATAGCTTTATTCTAATGAAGGATGGGATTTAAAGGTTCTATCTATTCAAACACTATGAAAATTATGGAATTTGTGACAGTAGTAACATCCGATGCTAATGACCTTGAGAAATTAATGGAGCCATGGTGACTTAAAATAACTCAGAATGAAGTTTCCTCAAAATATGTTTAAAATAACTAACCTATGAAACACTGCAGGTAGCTTTGAGAAAGGAAGCTTTGTAAGGTATCTGCATATAATGATATCTTACTTCAATAAATGGGAACTCATCTCTTTGGGCATGACACTCCTTGGGAACATTGAGTAGTAATTCCGTAATTCTGTTCCCTTATGCATAAAATACTTCTGCACAGTAGCCCCTCAGGATCCTAATCAAGGCCAACACTTCAGGGCCCCAGGCTTTGTATGAAACAGCAACAATTCCTGCCCCCAGAACTCCAAACTTGCCATCATACCTGTATATTAGTCCTGTTTCTAGTTTATAGCTCTGGAAATGGGAGAAGACTGCATGAAATATGAATGGACAGAGGCTCCACAGACCTACTATTTTACCTTCAAAGCAGATGCCTCAGTCAGGTCTATAATTTATGTATTTTCTGCCCTCTAGATACTACAGACACAAGCAAGGCAATGCATTCCCTGATTTAACCAGGCGTTTCTAAGGGCATGGGTTTAAGTGCTGCTCACTGACCTCCCTCTTCATTTGAGTTCACTGCATATAGTAAGGTTATCATACAACTTCATTGTTTGATTTAATGCTTTTGTTTCAGGTTCACCTTATCTGTCCACCACGTCCACAGCTGGACAGAAAGTCAAGACAGTTACCTCATTACAAAAGCTGGAAAGATTTATCAATCTTTTGCCTTGTTATATAAGCCTCAAGTGAAAAGCCAAAAGAAAGAGAAAAAACTCAAAAACCTAAGCAGGAATCTTTGTCAACTTCTGTGAATGCCATTTAAGAAAACTGAACAGAAAATAGATGTACATGGAGAAGGCGGCTAAGGAAAACATTTCAATTCATTTTCAGCAAATCTGGTTTTTTACTTTTCTGTTGAAACGAAAGCACAAGTGGCAACAACTCCATGCCTACGCTTGTTATTGCCTACTCAAGAATCAAGTGCTCTTTCACTCAAGTCTTGATTGTTGGAAAGAAAACTGTCAACCGGTGAGACTTGTTATCAAGCTGGAAAGTGAGAAAGGGTTGCTTGCTGCTGCTAGACTTGGGATTTCATCGAAATGGCTTTTAGAAGCACATTCTTTTGCTGTAATCCTTGGAGGAGTTCTCTTAGAGGAATAGCGTTCTATGAGGTCAGATTAAAAGAGCCCCCCAAAGGCTTGGCTTCCTTAGTGTTCGCCCCCCTGTAATTGAGACACCACAGTCAAACAGAATAAAAATGAGATTCCAGAAACTGCAGTTCTTCTCTTAGCTCTGTCAGTGCCCTGTTTTTACACATAGGCAAGTCACTTAATCTTTCTCTTCTTCAGCTTTCCCATCTGTAAGACATGACCGATACTACAATTTTAATGACACACTAGGAGGTCTCAGATGATGTCCATTTACTGAAGCTAACTTGCAACAAATTAATTTGGCATTTGATCAAACCTCATGTTCTCTGTCCCCTGGCAAATAGCCTTCTCTGAGCCGTAACCCACTTCCATTCTCTGGGCAGCAGTCACTCTCTTCATGTTCTGCACATCACCTAGAGCAGGATTAAGGAAGAGGAGGTTTGTTTTGGTTGGTTTTGTTTTTTTTTTTCCCCCCATAACTCAGCTTTTCACATATCACAATATCTGTAGCTTTATGCAAATGTTACAAACATCCCTGATTTTTTCTGATGCTTTGCAGCTTTAAGGGCTGTGAGGCTTCCCTATGTGTTAAGAAAAGATTGTACAAGAAGTGTTTGCTTTGGCTTGGCAAACTTCCAAGATTTTCAAAAGTGAATGCTAAATGTGGGCATTAGATAATATCTTAGGCAAGACCCTTCCATGCTTTCAGAGGTGATGGGGGAGGGAAAACACACCCTAAAACAAAACAAAAAATGCAAAAATTTCCAATTTTCACACTGCAAAGTGGCTTTTAACCATGGCTGTCCTCACATTAATAGAATTAAACAAGTAGCACAAGTACAGGCAGCTCCCTCAGTCACTCACAATTCATGCAACTAGAGTAATTAGTCTTTCTAACCATGTGAGTTCCCTTTTAAAAACCAGATGCCTTCAATCACTGCCATTTCTTCTGTAACAACACACATCAAAGCAGCACACAACAGACATCAGAACCAATACCCACCTGTAGCATCAGTTCACAGCATCTACTTTCAGAGGAAATAAGTTAAACAGAAAAGGAAATAGAGGGAAAGGGAGAAGGGAATGTAAAGGTAATAACTCCAGACTAAAGATATTCACCCTCTGCGACATCTGAATGAGAGCTGGTGAGGGAATTCTAACCGGAAGTAATTTTGTTGGGAAGTGCCAGTTTGTTGAAACAAGAGTATGTTGTGGAAACCTCAGTTTCAGGAAATCTCTACTGGACAGGCAGCACACACAGTGGAAGAGCGCCTGAATTCCTGCCAGGCTACGTCTCTGAGTGCTGCAAAACTTCAGTTTGCATGAACTTTAACTCTGGGCACACCCTTTTCTGCAATTGACACCGTGCTCAGATGCTACAGCTTTTGGGCCAAACCCCGGGCAGCTGGGTGCTGTGGCACTTGACATGAGATTCACCCATCCCAAACTATGATCTACTACTATCTTGAATCCTCAAGGATTCTCACGCTTTCAAGACTCCCAGGACAGAGAACATTCAAGAAATCAAGATGGCTAATTGTTACTTTGGAAGACAATAAAACATTTTAAATTACTTCTTGTGTCTGCTAGACATTGGAGTCCCTATTTTCCTCCACAGAAATGTAAAATTCTGCTTTATTTCAGTTGCTTGTAAACAATCCTTTATATGTGATTAATGCAGTAAATATACTTGACTCCCAGTTTGCATGAACAATTCTCCAAAAGGATTCTCATTAAAAATAAAAATTTTAAAGGGTATTGACAGGCCTAAATTATTTCATATCACTGGGACTACTATCCATATACACTGAATATACACATATGGAAGGGCAGATATTCCCCAATGAATGACACTCAGAGAAAATACCACCCAAACTTTGAACTCAAGATCGATTTGCATGATGAATTTAAATAAGAGCTTCTTGGCCTGCTAGTGTGTGTCACACAGGTATGAAAGTCTTCTCGGGATAAACCCTAGAAAAATCTCCAGAATGCACAGAGCATCCCACTGTGCTTACCACTCAGTTCTGGCTCTCTCTGCACTAGTTCAGCAGGAGACTACAATTATCACCAATCTAAAGAAGAGAGAGCAATGGGGACTGGAGCAGAAGCTATTTTAAGAGATGTGACTAATAACTCCAAAAAGATAGTAGCAGTTCCATTATATTTCATTTATTAGTTGCTTGTGGAACAGCTTTCAATGAGACCTATACACCAGGGTCTACATGTTAGTGACTAATTTTTCAAGGTTATACTTATCCTAAAGTCTTTAAGACAATTAAAGGTATTTGACCTAGGTCAATATTCTTATTAAACAGCTACAGTGAAGTACCAAAAGATGATTTATATAAAAAAAAATTAAAATACAGGCCAGTATCAACATAAGCTGGTACGTCAAACACAGTACAGGACAGCACACTGCAAAAAAAGAGTCATAATTGTGCAACTAGATTTAGCCCAAGAGACTGGGTTTTATTCACATGATTAAATACTACTGTAAATGAAAGAATAATACATGCAGAAGTTAGACTTTTTAGAGTTAAATTGCATCTGGTCTGCAGCGCAGACCTTTGCTGCAGGGTTTAGCAAGAAACCACATGGCAGGATGAGCAAAGGTTCATTTAGCCCTGCCCTATATCCTGTCTCTGATAACAGCCAAAGCAGATGCTTAAGGAAAAGATATGAACACAGAACAAGTATAGGGTTTGCCCAGCCAATTCTCAGCAAACCTGCAGTTTAGAAACTTCTTGAACTGGAACCTGGCCCTATATCAGTATCTTTAATGGCTCTTTATGAACTATTTTTTCCATGACTTTATCTAATCCCTTTAAGAAACCATTTGTACTTTGGCATCTCCAACATCCTGTAGCAATAGCTTCCACAATTTAATTAGGTGTTGCCTGAGCATTTCACTTTTTTTGTTAAGTGGGAATAAATAATCACTATCTTTTCACTTTCTTCATGTCCCTCCTGATTTTATGTAGCACCAGTATATCTTGCTTCCCCCTTATTAGTCACCTTTTTCTCAAAACTGGAGAGACCCAGGTCACTGAATGCTCCATTGCACAGAAGCCCTCACATCCCTCTGATCATTTCACTTTCTTTTGTACCTCCCGAACTTCCATCGTGTTCCTGAGATGGGACAGCTGGACTCGCACAAAGTATTCAAAAATGAGGTTGCACCCAGCATTTTATTCTAAATGTGGAAAACATTAAGAACATCAGTTATAACCCTTAATGCATTTTTAGCATGCCCCAGTTCCCCCTATTCAACTGTCACAGTATGTCTCTGTTCTTTATGTGTTTTGTGCTCAGCACAGCTCTGTGCTTTCGATCATCCCTTCACCTATGCTCTGTTAGCACCACATCTTTCTTCCTTTCCTCAATTTCTTCAAGCCTCAAATACTAGACAGCAAGTTCCCTGACCCATATCCCTGAGAAACTGTAGGATTTATGGTGTCTCTTCCTATATCCATGCTTCGTGCACTTCCCAGGCTTCCACGCTGCATGATATCTATTGCTATTTATTTATCCCACCCATCTGTGTTAGCAGCTAAACCCAGAATTTAAGCTTCAGAAAGATTCTCTGCACACTTCAGACATTTTAAGATGAGTTTGTATATATAAAATACCACAAGGCTTTTTGCTTCAAGAAGTAATGCTAAGTAAGAGGTACTTGCTCAGGTACAATCCCAAATATAGCTACATAAATTAGGCACTGTAAACTGTGGGTCTTGTCATATACACCTTTCACGACCCCGTGGACAAAGAAAAATTACTGTCAGGGCAGGCTCAGCTCATGCAGGGGGCAAATTACCCTTCAGAGATGCTTATATCTCATTGACTATATTGAGAATCTAGGGCATGTATGATCCTAAATTTAACATCTCAGTTAAGTGAGATGACTCCAGAATTTTGCATTTCTAGGACAAAACAACCTGGGGTTATGTGAAAACAGAACGGCAGTTAAGAATTAAAGCCAGACTGCCTCCAGCCCAATATCCTAAAGCTTACAAGCAACAGCTAAAGTTTTAAAACCACTTTTTCTTAGGTAGATTTTGTATAGCTGAAGTCAAACCATGCAGAAATTGTCTTGGGCTGTGCCAAGCAAAATTCCTAGGGTGTTGGCTTTTGTTGGGAATAATTTCCAAATGGGGCAATTCATTGCAACTTCAGCTATCAGGTTTCCTGGTTTCCCTATTAACTTTTACCAAATGGGTATTTCAAAATGGTCTGTTTCATATCCAAATGTTTCTTCATAGCGAGGATTTCTTTTCAGTGACACACAGTTGGAGCTCCAAGAATAAGCAGCAAAGCCACAGCAAACTCTCTCTTACTTCTTTTGAATGTTGTGCAGTTCCTACATTTGAATTACATTTTTTTCTTATTTTCTCAGTCTTCTGGTGTTAGTGCAACTGCCTAGTTGTTAGCAGAACACTTATGACCATCCATTTCCTTGGACCAGCCTCATGCTTCAGACACAATAAAACCAAACCTCAAGATTCTCTCACACAAATGGTGCTCAGACCAATTGCTTATTTCATTTTTATTTTCATTTCATTTTTGTAATCAAGATTGTAAACCAAAATAAACTGAAGGGAGTGAGACCACAAACTGCAATGTATATGTAACTTCAGCTGAAGTGTCCAAGAAGCAAAAGTACTCAGTTCCTAAAGGAAGCCTAGTCTTTCACACATATCTCTATAATCCCATGATGGCAAAGAATGCATTTGCTTGCAGAATTTTATCTATGGATCTACAGCATTAGTTCTTGCGTGAGGGTAAGATTCCATAGGAAAATTAAAACAAAGTGTTCATAGCTCCCCTATAAACCAGGAATGACAAGCAACAAATGAAAACCAAGGACACCAAAACTGGTCAAAGCAGGAGTCAAGGAGCTTAGTATTACAATACTCTATTTTGGAGCATAACAAAATCCAACAAAACTTTAAATCAAAGATTGATTCAAATTGCATTGTTCATCCAAAGTGCTTCCAGGGAAATACTACATGAGAATGTTTACTTTTTCTGCATTTTGGATAAGGATGGACAATTTTTTTTTTCTGTAAGTACTCCAGGACTACCCTTACCCATCTGCTATTTTATTATATTCTATTTCTTGCTATTATCACATGCTACACTTGATTTACTCAAGGATAACTACCACACATTCAGTACTTCACCACTTATTTCATAAACATTACAATACATTCACCACTTATTTAATAAAAAAAAAAAAAGGCCCTAGCTGTTTGTCCAGGTTCCTTTCAGAAATGGATTTAGTTAATTTTTTATTCTACCATCACATTTTGCCAAGGGAAATTCATACTAGAAAGGTGTATAGAAAAAAGGCTGAACTGTTCAGTTGTTACAAGGAGTGAGCAATTGCAACACAAGCTCATCCACTACAACTCTCCAAGGAAGACCCCTCCTTGAGTTCATCTCCACCTGCCCTGCTGGCTGTGAGAGCAAGTGGTGGTTCTTGTGCCAGGTGCAAGTGGTTACAAGAATTTAGTTCAAACACATCATATCACATTGCATATTAAAGAGCAAGAAAGGCAACACTGCTGGAAAGTGCTGCCCAAAACTAATATATATTAATGTTGCCATGTCATCAGACATAAAAGAAGTTTTTCACTCATTTGAATAGACATTATTTGCTTTGCTAACTAAACCACCACCACAGTGGTATTACTTTAGAATAACAAATACGATCAGAAGAGAGACATGAAAGTGTGACTCCAGATTTTCTCTGCATTAGTCAGAATGACGAACATAGAAACCAAATGCCAGAGAAACAAAACACTACAGGCTCACAACAAAGGGCAAATATAGGATGCCTCTGAACAGGCAGTCACTGCTTTGTTGCAGGGTTTGTGTGAGGTAATCAGATCTGTGATTTTTACAATCAAGCCAGACGTGCCTCAATATGTTGGACAGGTAGCTCTGTGCGCTGTCCTCAGACAGGCAGGCAAGGAGAAGTTGTTCTGGGCATTGAGGAGATGTATGATCCCCATAAGTATCAGAAGACAAGCAAAAATTGTCTCCAGGCAGAAGTATTGCCTGAAGTGGCTCTACTTTAAACGGTAGAAGATTAATCATTCCACTCAGTAATTATCAGTATATATTCTTCCCAATACTTTTTTGTGATCTCACCTCTTGTACTCTGGCCTTCACAGTGAACAAGATAATGCTGAGACCACTAAGCAAAAGAGGAATGGTTTGCCCTTTTGTAAATTTTGGAAGGGTTGCCTTTTTGTCTTCCCCTTCATAAGTAAATAAAGACTAATAGAATCAAAATCATAATCTTTTTAATTCCAGTTTGGGCAACATAAAGCCTTTCCTAAGTTGCAAAGCAGTCTATTTTATAGATCTTTTTTCCCATCCTATGCTATCACTGATAGTCTGTTATTATAGTCTGGCATTATTTCTCACTCAGTTTTTCAAAGACAAGAGAACTCTCCTACTCTTTGTTATTTCTCAAGTCCCCATGTCCCATTATACCAAAATCTTGGGAAGATGCTTTCTTTTGCCTCAGCTTTTCTTGACAGGTTGGCAACATTTTAGCCACCTTGGAAATGGTGTTTATTTTAAAGAATAGAGCCAGAGATGATATTTGATGAAATGTCTGCTCACATGGCTGTGATATAAATGGTTTTTTCATTTTTTATGGACTACCTCCCGGTCACAGTATAACAGCAAAATAGAGCCATTTGGACATGGCTTGACAGGTCTCTGCATTAGTGCTGCTCAGCATCATATGTCTCACTACTCCCAAAACAAGGTAAGCAAACTCATTTCCCCACAGTCCGAGACGCTCCTGCAAGAAGGATAAAGATCTGGGCTGAAACACAAACTCTGACACGGAGCCTGATGTGCTGCCCTCACAAACTCAGCCCTCTCTTAACACCACACATCACCAGAAAGAAGCCGGATCCTTGGCCGAGAGCAGAAATATGTTTTCAACTCCTTTCCCCATCAATACTGAATCCAATATCTAAATTTAGATTTGAAAAAGCTTCTCAAAGAGAACTAATGAAGATGATGTGACTTTTTACACAAACTATTCATTTTCTCTCTTTGTATTGAGGCTGTTTCAAAAATGGGTATGGCTAAATTCCAAAATCCTGCACTAGGAGATATGCAAAGAGAGCACAAGATGTCTTCTATAAAAAGATTTTTCAACTGGGAAGGTAAATATGTCAATTTACCAAACAGACTAAGCTTGCAGATGCAAGAGGCCTTACTAAAATAATTGAAAATGTAAGCTGCATGACAGAGCTGGGAGCAGAGCTTTGCACACACACTCTCTGCAGTGATTCCAGCCGTGGAACCGTGCCCAGCCCAGCACTAAGTGAAGTCAGATGAGGGATTCATGTAGACAGGGCTGCTCCTACAGTCTGGCTCTCGCACACTGCGCTAGAGATTCATTCTGATCTCAGCAGGAAAGCATGTGTTTGCAGAGCTGGCTTGGGCTGCACAAAGTTAAACTCTTTATTAAATTTTCTAGTTGGCAGTAGTCAGCAACAACTTTCAAGCATGCTAAAAAAGTTTATTTTTGAAATCCAGATTTATACAGTGAAGTGCAGCACATGTTTTCTGAATCACTGTTTCCCCCTCCTTCCCTGAGGAGATCAGGGCTGCAATGTTTCCAGAGCTGTTTAAGATTAAGGCTCCAGCCCCCCTTTCAGAAATTCCAAATTTTAACTGGCTACGATTCCTGCAGTGTAACCATTCAGTACTATTGGCACGGCTCTTAATCTGAATTTTTGGTTTAGAGCAGTTCATGGTCAAGCAAGAGGTGCTACTTCAGAAAGGAAGGTGTAAGCAAAAATTTGAGGCTAAAGTTACTGAAGTGCAGGCTGCTGTAGATAATTTCACTTTTCTTTTTTTTATCATACAAATTTGATCTTATCTGGAAATAACCAGAATATTTACAATCATTTTGCCTACCTTGAAAGTAGCTCTTTTCAAAATACTTGAAAAACACAAATTTTTAAACAAACATAAAATATCAAATTTAAAAAAAAAAAAAAAATTCCAAAGGGCAGGTACCTTACTAATTGGGTTAATCCCTAAAAACATAAGCTAGTTCTTAGGACACATAAAACCTACAGAATACATAACTTTATAAAATAAAGCCGTGACTGAACTTTTTAAAGCTCAGATTTAACTAGCTATTAGCTAACTGTAACACACTGGCCATCACTAAAGCCAATTTGTGTCACAAAAGTGATGGTATACACATAAAAGTCAACAAAATTTTTGGCAAAAGTGTATTTTAAAAAAATGCTGCCATGCAGTTTTTAAACAAGCTGAATCGAAAATAAATCTCAGAAAACTTGTCAGCACCTATAAACATAGACAAATTGACCTCTCCACCACCCCCTGCACTCATTCTTGCCAAAAGAAAATTACACACAAAAAATGAAATCACTTTCAAACCTATCTGCCAAGCCCACAAGGGGAATTCAGATCACTATTTCTATCTATAAATGTCCATTTTAGCCACTAAAGCAGGAGCTCCAAATATAGAACATTTAATGCCAATGTCAACTCCTAAAATCAGCTCCATAATTTAAAACCTCTGTCACTCCTCTGCTCAATTATATATTGCAACCAAATCCACTTTCAGCTGAAACCCTGTGCATCACCGGCTCTCTATTTTAGACTGGAGCACAGAGATGTTCCTACTAGAGAAACAGGGAGGACCATTGCTGGAGGAGAATGAAGCACCTACAGCAAGCTGCAAATTTAGTGCCACACTGTAATTTTGTAAGACAAAAGTGTTGTCTTAAAACACACAGCTTATGTTTGCAGTCCAATCAATCATGAAATGACAAAATATATTGACAAGGTTCTCAAGAAAACACTTCTCGTGGCTGTGCCCTACTGGGTTACACAATGCAGTGACACAGTGTGAAGAGCTATAAACTTTACAACCTTTTAGGCTGAATGCTTTCTGCCAAGCACAACAGCAGCAACACCAATATACCAGAGAACAGAAAGAATTATCCCTGCTGCTTGGACTATGCTGGTGTCTCTCCGGAACAGTGAATCTCTTCTGTGTCCCCTCTGTTTTCCACCACAAGGAATGTGATTAGTATTATGTGCAATCATGTACCTGACAACTCACATCTCACATTCATTGTGCTCGAGCCTCTCAGGGTGAGTTTATGGCCAGCCTAAGTAAGTGAATGCTCCCTTCTCATGGGAAAATATCTTGATGCAATACTCAGACATTACCAATGCACTGTGAAATAACTGAAGAGCAAGACCCTTGAGAGGACACTTCATCACCCTCCCAAGCACCAGGGAAAGAACAATTTACTGGTGTCTTGGACAGTGCTGATACATTTCCGTATCAGAATAAAACAAATCAGGGATCCAGTCCCTTATTTTCAGCCAGAGCATCCTTTTAGTTTGCATTAAGAAGGAAAAAAACCACAACAAACAAACAACAAAAACAACAGCAACCAAACAAACAAAAAAACCCAAACAAATCGGGTCCAGGCCCTTATTTTCAATCAGGGCATCCTTTAGTTTGCATTAAGAAGCAGAAAAGAAAAAGGTCAGGTAGAAATGATGAGCCATATTAAATCAGTTCAACAGTTGAAATTTGTTTATGGTTACATAATAGGTGCAAAGGGGGGAAACTACCAAGCTGCTGAGAGAGCAACTCACCAGCCTTCTAACAGAAGGAACAAATTAGAAAACTTCAAACCCCCTCCAAATTATTTCAACTGTACATATTTTAACATTTTTTTTAACGAAAGAAAGCAATCCTTTCAAAAAAGAGAAAAGTCAAAAATTGAGTACAACTAAGTTTCTACTAGATTAAGTATAATTGTAGCAACAAATCAAGGGAAAGAAGAGCAACAGGGTTTATATAATAAAATTTGCTCTATTTAAAACAGTGCAACACTTGTGTTGCTACAATGGAATCCCACTCCCACTAGATTTCCATTGCACTTCTGCAAACTAGCATGTGTAGATAGACAAAATAGGAAGTGTTCTTGGATGGAAAGTATAGCATTTAAGGAAACTATGGTTGCTCAAAAAACTAAAGAGATTAGATGTAAAAAGGGTTGTGTAGTGCAAAAACATGGAGCTGAACTTATCATGCTCCAAGGACCACCAGCAAATTTTAATTTTGCATACAAAAAGAAAAAAAAAAGAGAATCAAGTCCTTTAGGATATTTTTATGAAAAGAGAAGGATTAGTGATAAGTACAAGGACTAACATTTGGAATTAGCTAAATATGCCAAAGTGTCAATGATAGTGGAACCAGTCCCAGAAAACCTCTTTTGCTTAATAAGGAAATATAAGGGGCTCCACCTAACAATGAATGTACAATGTAAGCTCATTTCAGAGTATTCTACCCTGTTAACTCATGAAAAATTATCCATTATGAGAAAGTACTACATTAAAATTTATCTTCCCCTTTTGTGTCTTTATCATTTCCTAAATACAAAGTGAAGATGCATAAAATGTATTTGAAGAATGAATACGATGGAACTGATGTATGAGGTGGAATCCCCTGCTACACCAACAAGGTTTGGAAGTTCTTTTATATGCAAGATATCCTCAATATGGAAGAAGAACAACTTGTGAAGTTTATATACCCACACGGGTATTGCATCACTAGGAGGATACTGGACTTGCTGCCAACCCTTGCATGACTGGGCATCCTGGTGTTCTCACTGCCAGCAGGTTCTTACTGGTCTTGAGGCACAGACATCAACTAGAACAAATTCAGATCCTTTCTCTTACTCCAAAAGGGCTGAATTGTCAGAGGGATTCACATGTCAAAAAAAGCAAAGGCGGCCTACCAAAAGTATGCATTCAATGTGTATTTCCTGGTTAAAATTAGACAATTGACATTAGCAGTAAGATTTGGGTCCTACCAAGAACAGTCAGCACCTCAAAAGCAGAAGATGTAATTATCTAGCACATAACAATCCAATAAATGCACAAAAAGAACAGTAAAATAGAAATTGGAAAGTCTTTCAAAGCATGTAACACCATTACCTTAAAAGCTTCTTGGTTTCGTGGGAGGTAACTATGGATTGAGCTTTGAGGAACACCCTGGGATTCACAGCTCGTTCCTCTTTTGCTGCCTTGCATCATTCTTGAGAACCAGGAAGGGTTTATTTGCAATGTCTTCACTTGAGATCATCCAACCGGGTGTACTGCTGTAACAGCTCTTTCCAGGAGCTGCTAGCACTGGAAAGAGTTGCCTGTGGACAGACTAAGTAGGTTTTCCCACATAGTACATCTCCTCTTTACAAATAGTTTCTCAAAATTTATTGGAAAGAAGCACACACAGCTCACCATGCAAACAGCTGTCAATTAAGCCAGAGGGTACAGATAGGGGCAAGCAACAAGTTCCATTTTCCCCTAAATCAAGAAAAGGGATGTGTTAGAAAACACATAAACTGCTAGTCAAATACATTTATCCTGGTATGAGTAACTGTTCAAGGAGATAAAAATGCCATAATATTTAGGCACATTTTCTTCCTTGGCACAGGTGTCTGCTGGAAAATAATCAAGTCATGAAATGTTCTAAGCTCTGCTGCCTTTCCGGTGGTTTAATTCTTTGTTTCTTTTCCTCACCCTTAATATATGTTTTCAAGAAAATTAATCCAACAATTTTGAACTAACATAGATCTACAAAATAAACTGCAGAGTTGGCTTATAAGTAAAATGCTCCAATTATCCCTATGAATAAGTTGTTGAATTTCTCATAATCTTTAAAATATAATAAAAAATATTTTTCTCTGAAAACATGCAGCTCCCTACTTAAAGAGAGAAAGGCAGTTCTTGGAAATGCTGATTTGTGTTGGTTATACATAGACAGATCCAGCAGAAACCAAAGACACTCCTAAACATGGCAATCTATCTGCTTCTTATAGAGAAACTTTGGGATAAGAACAGTGGGAAAGGCAAATGGGAGAAGTGTAACAAATCAGCAAAGGTATAGCTGATGAGAGACGTGGATCTCATCAGTGACACACCAAACCATCGGAACCCTGATCCCTGTCACAAATAAAGAGGTATGATCAGAGGTGCGATGACGCTACCCTGGAAGCTCACAACTACTTCTGAGTGGAGTGCAGGCCCAAGTATAGCAGCACTGCTTGGAAAATGAGCTGCAAACTTCCTTTAAGTTGTTCAAATTTTTTCCAATTGCCAAATTCAACTGGTAGTTTTACACGGAGTTACTTTCCAACTTTGTTGATATCAGAGACCAACTTCTTTAATGCTCAAATAGCGTGGTGATGAGCAGGCTATAAAACCTGAGAAAGGATTAGATAGGCCAGCCTTGTGTGACCAATAACAAAATTTCCTTTAATTTGCTGCCAAACCCAAGAGAATCTGAGGACCAGTGCAGTCAGGAATATCACAAGAAACAACATTTCCAGAAGGAAAATAGACCTGCTACTTCTCATTAAAAAGGAATGTACGTAAAAAGAAGTATTGCAGCATTATTTCCTAAAAGAGCACCCAAGACTCCAGACCCGTTTGTTTTGAACTGATTTCATCTCTCTGGTCCTCTGGGACTTCCAGACGTATTGACAAACGAAACTGGTCTGACTACTCTGGCATCTTGGCATGTAATCACTTAAAACAGAGACACATCCTAACTTGTGCGAAATTGAAACATTTGTTGGAGAATAATTAGTTCCTTAGCCCAACAATGCTTGGCAGATTTTTCTCATTAGTTGAGAAAAATGATTGAGGCAGGCAGACAAGCAAGCAGACTTTGTCAGGCATCCTGTGAAAATAATTTGGACCACACACTTGGCTGCAGAGCCAGATAACGTATGTCGTTCTTTGCTATCTTAACAGGTAGGATTAAAAAAACCCAACACAACAAGACAAACCCATCTGGCACAAGAAAACTGAATTGAGAGGACTTTTCACATCTTCTAGTGCAGCTCTTCTGTGTTCTCGGTACGAGCCACAGCGATCGAGTCATACAGTGTTAGGCCCCAGCAAATCACTTATTTTCTTTTGTATTTCCTA
The DNA here is from genome assembly GCA_035583185.1 of Anabacerthia variegaticeps. Classification (NCBI taxonomy): domain Eukaryota; kingdom Metazoa; phylum Chordata; class Aves; order Passeriformes; family Furnariidae; genus Anabacerthia; species Anabacerthia variegaticeps. The sequence goes on from JAWWEW010000017.1 coordinate 9,407,723, forward strand.
TTGTGCAGTCAGCACCAGAGCTGAAAATATTCATTGTGAGTCACAGGCTGTGCAGGTCCCAGAACAATATTTTCAGAGTGTTCATGCTGGGATAGCCAACTGTGCTTTCCTTCTCCAGGGATGTTTTAATGTGCAGAGCATGTTCAAGGCAAACTGAGATTCAGAAAATATCAAATCACCACATGTTTTAGTAGGCTGTACAACTTCCAGACATGTTTCCTTTCTGCAGTCCTTCCAGAAATCAGACTACTCACAACAAAGACAAAACTCAGGGTGCCACGTAACTTAACTATACCAAACCAAATTCCAGAGAATTCATTCAATAAAGTAACTATTCACTATTTCAAGTTAAGCATTCAGATATCAATGCAACTAAATCAGGCACAGAATATAGCTAAAAGATTTTTGACATCCAGGCATATCAAGAACTTTTGATCTCTGTATTTTACATTATTTCAGTGTGAAAGCAAATTTGGGGGTTTAACATGAATCTACAAAACAGATTGGCTGGTCAAACTATCAGATGTAAATAGATACGTTATAATTTATAAACTTCAATTTATGAAATAATTTTCCAACAACTTTTACATATTTCCCATGTCTGCCTGCAGCCTTTCAGTAGCCATTTGGCCTATTATGCTTAGATAATCACCTGGAACTCCTTCCTGGGAAAGTTCCCAAGTCTAGACACTCAAAATCACATATGTTTCCAATTATAAGAAACTATTACTATAAGGCCAACATAAATCTCCTACATCAACAATCAGTTGCCAATTATATCACATTCCACAATAAGCTTTCTTACTATAACTAATTTATAGAATGCTTGGCCTAGAAAATCAGTAAAATTAGGAGAAAAGGAGAGGTAAAAATATCAGACCTTGACATCAGAGTGAACATTTGAACCCAAATGTTAGCTTTGTATGGAAAAAAAGCTGCCATGAACTGGATCAACAGAACTATAAATCGTACAATATAAAAAGCTTCATTGTGCAAACAACGATGACTGTTCTCCACAGCATCCATCACAGTCAGTCCTTCACCATGCACACTGAATTCTGTAAACAAAGATGTAGCAAAAATATTAGTGTTTTTTTGTCTTGCTCTGTTACACATCCACTACACAAGCAGCCAGAAGTGCAGTAAGGCTGTTTTGAACAGTGCAACAAAATCCAATGGGATCTGCTCCACTTTCTGTCCATCACTTTTAAATGCTTTTACCATGATTGTAAACAGCAACTTTCAAAAATCAGCTGATTTTTAGGACATTCTAGAAAACAAAGATGATTCAAAATGAGATTAGTGGGAAAACAGCCTCTACCAAAACCAATTGCATATAGGAGAACTGACATTTTACTCATACATACAGATCACACTTTGAAGGACCACTGAAAACACTTGTATTTTACCTGAAGGATTAGAACATTTTCCCTTTGCATTTCCCATTGTGTGGATTGATTCATCTGCTTTCTATAACCAAACAATATTACCTCAATGTTTATGTATATCATTAGACTAATTTAAGTATCATAGAATTCTTTACAGGAAATTTTTGAAGTGGAAACACTGTAATTTGTGTGTATAAATTGTGAATTTGTTCTGAAAAAGATAATTTTCCCCAGTTTACAGATGGGGAAGAATATCCAGCAATACAAGGACTGAAAAATTTGTTTCCAGAACTAGTGATTTCTGAAAATTACACCCCCCTTCCCAGGCAAATCAAACAACCTTTTCAAGCTATCTGTTATCAAACACGTTAATCTGTTTTGTTGACAGTATCTCATAAAGAAAGCATTAAATGCAAGCAACAAAAAACTTTGCTCTTTTTCTACTTGTTGTAGCTCTGTTCTGACTAGTAAGTAAAGTTGATCAAGAATTTTTGTGTAGTCTACCAATTCTGAAAGGGAAATCCCAGGTCCTGCCCAGACATTTTCATTACAATAATAATTTCAGCACAAAGTCCAACTGAGATTTGATCTAAACAGGAACAAGAGCTTCAAGACTCTCCTTTGTTCTATTCACATTATTTTGGTTGAGATTTATGTATCGTTTTCTACTGTAATGTTTCCCTTTGCACAAATAACCAATTTTCAGTAATGGAAAAATAGGTCTAACTACATAAACCATGGAGGTAGTGCAGCCGACTTGGACGTGGGAAGCTAAAGCTCAACTACTGACTGGATTGATATTTACAGATTGGAACACCCAAGGAGAAATGCAGAAAGGAAGGCTCAGACCCCACCAGCCAGCAGGTAGGATGCTTAAGCCACCAGCTGTCGAGCAGAATTGCAGCTCCCCCAGGTGACACTGGGAGAGATCCCAAAGCCTTGTGAGAACCCTGCTCAAGAGCACGCTAGCTAACCAGGAAGCATCTCTCCATGGTTCAACTGAAACTTTTCTGAGACTTTTGTCCTACTAAGTGTGGAACAAATTCATTTCTGATGTTTAGAAACCTGCAGAAAGTGCTTTGCTAATGCCAACTACACACATTTTGGCACGTACCAAGCTCAGGAAGCTGTGATTTATCCCATTCTTTTGCCATAAAGGACAGCATTATGGAACAACTTCTGTAGTCCAATTACAAAGGTGACAGAGTGTAGATCTGCAATTTGAGGAAAAAAATGACAAAGGTTAAAAATTTGGACCGTCATTTGGAATCCAAAGGAGATTTTCACGTGTGTTCCTCTAGAACTCTGCTGCTGGAACACCTCAGCATCCACTGTTGTCATCACTTGCATCAAAATAAAGGAACAAGGAGAGCAAAACTTTACAAATCTGTCTTCTGAACTTACCAGAATAAAGAGTAGTGTGTGATTGCATTTATTTAAGTTCAACACATTCCTGGCATTCTGATGAAAGTAAAACAGTCTAGGGAAAACTTACGCTTGTTAAAATGGCTAAAAGTATTTTTTTTCTAAATACCATCAATTAAAGAGAAAGTTGGTCAGAATTTTAATTCCAATAACACTTGAGAATCAGAAATACTTCTGATAGATGGAAAACACATAGCATTAAGGCTGAAGTTCTTCTCCTTCCCAGTCATTAAGAGAATTTTGTTCCTTGGAGCAAAGAAGTCAGCTTAATAACACATTGGTTAGAAATTTCCTGGCACAAGACTTAAAGTTATAGCAATACAAGGAATATTATCTTTCATTAACAGAATTTTCCACAATATTTTCAGTAAAGCATGGGAGTTAGGAAGGAAAAAAAATTAATTTGGACAGAAGTCCCAAGGTCAAGTCCTGTTTTTTAACTCCATATTTGAGGTCTTTAATCTTCAAAGTATGGAGGTGTCAGTCAGCACATACATTTCAGTTGAAAGGTCCATCAGTAGGGAAACACAGAGAGCAGTTATTCCCTTTCATACCTCAGAAATGATCTACACTCCAAAGAACTCTGAAGAGCTCCCATGTTGATGAGACTGCAATAATAAAGAAGTACATTTTGTGACCATTAACTATGGAGCAGTGTACATTCAATTTCATCCTCCATTCTTGCTTTTGAAGTGGAGATCTCCTCTGGGTTAATGTATCTGGTTGTGTAAGTGACTGGCTCATTTGAGGTTTAGCAAAGAGCACCTAGAAAAGCATAGATGCAAATGAATCGTGTCAAACAAATTAGTTTTCCCCCAAACAAAGGACGGTTTTAGAAGTCACAGTTTCTCGGTATTATTGTCAGATTAAACTCAGTATAACTACAAACCAAACAATTATCAGAATGCTAATTTCATGGATAGCACAGTAATTCACCTCTTTTCTCATTTCTTAATTACTCACCTTATAACACCACATAGTATTACTGTTTACCTTCAAGCAATTCCTGAAAACAACACTGTGTGAGGCAGAGATGCTCTGAGGTGGTTTAATGACATCTTCAAAGAGTAAAGACTTGACTTGGTAATGAAAAAGAAAATTCATGCTTAACCTGAAAAAAAAAAAAATTAGATTAATCATTTTAAAGAAAAACACAGTTGTTTTTTATGTTTTAAGAACTTCATATGCTGGATAGTTTTGCATTATGTACCTCACTTCTGTGAACAGCTTAAAACTTTATGTACTTTGAGGCACTCCAATTAACTTTTTTCAAGTTTATGTTCTAGAGGAAATCCCCTAAACATCTAAGGAAGCCCCACTTTTCTGACAAGTGACCTAGTATTTCATAAATCCCCCCCCCCTATATATAGTGCTTAATACTAAAGCAAAATGACTAATGGCTAAATCCTATTGATTTCCAGTTAAATATGAACTTCCACCTACCAGAATTAGTTTTGAAAGTATTCAGATACCCAAAAATACAGATCAGTACCTATCTGGATTTTCAAATGTAAATAATGGTCTAGACCCTAATACATTTCAAAAGAAACTAGATACCTTGCTTAGTTAGACCCTTCTGAAAATTCTAGAAGATGCCTGCACATAGGAATTTTAATTCTGATGTTTCCTACCCATGAATGCTTGATTTAACATGCATTACTTTGAGCACCATTACTCAGTTTCCAGCATTTAAATTGGTAAGTCTGCAGTACAGATATCTGCATATACTGTATTACTGCTGTACCAGCTACAGGCAGCTGATTATTTTTTAATGATACAGAGAATTAGGTTATGACACACAAATAAAGCAGCAAAATCTCAAAAACTTTAATTGACAGAAAGAACTGTTGTTGGGCGGCTGGGGGAAGGTGGTTGTTTTGATTTTCCAACCCCACAGAAATGCAATATTTAGTAACAGCATGTGACAATTGCCTTGGCAGCATTTCCAGAAACTGCAAACATGCCCATACCCCACCCACTGTGTCATTCAACACACACAGCCCTCCGACACCAAGGACCTCAGACAGCGAGAACTGTAAGGATGGATCCTCTGCCCAGCGGAGGCAGATAGGATTTTATCACTGAATTACACTTAATAGAAACATTAATTGGGTTACCTGCAAGACACAGCATAAGAACTGTTAAAAAGAAAGGTGGGATAAAATAAAAAAATGCTGCACTGATGTATCAGTAACCATAACACAATCGGGGATAATTTGTGACCCAATTGAGAAACAGAGGCAGGGACATAAATATTCCAAGTGCTGTATGAAACATTAGACACACACCTTATTAAAGATGATGAGATTTGTGTCTCTAATTTGGCCTGAAGTGCACAAAATGTCCTATCCTCAAGTATTTCTGCAAGTACATTATTCAAGTTCTCAGGAAAGGAAGAAGAAGAGTGCAGATTATGTGGCCTGGGATGAAATGAGCCATTCATCAATAAATACAGCAGCAGCAGGAATAAGCGATAATCAGAATTGTGCACAACTAGCAAGTGAAATCAGAGAGAAAAAGGTGGAAAAGGTGATGGTAAAGATACACAGTTAACACGAGACAAAATAAACAATAAATAGGGAGAGGCACAGCCTGTGAAAAAGTGTCATTCAACAGCAGTAACACACTACCCTTTCTATGAAGAACTTCTTCCTAATGTCCAACCTAAACCTCCCCAGGTGCAGCCTAAGACTGTGCCCTCTTGTCCTACTGCTGGCTGCCTGGGAGAAGAGACCAATCCCCACCTGGCTACACCCTCCTTTAAGGGAGTTGTAGAGAGTGATGGGGTCTCCCTTGAGCCTCCTTTTCTCCAGGATAAACACCCCCAGCTCCCACAGTTGCTCCTCACAGGACTTGTCCTCCAGACCCTTCACCAGCTTCATTGTCCTTCCTTGGACCTGCCCCAGCCCCTCAATGTCCTTCCTAAACTGAGGGGCCCAGGACTGGGCACGGCACTCAAGGTGTGACTTTACCAGTGCTGAGTACAGGGGAAGAATCACTTCCCTACTCCTGCTGGCAATGCTATTCCTGATGTTAGCATTCAGCTGGTTTCACTGTAGACTGGAAAATCCCACAGGCTCTGATGGAGGACAGGTTCACCTCTCAGGTTACTATAAATAGAAACAAAAGTCACCCTGTTACAAACACCCTACAGCAGTCTGAGAAAGAAGACAAACAGGCAAGCAGCAGGAGCATAAACAGATGCATCAAGCAGAAAAACCTCCCAGAACAATGCAGAAGGTTACACCTTTCCACTTCCAGAGAAAATGCCTAAGTCATCCTGGATTCCTGCTCAGGAACCTGCCACTTCCACTAGAGCAAACAGACATTCATGACGTGCCCTGTATTATTCATAACACCGAGATTAGAAAGCTTCTGGGAGGAGACAAGTATACCCTTCGTCTGCGAGATCCCTCGGAGACTTGGGTGCTGAGTGGAGGAGAGCACTCAGCATGGCACAGGAGCTGGCAGACTAAATTGGGTGGAAAAGCAAATGACACAAAGCAAAGGCCCCACTCAGACGTGCTTTGTCAGGATAAGGCTCAGATGTGAATTCATGCAGCTCTGAGGCAGGAGCACAAACATCTGTTAGGCACAACAGGCTCGACTAACTGATGGGAGGCAGCTTCTATAAACTGTTCCAACAGTGAAAAATAGCTTCCAGACAAGATTCAACTTTCTAGGAGAATTCCCCATGGGTCTAGAAATCACTGCATGACATGTCATGATATTATATCAGCAATTCACTAGTCCTAGTATGGCAATTCATATAGGTGGGTATGGAAAGAGCAAACACTTCAGTATGGGGGCAATATCTCAAACAGCTAGAAATACATTAAAACAGCTTTTAATTACCTCTGTTCTTATACCAGGATGAGGTTTGGCCTGTATTTAGTTAAGATGGCTTACGGAAATTTTTTCCTTCTAAACTTGCATGGGCTAGGGAGTCTGAACTTGAGACAGAATAGATATTAAAGCAACACCCTTTAGACAGGATGCACTATTGTTCACAAGAATTTGTGAACATTTTGAAGCTCAGGATGGGCCTGGTAAGAATTCTCGACATCTGGTTATGTCTGAGTCCAACATCACTTAGGTCTGAGCCACTGGGATTTTCACAAAGCAGCTGCAAAATATTGCCTGGCTGCCCTCCAGCTCCTAGGACTCGGAGGACCGTGTCTGGCAGGACAGACCATGCGATGTGTCTTCACAAAAACGTGCTGTAATTATGAGAAATCACTCACAAGGTAACTGCATAAGAGAAACAGTGGGAGACATGCAGGACAGTGAATTTCAGAACCATATGAAGACATTAATCAGCATAAGGAATGAGCTTCAGGGTCAGTACAGACAAAAAACCAAAGTAGCCAGAGAATAGCAGAAAAAGAGTCATTTCAGCTGATATAAAGAACTCGGAAACAGCTCTCAGATTATAATCACAGAGGATGGGTGAACAGCCTTTGGTGACAGCCACTACACACAATTCTCCAGATGAAGAGCTCCTCATCTCACATGCTCCTGTTTTAGGGATACATGCCAATAAATTGTGGCAAACATTTTCATAATTTTGCTTTTAAACACAACTGAAAGGCAAGTAAAGCTAAAAGTAAAAATGAAAAATAGAGAAACCACCATTCTTATTTTAGAACTTACCTGCCAAACCTTTGTCCAAAATTTATGTGTCCACCAACATCTGTTTAATGTTTAGCATTAAAAATACTTTTGAAATTTTAATTACTAACATTGGAAAAACTAGTGACAGGGAACCAGACAGTTTAATTTACCCATGAATGCAAGCAGTGGGCAGCAACATGAAATAATTTATTTCAAGCCTAATCCTGGGGGAAACATTTTTATGAAGAACAAAAACCAGAAATCTTAAGTTACTGATATTTACTAGTGGGGCAAATCAATTTAAAAATTGTTTAAAAAATACTGAAAAGTATCTTGACTACTATGAGAAATTCAAAACATTTTTCAAAGATACACAAGCTCAACTATAACTTAATGTAAACAAAAAAATTTTTAAAAAAGTATTTAAAAAAAATTAATTAAAAAATTGGCTGAACAAGTAGACTAGTAAAATGTTTAAAAGATAAACTGCTTTGTCAGCCCTGATCTAGAACCAAAGCACAGAGGTGGCTCCTGGCTCCCTCCGAGGTGAGGGTCAGAAAGCTGATGCCCACGTGTCCTGGTCTGCCCTGGCAGAGAGAGCTGGGGCACAAGTCCCCACATAGTGCTTGAAGGTGGAACTGCCAGGAGAGACAAAGACCCTGGGACAGCAAAGGCCCCACACCTTTACAGGACCGATCTGTCACAGACATGGGTTTCTTTGAAAAGAAGCAACAGTATTTGCTGTGAGGATCAGCAGCTGAATCTAAAATGAAGCTGGTGCTGCCCACTCACATTTGTTTTAAAAATCACTAATAGTGACCCACAACAAGAGCAGGTTTGCACACATAGCTCCAGTTAATTTCATGTTTCCATACCTGTTCTTCTATCGCTATTACTAATTACATCCTTGAGCATATTCCTGCCATAATAATGATTTTGCTCATCTCCTTTTGGCCAGGGAATGTTGCAGCAAATTCCATCGCTTGGCTTGTGCTATTACGGTTTTTCTTGGGGCATCTCTGCCTTGCCAAAAGATTCCTGCTGTCTCAGCTCAAGCAGAGACCTTGGGAGGAAAAGGCAAATTGGGATAGTGAAGACAAACAGGACCACTTGTAACAGAAGCAGAAGAAAACTTCTTGACAAGATGAAATGATCACCCTTCATTTGGGGGGGAAACGTTCCTAAAAAACAAGGAAACCAATTTCTGCTTAAATGAGACTTGGCACAAGTGTTCCATGAGATATGTTTTGGAAACACCGACCGTCTGAAAGGTGAGCAGTGCAGTCACCAGGGCCTATTGATTTCTTGCTGCAGCCTTGGTTCTCTAGTCACCTATATTTCCACGAAAGACTGATGCTAAAAAACCAGATCATTTTGTGAAGGATTTGGACCTGGCCAAACCCTGCAACACCTGGTTGGCTCAAATATTGAATATTTCTTGTGTGGGGATTTTGTCAGTAAGATGCAATGCAAGCATTTTCTAAGCACATCTAATGTGTGCTACTTTCAAGAGATTCTTTTTTTTCAATGAAAATACAAAATAGATTAAAATAAAGCAGGAAAATAATTTCCTATGCCATTTGAAAGTTATTCTGATCCTTGCTGTTTACTGCAACAGTTAGGACAGATGTTCCAATTGTCTTGGGGAGCCTTTGTGTCTGTGTGTGTTTTATTTTTTGTGATGGTTTAGGTTCTGAGGGCTTTGTTTGTTTGTTTTTATCCAAGTTTTGCCTTAATAGCTGATGTGGTTGGTTCCCTATGGCAGCAACATACAGAACAAGATAGAATTAACCCTGTTAATCACATGGTACTGCTGCAGTTCAATCACATTGTAGGATGCAGACAAGAAATGTCATAACAATCCTCCGAGTCAGTTTATCAAAGAACCATTTAATCTAACATACATTAAACATCAGCCACTGAACATAAGTTCATGCTAATTTCAACTTAATTGGAATCACAATGCAAATGCCAGCTCCTCTACCTTGCTATAGGTCGTCTAGATGCAAAATTAAAACTGCAGATAAGTATGTTTGATTTAAAAAACACACCACAAGAGAAGAATGAACAAAAATGGGTCCTCTCTGCCCAGAGCTCTATGTGGGTAACTCCCTGCTGGAGAGACCAAGGGCTGCAATTTCCCGGTAGACAACAAAATTTGGCTCAATGGCCCATCCCTCCAAGTTTTTACATATAACTGGACAGAGTGCCTCCAGGTAACTGGATTCAGGATTAAAGTAGACTAGAACAACTTCATCTGATGTGGTCACATTGCAATTTTCTTCAGGTTCTTTTTCTGATTTACTCTAGAGATAATGTAGTGTCACATCAACATCAGTTCATACCATTGGAATTCAAAGGAAAATATTCTAAAATGGGGTAATGGTAATAAAAATTGAACACTGATTCATTTAAGTAAAAGCTATTTCAGAAATAAAACCATGTTTAACATCTCAACCTAATTACAAAATTAAAGAATTAAATGTATGGAATATGTTTGGAATTTCTCTAGGGTTTAATAATATTTTTCCTAGACTCTATATGGACAATTTCACCAGAAAATATTGCACGTAACATACCTGAAAAATCATAGTCCAATATGTTGAGTCGCAGAATAACATCAAATTTAGCTTCTATGCAAATAAGCCTAAAGGAAGAGAGACTAAAACTGCACCACTGTACGATGTGATCTGGCTACATTGCACAAGTGAGATGGGCAATAAAATCAGACCTGTATTAATAATAAATAATAATGGGCAGGAGCTGACCTATGAAGATTTGCCTCAGAAAAATCCACATCAACCTAAACCAGATGGTTCCCTGTTCCTTCGCCTGTGTGATGTGTGATACTGTGAGCAGGCACCTCAGACACAGTGAACTGTGACAGCAGCACTGACCTCCTGCTACCACCACAGCTCAGCAAAACCTCCTGAGAGACAAAACTCAAACAGTCCCGTGGAATTTCCATGCACTCATTCTAAAGCTTCAGCCATCAGGCCTTTGGCCTGGTGGTGGTGGTGATTTGTGATTTTAGGGCCTGAGAGTTATAGCAAATCACTGCGTTTGTGACCCGTGCTTATTTACGACCAACTCCAAATCAATGAAAATCTTAGAGAAGATACACTGGGTGCTCTCTGAAAGAGTAGGAGTGCAAAGATAAAATAAAGTGCATTTCATGGTGCATTAGTAACTGTGATGCAGTAGTTAATCCCTTATAACACAGTCACAAGTGCAGCCACTGCTTTCTGGTACACTTGCCAAAGAAACTAAGTGTTAATAATAGGCTATTTCACTATTGCCTCTGGTTCAAACCATTGCCGGAAGGCAGAAGGAAGCTTTTAATTATTTTTTTTTCATGAATTATAAAATCTGCAAATTATTAGAGTGCAAATTAACAAGTTTCTACTGTGTCTAGTTTATGTATATTTAAATCCTACTTTATTGGTTCTTAATTAAATACATATAAGGACCCTCAGTTTGAAACAGTACTACACTCTCCTAATCCCTTCATTATTTTCTTTACACAGTCCTTTTCTGATTTCCCATTTCAAATTGTTTCCTTTGTAAGCATTTTAAAACTAGCTTTTACGATTTCTACTTAAAACAAGTAAAGGGCTTTTCTCATTGCAAGCACTCTAGGATATTCATTCATCCTAATAGAGCCTCCTTCCTTGCAAGTATTGTTTCTAAATACAACACCGAACTTGAAAGGCATACAGACTTTGTTATAAATGATCAAAGAAAACTGCATCAGAAGCAGAGAAGAGGTCAGATGAGAAGGGGGTAATGGACTTTGTTTGGACACAGAAATGAATTTCTCAGGTATAAAAATAGTTTTCAAATCAATGATAAACCATGTGTATAATTTAGTTCAAATTCAACATGTACCTTTGGTTGAAGAAAAACAATGAAGCAAAAGGTTCAGAAAAGTCATTATTTCTGAAACACCTGCATTCTTTCAGGGCAGACTGTGACAAACAGATGTTGGCCTTCCTACACATTGCCATGATTGCCCAGACATTCCAAGGGCCTTTCTAAGCAGGTTTATACTCTGTGCCAAGATGTACATCCTGCAATTTCTCCTCTTACCGGTGATTTACTTGGTCTGACAACACTTAACTTATTCACTGGGCTAGAGGCAGAGCAGGGTGATGGACACCCATCACTTTCTTACTCCAGGCTTAACTTCCCTTCAGATCTAGCAAAACTGTTCATGTACATCACCTCCTAAACAATTAAATAACATATTTTTGCTAATCCATTGGCTTTGTCAAAAATTGAGTGGCTGCATGAGGAGCTCTTCCAGCAGCACTAGAATAGGTTTAATGCCCAGGCAGAGGAGAGGGAGCAGCAGGAAACAATATTTTCAACCAGATGAGCTGCAACTGCAGGAGTATGTTCAAGGTTGTTCACCTACAGCTTAGGTACAGTGCAGAGATCAGTATTAAGAGAGTGCTCTTGGAGACAGACACCCTATTTGCAGACCTTGTTCTAAAGGATGTATACTTTTGTTTTCTGAAATAGCAACAGCTAAGTTTGGAAAATCTGTATGTCACTACTATTTTTTTCTTGCATTTCATGTAACTGTTTGTAAAAGTGGAGAAGATAAGTTATTTCATGAATAAAATCATTCTTCTATTCCTAAATTATCTATAAACAGAATGATTTTTTATAAACTCATGGATTATTCATGTATAAAAATCCTGTATTCAAATATATTACTGCCTACAGTCTGTTTGTTTACTACATGCTGCTCTTACAGCTTCGACTATTTATGTCATACCCAATTGTAAATCACATGGTATTGTTTCTGATCCAGTGCCGGATGAATGAAAATGTTATAAAGGAGAAAAAAAATGAGAGACTTTACAATGAAGATGAAGTATTTTCAGAAGGCACCTTTCAGAGAAAAGATACACTTAAAGTCTCATATATGCAAATATAACTCAAGAAAAAGACAAAGGCAGGGTAAGAAATCCTCAATCATTCAGGCAGCATAATAAGTTTTTGCAGTATTCATGTAAGTCCAACTCTTTTGCTTCTTTCTAGCAGGAAACACATATGTTGAATGAAGTACAGTAATACTTAGGTCCCCAGAGCTCAAATTTAAATCCTTTACACACAACAAAAATAAAGTGGGGACTGAAATGGGAAAACTGCAATCTGTTGTTGGTTTGCAGAAGCTTCTGCTCAATTCATTTACTGAACAGCAAATCTTCTGCACTACAGCATTAATGAGAATAGATACAAAAAGATTTCAAACTTAAACAAAGAAATGGCTCCTACTTTAGGGTATTTTCAAGCATTTCCCAGAGATTAACATATGAGGCAGATGCTCAAATACCAGCACACAATACTTTAATTTAGTTCAGCATCTCTGCAGGCAGTGGCTTCTCTATTATAGCTAGTTCCCAGAACACAAGAGAATGGTATTGCAGGGCACTTTTAGATTAAAATCCCCAAATAAGCTGTTAGACTTTACACACATCAATCTTTTGTAAGTACAATAAGGCAGATTTAATTGGTTTTACTTTCATTTTATAACAAAAGTTATTGTCTATTATGTAAGAAAGCTATTTAAAAAAAAAAAAAAGATCCAGGAAAAGGATTAGAAAGCAATTCCATAAGTGATAGAATAGGGGCAGAGAGTTATTATGGAGTAATGTCAGCAAGTGCATCGCTAAGGTTGTTTGCTCAATGCCAAATAATCATCTTTGGAAGTTGAAATAATAAACTTAAATAGTTTCAAATTAAGTCTTGCAAGAAACAGAGGAGTTATTGAAGCAGCAGAGGAAATTGGGAAAAAAAAAAACCTACTACATAAAATGAACCCACATAACAAATATTAACATGATGACAATGAATGTTTTATCTAAGCTAGTGAGGATGAATAATGCCTGGCTAATAACTTGACTGGCCTGATCTGCAAAGCTCAGAATGGAAACTGATGTGTTTGAACACATGGTGCCAGTGTGAACCCCAGTCAAGCCTGAAAAAAACATTTACAAGCTGGTCTTCTGTTGATTTTCTGTGAACACTGCTTCAGACGATGTGAATTTCTGGAGTTAGAAAGGATGCCTGACAACGTGGATGAGTGAACATTGTGAACATTCAATCTTATTTACAGCTGTGCAGTTATTTAAGACTGTTCTACACACTTTTATCCTGTTGCACTGCTAATGCTCAACACGGTCTCTCCAACAATACCCACACATCTACATGTAAAAATACTCCAGCTCAAAGCCCCAAGCACTTCAGCTAAGGAAGAAGGTCTGTAGCTCTGAGTTACCTGCCCTTTCCCACAGAGGACCAAACAGAACACACACAGATATATGCAGCTGTATATTTGTCACAAGAGTTTTAACCTTTTGCTGGGCAAAACAACAGTAAGTGAAGTCACAATTTCTGAGAACGTTATCTAAAGTGAGAAAATATTAATTAAAAAAAAAAAACCCAAACAACCAACAAAACCCACAAAAACCTCTGCCAAAAAGAAAACTGCATTAAAAATTGTATGTATTTCAACATCTTTCTACCAGAAGGTTTCTAAGCTCTCTGTCTGGAATGCTGGTCAGGTCCAAAAAGGGCATGCAGATGACAAGACCTGAAAATCTGAGCTTTCACTTCAGTAAAGAAGTTTCCATAAAGTTCTGTTTCACCTAATTATAGACCTCAGACCCAATGTGGAACAAATTAACATAGCTCTGTAACTTATTGGACAGCTGACCTTCCAGTGACCTACCAGAGTAATAGAGTTTCAAGAGTGAAGTTTTCCGTACTCAGATATCCATAAAAATGTTACTTTCAGAATGCTTCATTTACTTCTGTCTATTCCATATCTGAAATTCTGACAATATTTTTTTTATTGTTCACCTCCTGAGGGGTAACATAACTCTTGCTCTCTGACTTCTGTCTCTGGTATGTTCCTCTCTCCAGCCAAATGGGTTGCCTCCTCCTCCTCCTCACAGAGCTTACAAAGATGTCTGTGCACACTCTTCCTCCCTCTTTGGCAGTTCTGCTGGCTCGAACTTCCATAGCAGGAAAGTCACTTCACTAATAAATCAAAGAGCTCTGGAAGAGGTGACTCATCACCTTCCTGTAAGTGGTTAAAATAAAAATGGTCTATGGTCATTTCTGTGGTCTCCACTGTTCCTTTATTTAAGCTCAACTCCCCCCATCCCCATCATGTAGATTTTATCATCTCCCTGAGTTATTTGCAGCTTTTAGTGCAACATATTAAATCTTTTTTGCTTGCCTTTGTCATGTCATTTGATCCTGCTTTTCTCTTATGTGCTGCATTCAAAGGTCTCCTGTGTCATTGAAGTCCCTTCCTCTATTACTATCTCACCAGGGGCCACATCATGGAAGGGAAGTCACTTAGAACATCCCTCTTTTTTTCTGATTACCAGATCTGGATGTGTTATGCAACAAAACCCAAACATCCCCAACACATAGTGAGTTTCCTGCCAGCCTTATGGCAGGACTGTATATGCTTCCAAACGTGAGCCTACCACCTCCACAGTGCATTTTGATCATAGAAATCCACAGCAAACAATACATTGCATGTGTGTACATATGCATGCTATGACCAAAGTGTCACACAGCTATGGGAAGAGAACTGAGTTTTGGTCACATTGTAGGTGCAGGGTTGTAGCATCCAGCCCCTGAGGGCATCCAGAACAGGCTGCATAGCTGTGGGCAAGAGGGTAGGCACCACTGTTCCACAGAAACAGCAAAATAGCTCTGCAGATAGAGTTGTGCTTATGAAAAAATTAATTCCTGATCTAAAATAGAAAGCAACCTTTTTCTTTTCCAAATTTCACAAACCATCACAATCCTTTATTGACAATACAGGCTCCTGAGCTGCCTCACTATTTAATGGCTCCAAATTCTCTCAGAGTTAAGTTTTACTACTACAATACCATCTGCTAGTGCATATATGCCACACAAATTCCTCAGGAAATGAGCAGAAATGCTTCCAAGCACAAAGCTCCATACTGGAGGATTCCCATGCAGAGTGCCCTGAACTTGCACTGAGTGGTCTAATGCACTTTCTCATGGTCAGGCTCAGAAGAGGAACATCATTAGTTCATTTCTGAAATCGAGATCTTATGTTAAAGCACAACCAAACAAAACTCCAGCATACAAAAGAAAGTTTGTAACATCACAGCAAAGATTTTTTTTCATGTTTGCTTTTACTGAACTGAGATCAGTATTTTTAAGTTGAAGAATTATGTGCATGAAAGTCAAGCCAGGCAGAAAAAAATGTTCTTAACAATGGAAATTGTGAGCCAAATCCTTAACTCTTCTTGGCCCTGCATTCCAGGAAAGTGAAACCTGTAGCTATCTGTTCCTAAAGAGAAAGCCCAACTGCACTGCACATCTCAGTCTTGAGAGATACAGGGATTTCCAGGGGCCAGAGGACAACATGCAGCTTAGGCCTGGAGCTGTCCTAGCTGCCATGGGTCAGATTTGCATCCCCCCTGCCAAGGACACAGAAAAGCATCGTGAAAATATACCTGTGCCCTTCATCATGCAGTGCCAACTCCCTTCAGCCCAGGCTCTGCTTCTCCTGGCCTTCAATCCTGACACTGCTGCTCCATTCAGGTTCTCTTTGCTTTGGGGATTTAGCCAACCCTTTAACACTTCTTGGATTTGGGGGTTTAAAAGAATCCTTTAGCATTCCTTTCCATCTTCCCAGATTTGTATGGTTTATATTATTTATCTTTTCCACTTGATTAACCAGCTGAAAAATCAATAGCAGTGTATTTTATCATAGTTTCCGAGGAGCCCTCTGTGGTGTTATGCTGCTATTTTAGGAACTATAGCAGTTTTTGAATCTATACAAGTAGTTTGGCAAGCTTCTTTTTCTCCCTTTGCCCTCCCTTTTGCTTTGGACACAACACAGAAATCTTTCTGTGGCTCTGCATGGTGAAAATTGATATAAAACAGCTTGGTCAGTTTTATATACTTTCTCTTTTTTTCTGTTAAGAAAGTTAATACCACGGAAAAAACTGGTCAGGAGGATCAAATGTTTATGCAGGACGTCATGCTGCTTTGGTGTGCCAGCTCTCCAAGAGTCTATAAGGAAGCCAGCCAGACGTGCTCTGAAGCCTGCACCCTGACCCCAGTGACCTTTCAATTTTTCAAAGTTTATCTAGCCCCATCCCAGCAGTACTTGCATGGAAACCAATCCCCCTGCTCCTGGATTTTTGGCAGAAGGGGACTTCCTTCATATGGAAAAGTGTTTAATACCAATTTAATGGTCTGTCTAGCCACTGTAAACCCCCAACCCCCTCCCTGAGTCTCCCACTGGCAAGAAACTGTGAAATAATATGCTTGAAATAGCCCTAATTATTTTCCTCAGTGTGATAGTTGTTTTTCTAATAAGCAATTTTTTGAAAAGCCATAGAGCAGAAACCAGCAGCTACAGAGTTGGATGTCATCTTTAATGCATTCCTTATATACATATATATAATTTTTTCTTTTCATAAAAAAAACTTGTTTTTTTCATTATCTACTCTCTTATACATTTGCATAGTCAGGAGTGGGCCCCAGCAGAATCCAAAAGACTTTCCATTCAGACTTGCAAGCACCAGAAAAACAAATCACATTTATGCAAATGCACTTTTATGTCAAAAAAAAGTCTAAGTAACAAGTTTATCTTTGGGTGTAAAATGGTAGGCCTTGGTACAGTGCCAACAAAAAAAGTCCTAAGAAAGAAGGTAATAAAAAGGAAATTGAGAGATTCCATAGTTTTCCTAAAGCAATCACTTTGTTACTGTAAGAACAGCGTGGGTTCAAAGGAAGCTGTGACTGTCCTTTGAGATAAGGAAAGGTCTGAAACTTTACAGCAGGGTGGCTGTGTCAGGGGACAAAGCACAGTCTCATGCAGGCCCTGGTGTCAGGATGGGGAGGGTTTCAGCTCTGGAGCAAAACTGCAGGCAAGAACCAAGGGACAGAGGCAACAAGCTGTCTTGGGACAACAAATCTTTGAACAGCTCCAACATCCTTTAAGTCATGGCATGACAACAGAACAACCTGCCCTTCTGCACTTCATGGGTGCAGTAACAAAAACTGTTATAACAGTGATTTGGTTTGGTTTCTGTCTTTAAAATTAAATCCATCCCCCAACTGCACACTCCCTCAGTGATGAAAAGCCTGTGGATATCAGTAACTTTCTTTACCTTAAGGAGAAATGCCATAAAGTCCATCTGAGGAAACATGAAGGAACATTATGCCTGCAGTCTGCACAAGCTCCCATTTGGACTTCAACCACTTAATTCCCCAGGAAGATGGAGGCACATTTAGATAGAAACAATGAACAAAACCCCATAGTTTAATGGCAACAAGCTGCACTCTGTTGTGCTGAAATGCCACAGGGCAACATTTTGGCTAAGGCTGTGAAGGATTTGACGGCCTGCACTGCTGCAAAGGGTCATCTCCCTTATCTCTTTGGAGCAACACAACACATTGGCAACAATGGAAGGAAGAATGAAAACTTTCATATGGATTCTGTGCATAACAATATTTAAGTTAGCATTTTCTTGAGTCAATAAAAAAGCCTAACTGAATCTGACTGCTTGTTTTTTTCTCTCTCGAGAAACACAAGTATGTTCTAATAATTTTAAAAGTCAGAGAATCTGCCAGTCAAATAAGAGCAAGGCAGATACTAAGCAGGATCTCACTCAAAGGTTGACAATTCCCAACACCTCCTATACTGCCACTCCACTAACATATATGGCCCTGCAGCTGAAAAAAACCCATCACACTGACAAGACCAAATGGTTGCACACCAAAATAATATGATAATATGCCACTTTTTTCAGCTCTTTGGGAGTGGTCAAGAGGGAGAAATACTGCATCAGCCTGCTCCACAACAGCCCCAGAGCTGAGACACAGCCCAATCTCAGACTGAGAACCAGTGACCAAAATAAAAGTTACTTTCTTTCATATGGCTGCCAGAGATGAACATTTTCGAAAGTGGAGAAATGAGAGACATGGAAAAGAAGGAGAACATGAAGAAACAAAGTTCCGATGGAGCTTTCCTGGACATTTTGATATCTCCAAGGGACACATTCTGCAGAGACCTGCCAGTCTTCACTGTAAGATCTACTGCTCTGACTCATGGTTTAGAACTTCCAAGCAGTTGCCAACACCTACCTTCCAGGAAGGAATTCAGACTTTATTTCTTTGGCAACAAACAATATGCTCATCCCTAATTCCCTTTCTAAATACCACATGGTGGCACAGCCTTGGAATTATGTCAGTCTCAACACACCATATGTGCTGTTAAACACAGCACAGCTCACGTACTCTGTAACCACAAAGAATCTAAAGAGATGAGCAAGGGACTTTTTCTGAAAAATGACTTCAAACAATCAGAGACAAAAGTTTCTTCAGAGAAATACAGGTTATGATACATCATGATGCAAGTTGGATATTCAAGACTATGAAAACACCCAATCAACTCTAGTTGTGTAACTATTTTTTGCCATTTCACTAAATCCATCACATTGGGTAACTAATGAAATAGGAGGAAGAGGGTGAAACATTGTGCTAAAGTGTGGTTTGGAGAAAATGTGCAGTTGGGTATTTTATGTTTGTTCAATACTTCTGAACTGTGGTTACAGTCCTATGCAATCATAACTACTGTGCTTGCTTCTTTGAGGTCCTACAATTTAGCTTCAAATAGTTCAGCTGTACGGTTTCCCCCACTCCCATCCTTTCACTGTTAAGTGCTTTTTTCTTACCCCCAGAGATCAAAGAGATGTTTTTGTGGTTTGCTGTTCCATCCACATTCCCTCTCCCTCCTCTCTTCCTTCCTTCCTCTGCCCTCACTGCAGCACATCACCCAGCAGCCTCAGGCATTAATCACTCACATGAACACACACCACCAGCCACAGTTCAGATGAACTCATGGGGCTGGATCCTGCTCTGGGCATTACCTTGTACTTCAACATCCCCCTGGCTCCCGTTTTCAGTGCCCTGAATTCAATACTAGTTTCACAGTTCCTCTCTGGGTGTTTGTTTGATTTTAGGGTCTGACTTTGTTTCTGAGTCAAATCAAGTACCCTCGAGTATTTGATACAGCAGATAAGAATAAGTCTAGCAGGTAAATGATAATTTAGGAAAAAGTCTCCAGATTGCTCTTTTCCTAGACTCTGCTGCCACCTCACTCCCACAGTGCCCTGATAAAGCCAGAGTTACCCATGTGATTGGGACAGGACAAGAGTTTTGTTTTCCAAGCCGGAGAATCTGGGTCACATGAAAAATAAGATGACAGACTTCATTTTACAGGGACATCCAATATGAAAACCACTTCTCAGAGTAAAATACCCTCATTAGGCTAATTCAGGGGAAGTTTTACAAAATACTAAAATAAGTGAGTTATAGCCTTTTTCTTTTTTTCCCAGCATGATACTGGATAATGGTCAACTGAGAGTTTGGATTAAGACCTGCTACAGCAAATTATGACAGACGTCAACTATTGCTCGTTTTCTTTTTACCCATCTCACTAAACAGGCCTGCACACTGTTAGAACTTTCCAACAAAACAGGTTTGTACTCTCACAAGTGTCCTCACAAGCATGTGATTTCCACGCGGTAACACACAGACGTCTCCTGTACTCTTTTGCCTATGAGGCCAACCAGGCAAAAAGTAACTTCTAGTCAAAGCAAAACCTGCATTGATATTTTTCTGCCTTTTCAGGCAGGTTGAATGATTTCTTCAAAGGCATCATTAAATATTACTTGTGAATCCTTCCATAAATAATCCTTGCATATGGTGCATTGCGGCATTTAATATTCAAATTCCCATCTATTCTGGCTGGACTCTCAGGTACAGGGTATGTTATGGGCCTCCCCAGAGGATAAGCAGAACTTTCATCTCCATTGCAGTTATTCACAGCTATATATTTCAAATTCACTGTCACAAATACATCTGTTATATAACACTGTTGAAACTGTTGTCAAGGTAAACAGGCCTGTCAAGACCTTCCCTTGCATTTATTTATGCAAAATAAATTTTGAGAAAGGCAACAAAGGAATAGTGTTAAACAGACTTAACAGTTTAAAATACATATTGTAAATCTCAGATTTTTTTTCAGCTTTGCAATAAAATACCAAAAACTACAGTATGTATGAAGTCAAGGACAAATAACTCAAAATATTATGAATAAATCAGCAACTGAGTGTGTATAAACATCACCTCTCAATCCGTGTGAAGAATACATGAGGCATATTGAGAATGCACAGTAACTTCCATAGGAAATCCCCCAATTACTGCTCCAGGATTTTTCATTCTACAGCACATGTGGATGGCATTGTCCCGCTTTCCATCTTGCTTGAAATTGTTTACAGTGTATTATTACTTCACTGTTAATAAAGGACACAGCACAAGAACTCTGCCAAACAGTATTTTTGGTGGGGCAGAATAGACCTTAATTCCAAACACATAAACTCAAGAAAAAAAAAAATTACTTTCAAGGGACAGGTTTATTTTCCCAAAGGAACATCTGTTCCTAGCACATCTCATGAAAATACATACAATAAACCATAAGTTCAAAACAGAACCTGCATTCAAATGCTGCCCAATAAAAGTCCACGATCCCTGGAAAACCTCTTTTAAATCCCCAGCAACCCGCTGGCTCAAAGAGAACCTTTTCCTCTGTATACAGTGCAGCTCTTCAGAACTGCAGCCATTTGGCAGTGAGTCTGCAAAGCCACAAAAGGATGGGAATCAGCCATGTCAGCATCTTCCCCGGCTGCAGAATGTAGCTCAATCCTTCACCCTGCCAAAAATCAGATGTAAAAGGCAGCGTGACAGCCTGGAGGAAGGTAATCCTCGCCAGCTGTTTCCAGCCGAAGCCAACCACATCAGCAGCACACAGCGAGCACCAACACGCATCAAACAAGAAGCTACCTGAGAAGTGGTAAAGATGAAGTCTGATTCCAGGATCAATAAAGTGCCCCCGGGATGCTGACAATATTTAGCTCACTTCAGCTAGCTGATTCAAGAGAGATTGCTGCAATGTGCTGGCCACACATGGCAGCAGGTTATTAAGGACTACAGTACTGGGAATGGGAAATTTTCATCTGTCCATCACACCTTTGGGCAATGCAGAATAAGCTTAACTTGTCTTACACAGAACTACTAGCCAGAGCAGCAGAGCCAAAATTTCAAACCTTAGACCAGATTTTATTAACAGGTAGGCAAAAAGGGGGGTTTCCCCTTCGCTTCAGTGTGTCTTTGTGTCTCAGCTACTGCCTACCCACACATGCTCTAAGGCACGTGCAGCCTGGAGAGAAGTACAGACTGAAGCACAACAATTCACCAATAATTCACACCATGTTCAGTTCAACTTAGTGAGGCTGAGACCAAACAACCTGTCTTGTCTTTCCAGTCCTTTTTCCTATAGTAACTTTAAGGATGTCAGATCTGTTCTTGCTTGTTCATCTTAACTTCCTCCTTCACACATACTGAAACAACAAAAGAGGTCTCTAAGATATGTGTAGAAATGATGAAGGCTTACAGCTGTCATCTAAATATTTTTATTGAAACGGTAATTAACTGTTTCTAAGAGCTTGGCTTTACTACAAAGATAGTAAGTCAGAATAAGGGTATTAAGTTTCCTCTGTTATCAATCAGTAATTTCTGTTCTAATGCTGCAAAGTGTGCCTTTCAGGCACCCTCTCCTCTTACTGCTGTTTTGCTCAAGGGAAGAAGTGATGACTTTTTCTTCTGTTATACACCATTTCACCACACAGTTTAAGCTACGTGCACCATTCTGCTCATCTACACAGCAAACTAAATTTAATTACACTAATAATGGTTGTGGCTTAGTATGTTGCCAAAATTTACCTCCTAGCTTGTTAGACCTACACTTTAATTAGCAGCAGTGAATACAATCTTATCTAAACAATTATTTAAGGGGGTTTGCTGTTGTTGTTTCTGCACCACCTAAACAAACAGCTCCTTCCACTGCACTAGGAAGGACTGAACCTGTAGCCCAGATAGTTGTGGTATAAGTCGATTTCTTTGGATCCACTGACACCAGTTTTGAGGGACAGCAATATAGTAATTTCAGAAAGGGATAGCACCTGAAAGTTTAATTTTGTCTCATTTATAGTAAATCCACACTGGTCCTTATACCTCAGATAAGGTCATGAGCTGAACCTGAATTTCCAAACTCACACTCACCTTGAGCTTTTTCTTTCTGAAACACAACAGACAGAAGCCTCTGTCAGGTTCTTTCTTCCCTAACATAAGCAACTCCAAATCTTCTTAATTCATTTGACTGTAAACTAAATCCCCATTATCTCAGACATGAAGATGATAATGCATGCTTGTCCTTCTCTTGTAATCAACACAACCTTAAGCTTGAGCAAACTCTGATTTCAGCCAGCTGGTAATCACTATTCATTCCTCTACATTTATTTTAAATATATTAGCCTACTCCAGCAATATCACCCATGAATTTCAACTATTAGAAAAGCAAGCCACTGAAAAAAAATAAAATAAGCACCAACCCCACAAAGTTTATTAATCTCATCAGTCATCAAGTGGGTATTTTATTGCTGTTCTTGAGGTGGGTTATTTGTGGCTCTTTTTTTGTTTGTGTTGTTGGTTGGTTTGGGGCGGGGGGTTTTGGGGATGTGTGGGAAAGGGGTATCTCTGCTGCAGCTTACAGGTCTATTAATTACTTATATCATCTTTCAGCTTAAAAGTTATCTGTTCAAAATGTTCACTAATCATCCTTATGGCACTACATCTCCCTTATGAATGTTTTCAGTTTTGCAGAGTGAATGGTCTGTAGAATCAATAAAGCCATCCACTATGAAGCTTAATTAACTCTGGAAATGGAAAAAAATATTACATGGGGAGAAAAAGATTATAAATTGTTTGTTACACTTAAGAAGGAAGTATATTGGAAAAGACATAAATGTTATGAAACCAGCTATGGAGCTCTCCACCAGTATGTGTAGGTGACATATGCCTGACTGGAGAGGTAACTTCTCTCCTGTAAGTGTGCTCGTTTGATTCCTGCAGTGATAATTCAGTTTGTTTCTCAAAGTGAGACTTCAGAGGAAATAAAAGGAAGCAAGACAAATGTTCTCTGCCAGCAGAACAGTGGTGATTTCTCACTCTGCCAACATCACATTAGCTAATATTACTCCAAGTGGCTTTTCAGTTCTTCATTGGCATCACTGTATGTCTGACAATAGAAAAAGAAAACAAAGCCTGAAGCTGATATGCATGCCAAGAAGTCATCTTACTCAGGACAAAAGCAGGAATGCTCAGCAAATTAACATCTTGCTCTGCCTCAGCTGCAAATGGCATGTCATTTCTTCGGGCATTTTAAAGAATACATGCAACTTGCACAGTGGTTGCTGAAGAGCACAGCTCCTGTGCTTTTTGCATCATATCCCACTATAACCCGTGCAACAAAGCTGTCTGAATTGCTAAATAAAGTAATGACAAGGAGGTTGAACATCTGGAAGACTGCAGGCCTGGCAGAGGGTTGACATATTTTACATTTCAAGATAATGACCTGCAGTTTTATGTGCTTTCTTATGGCCACGACCTAATTGCTGAAGACAGAAATGCGCCATCACCCACCATGCCTCATCAGTTGTGATTACAGGAGGATTGCTCAAGGAGAATTTCTTCAGATCAAGATCATAATTTATTGATTAATTACAAGAGAAAATAGTCTCCCTGTTCCTACATTTGAATTCAACAATTTATTATTTCTTAGTAGTGAACATTTAATAATAATGATAAACATCTCAAGTGCCACAGAAATCCCATTTTCAGAAACAAAGATTTCAAAATCTGAAAACTTCTTAAGAGTAGGACAACCAAATGCTATTATATGTTTCTGAAATTTTGTTTCAGTTTTGATAAATGGTCACATCTAATTGATACCTCACAGTGCAAACAAAATGTTCATTAGTAAAATAAGTCTCAAATCAAAACAGATCAGAAGCATTCTCCTTATAAAATTAAAACAACACAACAGACTATATACTTCTGCTGGTTATGTAAAAATTGGCAGCTGAGTTACTACAAAAAGGGCTGAAATTCGATGTGTCTGAATAACTTACATCTTAGATTCTGGAGATTTGAGATGGAACTTGCAGAAAAAACTGAAGGAATGCAAAACCACTTGGTTACCAACTGCAGGGTGAGTTTCAAACAAGTCTCTGAAAAATAACATTACTAGAGTGAATCATGGCCTCAAGCATACCACTGAAGACAGAGCAAAAGGTAACCCAGGAATCAGTAGATCTCATTTTAATGCCAATTCCATGCTCCATATCCAACTCCTACATTGATTTTGAGACAGACAGCAGGGTTATGTGTAATTGCATTCACTGTACAGTATCTCACAAGCTTATCCCAAGACATGTGCTCCATGGAGATCAGTCTCATTACCCAATACACATAGAACTATGGGTACTGAGACCATCCTTAACATAAAAGCCCACCTCAACCAAAATTCATTAAAAGGAACTACAAATTCAAACCCAGATCTATACCCAAATTTAATCCTGTTTTCATTCTAGTGTGCATAAAAGCAGCATGTTGAATGTTCTTGGAATCCAGATGTGCAAAAACATATTGGAAATCTGAACCTTATATCTTTGCACAATCTTAAGTTCATTTACCAACATACAAAGATTTTTCACTGTGCTACACCACACTGTGCATCATCAACTCCTGAAATGTTTAGAAAAATATTCCATATAAAATTCAGGTTAAGTATTTATAACTCTCATTTAAATAAAGGAATTCTTGTATTGCAAAAACCAAGGTCTCTATTGCTTGGATAGATTTTCCACATGCCCAGAGTGTTATATTAGAATACCTTTCACTGTTTTAAGTGTTCCATTTACCTCACAAATTAAAAAAAAAAAAATAATCTACCAGCACAGTATTTAATTAACAAGTTCTCATTATTTGTGCCATGTCTAAATTGAAAGCAAAGTCAGTATAATGAGGTTCAGCTACTGCTCACTCCACATTGCTGATTTTGTAGAGACCATTTTTATACTCATTCCCAAGTCCCAGTGTAATGGTGAAGAGCTCAGACACGCACAGGTGAGGTGCAACTGCCAATACCCTCAGCATTAATATGGTGACAAAATTGGTATTCAAGCGTTTCTCAATAAAGGCAGAACAAAGAGATTATTTTGTCTGTATACTGCTTAATTAGAACTGGCTCTCCCAAGGGAAAGTACAATCTCTGACATTTCACCTGAAGGCAAATTCCAGGATCCTGTACAGAAAAGCTCATCAGGGGAAATGAGGCACATCCTGTTTACTTTTCAGCTGACTTAGCTCATTAACAGCTATGCACACAGACACCTCACCAAATTTGGGGTATTTTATGCATTTCTGCAATACAGGTTTGTAGCCATATTAGTTAATAACTTTGGGGTGTTTTGTTTATTTGGTTGTTATTTGGTGGTGGTGGTGTTTGGGTTCTTTTCTCTTTCATTTGTTTGGTTGCTGGGTTTGGGTTGGTTTGTTTGATTCAATTTAATGCCTATGCTCTTTTAAATATGTTAGTCTCAAAAAAATATTTTAATTTGAACAGATGCAGTGGGGAACTCAGACGAGTGAAGTGGATGTTATGATCCAGTCCTCTTCTAATATCTCTCTAGATACCACGGACAATAAATGCCCTGCTTGTAGCAAGAATTCCAGCTTTGTTTGGTTTTAAATAACGATCACAGTTCTTTTTTTTTTTCTCCGCCATTTCCTGAAGAGGGACCTAAGAAACTAGGATGTTTTAACACCACTTTTTTCAGTGCAACAAATCTTGGTTACGTTCCATCTCGAAGTCAATGCCTAGCCCAAGATCTGACACAAAAAAAACATATGGGGAAGATAGTTTATTATGACTTCTCTCCAAAAACTGTAGTCCTCTCAAACATGTCCTTCTTGATCTGAATGCAGGCAAAACCCCCAAACAATAACTCTCTTTGGAAGTAAAATCTAGCAAAACACACCATATTAATTAGTACTACAAAACTAATGCTCAGTATTTGAACTCCAGCCATTTAGAAAGTGTGATTATACCTCAATCCTCTGCCTTTTTCACTCTTGTAGCCCTAGTGCTCTAATGAATGTTGTACAATTACAATAACAGAGCCGACCATAGGCACTGTTTCATTTTATCCAACAGAAATGAATTATGCAACTGGAATCACGACCGTGCTTCCTCCTCAGCCCAGATGACACACACTGTTACATTAAACCCAGGCAGTGCTTTAGAGCCTCGGGAAAATGCACTGCCTGCATCGGGGTCACTGAGACAGCTGACAGTAACAAGCAGAGCACTGCTGTGAATAACACATTCTCTAAACTGCTGAATAAATCCATTCGAGAATCTGTGACCATGTAAATTTTTCTTAAAGCTGAATGAAAAGATGCTTTGCTTTCCCTTCCTATTAAGTTTTATTTTGCTGAGGCCCACAGCATATGCACTACAGTCTCATCAACAGCTGTTTTTTCTTTTAAGCTTGCCCTGTCACTTAGGGATTTGAGTTTTTGCTGATAAAGTGTAATAGAAGCTGCTTCCTGCTACACCACAGTGAAACAGATGTTGCAAAAGTTGTGGTAGCCCCAAAGCTGGTCTCTTGAACAAAATCTGTTTCAAACTAACTTTCCTTCTGTCACAAAAACATATATTACATTTGTTTTCCTGCTGGTTGATTGAAGCAGGCATCAAATAAACATTTTAACTGATATTTTTTTGGCTGAACAGGGGGTTCCAGAAAGCAAAAATGTGAGAATGAAAACACAAAGATGCATATCAAAGAAACCAGGACAGGCAGGTGCTCAAGTAGTCCCTAAGTTCACTTTACTCCTCCCAGGCACAGGCATCAGCACCTATGGCACTACTGGCAAATGTTTGCCAAGCCTGATCTTACAAAGCTTAAGGGATTCTTTATCAGTCCTAAACGACCTATTCCAGTGACAAATTATCCTTAAAAAATGCAGTTTCCCCTCATATCTATCTCCTAATCTCTTTTGCTTTAAGATCATCAGTTCTTGTCCAGAAGACATGAAAAACCAGATTATTGTCTTCCTCCAAACCAGGCATCTACAACCCATATCTTCTCAGCCTTCTTCACTTAACCTCCAAACTAAACAAACCAAATGCTTTCAGTTTGCTGTCATACCTTACATTTTCTTTTATCATCCTTTCTGTTGGCTTCTGGTCTCTCTCCATCTGTTGCATTTCTGTTTTGCTGGGTAGCATGCAGAGGTGGATAGGCAGTCCAGCTGCCACATGAGCCACCAAGCAGAGTGAAAGGTTTTCCTCCTGTTTTTAACATGCAGCATTTTTGAAACTTATGTCTCTACATATGATACTCAGGGATTTTTCCCCCTAGTTTCCATTTTGACACAACTAGTTCAGGATTTGAAGGTAGCTGAACCAGTGACACTGGTTGTGTGGTTGAGTTAGAACCTCAGTGAATATTCCTGCTACTACTGAAGATCCAAGTAACTAGTGGACCACACTGTATATTCTGTAAGTTTTAGGATCCAAAAAATCTCCAGGCAATGCTGAAGAGTCTTGACATCTATACTTTACACACACGCAGATTTATATTTCAATTCTCTGTATCATATTTTGTGCTGTTTGGTTCTGGCACTGGAAATAGCCTTAGTGCACTCTGCAATCTCCAAAACAACCAGCATTTATTTATTCCCAAGGCCTGGCCCCCAAAGGAGCTCAGCAATTACAGCTTCTTCCTATGCAACTATACATTTGTGCTCGGTATGGGCATAAAACTTTTTACCTGTGGCTTTAGATAGGCAGAGACCTCCTCACAAATTGAGGAGTTAAATTTGTTTACTAGCACCCATTATTTCTCCCAGCTCACCCACACTGGGATGATTCCTAAATAATTTTCCAAATTGTTGTCTAGTATGTCAAAAGCTGGGGACCTGATACCACCAAGCTCATCTGCTCCCCCTGCATTTGCAGTAGTCTTAAGTTTCCTGCTCCTATTTCCAATCACTTTATCTTCCCACATAGTACTCCAGAAGAGTCAGAGGTTAGACTGTCAAGGCTTGACGTTTCCTTATCTTTGTCTTACTTCCTAAATTTCTGTCTAAAGTGGAAGCTTTACTGCACATTCTTGCACCCTTCATGCTCTCTGCTTCACCCTTCCCACTGTTATAGTGAACTTTGTCTGTATGAAATGTGTTATTTAGACATTTATCCACAGGAGACATTTTGTGCTGTATTTTAAGAAATCATGCAAGTTCTACATGGAAAACAAAGAAAGAACCCCACAAGCAAGAACTTTCCTTACAGAAAAGAAATAGCTGCCAGACCCATGGCAACCATCCACTGAGAGTGACCAGATCTCCTTATCCAAACAGAGGAACACCAAGCACCACCACGAGGGCAACCTCTGATTTATAACCCACTATACCAGCCTAAGGTGGATGTCTGCTTGAATCACTAAAGAGAAATATTGAGCAGTACAGTAATAATTCATACAGCTGGAATAAACAGACATCTGGATCTGAACATCACCAGAAAAACTCAGTATCTCAGTGCTATCTTAGTAACTTCAGGAAGAAGACCCTCAAGTTACCTTGCAGTGACACACAAAACCAGAGGACACTAACAGGTACATGGCACACATGGTCTTTTTATGTCGTTTGCATCAGTACAGATGTCCCTGCAGAGTAGTGTGTTTTGTTCAGTTCCAAGTCATGAATCAGGAAGGAAAGAATCGCATAATTCCATCCTGAGACAGGAATAGAAAGTAGACTAGTTAATGGGAAGAAATTCCTGGATTATAATTCAGAACCTGAAATGACGCCTTATCGTCTCATTGGAAAGACCAGAAAGGAGGAAATACACAGCTTAACCTAGACCTGGGAGAGCCAGCCAAGGCAGATATCTTCAAAAGACCCTCAAGGATCATCTCTTCTCCTGTTCATGCTTTATCTATTTTCCTCTCTTTTCATGTTCACTGTCCTTGTCCCAGGATCTTACAGGTAAAACCCTTAATGCTCCATGCTGCAGGACTTAAAGTATGGCTGCAAATCCATCACAGGCAGATTTTCTACATACTTTCTCAAACCAAGGCATGAATAAGCATCTTACAATCATTTACTGTTAAGAGAATTCATTTCCCTTTATAACCAAGAAAACAGAACACGAATTCTTCATCTTCTTTCACATGCCAGAAAAATGTTTCACTAAGATACCCATCTACGTGAATCAGATTTGGAGACTCTTTGAAGTGTTACTATAAAAATCTGTATCGCATCCCACTACAGCTAAGTGCAAGGCCTATAAGACATTGTTACCACTTTTGAAAAAAAAATATTTCTATTACAAGAAGTCAGTTACCTAATACCATGTTCCTACCAAATACTTCTATTGAAATAGCATCTCTTACAGAAAATAAACAGTTATATAAATCTGATCATAAAGCAAACAAGTCATTAATCTAATCCATCTAATCCATTAAGATAAACAATAACATGAACTAAAATGACAATATTTGTAGTTCATAACTCAACAGACATTTCTACAAAATACTGGGCATCTCTATACTGCAATCACCTTCCCTGGAAAGTCACCAAGCAGTTTCCATTGACTTTTGCTGGTACAAAATTCAGTTAATAAAACAAGCTAAAAGTTATAAAGACAGGACCCCAGGCAGCTGCTGGAGAAAATGAGAGCAGGCCGGTGGCAAAAATGAGAAAGCTGCCATATGTTAGAAGACAGTTCATGACAGAAAGGAAAACATAGGCAGAGCAGGGACCTCCGGGTTCTGCAGGCAACTCTGACAGCAAACTCCAAGCACATGCCACTGTGGTCAGGAGAAAAAAAAAAAATCAATACATATGCACACAGTTCTACTAATCTGCCTTAAAACATATTCTTTTTGTGTAACTAACAGAAAGCAGTTGGGTTTTTGTAACCCTAACAGCTCAGGGAATCTGAATTTTAAACTCGCACAGCTCCCTCACAAAGTGCACCTATTTCCAGTCTAGGGTAGCAAGGCTGGGGTTGGAGATCAGCACTGTCCCAAGAAGATTGTGGGAGCTGGGCCAAGAGGTCCCATTTTCATGTAAATGAATAGACAGCCTGTGACCTGTGAGCATGCTGGAGAAACTGCAGTGCCTGTCTTTCCTACAGGAATCATAAAACACCCAGAGGCTGTATGGCAGGAGGTAACCAGAGCAGCCTGGTGAGCATCCAGCTGGGGGGAGTATTCCCCCAGCTGTGTGACAATATGTCTTTATAAATGACAGCCTTTCATGTAGTAATTATAGCTAAAATCTTCTAGTCTTGCTGGAGCAGGCTACTACTGCAGTAATTCCCAAGCAAGATAAAGAGCACTAACTCTACTGATCACTGACTTTAAAATCCTGGTCCAATTAGAGCAGACAGACTAACAGAGATTAACACAATTGGATCAAACTGATCCCATGGAAAGGAAGGCCTTCTAGAGATAACACACAGTTCACTTCCAGGGAACAGCATGGACCTGGACATAGCACACAACAACTGCTCACTTTTTTCACAGCAAGAGAGTTCTGGACCGAGTACGATGCAGTTCTCATGAACACAGGACAAATAAAAGAGGGGTTTCTAGGGATGTTTACTACTTTAGTGTTAGTCTTGGGGTGTCCTGTGCAGGGCCAGGAGTTGGACTCGATGATCCTTGTGGGTCCCTTCCAACTCAGCATATTATCTGATCCTTTCCCAGGTTGTTAATCTTCTTAATTATAACTGGATGTTTCAAAGGAGGCCTATCTGAAATGGATCGTGTTTCTTTTCTTTCTTTTTCTTATTTTAGTATACACTAAAACTGCTTTAAAATTGTACAGAGACTGAAAAATAAGATGACGAATATCAAATCAATTTTGTCAGAGTTTGCAAAGGTAGATTTGCTGTGAGAAACAAAACCTTAAACAAAGAATTAGAGGATTGCAACTTGGATGCAACAGAACCTACTCATGGGTTAGTAAAGAGATTTTGCTGGTACAGTAATCAATACTGGCTGCAGGCTTCTCTATTTCTAAGATATTCTATACTTGTTTGAAGCACTTCTACAAAGCAGAGTTTAATGATTTTGCCAGGGAACATGTAACCATCAGTGCCAACAAGAGGAAGTCCTGGAGCTTTTCTAGTTCTCAAGAAGGTAAAGCACACCAGTGTGTTGGAGAGAGCATATGTAAAAAAGAAGCTTCTCAGCCGTCTCATCATTTATCCAGGTAGCATTCAATGGTAGATTAATGTTCCAGGAAAAAAAAAAAAAATCACTACGTAAAATCTGGTTCTTTCCCACATTCTCTGCAGTAGCACTGATGACACAGCTTTAGATATTTCACATGAAGGACAAATATCACAGTGTTTTCATGTCGTGCAGGGAGACTCTTCTTCAGCGTCTCTCAAAAAGAAATGGATACTGAAGATTTCTTTCATGAGGCTACAAAGATCTGTCTTCCAGCACGGACCTTGAGAGGATTTAAAATCATCCTGACCTACTTTCCAATTTTTACTTTTAATTTTAATTGACAATCCACATTTCTTCCTGATAGCACACAGTTCACTTAAAAGCCATAAGGATTGCTATCAAACATGAACTTGGGCAAGCAGAAGTAAAGAGGCTGATTAACAAATATTTCAGTTTTTAAAATCTGAGGAAGATATGAGTTGTTAAATTTTGAGATCTCCACGCCCACACGGTGACCTGCCAACCTTAACACAGCTTTGTTCAGCTGGGAAAGAGGAACAAGTGCTCTGCTTGGCACAACCGATTCCAAGTTTGTGTCCCAAAAAATGACAAGTTTCTGATAAGAGTGATTCTGCTCAGACCTGCTGTTCTTTCCTATCTTCTCACTAACTTTAAATTTTGCTTAAAATTTTAGTTCAGATTAAACAACAAAAATCACTGTTATTCCTAAATAATGTGAACAGTTCCCATCATTATAAATACAGGCGATGGCAGCCAGGCAAAGCACAAACAGGCAGGTGCTGAACAAGTTTTTTACCACAGGCAGCTTTGCCAGCAAATATCTGGCCTGCAGTACCCTTGCTATTTCTGTCCTGGATGTCTCTGGAGGAATGACTGCCAACTCAAAAGTACCGTACCAATTTGTGGGGTGGTTTTGTGATGTGCATAAATGAGTTCTTGGATAGGCTTAAATTCATACTGACTCGTGATTTAAGTGCAAATTTAAATTCTGGTGTGTCTAAAGGGGAAAGGTTTGCGCATTGCTATGCAAGTCTGCCAGCTAGCTCCCACTGCCACTTTGTTCCTTTGCTTTTAAAACTAAAACACGAAGCTTAAAACAGTTGTTTTAATATTTAGCATTGTAGAAGGTCATGTTCATACAAAGACCCTGGAGAGAAAAGCTTTTGAGCAACTGAGGGAGCCACTAAAAGTCAGTATACATAGGACACATCAGTTGCATTAATTTTGTATCTCACCTCTAATGACAATGAATAGAGGACTATCAGGCTTGGCCAAGGACTGATAGAGAACAACTGATACTGAAAATTAAGTTAAACATTAGATGTTAGGTTGAGTATATGACTACTTTTGGATAAAACAAGGGAGTGAACAAGACTATAGTGGTCTTTTCTAGCATTAACACTAAGGTGATTTTAAGTTGAAAAATTCAGCTCCACATGGCAAACACCTGATGCTTATACTTGTCCACTTCCAGGGTCTTATTACACATAATTAATCCAGCCTCTAGGTACTAGGTAACACATAACTTGCACTTACTGTATTGGATACTTATATCCTACATCCACTCTTAACATTATTTCTTTCTTTAATGGTCTGTCATCTACTGCTTATAACTGCTCATTCCACTTTCTTTGGCACTATTATACCTCAGTTACTATATTTATTCTAAAGTGGCTTTGCGACCACTGAAACTAGATGGAAAATTCTTTCATTGTGAGCACCCATTACCCTTGTACCATGTTGCCAGAATGCCCCAGGTGATGATCCTGCAGAGGTTCAGAAACATTAGCCTTGGTTTCCCTGTAAAGCTGATTTAGCACCCACTTGTAAAGCAACTAAACAGACACAGAGCAGGATAAAACAGAAGTCAGCTGAATTTTCACTCAGTATTTTTCAAGATGAGTGAAGCACACAAGAATCATTATCCTGTCCAAATATTGTATAAGATGTTAAAAGGCTTTAAAATCAGAGGCACTTATTTTAAAATGTATTTAAATATTTACTGTGTACGTTGTGACCTCTCAGCTTGGTGCTTGACTTCCAGTTCTATAACAGATACAGATCTCCTATTCTTGATGCCAGAGCACAGATTCTCCACTCCTACTGAAAGGAGAAGTTAGAGCCAAACCACTCCCCTTGGACCCCTTCAGAGTCCTTCAGTCAGCCTATTCTACAAACTTCCATTAACTATGAGAAACAAGGAAATAAGTATTCCCCACTACTAGATATTTTTATTTATTAATTTATTTTGGAATTGTATTCTCACTTTCTCTCTCAATAGACCAAGAACAGGTTAATTTTCTTCCACAACTTCCACCTATATGTAATGCACTTTCCTAGTACCAAATTAGCATGACGAGCTACCTTGTTATGGGCATGTTAACAGAAATGTCTATATGCTTGCTTAGTAATGAAAACTTGCCCTTACTATTATCCTAATAATCAGAAATTCCATCTTTTCCTAGCCAGCTGCCACATTTCTTCTTTCCTTTAAGTAAATAATGTCTATACTGCAGTTTTATATTATACTTCTAGATCCATGCCAAGCAAAATTCATGTCATGAAGACCTTGTGATTTAAAAGCACCACATGAGACAGTAAAGTAACAAATCAAAGAAAGCAGAAGAACAGGTTTGAACACGGTAATGTAGCAAGCAGTTGTCTAAGAAAAGTTTGGAAATGGATTAGGAAAGGTACTGTTGCTAGAGCAAGAGCCTCTGTTGCCTCCAGCTGCAGTGGCTATTTCTGATTTGTTCCACTGTGCAAAGAAACACTGGGGGGAAAAAAGCAATGTTATTAAAATACAGATGTGTGGAGAGAGCTTAATTCCTTCTAAATATGTCAACATGGCCTGAGCTATGCCATCTTTCTCACAGCCATCAAGGCAGCTGGCTGCACAGCATCCACACAGAAATAACTCCTGCCCTAGGAGGAGAAGCATTACAATTTTACTCAGCTGAAGATAACCTGCATTTATCCCGGAACTTGATAAATGTAACTGATCACTTGAAAATGTGAAAAGCACAAATTTAGCAAAGATTTATTTTCCCCTCCCGATCCCACTGGTAACAGCTCCAAGCAGAAATCCTTCTCACTCAAACATAAATATGTAGCAGACTTCTAAGAAAACAATCCTGTAAGCACAGTTGCTCCAACTGACAGAGAGTGGCTGGTGATAGATAACAGATATATTAGTGAACAAGGAGGAGACTTATTTCTGCAGTCACTCAGCATATCCAGAACACAGTTATTTTGTCTCTGCAGTTTCAGTGTGCCATGCAAGCTGCACAGAAAGACGACTGAGTTTAAGTGTCTTTTCCACTAAAGATCAGAACATTATAGTTATTTGCAAGGCCATTTAATTGCAAGATATTGCAACACCTTCTTTGGATATTGAAATGCTAAACACAACCGATTTACTTTTGGAAAATATCATTGATACGTCAGTAGCACAGCACATTTCATGGGTAACTGGTTTCTACATGCAAACACAAGGCAGACTGTGCAGTTCATAAGCAGTCAGTACTACCAGACCTATTCCTGAAAGATAACTGTGGGGACAGAAGAACAAAGACTTGTGTCCTGTTTCGGGTCACTAGTGCTGTGTCAGGCTCAGCCAGGCACAAATGATCCTACTCAAGATACCATGTGGCTCGCAACTCATACAGTGTCCTAGGAGTGTTACAAAGCACATGTAGGCTGGTGTTCCCTTACTCCACACCAAAGTCTGGGGTGGTATCAGGCATATGCAACCACTGTGACAGCGTCAACCCTAGGCTTTACTGTCTTTTACTGGAGTGATTGATGCCCAAAAAGTCGATTTGTAGCATTGATGTAGCCTTCCTCATACCATCAGTGTTCCTCTTTCTCAGCATGACCCCATGCTTCAGGCATTCCCTGGCAGGTGACAACAGCCAGCTCCCTCCAGAGCAAAGCCACACGTTCAGCCACGGGCAGTGCTCCTGCTGGGCTGTCCCCAGCAGAAGCTGGACAGGTCTGTGAGGGCTTCCTACTAAACTGTGAAAAAGTCCCTCACAGAACAGTAAAAACCACTGGAGGACAATCAACATTCAAACAGCTAACCCCGGTTTACTGCCAGCTAAATGAATTTCAAGGCTAGGTATCTCTCATTTCTTCTTCCCAGAACATCCTGGGGGGGGGGGGGGGAAGGTTAAGATCATGAGCAGGAGTTAAGGACTGTTCTGAATTAAAACTCTTGGCTCCTGTTTAAGAACAGAAACTTAAGTTACCAGCTGAACACATCAAATGTAATGAAATACAGAGGAACACAAGCCTTCATGAAATATAACACAAGTAAGAAGAAATACTCAGATTAGTTTGGTACTTATCTATTTCACAAATAGTTGGTGAGTCAAAAGAGCCAACAAATCAAGCCAGAAAATGACCTAAAGCCCAAAGACAATGAGAGTTACTAAAAACTACTAGTAGGAAAAAACCCTAAATGCTTTAAAAGGCCAGAGCTGGTTTTAACATCCATTTTAAAGCATACATCTGCCTCCAGTGCTCAGGTATCAAATTCTGCTTCTCAATTTTCTTTTTTTCTAATATGTCACACACTTTTCTTTCCCACCATCCACAATTATAACTACAAGAATGCGCAGTGTGACACACTCAGTCTCCGCTAAGCACAGAGCTCCTACTTCAAAACGAAGGAAAACCTGATTTTTCAAAAAGAGAACACAACAGCATTTCAGATGTCAAATATCCTCATGCTAAAATATGTATATCCTTGACAAACTAACTGTTTTTCTGTGGCACTGTGACCTAGACAAAGTCTGAACCTGCTCCACAGTCCTGATCAGGGGGCTGACAGCAGGAAGAGTGATGGATGGCAAAGGCAGCCGCTTGCTCTGGCTGAGCAGGCTCCACTGTACTGCCCATCCATCACTCTGACAGCTAAAGAAATTCTGTACAAATTTATCTACAGGGCACTAAGCAGGCAGAAGGCAGAGCATATATCCCACCAGCTGAAAGGGTAGATAACCAGAGAGGAACATTAGGCCATTTAGTTTCCAGAAGTAAATTGGCAAATCCCATTTGGCTCCACTGGCTAGGCAAGTGAGATTATGCCAGGAAGAAATGCCATGGAACTACAACTGTGAAAAAGATAATGATGTAATGAAAATAAAGTTGATGGAAAGAAATTTTCCCCTCCTTGCTTTTATTTAGAGAAAAGAGCACCAGGAAAGAGTAAGAAAAAAAATTAAAATAATTAATTAAAGCTTGGGCACTGTGCGCTGTAAAGTGGAAAAAGATGAAAGGTCACAACATAATTGAGTCCTTGAATACCAGCAGCTGGAGCTTTAAATCAGGACTTGACTGACACAAAGGTTTAACTATCTCTCTCAGTTTTTCAAGCCATAAATAAAGCAATATTCTGCATTATTTGGCAGAGAGTGATGACAATATTCTTCTCTGCACATACACTCCTTTCCAAGCTGACACAGCATGTGCTTGTATTTTATCTGTCACATTGCTCTTATATTAATGCAATTCACCAGAATAAACTTTGCCTTATGTAATAATAATACACCTTAATGTTCAGTATATCAGTATCAAACAAAGCTGGCACTTCTGTTTTATACATAGAGAGGAAATTGATTTGGCTGCAGCAGGCAAAAAGGTGCATTTTAAAATTAAGTTGTAGTCAAGACTGAGTTGGGCAGAAGAAATTTCGACCCCTCAAAGATATCTTGTTTATTGCTTCTGCCTTTTACTGTTTCTCTTTGAAAGGCGGCAGATTGCAGCCTTACTGTGCCAAAAAATGCCACTGAGAACTTCCTGCAGGTGATACAGTGACTTTCTATGGACTTGAAGATTAGAGAATTGAATACTCGTGTATTAAGTA
>JAWWEW010000017.1:9450801-9513693 GCA_035583185.1 Anabacerthia variegaticeps
GTGAAGTACAATGTCTCCTAAAGCAAGATTAATCTTCAAATAAGTGAGAATAAGGAACAACTGTGTGTACAGCTTCTACAGCTTCTCAGCATCCTTACGAGAACAGTTCAACAACATTTGATATATTGGGTTAAACTGCCTTGGCAGTGGTCTGTACAATAAGCCCAAGGCAGAGGCATCAGTCATGAAAACTAGCATGTTGTGCCTATTTACCTAGAAACACTCCAATTTTATACCTAACAGTCTAATAGTATGACAGGAGTTGTGGTTGGTAAACGTGCAGGAAA
Organism: Anabacerthia variegaticeps; assembly: GCA_035583185.1. Classification (NCBI taxonomy): domain Eukaryota; kingdom Metazoa; phylum Chordata; class Aves; order Passeriformes; family Furnariidae; genus Anabacerthia; species Anabacerthia variegaticeps. The sequence continues at coordinate 9,451,089 of JAWWEW010000017.1, forward strand.
TTTGACTCTGAAAAAGAACAAAAAACTTGTTCAAGCTTTGCTTGCCTTTCTTTTATTTTTTAAAGACATGGATTTTGCAAAGATTAAACAGTCATCTAACTTGTGAGGACTACCTGATGCAACAAGTCTATTTGATTTATTGCTTTATCACTAAGCTTTGTACAGGCTCCATAGGAATGTTACTAAATAAAGATGGTTCTCAGTTTTGGCATGAGAAATGCAGCTCCCAAGTAGGAAAACATGAATTTATCAACAGCTTAGCTTATCTGAAAATATTACTCTGTTGGAAAAACTATTTCTGTCATTTGCAAAAAGTATAAATTTCAGTTTTCAGACACATCAATATCCTACTCTGTTTATGATTACTCTTATTATTTGTTATCTCTCAACCCAATAATCCTAGCCATGAGCCAAGAAATGCATGAATCCAGAACAAAGAGTATGGTTGCTAAAGAGCTCAAATTTAGACTAGAAGCAATAGGCAACAGATAGTACAGGCAGACAGGCGGCACAAAGACATGTCAGAAACCAAATCAGTGCCCACTTTCTGTCAGTCTGTGCAAAAAGACAGTTCCCATGGGAAATTTCCTTTAAGTCTTTGAAAAACAGTTATTGCCCATATACGTATTCTCTGTTAATAATAAAGATTTATACATGTCAATTATTATCACACATTTATAAGAGCTATTGTGAAATCGTTTAAGAAAAGGCAGAGGAAACATTCAAATATAAGTGCAAGGTCACGGTCAAAGCAGTTCCCTCTTCTGCTGGATTTATATGAAGGCATTCAAAGTGTTGTACAGCTAGTGCTGTGCTGGTCAGGGAGGCTCTGCAACAGTGGAACTCAAAAAAGGTTGCAACACAAAAGCTGGAGATTAGTTTTACTCAGTTTTAAGAGGTGAGATAAAACATAATTCACGAATTCAAAAAGATCAAGTAGGGAGGAAGATCAATATAAAAGGAATTAGTGCATAAGTTTTCAGATAGATGTGCCAGCATGTTGCTTGGATTTATAATTATAAAGCAATTCTTACTTAGCTCAATAATAAATTATTAGCTGCCATGGAAACTACCGAAATATAAGGCAAGCTATTAAAGGCAACGAGATGGTCTGCAGGAGACAAAGGGAGGAGGCAGCTTATTCATCGGGCAGACTGTGCTCTTCCTCCAGCTCCTTACACTATCACATACCACTTTGGGACTGCTAAAGGAAAAATTGCAAAATGCCTGAACTCACACAGAGCCAATCATCAGGGTTTAGCAGGGGTTTTTCCATTAAGATGATAATTTGATTATAAAGTCAGATATTTTTTCGGTGTAATCCTAGGGATATCACACATCCCATATTACCTCAGCAACCGGTTGAAGCAATGATCAGCAGTTATCTCTGAGAACTTGTGGGGGACAGGTAAGGCCATTGAAAAGCAGAAAAGGAGAGTTTAATGCCTACGAACAGAAAAGATAAATTGAGAAGCAAGAAAATTATAGGCTAGGCAGCTTAACTGCAGCTTCCTGGAAAAATTCTGGAACAAACAAATCATTTGTAACCACCTGGAATACAACAAGGAGATTATGAGCAGCCAACATGGATTTGTCCAAACCAAATTATATCAAACCAGTCTAATTTCTTTCTGTAACAAAATAAAAAAGCTCTGACTTAAAGCATTTAATGCTGCCATGATGTCCTTCTCTGCAAACCAAGGAAGTTTGGTCTATGTCAAATCACCATATGACAGAAGCAAAATGATGCCTGCAGATTAGTGCCCCACATGTTGCCAAAGGGGAGGGATGCATCAAACAGGGCTGCACAAACCACTGCCCTGAAAATCCATCACTGGTGACTTGTGGATGGAAGAGAGCTTGTTATTAAGCACAAGTAGCACAGAGTAGAAAGTCTGCAACTACTTTGAAAGATGGGATTAAAATTCAGAGGGCTTATAGGGGATATCAAAATCAATAGGAATCAACAATGGTATTCTGTAGTCAAAAAAACACAAAAAAAAAAAGAAGTCAACAATCATACTTGAACCGTAAACAGGCTTCAGGCTGCATGAATACACAAAGCAGAGGTTTATGTCCGACCTTCTCTCCTATTTTGTCATCTGCTTTGTGTGTTTCACTTCAGGACAGATAGAGACCAAGCAAAGAGAAAGCCTTTAGGATAACCAAGCACTGGAAAACACGATCTATGGAAACAGGTTAAAGATGCGGCTAGACTTGAAATTTAGGAAAAAATCTTTCTAAACTAAGAACAGTTAAACATGCGAATGAGTTTCTCAGGAAAGTTCTATCTGCAGAACCTTTTCCCAGAGGTCTTTCAGGATAGGTTACAAGACTTCAAATAAGAATATCATAGATGTAACTGACATCATTTTCCATCAAGGAGGCACAACAGGTAACATCTTCAGGTCTCCTGTAGTCTTATTTTTCTAAGAACTTACCATATTATTTTTTCTCCATTTCTAATCTCATCTGGATGAATTGTAAGGAATTTGTCTGGGGTTTCCAGACATGAGGTAGCCTTTTCCTGGCAGAAACCCTAGACTGACTACAGGCATGCATACCCTCACAGGGCACATATGCAATATATTGAATGCTTCTGCCAGGGACTGTTCTATATCCAGAAATCAACAGCACATGTGTAATAATCCATCACTTTTGGGAAGCATCACACTTTATTGAATAGGCACTGGAACAACAGTGCAATATTCAGGGAAATTGGAGTCCTAAATATCCCTCTATTCTTTGAAAACAACAGAGATAAAACAACAGGAAAAATATTCTTTGGTGTACAACTCTAGGCCACCCCTTTACCAAAAAAAAAAAAAAAAAAAAGCACACTCTCTCAACTACATGTTTTTCACACAGTTTTGCTACTAGCACTCAAATGGCTGCATCTGAGATTCCTTTATATCTTTGAAGTAAATTAAAAAAAATTTCAACAATCTCTGCCTCAGGTCCTCTGTTTACTACCCTCCACAATAACTCCTGCAGTCACACAGCTGAACTCTAACAATTATTAGCATTCATACAGAGCACATACAGGCGATGTGGTGGTGTTTTTTGTCCTATTTAACTTAAACAAGGGAAAGTGGTTCTTCGGTTTCAGAAACACTTTTACCAGTGTAACAGTATTTGTTCTCGTGCTTACGTAATAACAAAAGCAATGATCTGAAGGAAAAAAACAAAAAAAGCCCAAACCAAACCAAAAAGAAGCTGTAGAGGAGTCTATCCTAAATAAAAAGAAATTAGGGAATGTTACTGCAGTCTAATGCCAAAGATCAGGAACTGTGCAAATAGTTATAAGAAAGATAAATACATATATAATTCAAGGATGGTAAAGTCACTGAAAATTCATCCTGAGCCACCCTAGAATTGTTTGGTTCAAAGCAGATAATCAAATCAGCACTTTTGTTCAAATTACAGCCCTACACTGACAATGAATGCATTAGGTGACAATTGCCACTCCAACAGCAGGCAACAGTTACATTATTTTTGCCTTGTTAAGCAAAAGCATGGGAAAAGTCTGTGACTAATTCCAATAAATAAGGTATCTTGACTTTAATACAAGCACCCCCACTAGTATTTATAATACAAAAGAATGGATAATAGGTGCTCCTGAAAGACGCTTCTAATTATACTAAACCCAAAATCTACCAGCAGAAGTCAGTGGGCAGTTCTGCATTCCAGCCTATAGGAATTGAGATGTACCCTTGGGCACAGCCCCCCCAAATTCAGCAGGGTCTCAGAAATTCTCAGGAAAGGATAGGATTTAATAGAGTTTTACCATATGTCTAGATCTGAATGGGTTTGTTTTCTCTTTTTTTTTTTTTTTTTAAATATGCTTCCTGTCAAGGTATCTTGTCCAGTGTCAACAATTCCTCCTGGAATTACAAGGAAAGCCTGTATTGATTTAGCAAAGGCCTTCCTCAACTGTTTATAGTCAAACACATGCTTTTTTATTTCAGGTATTCTCTTCCTCCTTTTATACCAGCCAGGTGAGTTTGAAAACAAAAAAAACCAAACACCAAAGACAGCTCACCTTGTCCTGCCTCAGCAGGATTTATCTTTGCATGAAGTTCTACCTGCAGAGCCTCATCACAACAGCTCTCTCTTTTTCACCGCTGAGACAGGCAGTGTCACCCCACACACACTGCAAGCCACTGCTTAAGAACAACAGAACCATTTTGAAATAGGAGAGAAGAAGCCACAGGGCTGTGTGTTCCCTATTCTCTGCCTTATAGCTTTTCTCCAAAACAAATGTGGGAGTACTGAGTAGAGCACAGCACAGGGAAATATGATCATAGAAGCTACAGAAAAGGCTGGGGTATCTCTATTAGGACATTGTCAGAGTGCTCTGGTTTAACATGGCTGGTTTCAACATGGAAATGTTGTGCCATCCACAGCAAGAATTAGCTCAAGTGGAGCCCATGGATGGGCTGGTGATGGATGGTAGCCCCAACCCTACCCACAAACTGAAATTCATCACAAAGCAAACTCACTCTGTGGTATAAGTCATCTTTCAAGGTGAAAAATGCATAAGGGAAAGATGACCAAGCATAAAGGGAGATCCTTGTCTTTCAGAAGTTCCTTTTTTTTCCCCCAGTTATTAAATCAAATCTGACCATCTCCCAGATTCATTTTATAATCTTTTATTGAATTTTTATATAACATTTTCCATGGTTATATTACTTCCAATTTTTCATTATTGCTGCCCTATTTTTAACCTCAGTCTTCCCAGAACTTGGCTCGCAGATGTGATGCATAAATCACAAGGCTACTCCAGCTAATCTTGTAACAAAAATGTAATTTATAATACTTTGCACAGAAAACAACAACACTTTCCACAAACGCTTCAGCACTGAAGTTTTAACAGCCAAATATGCGAATAAAGCATATGTCTTATCCTGCTACTAGTTTGGTATGTGACTGGAAAAATCATAGTCTCTCCCAGACTTCAGCCTCTCCCAGGATGAAAAATATTTACCTGCCTGAAGGAGAGCACTGCAGCCTGCTTCATTAACATATTCCCAGAGAAGGTGCATTAACACAGACATCGGATGTGGATATAAGATAGATGAAAGTGACAGATTCACTGGTGATTTGCTGGGTTAGCAGGTGACCAGCCCTCATAAATCAAACAAAATCCAAGCAAGAGATAAGACGACAAGTGAAGGAGGCAGCGTCATCACTTCCTACAAACTCTTTATTTCACATTCAATTCAAAGTACTATTATTTTAACACAATCCAATTGTACAGGGTTCCAAGTTCAAGTCAAAAAAAGATGCCAGTTGTCCACAAACTTGCTGACACAATAAACAAAGAAGGTACTGAGCACTTTACCAGATCTGAATGTTAATTGTTGTCTTTTAGTTCTTACAGGTAACATTTGACAACTATCTTCCTTTTATTTGAAAGCATGAGAAGGAGGCAAGAGATGAAGAACATCATTCAAGTTGCTACACTAATGTCTTGTGCCTCTAGGAAAGAACTGATACAATTGAGTAAGTTTGAAAACATTCCATCCTATCACCCTGAGACAGAGCTAATGCAGACAAATAATTAGCTACTTTCCATTTACACTGTCCTTCCAGAATTGCTTTATCTCAGCATCACGCTCAGTAAAACCTTCATAAGGCACCAGGCCACTCCAATGTACACCGCTGTCTGTTTCACAAGCAAATCAGCCACATTTTTTCTGAAACCATATTTTTTTTTGATGAGCATTGAGTAATGTCTGTAACACATTCTTGATATGAAAGCCGCTCAGCATCGTGACTCATTGCCCTCCTCCCCCAGCCCCAGCAGGAGTGAGGGATCCCAGCACTGATGCATCAGCTCAGGTTTCATTTCGTTTCATTACACAGTGTAATAGGCCAATACACACAGCTCCGACAGCTGAGCCAGGAAACCCAAACTGCTGCTGCTTATTAAATATCATGCCATCAAATCACACTAGGAGCATTAAAATGTAAATAAATATGGTTGGGTCACTGGTTAGACTCCTCCTTAAAGTGGTTTGAGAAATCATTTGGTGAATACCTTGTAAAGCAGCAAAGGTTCTTTAAAGGTATTTGCCTTTGAAGATTCAGCTGCAACAGGATTAAATTTACTTTTGCAGCAGTCTGTGGTTACAAAAATCAATCCCCCCAGCTGGGGGGTGGTGTAATACCTAGAGTGCATCCTAGCAGCTTCCAAAACATTGGAGCCAACAAAGGCAACCATCTTACATGTACCCCAAGGAGGACAAATTAAATTTTAAAGAACTGGCACCAGTGCTGAGGTGTTCCCAGTGCCTGTCCCATACAGAGAAGGAGTTGTGGGAAATGTATATTCCAGTTTCAGCTCTACCACCTTCAGGGAATTGGGGATAGGTGCCTTCTCCCCAGGCCACATTAGAAGGTGGGGATGAGGACCGTTTAGTTTTTTATATATTTGCATATCTTAGACATAGGATCTACACCTTAAATTTAGCCTTATTCCAAATGAAGTTACTGCTGCATGGTATTATTTTCAGATTTTTTTTTTATTTACAAAAATCCAAGCCCAGGGCTGTGTGTAGGCAAATGTTTGAGTGAATGGGAAGCAGAGGAATGATGCCATTGAGGATAAAAGGCCCTTGGAGATGATTCCCCCTATCTTTTCAGAAGGCAGCTATGGCAGAAGCATGGATCCCATCACAGGTACTCAACAGATCAGCATATATCAAGATGCAGAGAGCCTTGAATAAAGTACATGATGTGGATGACACAAATCAGTACTTTTTGCTGCTGTTCTTACCTAGCAAGTACCCAGCTGAGCAGGCCTTCCACAGCTATACACATGAACGCAGGAGAATTTGGTAGTGAGGTTTACTCAGAACTGGGAAACCTTCATGATTATTAAGCTACAGTAACTAGAATTTAACTAACATTAAGGACTGTGTGAGTGTGCCCAAATATGCATGTCTCGTCATTTCAGCATGGGGCTGAAATCTTAATATGTTTAAGATTACAGTAAAATAACTTAGCCAAGTATCTGGGATCAAAGAAATACACTCTGACCATGTAACAGATTTCACACACTCTTTACAGTAACTATAATATATTATCATATTTAAAGAGGAGTTTTAACAACAAATTTATTATGCCTCATTGTACCTTGGAGATTAATATATCTGGAAAAGCTTAGGAAAGTGCAAGGATGTTATTTCCATTTATTTAGTGTGTTCCTCAAATATGATAATACAGCTCTCTATGAATTTACTTAATAATTAGGTAAAGAAAATGGACTGCAAGGAAGCAGAAAAAGCTCAAAATATTAAGCCAACACCGAAAAGGTCAAAGATAATCTTTAATTGACCATAACAGGCTTCAGATCAAACTCTGGAAAGAGTTCAGTGCCTCCACAGTGTAAGCTCAATGTTCATGCAAGGTGAAGTAAAATCATGGATCCCTATAAATTAACACAGCTTTAGTTGGTCTGTACCTGAATGCCAGGAGAAGGAACAGCTCCTTGGTTTGTGTTGTAGAAGATGTCACGCTCATATATACACAGGGCACCAAGTGGTCAAAATTAAATGGAAACCTCCATGTAGGGTTTTAACAGGTACATTTGTTTGGACAGGGACAAAAATGTGCTGAGAAGGTGGCTGAAATGAGCAAAATCTTTGGGTCTGTGACACAGAATATAATTCAGCACCTGAAATTTCTTTTTTTGACATTTGGCAGTGCTTTTTTCCTACCAGTAGAATACTTGGCATTTGAAATTCAGCTCTGGTAAGTAATCACATATGTGATTTCAGAATTTGCTTTCCATTAACATTAATGCCAATTCAAAAGCATAAATGTTTATAAAGGGAAAACAGGCACAACCACATCAAGTCACTTGAAAGCCAAGCATGTGTGTATTCAAACTGATTTTACAATCTCAACCCTATTCTTCTTCTCTACCAAACCACTGCACAGTGGCTGCACTACTGCTGTTGCTACAGGTATACAGATTTTTTTTTTTTTCTATCACAGCTAGAATTCTTGTAAAGAATCCACCAATGCAAAGGTTCTGTAATGAAATTCTCATCTTGAACATGTTAAACCACAGCTGCGAAAGACAGCAAGACTAATCCAGGACTGCGGGTTTTCAGCCACAGCCAAGAAGTTCTAAAGAGTATAAAAGACAAGCTTAGAGGTTCAAATCCAGCTGCAGAAATTTTCATCTGACTTCTCAATACAAAGTTAAACAGACCTACCATACAGATATATGTTGCTGCCTTGGATTTCAAGTAGCCTCTTAATTTGCACAGTGTATCCTCACTTTCTCCACATTCTGGTATCACAGTGTGTTTCCCTTACAAACTGCCTCAGTAACCCAATATTTCAACTGGAGCATGATGGTACAGGTGGACAGGAGCAGCCGTACAGGTGTGCCTGTTCTAAGCTCTGTCTATTGAACTACAGAGTTAGGAATCCAGAGTTTTTTGAGATAATCTCTATAAAACATACTTCTATGAGGAAAACTAACCCTGGAACAGATGTACAGAAAGTAGAGACTAGCTACAATTACTCTAATAAAATATTTGAAAAAAATTCTTATAAGTGACATAGTAAATCCTGCCTGATGATTGGCTTACAAGGGTTTATTTAGCCATTTCATCCTTTTCACATAGGAATTGTTCTTAACATTTCAACTAGTTCATTTCTAGATGAAATAGTACAGTAAGCACTGTTATGCACAAAATTAAAATAGAAGGAGTTAGTAGAGGATATTGTGTGAAAGTTTCCCCAATTTACAAAGTGGTAAAGCCACAAAGGTGAGAAAAAAAAAATCCATAGAAATCTGTTTCCATGATAATAATAGTAATAAAAAAATTTTATATAAGTGAACACTGGGCTTGAGTCTGGACACCATGATTCTTACACCACCACTCTTCAACAAGACTTGAGGTGGTTGCCTGAGCCACAAAGGCCAAGGCTAACACCCCTCAGCTGTTCCCCCTTCATTTCTATGCCCAATTCTCTGAATGTTTAGATCTGATTTATGACCAAATTGTAAAAGCAAACTAGAGAAAGACTCTTAATATTAAGACAGTTTCTCTATTATTATAACCATTTGACTACAGAAAATCACAGGATGGTCTCTTTAAATCTATCCCAAGTTCTATCATTTGCAAAACCATAACCAGGCCAGCTCACAAACCTAAGGGAGCTTGAAGCCTTGGAGGTAATCCCTTGTACATTCAATACAGTTCATGATCCTTTTATGCATGTTTATTCATTTGTTCCTAGTTTTGCAATGTTAATGAAAACCAACCCCAGGCAAGCTTTATTAGATTTTCATTGCAAATATTTGCAACAGAGATGCAGTTAATTAAAATTAAAACAAAACAAAAATATACCTTGCAGAACATGTTCACTATGGAAAACTATTTATGTACACTTTTCCTTGATCTTTTCAACAAGGTCTGTGTTAAATCAGGATTTCAGAAGATGGGAGTGAAATCATTTAGGACAGAACCACAAATTGGAAACTTGCTTGAAATTTTCATCATACTGGGGATAAAAGAGATCAACTGTAAATGAAAATTTAAGACACTTGTTTGTTTTCCTGACCCCGAATCTACTTTAGCTAACTGATACCTGAGACTTGCCTGAAATGTTCATTGTCAAGAACGAATAGCAGATGATACCCTACTACTGCCACAATAGTACTGTTTATTCTTACAGAAGCAGCACTTGCACTGCTAATAAAAACATTGACATTTAATAATTAAACACAAAATTAATTGCTACAAAGAAATTTTTTTCATCAAAGGTGTGACTTTTTATACCAGCATTAGTGAGGACAGAAACTGGCCAAGTAACCATCTGACTACACATGACAGGAAACAGATTGATCACAAGAAAGCTTATTTTAGCAAAATCGCATATTCATGTTTATAATTATTTCCCCTTTAATCTTATAAAATAAAGCTGCGTACAGCCATTCATTCTTATTGACGTATGGCACAATGTTAAAAGACCACATAAGATCTAAGGCTTGTTCATACTTTGTAAAAGGCAACTACACTGGGAGAGAATCAAATCACAGCCCACAACAAAGTTACAGGGACATATTTTATGTCCTCCAAAGAGGGCAATGCTTGTTGGAACTGAGTGCACCTACAGAAACACACTGCTGCCACTTCCCAGAGAGCTTGCCAGCACGCACGACATGCCCAGTGCTCCAACACAACCTCCCTGCAAGAAAAACGCCCTTGCCTTTGAAGGCACTTGTCCTAAAGCCAAGGTTCTAAGTAGGGCAGCCCACCTGCGATGGAAACTCAAAAACTGCAGCTTACCTATTTGTGGAGCTTTTAGACACAGCCATATTTTAAGCCTAAACCCAGTGACTTGGAACAAAGGGAAGCACAACCTGTTTGTGCCACGCTGGCTCGGACAGCAGCTGCTGCCGACTCTTCCTTCTGTCCTCACTCAATGGGGAGCATGTGGGGAATGAACAGGGACACAGAGGTGCCACCAGCTGCTGCCCTCAGATCTGACAGCAGCATCAGTGGGCAGCAACAGCCCATTTGTATGGCCTGGCTTGGTCCCCCGTGTCTTGCTTGAGTTTGGCAGCATCCAAAAGAGCTGCCAAAGATCCATTTTAAAAGAGCTTTCTCCTCCTTTCTCCATTCAGGGAATCCACACAACCAAGGAAACATTTGGACCAAAACCAAGTTTAGCTTCTCGGTTATTTTGGGGAAAAAAACCCTCACCAGTATCAATTGTCTGTAGGCTTGATGTTGATGATACTTCACCTTCATACCACTCAAGTTTGACCTTAATTACTCTTCTTTTTCCTTCTTTGGGTCCATAAGCCTAATGAGTTTACAGTAGCACAAAACCCTTTTCTTGCAGCTAGAGATCTCTTAAAAAATTTTTCTTTTTTCACTTATGAAGCACCTTTAATACATCACAGCAAACCTTGTCCTGCTGGCTGTAGTGCATTGCCTTTTTTATTTTTGTATAGTCATTAAAAAACACTGGAAATAAATTCATGAGTCCTTCAGAGTAGCACATTTAATTGGTGTTTTTTCACAGGCTGTGTAGGACAAGCACCAGTTATGTTTCAAGCTCAAACAAAAAGACTGATTTAAAGCGCTTTTTCCCTTGATATCAAACTGGGATAACTTCATAAGAATATGATTATTTTGAAAAGAGATGAGTCATATTTTAAACTCTTTAAAGCAAATCACAAGAACAAAACTATATGGCATCATTTTAAAGCAATTTAAGGGTAAACCTAGCAAACAGAAAATACTAACATCTGTTTAAAGCTTCCAAATTTTCATTTAAACTTTAATTTACTGTATTTAGGATTACATATTTTTACTTTCACACAGATGTAAACTGGAGTGGACCTAATTGTAACACTCTACCAATTAATATGGGCTTTACTTATGGATGATATTTAGTTATTTAAAAATTAATAGTGCTATAACTTTCCAGGAAAATGGCAGGATCTCTGGAGGAGTGTAGCATAGTGGCAGCTCAATTTATTTTCAAATGTTTGGTTAGGGCTGACTCTTGGAAATAGCTCAACTATAAGTCCATACATATGCAATCCACCAGTGCAGGACTGAGGAATGAAATCCTTTACCACACCTAAAAATGCAATGCCTGATTCAGAACAGCTGCTGTTAACAGTGCTAGCATCTGCTCAGGAGGGTAGAATAACAAATAAAATCAGACCCTTATTCCACTAGGTGGTTGTTTTTGGAGATTTTGTTTGTATTGTTGTTGTTCTAATATACCTTATAAGTCATCTCTATCTAGCAGGATTTCTGGAAGGGATCTATCTGCCTACAATATCTGTTCTTTAGGTTTCATCTCCTATTCGGTTTAATATATTTTCTATCAGCTTCTAAAAGTCATGATGCCATTTTAGGACATGACTGTGCTAAGGAGAGAGCAAAGTTTAGCTAAAATCATTTGCTCCTGTGCTGTGCATCTGTTACAGGTTTTCTCCTGGACTGAGATAAGGTTGGAGCTGATTCATCTATAGATGAATAGCAGAAAGTTTAAATTAGAAGAGGGGATTAGAAAGAATTACTTGTTTAATCAAAAAACTCCTTAGGCCTTTAAATGATCAACTGAAAATGAAATACGTCTCTTCAAGCAACTTTCAGGTTTTAGAGGCACCAGGATATCTTCCAAATAACAACCTTTCAGTGGCCCATGTTTACGAGAGGAAATTGCTACTGCCCAAAGACCTGTTTGATGGACTGCTGACCATTCCACCCCCAGGGCTGTGCCTTGGCCCTGCTGACAGCACCTAAAGGTGTATCTGAGCTGTTCCTCCTCTCTTTGCAAGGGTGAGCCACAGCGTGGGAGGAAAACCATCTAAAACAAAATGCTTGGCTGCCTCTGTTACAGGACAGAGATCCTTCTGCTGAGATATTTGTAAACTCGGGAAAATCCCTGTCTCCCACCTTGTTCGTGGCTCATGTTCCCACGTCCTGCACCAGGAACACCCACAGCTGATAACAGAGCCCACGGGTTCCTGCAGGGTCAATCCTCACTGTTCCTAAGAGAGGGAATGGCACCCTGAGGAGGATGAAGTGTATCAGTAGGACATGAAACAGGTTCCAAAATTAGCCTGTGACCATCTTATTTTACCAACACCATCACCACTGTCTCAATGCATATGTTTTATCTGGCAGAAGATACAAAGACTCAGCTATTCCTTAAGGCATTTTCAGAGGCATTTATCTTTAGCTCCTGCGTTTCTTGTTTTCCCACTGAGTCTTCAACTGTAGAGACTGAGGGAATTGCTTGGGGTGACTCACACCCATGCTTTACTAAAAGCACGAAACTGTGCTCTTAGAGCTCAAGCCGCTCTTTATTTATAACAGACTTTTCCTAATAAAGCTCCAGAAAAATAAAATAGAATTGCAGAAAATAGAAAGCCTGTGCTCATTCCACTTCTGGATTTCATAATCCCTGGTGCTATCTTTTGCACCTCAGTCCTAAGGACCCTCCACTCAGAGCTCTGTACCCACTCCACCAAACCACAAAGCTGCATCATCTCCAGGAGGATGATGCAATTTTGTGCATATTACACAGCTGTACTACCACTACTGAGACCACATTAAATTTTAAATATATGTATACTTTCTAAGAAAGAGAGGTAAAATGCTTAAAATTTCAGCTTGAGTCTCTTGAAGGGTAGTCATAATAAAGTAAGGAACATGTTTCTCTTAATACTGCCATAAAGATTCCATAAGTCACTGTCCTATAGTTTCCTGGAAGGCAACGATCAGTGGGAATAACAGTTTGTACAGTAAACCATAAAAGTGCATTAAGCTTCAGAAGTAACTATTAGCTAAACTGTTGAATCATACACCTCATGCCGAAGTATTCACAAAGGCATGATCCCCTGAGAATTTACCTCTTTAGTTAGAGCATAAATGTGAAATCACAAAAAAACCCAAACCTAGGCACTGCAGAAATAAGTTGTAAATTGAGGTGCAAGTCTGCAACTTAAACAGCATTTACTAGCCACCAGAATAAAGATTATTTCATGTAACTGATAGAGAATCAGCCTCTCAGCAGAGGATATGTTAGCTTATGAGTCAGTAAAAAAGCACTACCAGAGAAAGGTATTAAGGGATAATATTTGAGACTTCATCTGAATAATGAGATACTGAACAACACAAAGTTCCACCATCCTTTGCTGTTTTGTTCATCACTAGCTCTGCTATTACAGTAGATTTCCTACACTTCTCAAAGCTTCATTTAGGTCTTTCTGTCATGGACTGCTCTGCAAAATTTTTAAGTCACTTGTACAGTAACATGGCTCCATCACAGAGGTAAGAAAAGTGGTGCCTTTGGTAAGGACTTAATCAGTGTATACAAATCATAAGAAAAATATTTGTGGAAAGAAAACACCCACTTGCTCCTACTTTGATTGTCCCTTTCAAGGATCAAAGCCAAATGTATATACCAGAAATGGAATGATTATATTTTGATGGCACTTAAGCATTTATAGGTATTGAGACAGCAATATCTCAAAGGAATTTCTAAGTCTTTGTTATAATAGGGAAGAAAATGCTCACTTAGAACTGTACAGGTCACAATCTTGCTCACACTTGCCTTATTCTTACTATTTCCATTTCCCACCTTACTGCTATTAGAACATAATAGCCCTACATAGATCTACCAGAAGCACAAGTTATTTTCACACCAGCCTGATGGTATTCCACTGGGACACCCCACACGTGCCCCAGTTCTGCATTTGAGCATTGTGCCATATGGCTGTGGGTTGGCAGCTCTGCCACATCCGCACACCTTCCCCAAGCAGCCACAGCTGCAGGGCAGGCTCCTAAAGCAAGGGACACCACGTCCAGCAAGGGCCTGTGCCCAGCACCTGGAATAGCTACTTCTGTCTGGCAGCAACATCAGGCAAACTGACTGTCAAATGGGGCAGTTCCACTCCTTGAGAGTAAAGATTTTGACAGGTACAAGGCTTTTCCTTAAGTAGTTTGTGTTAAGGGTTGGTTGATCCCAGAAGATCATGCAGTAATTGCAGAGGTAATATATGAAACTACACAAGGGAAGACACCAGAGAGCAAGCACCTGATTAGGAAGAGGACCTGGTGACTTCCCAAGTTTTGATGTTCTTCTTAACCTGGATTCAATTTTATCAAAGACATTAATATTTTTTTGTTTTTCTTCTAAGATTGATCCCTGCCTTTCAGTGACTATGTGACAATTCCTGATATGTTCCCATTAGTGCCATGCTTAAGCACCTCTGCCAGACTTCTTAACACATATAAGACTTCCCATGCAGGGCTATTACACAAGGGACAGCCATCTGAGACAGCAATTCATAGGTTAAGGAGGGATCATCATCCTGCTGCAACTGCAAGAAAGGCATCTTCTGCTCAGTCCCTAAAGAGGTTTCAGAAAGTCTGTTTGCTTCTCCCAGCTACGTTAAGTCATCTAACATCACACCTTACGTTCTCCAGAAGCACTTTGCTTCTCTCTCAGATCCTCACAGCCTCAACATTACTACCCTGAGACTAAGAAAAAAATTTCAGCCAGCTAAACCTGCCTAGCTGAATAGGAGCAGACCCAAGTAGACTGAATGCAATTCCTGATAGCTTGAAACTTCTACGCCCTCCTTCCTCATTCACAGTTGTACTGTGAGCAAGACAGTGGAGTCCTTCAGCATCTGTGCAAAATTACTTTACTTATTTAAACATTTTATGAATGAAATAATTTAAATTATATATTATTATATTATTACATATTATTAACTGCCTCTGGGTAAGTAGGCTAGCAAACTTGAATAAAAGTAATTACTTGCTTGTTAGTTATTCCTCAAGATGGATAAAGGTTTCTTGAAAATCTTGACATGGTGTGGGAGAGCAATTAGATCTACCCTTCGTCTCTTCCATGACTTCCTACACAATCTTCTATTACATTAATGCCAGATAATTAGTTTTTTTCCCTCCAAGATTTCCTACCCATGCAGTCAGTAAGTTCACCAAAGCTGGCCCAGGCACAGTGGCAAAGGTAACAACAACCACCACTGGGTACCCAGAGTGGTGCCTGGCATTTCTGAATCAGCTCATTCAAACTGCCAAAGCAGAGCAGCCACGTTAGCAAGGATGTCACTTTGGCTTCTCCAAAGAAGTGGAACACAAGCTACAATTGTTAGTTGCAAGAACACAAAACCTTAGCTGGAAAGGTCTTTAATTGGCTGTTCTTTATGAAAACAATTTTATCTGGGCAAGCAGTTTATAAACATCCCTCTTATCTACTACAGGGGTTGTTAGATTAATTTTTTCTTCTTGAAGCAATTAAGCTCCAAAGAGAGATGAATTAAAATCTACATTTAAAAAAATCAAACCCTCAAACAACCTGCCTTCTGCTTAAATTAGCATTTGCATTGGAAAACTGTCTTTTCAACTTTTGTTTCAAACAAAAGTCAAAAAAGAAAATAAAACCCCTTACAGGATTTCTAAATAATCTAACTCATTATTTTTTGTTTATTTGATATGAAATCCAGACAAATCCTCCTTATATTGAGCTACTCCATAATAGTTCAGTGAGTGCATTTTGGAAAAAGAAAAAATTGTGGTTTTATTTAAAAACTGTGCACTCAAGCATTTAAAATTGGGCAAATCCTAACTTAATGCAGCAAACACTGGAGCAGACATTCAAATTTCCTCACATGATCCCAATAAGTAAATTGTGAAAGCAAAGTAAATCTCATGTGTGTTTGCAATATTGTAGCTTTAGGTCTTTGACCACCCAAATGTGTGTGTAAATTAGAATGACCACACAGTGAGCAACAGTATAGAAAATACCAACAAAGCCAGCTCTAATCTCCCAGACGTGAACTATTTTCAGCCTTCCGTTAACACTGTTCAAAATTATATTTGTATTCATAACCCATGTTTTTCTTAATGTACTGGTTTGAAACACACACGACTGGATTTGATACAACACAGTGCAGTGGGAAGCATAAACGAAGCAGAGAAAGCTGTAGGCACACTCTATATGCCTAATGTTGCTTGCAGGAAACCAAACTAATATGTTAAATATCAGCAGCACTTCAGCACATGACATTGTCCTCTCCCTCTGAGGCAAAACTGAGCACACACAGCCCACACTGCTGTAACTCAGCAGTTACACATTGCCTGGCAGTGACCTCGTTGGAGCTGAACTCGTTACCTTCCCTCTGCTCTTCACAGAAGAAAGGAAAAAGAAAGAGGAAACTGGTTTTGAACAAACAAATTTGTTGGAGTTAATGCCCCTTGTTGCATTTCAACAATTTGGTCAACAGACATTTCACCCATCAAAATGTCTTTCAATATCAAACAGAAGGAATTCATGAGGTGACACTGCCATAACTGCATCTGTTGACAAACTTAAAGTAATTGCGAATGTATTTTAGCTGCTTCTGTTCATTCTTGGTCAGATTTAAAATTTCTCTTGCATTTGAAAACAAAAGAAAAAACCACAGAAAACCTATTAAAAGAAATTCTACCAGGCTTTAACAAAAGGTAACGCTCTTTTCTTCATGTGTACAGTTTTTGTGACCAATTACACGTGTAAGAAATTCTTACGGCTGGTCATGATTAAGTTCCTTGGCCCAACAACAACACTATTTTTAACAAGGAAAAAACCAAACTTCTGTAGATACAAAAGGACCAAATCCAAGAATCAGATTCATAAATTCCACAGAGCAACTAGAAAGGTGTGATATAGCAAGTGGCCAAGAACCACCACTAACAAAAATCCCCAGGTAGTGCAAAGCCATAGCACCTTGTATAACACACAGGACCTACCATCTCACTGTTTTACTTTGGAACCTTTCCCCCTTCAGTACAAACAAAACCAAAAAAATAGAAAGATGATCAAAGCAGAACCAGATTTCACTTTCAGCTGTACCTATGAAGTGTTTGAAGACCAAACAATCAAGGATTTAGATCAGTGTGCAAGTTTAATATTTCTCAATACACACTGAGTACCAAAGTAGTGATTTAATTGGTTCTATTTCAGTGTTGTCCAGCAACTCAGACTAGTTCTCTGATCACAAACCACACTGTTTTAATTTGTGAAAGGTCTCAGAATCATTGGGAAACCACACTGAACAAGGGGAGGTGGCTCCCTTAGAAGTGCAGAGTTTGACTGGTGGCTTTTAATAGCACCCATTGTTTCTGCACGCTGGCTTTGTTTTCTCACTGAAAGTGATTGCTTTGAAGATGGGCAACGAAACCAGGAACTTTTCTTATCTGGTTAGCATAATTACTTTCAATGCCTGCATTTACCATGAATCTGTTGGTGTTGGTCAATCTCTGAAGGAAAGTGAGCAGAGAAAGTGGGTTAATTTATTACCTTCTTCTTAGCTTTCCTTCTGGTAACACTGCAAAACAATTACAGTAGTGCTATTGTGCTTCTTGTGTAGCATAAAGCCACTTAAAAGCAAGCTATTGTTTATAAATTGAGTACCAATATAAACAGTAAAATGCAATATATCAGAGAAACATGGGGGAAAAAATGTGTTTTGGTTACATATTAAAGAGATGATGTATTTTCAGGCATAGGGCTTCCAGGATCATGTTTCAGAAGTGCTATCACTGTAGTTTGATGTAGTTCAAAATGTCTGCTTTCCAACTGGCATCTCAAAAGGTTCACAGTTACTCTGTCTTAGAGCAAACCAAACTGAGGAATATTTGTCCTTGTACAGATGCCCTGAAACGACCTAAACCCTTTATTTGGCCTAGAAATGTAAGAAAGCATACAGGTTTCCAGAAAATGTCCTTTCGACTTCACAATCTTTTTAATCCTATCATCTCTCCAGTCTATCACAAGCTGGAAGCAGACCAGTCTTCTGGCTACAGCAATTTACCAAACACTTACAGCATACGTGGTGCTTAATGATGCCATGGCAATAACTTTGCATATAGGAAAATAAATGGATTGAAATCTGCCCCATAAAATATTTCTTGGAAGATAAACTGGCCCAGCTTAATCAGGTGTTTGGCCTGTTTAAGAGCCTGGTTGATAGAGCCCCTTGAGAGGCAGTCCTGATGAGCAAAGGACTCCAGAAAGGCTGGGCATTCTTTGAGCAGGAAGTCTTAAAAGGTGCAGTAGCAGGCCCCTCCCCGTGCTGAAAGACAAGCCAGCAGGGAAGACCACCAGCCTGGCTGAACAGAGCTTTGGATGGAACTCAGGGGAAAAAGAAGAGTTTATTAGCTTTGGAAGAACAAGAAGCCAGCTCAGGAAAACTAAAAGGATGTAGTGAGGTTATGTAAGGGTAAAATGAGAAGGGAAAAAAACCAAGTAGAACTTACTCTGGATACTACCATAAATTACAATATTTCTATAAATACATTATCAATAAAAGGAGGCCTAATGAGGATATCTATCCTTTATTGGATGTGGGGGGAAAACAGTGACAAAGGATAAGGAAAAGGTTGAGGTATTTAATGCCCTCTTTGCCTCAGTCTTTAATAGAAAGACCCCTGAGCTGGAAGACAGGGATGGGGATCAGAAAGAAGCCCCCATAACCCAAGGGAAGTGTTCAGTGACCTTCTACACCACTTAGACACACACAAGTCTATGGGACCCAGTGGGATCCACCCAAGGGGACTGAGGAAGTTAACAGCTGGACTTAAAGAGCTTTTCCAACCTAAAAGATTAAATGATTCTAGGGCTGATGCCATAATGTTACTCATTCTTTGCTGAAGACTACAATACAGTCTACAAAGCACAAAAAGTCTTCTTGTGTTCGCTTTTTTTCTTGTTTCCAATTTTCATTTGAAACAAACTTGTCTTTACTCTAAATCTTCAAGCAATATGTTTTTTTTCCTCTTTTGGTTTAACTTTAGAGCGGACATGTCAACCAAAAACCACCTGCTGTGGGTATTGATTTCTTCAAAACTCTTTCCAGTCTGACCAAGCCCCTCTCTCATATTAATCTGGGGCATTGCATGTTCAGCACACACCACTAACCTTGTCAAACTGCTGAACAACAACCTTCAAAGGCTTCAAAAGACTGCAAAGGTCTGCTACTCCCCTTCCCAAGGTGCAAGGCAGTTCATACAAGTCAGCAGTCGTGCAATCTCATTCATGCTGGATTCAGCAATTTCTCATTTGGAACAGAAGTCTCCTTTAGTCTAACATTTGAATGAAATATGTATCTTCCCTGAAGTTTGTTACTGAATGGAAATAGTCTCCACACCTCTCAGTGGGTATTGACCTCAGCTGAACCTTTCATGTCTCACTGTTGCCCAGAGAACACAACCACAGACAACACAAGTCACGAACTACTCCTTTGTCTCAAGTCTCCAGTTGGGTATCACTTTATAAAGTGGTACATCGTATTACCTACCCTGCTAAGCACTTGATAGTTTAGTAGTTGCACTTACTTTTAAGCTACATTTGGCACCCAGACTTACAAGCAAACGTTAAAAACACAATAGCAATGATGTACCATCAATTCAGCAGGTTCTCTTCTCCCTCCTCCTTTCACCAGGCTGGCTCTTTCACAGACTAGGAATGGTAGCAAGCACTCCCTCAACTGTTGTAAAGCACCCCAAGAAAAAGATCCCAGCACTATCCTGCCATTGCCCTCATGTTTGAAAGGCAGAAGTGACAAGGTCCTAATGTAGTCTGGGAGCTGTCTTTCTGCAGAGTCCTTCTGTTACATATTACTTTGTTATCAACCATTGGGAATGGAAGAGATGGGACTACTGGTAAACTATTCCCTGAACAGGCCATGAACCAAACTATCCCTGGTGGTCCATTGTGTTCCAAGCCTGTCAACCATCAATGCTCTATCACTCCTTTAAACTGTACTCTAGAGACCTGGAAAACTAAAAGCTTCAAATTAATTTGTTCAATCATTTATTTCATAGCTGAAGCAAAGTCTGTAATGATCAACTTTACTGCTATCCACAACTTCAATTTGCCTTATGAACACAACTCATTAAGAATGAGTAATAAATAAAGCCTAGTTTACAGTGTTTCCCTCTAATACAGTGCTTCTCCTGGCTTCAAGATAGCCTTAATCCTAAACACACACACACACACTTATGTGCTTAGTATTAAATACGACAGTGTCGCATATAGGTACCATGACTCAAGTTGGGCTTGGGATACGCATCCAAATTTTATTGCTGGGGGTTGTCCACCATGACATGAGTTATGTACTCAATGCTCTCTGGAACTTCGTGCAGTCCTAGTTGGACATGCAATGTTGAACTTCACTTATTTACAGTGCTCAATAGCTTCAACAACCCCAATCCTATGAACAGCAAGACCACATCCATTACAAATGGTATTTCCCCCCAAAAATGCCTCACTTCTATTTTGGGCTACAAAATATCCAGGGAGGTTCTCCCAGAGATGTACTCTCATGGAGTTGTTCCCCTTAATAATATTATGATACAGTAAAAATCCCCCCAAACCCCAAATCTTTAGCATACCTGAAAGACAGCTCCATTATTATACTGCAGTTTTAACATTCACCCAGAGAAACAAAAACCAAACAAAACAAGAGTCTAAAAGCAGAAAATCCAAGAATGTATGCCCTGTAAGGTCAAAGTTATTTTCTTTGTGATTTTATAAGATCCCCTCACCCGATTTGTGGCAATCCACTGCAACCATAAAATTGACATAAATCAGACATATGCAGGCAGCATTGAAAAATGCTAAAATCAACATTACGAAAAAAATGCCAGCAGTAACTTCTAAATTGGAAAGAGACAGAGTCATTTAAAACACCTTATGCAAGATGGAGAGTTCACCAAATAAGGAGACCCCCCTGCAGTTAAGGGGATTTGTTGGGTCTACTGCATTAACCAAGTTGTTTAAGTAGTGCCCTTATGCCATTAAAATTAAAGTGGTGTCAGTGTTTCCATTTGTGCTTTAATTTCCACATTCTATAACTACTATTAAAACAAAATACTTCAGGTTAGAAGCAGCTAACAAGTTTCTTTTTTCTTTGTTTCAGAAGGGTTTAATGCTTTTTTATGTTGCCTCGACTGCATATATTCCAGGGTAGTGTAAAATAATTTATTTCAACTGATTTTTTTCTTCCTTTTCTTTTCCTTCTAATACTCAGAGATATTTGAGTTTTAATTTGAACGTTTACAGTCATCTCCCTTTTTTTTTTTTCTACTGAAAAAGGGTAAATTGCCCTTAGCATGCAATGCCATATGATTGCAACCTTTTAAAATACAGTCTGATCCACTCCAACAACAAACTCTTATGATAATTTTTAAGCCTATGAATTCAGGACAAAAGCTATCACACTTCCCCCATCCCTGTAATTGCTCAGCACCTTTGAGAGTTGGGCCACTTTCACTGAGATGTCTAAATGTAGTTTTAGATACTTAACTTCAGGAACTAAGATTTTTGAAAAAATCCGGTCAAAATGACTAAGCCTCGTTACCTTTGACATTCATAATTAAATGAATATTCAAATGAAGACTGTTTCCTTCTGGCAATACTCAGTTCAGAGAATTTTATTCTTATTTACAATATTTCATGGCTTTACTACCGAGACATCTCACCCTCAGCGTCCGAAATGGTACATTCCAGCAGGTTTGCAAGCTGAAAAGCACCATTCTGCCACCTTTCTGAAACAAATGACATTCTGAGTGCTTGAAATGGCTCAGCAGGAGCTGCACAGTCAATATTCCAGCAGGTGCACTAATTTGCTGAAACGTCAGGCAAATTACCCTGTACCACAACAGGAAATGATAGGAACTGAAAACTTCACTCATGAAAAGCTACAGATTGGCAACATCTTTCTTCTTTGCAAAGCAGAGATCCCTTTTCCCACTCTGCATCTGCCTCTGCGGGGGTCAGAGCACCGGTTCTGACAAGGTGTGATGGCACCTCATCCTGTCCACACTCCTGAGAAGTTTGGAACCATACCTTCCTTTCTTTTTCTTTTCTCACATTTGGACGTGGCTCACACTTTCGACACAATCACAATCAAATTAAGGCTAAAATAAAGCTCAACATGAACTGAACGAGAGAAATATTTTACCTAGAGTTCAAAAGTCAGGCAGCAGAAGAGTGACTCTTCAGGATTATGGAATCAACTACAAATAACAGGAAAAGCAGAGTCACTGAATTATTTACTTTTATTTTTTAAAATCCCACAGCAATTCTATGCAGTTATTCCCACTGTTAGGACAATTCCAACCAAGATCATTCTCTGTGCACATGCTGGTAAAGGGCAGTATAATGCCCACAGAGTCATCTGCAAAATGCAATCCCTAACATAGAGCAGATAAAAGAAAAATTGCATTTTTCTTCTCTGCTTGTGGTTAGCCTGGAAGTCTCAACACAATTTTTCCTGACTGACATTACGTTACTCTGCAGTTACATGTTTGCACTTTAATGTTTATCTCATAAATCTTGAGCCATGCACTTTGGTCATGTCTGTGGAATATGTGATGTAATCTCACTAGATGTGTGCAATTAGAGAGATATAATCAAAAAAACATAACCCAAAGATCTTTTCTTTTACAGACTTAAAATTCATAAGTAATGTTGAAAACAGTTTGTAATTTAATCCTTGTATGCAGCTGATCACTGAAGTATAGAGAGCATAAACTGACTTTCTTTGCCAAGGGGAAAAAAGAAGGTTCACATTTCCTCAGTATCTAAAGCAGGCAGAGAACCACCACACATGTGCAGCTTCTACACAAATAGATTGCAGTTCCCCTTGTACAACTACAGGACCCGAAGGGATGCATTTACCTCTTATTACTATTGCTCAAGAACAAAGTACTTAAGCTCACTTTCATCTCCACTTCAACACATCACCACAAACTGGAGGCGCAAACTTCTTTCTCATTGTAATAAAAAGATTAAAATATTAAAATATGCAGCAATCTCAGTGAGCGATAATTGCTATAACTAATAGTAAAGAGATTAAATGAAGGGGGAAAAGTTTGGTCTGGGGATCAGGAATAAATTCCTCATGGCAAGACCTGTAGTGCACAACCCCAACTGCCCTGAAGGCTACACAGGCAGCTCTCTGGGAGCTGGGCCTAATCTGCACACACATTTATAACAAGCTTTCATCAGAGGGAAACGAGTTAGGCTTTATTTATTTATTTATTTTTGCTGTTAAACATACACAGTGCTTTTCAAAAATACACAGGGAGACAAAACGCAGCCCAAGAGCTTCAAAGGAAATCTTTATCAGTGGAAAGACTGGCACTGCTTCCCTGAAACCAGCTTCTGAATGTCCAAGTTTATCTACAATGAGGCCACCCGCTGCACAGCCTGTGCTGGAGGGGCACACGAGGAGACTGAAGGGTTTGTTCCCTCCTTGCTTTCAAGGAGGCTGGCACAAATGGCAGCCATCATAAGCAGGCAAAGAGAAGTTTAAACAAGTTTAGACCCTGTTTAAAATGGCTTTCAATAAGAAATGCCCTTTTCTTCTTTCAGAACTATTCTGGAGAACTGTTGCTTTCAAAAAGTGGGGTGGGGAAATGGTTTCACTATGATAACGAGAGGAATTACACTGACTGAAACACGTTTCAATACTCATGCAAAAAAAGTGAATAAAAAGGCATAAATGTGAATATACACACTTTTCGCCCAGTGCAGTCTGATTGGATACCTTGAGCTATCTCTCCATTTCCAAAGGTGGAAGGTCAGGGTCCTGTCTGGCAGCATCCAGCCAAGCTGGATCTGGGAACCCTCCTGACCAGCAGCACAGCCAGCAGACTCTTCTTTATCCAAAGAATACAGCTACCCCATCTTTTGCAATCCAGAAGCATCAAAACCAAATTAATCACAAATAGTTTGTTAATAACGTTTATCCACATCCTGTGCAACACAAGGCAAATGCGTGCGAGAAAGATTTTGAAATCTGCCTGATGGTCGTATTCCTTATGTTAAAGCTCCTGGAGAAAACTAAGTGTGCTAAGCAGCTGAGTTGAATAATTCTTTGCTTTGACTGTGAATTACATCATCCCCTTTTATGAGTGACATGGTCACCTATTAAAAATGTGTCATATGAGATGTTTTACAACACGTTAATATCTGCTTCTCAACTACCAGCCATCTTATTAAATTCTCAGCATGTTCTTGCTTTGGAGCCATTCAGATAATATAGACAGCAACATTAACAGCAATAAAGATATTGCTAGATGTAATGTAGTATCTAATTAACAGTGATCTCACTGGGGCACGGCCAGGAGAGGACAACTGAATAAAAATCATCTGCATTATTTAAAGTTACTGAAATATACAATTAATGGCCACAGCACCCATTTTAATTAAAGCTTAGAGTCTGTGATCCAAACTGGCTAAATCTGACACAAAAGTAATGGCCTTGGATCAGGTTTAAAGCAATTAGTCAATCTCTTGCCATCCTTTTCTTGTCTTTTCCACTCATTTATGGTTTAATATCTATTAAAGCCTACTGCTGTGATCAGCAGGCACCCAAATCCCATACTGTAAGAATAGAGCTCAAGAGACCGGGAGATTGTGTTGGCCAACTAATGAAACTTTCTGCAAGCTTCTTCAGAAAGGCTGGGCATCATCAGGATGAGTAGAAGGCAACGAGTTCTACAGCGGGCAAAGCCTCGTGATTTCCAAGAAATAAAATGGTCACATTGGAGCCCAATATTAAATGAAATGAAGCCACTTGTTAGCACATGCCTCTCTATGTTAACCTTCAGTTCTTCTTCAGTGCCAAAGGAGTGTTTCTACTCCAACTGTAATACAAACCACTTTGTGTCTGGGTTTTCTATATAGACCTTCCAGGATACTTTGCAAATGCACCACCACCTATTTCTCTCATCGTTTTTGCAACATACAGTGGCAAAGAGGACTGTTTGCTGTGTCAGTATGGGGGAGCATTTCTGCAAATACACAAGTTTCCATGGTTGTAGAGTTAATCTACTTTCACTAAAGTCTCCCCAACTCATTGAATGTCCTCTCAAGCAAGAATTCAAACTGTACCATCGGTGATACACTTTTTTTGTTACTCCATTCTAAAGAGGTATTTTGTTCTTTTCCAGAGTAGCACTTCCCCCTCAACTTGTGAATCATTTCAAGTCTTGTTTTCTGTCTCTCACAGCATGTCAGTTCCAACTCTCTGTTTTAATGAAAGACTTGGCAAGTTGGTACAGTTTTTCCACCTGTAGTTTCTTAAATTAATTTAGTATCTTCTCATGCAGCACGTTCCCTTCCAACCCACAACAAGATAATGCTTCATCCACATGCGGGTAAAAGCCTCTCCCCTCCCTGACACAACCAATGCAAACACAAACAACAACTCCCAGGAAGCCACCACTAATAACATCTTTCCTCAATTTCCTTTGTCAGTTATTCTTTTTCATTGATTTTCCTGAACAGGATATTGAAAGGTTTCTGACCTCTATAAAGGTCGCTGCATTAAAAGACAGCAAATCCTTCCCTCAGCCTTGATATGGTATTTTCTCACTTCTCAGCGTTTTAAACTTAAATATAAACTCTTCAGCTAATTAAAAACTTCTTGCAGAGACTCCTTCCAAAATATTCCTCCCACAGTTTTTGCATTCATCTCCACTCCAGAACTTTATTTTTCACTACTTTGCCTTTTATTTTTCCATTCCCCAAGCAGACATCCGTCACACACCACTTTCACACACACATCCCTAATTCACCACTCCATAAACAGAGGCAAAAACCCCAAAAAAAAATAAAAAAAAATTCAATCTTGGTCAAATTGGTTAGTCAGTTAGTATGAAAAAGTACCAGCTAGAAATTCTTCCTCATCGTGGCTGTTCATTCAGACATCTACTACCTATTGTTGTAAGCTGGAACTGTTACTTTTAATGGTAACTCACTAAATGGGTGTTGTCAACATACTATGTATTTCATTTGAAGAATGGTTTCCTGCACAACATGTGCCATGATTCCCCTAAGCATTGAGTTAAACTCAATTGAAATGTTTCTGATATTGCACTGTTCTTCTTTGGTTTTGTTCTTCTTGTTTCAAGTTGCTGCTTGACATTTAATAGATTTTTAGTTTTACAGAATCTCACAAAAGCTAAATGCAATGCATTGTTTACAAAACTTTTTGTTTTGGTCTTCTCTGTGGTTGTGTTTGGAAATTGAAACAATTCATATAAAGAACAACTTTTAAAATAGCTTGATTTTTTAAAAATCTTCTTTTAAAAGCATGAGCCATTTAAAGCAAGTTAAAGAACTGGGAAAACAGCGTTAGGATCAACTGAACCAAATTTTTACTTAGTAATTGGAACAGTTTTACAGGGTCACACTGGTTTCTGAGCAGACCATACACTATTTAACTGAAATAAATGAGTTAAAAAGAATGAAGTATTTTTCCACAACTGTCAAAATACCAATCAGAATCTGACTTACAGCTTTCACAAAGCCTGGTGTCTAGATAATAAATCACCTCAGTTCAGCTTGCCTTAATACTCTTTTCAGCAAAACCAGACTCCTATAATTTTAAATTACATATTTTTTTTCCACATCCGTTCATACAGTCAAGTCCATGAACACACCAACAGAGGGGAAAACCCAAGATGTTAGGGAGAGGAGTTTGAAATAATACAATCAGTAAACAGGTTAAATTTTACTAGTCATTTCATGTTTTTAGTTATTTGCTGTGTTTTAATTTCATGCCAATAACTACAAGCTTTAATGCTGAAATTGAGCTCTGTCAAACTAGAACTTTGTTTAAGCTTTTTCAAACTTTGGTGTTTTTACACCTACAAAAATATAAAGCAGATTTCTAAGCAAAGTGAAAGAAGCCAGAGCTTCAGGTGGCATTGGGCCTCAGCTTCTACTGACACCTGTGGCCTGAGGGACTGAAAAGCTGATGCCAAACATGGCAATCCCAGAGCCCACTGTGGCATTCCATCTTTCTAAGTCTTTCATGGATATACATTAAACCAGTATTGGGTTTGATTCACCCACACACCAAAAGTTGTGTGAGGGATGAAGTGTGAGGAAGTGATCTCATTCCAAGTCCAGCAGATCTTTCATGTCCTAATCATGGATATGGGAATTTCCTACTGCTGCCGTAAGTTTTAATTGGGCACTTTCCAGATGTCACCACAGAACAGACGACCAAGTCCAGCATTATCAAACAACAGCAGGATGGTGTGGCAGAGTCCAAAGATGGTTAATGAATAATTTGCTAAAGAAACACTTCACCATATACAAGAAAATGCACAAAAAATTATGGAAAATCTGATGTTTTCAGCAGTCCCAGACTCAGCCCATGTCTGACATCACCATTACACTACAATTCATGTCCCATGTCCAGCCTCTAATCAAAGGACAACAGCAAGAAAATTGCCCTTTAAATGATACAGAAAACATCCCCTTCAGAAGTGATAGCTAGTCCCTCCAACTGCCTCCAAGAACACAATTATTTCCAGAATGCACAATATAATATTTCTGAAAATTGCTCATATCAAAGCTCACTGCTACTAAATTAAACTATCAGGACTGCTCACATCAAAAAAAAAAAGCTGAGAATATCAATTTCCACTCCATCTCAGCCAGACCCAATACACCTCTTCATAATCTTCTGAGACATTTCTAATGACAAACTGCCACAATGCAACTATGTGAAAGTAGTTCAGTCTTCTTCCAGCCCTGTGTAGTACAGGTATAGGGTTTTTAATTACAGCAGCATTTAGTCTTCTCTGCTTGCTGTCTTTTTTTAAACAAGGAAAAAAAAAATATAAACTGAGGCTTACACCTGAGTTTGAATTTAAATATTTTACTTTTAATTCCTATGTCAGGAAAATACTTCGTTCCCTATTGAACTGCCCTATTTGACACCAGTTTTGTCACTTAGAAGCTTAATAGCACCTTCACTCAGAGCACATAGTCAAAACACTTTTGTAACTCTTCTTGTGTCCAGCAGTAGGTGAACAGCAGCTTTCCAGTGGACCTCAAGATGAGCAGAAAAGCTATAAAGCAAAAAGGAGAGGGAAAATAGGATCTACAGAAATAGTGAGCAGCACATAATCATTTTGTGTTTTACTAGTCACCTGCCCCTCATTATCCAAGCGCAGCCTTCCCTTCTCCTAAAAGCTGCTGCACTTACAGATGAAAAAACACCATGTTTTACAGTTGCTCATTCTCTCTTGCAAGACAAATACAATAGTCTGTATTGCACTAACAAATGGCTTTATACGCTCCTTTTTTCGTAAAATTAAATCACAGTAAATTAATAAAAATTGTATCCTGATTTCCATCCTGACATGCTGAGAATATAAATTATGTTTTATAAAACCATCGTACATAACTAATCTAGATGGGTGCTGCTCGCATAAGCTATTAGACAACACTTTAAAAGCTGCAGTCTAGTTTAGTGGAGATAATTTTAATTGACTCAAGGGTGTATCTCAATGGTCATGAAATTGTTAGGAAAATGTATTGCAGGGAAAGAGCATTCCCTCCGCTGTGGGGAGCACAGTCAATGCAATCTAATAATGCTCCGGGTTTCCAACTGCTAGGTGCATTTTGCGATTGGAAGTGATTGCATTGAGGATGTAGATGGGCCACATAAATGGAAGCTTTTATCACTGGTTAGCATAATTACTGCCACTGTCTGCACTGTGTTTGCATCTGCTGGAACTTGGTTAAGATTTTTGGAGAGTCACATAATGGGAGAACAGTTGTTTCCACAATTTGCTGCTTCCCTGGCTATTTACATGAAATGCTGACTTTTCCCATTTCTTGTAGTTTTCTGCTTGTTTTCTGAAGATGATAATATACAGTAAATGGGCAGGCCTCTAACGCCCTTCTACCTGAAGATCCACACAAAACTATGGCAAATCACTCTAAACAAAAAGCTCACTCCCCCATAATCACAAACATTATCTGGGAATCAAGTTAAACAAGAAAAAATGATTTAAAAAAATTTTGTTCCTTTCTACTGACTCTGTATCTTGGGAGGATTTAGCATCTTGAAAGAGGTCTCAATTCAAAAACCCTAAAGTAGAGACAGTATTTGTAAATCAATCATTACCCTTTCTCACTCTCCCTATTTTTGGGATTTTTGTTTTTGTTGGTTTTTTGTTTGTTTGTTTTTGTTTGTTTCGGTTTTGTTCATTTTTTTTTCCTTTTTTTTTTTTTTTTTATTAATTTGAAACCTTTCTTACTCCTGCACTTGTTTCTCTTGATCATTTTTTAGGCAATAAAGAATTCCTTGATTTGGAATAAACTCCACATCTGATCTTCCTAAGAAATTTAAAGAGGGACTTTCATGTCATTCAGATAGCCAAAGGTCTGCTTCTTTCACACCATTGCCCATATTGTTGCCATAGATTCACTGGGAGTCACCAAGAACACACCGTGTATGGACTCCAGGTGCTGTTCTGAGACATTTCCTTCCAACACAGGTCAAATCCAAAGTTTCAACCCTAATCTTCAAAGCCTGCCTGAGGTTTGGCCTCAGCCACCTGTAAGAGCCCCTTCCTGAAGTGCTGCCTTCCTGGGACAGCTGGCTGAGATCCACAGCCATGGGATGTCATGCCCTTGGCAGCTGGCCTGCAACTGGGACACTTAGTGTCTGCAAGGCATTCCTGGGCTGGGCTGTGGTTCTTGCTGCTGTCAGAACAAAGAGTAGAGCCTACACCCTTTTGGTTTGGCTTTTCCCACCTAGTTTCTGAAATAAATCAATAAGGGGGAGGAAAGAAGGAATTAGAAATAGCAATTGCTTTAACAGAGGATTTTTCATCTGCTTTGAACTCTGATCAGTCCTAGCAGGAGGCTGCCTCAGCTGAAAGCCTCCCAGTGTGCATATTGCATTTCCCTTTAAGGGACACACATCGAAGAATTCATTTTGCCTTTGATTTTGCCCAATACCCAGAGAGCACAAGCAACTAGCAGAGGCCTCTGACAGGTTGTTGGCCTTGGTCTATGTGCCTGCAAAACAGATCAGACCTTATCATGGCTGAGCCAGACACCATCACGCCCCCAGAAGGACCCCGGAGCCCTGAAGCAAGAACCTCACTTGTTGAGCCAAATCGGATCTTTCAGCTTTAAGTCACGCCAGTGTTGGGGCATGAATGGTGCTAGGCTAAAGCTACTTATCTACTTCATTTGTAATCAAAGATTTTTAAGATTAACTAGCCCACCATTGCTATAGCTAAAGATTTAATTGGTCTTGAAGCAGCAAGGACACGATAACTTGGGAAGTAACAATTTCCTATTAGTCCCAGGAGACACAGCACCTACTTTTACAGAAGCAAGTAAGGAAATCTGGAAGCCTTTGAACATGTTAGCACAGATCATCTCAAGGGAAACAAATACTCCGCTCACCATTAAGGTTGAAACACTTGTGCAGCAGGTGTGCTACAGCTGGTGTGCTGCTGCTACCTTTAGCACAACAGATACGCCACATAGATCTGGTTTTCCAATCTATGGGTCTAATGCATTAAAAGGATTTTTATATATATATATATTAGGCTCCCATGCATACAATTACAGATCACTGAAATATTACAGCAGCCATCCCAGTTTGTAGGACAATGCCATAGTGTTTTCTGTCATGTTGAAACAACAGAAAGGAAAACGTTATTTTATTCATTTCATGTTTAGCTCACTTAGAAGTGGATCTTTATTTTAATATCTTCTTAAAAGAGGAATATCCCACTGTTATACAGCAGACAGATTCTGTTGGTACCAATTTGGTTGAGCATCTCTCATGGTACCACTGAAGAGCCTAGTTTCCATGAGCACACAGCATGAGGCAGCATCGGGGTACCTGCCCTCACTGTCAGGGTATATGGACACCAGCCCTGAGCTTCTAAGGGCAGCAGGAGCAGATCCCTGTGCCTGCAACAGGATGCCTCTTTCAGCTCTTGGGACTAAATTAAGTTAGCAAAATCCAGGATCTGTTGTTTCAGATAAATATAAATACAAGAAAAACTGGTAAAAAGGAAAGTTTTCCTGTTGATTTTTTTTCCTTCTCTGTCCTGACCAGTGATGGAGGTTGATCTGAACTCAGGCAGGCTGCTATGCCCAAGCTACAATGACAGTGGTACCCAGCAGTAATTAAAGCTACTTGGGTTCATATTTTGGGCTTTTTCCTTACTAAAACCAGTACAACAGTCTGACTATTAGAGATGCTTATCACTGCACAAAAAGATAGTCTCTGCTTGGCTTTCTCCAAAGCTGCCTCAGCAAGAACTGTACAAACAACTACTAAAAACCCTAGAAAAAATCTTTTGGATTTGCAGTACCTCAACTCACCGTTTTCACTAAAAAAAAACCGACACAATGTTTTTATCAAGCTAAACAGTCAAAAATGGCTTAAAATACACTGTAGGCCTAAACCCTAGGCTTTGGGATGCAATAAGCTTTGCTAATTGCATTTCAAATCCCATACATTGTGCCTCACAATATATAGGCTACCAATATAACAAGTACAAAGTGAAGCTTTTGTGTAAGAGGAAGGAGTAAACCTCAGTCTTTAACCTACCACAGCAAATGCTTTTTGAAAAATTGAAAGCTAAAAGTGAATATCTCTTGGGCACTAATTGTTCTGCTTTCCACAGAGCTAGAAACACATTTTGCAGACAGTAATATACTTTTCAAGAATGTTTGGTGCATTAACCACAGAATTACATATAAATAGTTCTGACTAAATCTTGCTTTTAGGTACCAGTACAAAGCGTGCCAGAAGGAGACAAAACGTACTTAAAGACCTATTCAAATTTTATTTGAAGAATAAAAATGAGCTTCAGTTAAGACTTTTTTTCATTGCTACATCAATGCCAAATCCTTATTTGCAATATATAGAGCTAAAGTGAATAAAGGAATCTAGCAGTTCCAATCCTGATCCTTGGATACTCTATTATTACTAAATACAATCTTTTTAACTGAATGCAAAATTACTGTCACTCAAGGTAATAAGTTCCAACCATGTAACTTGACAAATCTATCATTATTACCTTGCATTTTTTTTCTCTTCAAGTGCAATTGCACAATATTGGCTGCCTTAAATTAATTGTTATTTTAACAGAGTAAGACCAATCTAATGAATTCAAATAGGAAAAGGTCTAAATTGATTTTTACATCTTTCCTTATCAACCTGGACTGCAATCTCTGTCATAAAAGTACAGGCTCTTCAAGAATAATTGGATAGGGCCCAATTTAAAAGCTTCAGTAAGAGATTAATTGGCTCTTCTATGTAGTCCCCAATTAAAACAAATACACTATAAAAATAAGGTTGTTTCAAGATAGTGATGAGAGCACCAGATTTAATATATTTATTTAAAACCATACAAAAGTATGTTAAAAGCAAGATGTATAGATCAAAGAACAAACATTTGATTTTATGCAAAATGTTTGTTCCAGATTTTCTAAATAAGTGGCAATATCCTTCTGTTCTGAGCTTTACAGTCATAGGTTAATGATTGGTTCATCTAGAAAGTAATCACCTTTATGAAAGCAAAGTGGAAATCATTATTTTGGTTTTTGAAAGCACATAAATAAGTGCCCAAGACTGTCTATTTCCAGCTGTACTTTGTATGCCTATTCACACATCACTAAAAAAGGCTGAGTGTAACCATTCACACAACAGGCCTAAAGTTCAAATAGAGGGTGTCTGATGCCAAATACCACTTCTAGTATGTCCTCTTCCAAAAAAGAGTAAACCTTTGCATAGCAAAAATCTTTTATGAAAAGTAAAACAATTGATTTTAAAATGATCGATATTTCATTTAGGATGCACATTATGCATCACTGCATAAAGCCTTAATGGCTGGAAATGAATCACATCCAGAAAATCTAAAACCAAATCCTGTAATAAATATTAGCTTGCCTGTCAGGCAATCAACCAGAACATTTCTGATGACTCTTTTAATCATACACTTGAGTCAAGCCACTGCCCAGCCACTTCAAGGGATAACCAGCAAAGTGTGAAGCTTGTAAGATCTCAACTGGAAATAGACTTTTTACACCATATCTCAAAATTCTATATAAAGATTCCCATTGATAACAGAGTCATGGTTTAAACTCTTTGCAGGATTGTGTGCAGTGGACAAGAGCCAAATGTACTGAGCAAAACCCAGCAAAACCTGCCTCCCTGCTCCAGCAGAGAACACTCGGCTGCTGCTCTGCCTTTGTACTCCCAGCAGTTAGAGACAGGGTTAAGACATCCACCCTAATGTATGTCTTTCATGGTAAACAATAAAGTAAATTTTTTAGCTATGGTTCTCCTTCAAGAAGCATCTCTAAGTTGTTTGTAATTAAACAAAGTCTCCAAAAGGGCTTGTTTGGATATGATTATTGAATTTAAATATTCAAATCTTCTCCTCACCTGAAAGCAACACTTCCACTCCCTTGCTGAGTACCTACAGTCTAGAAAACTTTGAGAATATTTCCATGCTCTATTCTGTGTTTGCTAACAGTGAGTTGATTGGTGGTCAGAAATAAAAGCCAGCTCACCACAGTTGGTAAGGATAGCTGACTTCTCATCTGGCTACATGGTTATTTTGGGCATCCTACAGTGCTAATTTGGGGAGACCGAAAAAGAAGAAAGTATGTAAGTGGGAAAAGAGCAAAAAAAGCAAGAGCACTTTTAAGGAAGAGATTTGGGGGTTTTTCCAAATGCACTAACAGCAGTAATTGAATCATTAGCACTTTTGATAGCTCTGTTTTTTCGGTCTGCTATCAAACTACTAGATTCTTTTCTCTCATATCTTTTTCTATTCCTTTCACTCAGGGTCTAGGATGGCTTGCAGTCTTCAGTTAAACTCACAGTGCCAGTAATAGGCTGTGCATTATTTAATTTTTGGTTTTAAGTGAAGATTTACGATTCCCCTTTAACTCAACTCATTGAGCATTAGCTTCATCCAGTGATCAGAGGAATCACTAGACAGCATTGTTCTGACATATTTATAACATACCACACTGGATCCCATTGCTTTTTGCATTAGAATTAAATACAGTTTTATCTTCTGGCTGACATCCTTGCAGTCTTATCTTAGAAAAATCAAAGCAATTCATTTGGTGATGCACACTCTGATTTGGATCAGGTTGCAGTTGGGTACCTGTAGATGCTGGCTGGAGAGGATCATTTTTCTTTCATTCTGCATAAACTGGTTGCCCAAAATATTAAAAAAGGGAACACATTTTTGTTGATGGCAACATGATTTTACATGTAAACAAGTTTTAGCCACAGGTAGGTGAGGTAACATAACAGAAAGCACGCAGTGGTAGAGGAGAATTGATTATGCTAAATCATTCTACATCAGTTGCACAACTGGCATTTATCAGGCAAGGAAGTCGTCCATTGACCTATTCAAACATATTCTTATCAAATCCACATTACTCTATTAGGCTTTCAGGGATGTTACCAAGGAACTTGGCTAAAATAGCCTGAAAACAAAACTCCCATCTCTCCTGATACTGTCATTTAAGATGGATACTAGGATATAAATCAGATAATTTTTTTTTAAAAAATAAGAAATAGTAACAAGAGATTGGTTTTTATTTTTTACATGAGCTATGAATTCAACCAATTAATCATAGAATCTAGAATTTAGATTGGATAAGACCTTTAAGATCAAGTCCAACCATTAACTTAGAACTGCCAAATCCACCACTAAACCCTGTCCCTAAGTGCCTCAGGGGATGGTGACTCCACTCCCTGGCAGCCTGTTCCAATGCTTGACAACCACTTTGGAGAAAAAGTTTTTCCTAACATCCAATCTGATTTTCAAGATAAAGAAAATGAGGAGGTGGGGGGATATCTCTTCAAAATTTTGTTACAAGGCAGAAATTCTTCCAGGAACGTGGTCCAGTCTGACTATTCAAAACCTCCAGCCACATGGTGTGTATTTTTGTAGTTCCACTGGTATGTTGGATGGGCCTTTGAGGACAGTAACCCTGACAGCTAATTTTTCACTAAGCAAACTGCAGCACAATGTCAGAAACAGACAGACCGTTTTTTCCTGAACCACACCACACTGTGATCTGGGAACTGTGCTTCCCGTAGGAAAGTATTCCCTGCATGACCTCAAGTACAGCATTCCTGTCAACTTAAGATGGGACAGTCAAAGGAGAAAAATTCAAACAAAGCAATTCAGTGAGATGATGCAATAGGGAACATTTTAGTATGTTGTTAAAAAAAAATTATAATTAAACCCAAAAATCCTAGAAACCTCCTTCTACATGAACCAGACTGTGACTTAATCACATGAGCCTTATGAAAACTTCAAAACATAATGGGATTTTTGCAAGAGGCTTCAGAGCTGACAAATCTGCAAAAGACATCTTCAATCTCATGCCTTTACTGAAGATGTTTCTATTTCCTGTATTCTTTTGATATGAAATAAACCCTGCCTAAAAGCATATAGCTGCTTTTTTAGCCAAACATAACAGATATTCTAATATCATACAATATCTCCAACTTTGAAACTCAAACTCAACACTGACTCATTGCAAAGCGGTGAAATTAGAAAACTCTGTCTTGGCCAACTCTGCAATAACTCATCAATGCAGGAGAGCTTTGCTGAAGCCATTGACAAAAGATTCACTGCTACCTTTTCCTGAAAGCAGTTCTTCAATTACAGCATTTTTTTTTTAAACTTTGCACTGCATAAAGAGGATGACCTGTGCATGGCCCAGATATTGATTCTGCACTCTGAAGCAAAAGCCTCACAAACTTATTCATGGGATGATTCACAGCTTATTATACAATGTGTTTCACTTGCACTTCTCCACCCACTGCCGATTTCCTAAAGCTCATGAGGTAACCACAGCAATTACTTACATAGAAAAGCAATATGCTACATTAGAGAAGTAACACAATATGTTTTAGCAACCTATACACAGAGGAGGAGTCAGCATCGTGCAAGCAGAAAGGTCTCCATGAGCAACCAGCAATTCACATTACTGGTTTGTTAATAGAAAAAAGGAATTAATCCCAACAAGATTTCAATTAAAATGTGGATATTCTCCAGAAGCAATGCTCCCCCCCTCATAGGGAGAAGGGTGAAGTACTGTTACTTGGAAAATTCCTACAATTTTGCAAATGAATCCTAACCAAGATGCTAAAGGCCCGTTTCAAATTTTCACAAAAAGAAACCTACTAGAATCTCAAGTGACAAAAAAAACAAATAGAAAGAAAAGATACTCTGGCCCTTTAGAAGCGTAAACTGGAAAAGCAAGTGAGTGCGCAGAAGAGAGGAAGGGAAATTATCAAAGGTGACGCTCTGACATAGTTCTGCATTTCTTCTTCGAGGAAACACCTGGGAAGCTCTGAAAGGTCAGAGTCTTCCAGCACCCAGGACAGCCCCACTGGGCACCTCTGGTGGGCTTTGGCCAGAACCACTGGTGTAATGCTGTAAGGCAAGTGAAACAGCACAAGAAAAGACAAAAGGAGTGACTACTGACTTAATATCCTTTCCCTTCTATTAATGACACAATAAGCTCCTAATGCAAACAGCTTTTCCTCTTGACTAGAGCTCTGGAAAAAGAACACTTGCTCCAACATTTTTCAAGTCAAATTCTCACCGTGGACCAAGATACCATTTCAGGAATAAAGAAAAAAGTTATGAGGTCCCAGAAGCTAATGACTTCTCCCAGCACACATTCAAAAATACTCTGTGCTACGTAAAAAATTCGTGAGCAATTACTCTGAAGTCATCAAGTGTAAGTTAGCTCTGAGGGCAGATTAACCATACAAGGCAGAAGACTGAGCATGAGAAGCAGCTGAGGAAACAGGAGCATCCTGCTCTCATGTACAATCTCTGGAGTGGATTCCATAAGACACATTTACAATTTTTTTTCCCTGGGTTTTATTTATAATCAAAGCCAAGGATGTGCTGGAATCAACAAGGAAACAAAGATTTTGTGTCAATAGCTTCAGGTCACCCTGCCACCAAGAGTCTTTCAATATCAGAAGCTGATTTTGGTGCCTGAGCTATTTTCATCACAACTGCCAATCAACTGAAGGAGAAAGGTGATCTCATCTGATTGATTTTCATTGCCCACAGCTAAAATCTCTTTCTCAGCGGAGGTAGCAAACTTATCATCACACAACACTGTATTTTCCTTACAGAACTGTGCACACAGTGAAATACTAGAGACATGCACCAGTCTCAGACAGCAATTTCTCCAGAGGAAGAGTTAATATGTATCATATTTTACCTTTGTGCACTCTCCATAGCTGCCAAAATAAGAAAATACGTTAACTCTTTCTTTCTATTATTCCTCTGTAGTGTTTACCAACCCTCATACTGTGCCAAGCTCCTAAATGAAAGGTTTGGGCACAAATAATTAATTTCCCACCAGGTTTTAGTCCAATCAAATTGAGAGAAAATAAAATTAATCCCAAAACAGTCTGTGTAAAAATATGTCATGTAATTTTAGCTTAATGGAAAACATCAGTAAAAGCAAATCTTTAAGAGAGATTTTAAAAATAAAAGCTTTACTTCATTTATATGTAGTTGGCTGTTTCATCTCAAATAAAAGAAAACTAAATTTCATTATTCCTGCTTTCTAGATCGTTCCACTCCCACCTGCAGTACCTCAGTTTCCCTAAGAGAAAATGGTTGGTGTCAAGAACAAAAGAGCTGCTGTTTCTATCACCATGGTAAAGACAGACCATTGTTTTCTGTTTGATTTTAAGTCATTCTGGATCTTCATCGTGATCTTTTCCTGCATGGAAGCCTCCAGACTTTCAGTTATGTAACACAGTGAGTTACTTCTGCAGCTGATGCAAAGTGTGCAGGAAAAGCGACTGGATTTTGAGCAGCGAGGTCATGTCATCGATTGCCAGTGAGCTGTGTCCAAACTTGCACACTCGGATGAAAACTTGGCATTACGAACACTATCCATCCCAATGCTCCAGGGAACCCACTGATCTGGGTTGGAGACGAAGTTTCTTTCCTCTTTCAACCAGAGCTCTGTGAAGAGCAGATGTTCTCAATGAAGTATCTATAATGATGCCAAGATGCTTTGGCTTTTTTTTTTTTCCCTTCAGCAGTTAATTTCACATCCAGCAACGTGTGCAAGTAATTTTAAGTTGTTCCTTCTGATGCAAGATACCCCACACTTGTCTATACTGACTCTCATCTGCTGTCAAGCTGTCTGAGCTACAAACAGCCCCAGAGACAACAGTGACTGTAGGGCTGGATGCAGAGGAGGGGTGCAGCACCTCCCAAAACACAGCCCAGAGTATGCCCTGGCATCAAAGGTGCTAAAGAGGAAAGGTGAACTTCCATGACCATTCTCTTCCACATTAGATGCAACCTCAGCCTTGTTGCTGGGTTGGATTAGGTTGTCTTGAACTCCCCTATAGGCTACATTAATACCAATTAAGCTAAATGCGTGTCACCCATTTATTATCCAAACCTTAAATTGATTAGTAAGTATATTAACAGTTCTGTCTTGATATAGAAAAAGAAACAAAACCATTCCATGGTTGAAAGCAGATTCATTCCTGTTCTGATCTAAAAGCCTGTCCACAGAAGTGCAATCAAAAGGAATAATGTAATTATGTTCACACATTTAGCAATGATTTAACTTCTAAATTTGAGTATTCTCTTTTGATTTATCTAACAACTTTATTCATATAGGCATACAACACAGCCCCACTCATGCCAGCAACTCACCTGACTAAGTTTCAACAACACAGTTCAAATCTTAGAACCCTGGCTACCAGAACTGCTCCTGTGCTGATAGCTGAGCCAAATTTGACACTACTTTCAGCATCTTTGTGCTATTCTGTGACTCCTGCGCAACCCTGTCCTCTTATAGACAATACACAGGGGAGTTCCGGAATTTATCAAAGGCTTCCTGCTCTCTCACCATTTAAGAATACAATGGCATAGCTGGACAAGGTTGGCTGGCAGTGCAGAGTCTTCCTGCTTTTATGCTCACTATGGATAAATTAAACTTGGAGAAGGTTTGAAACATTTGTCCAACATGTACTCGTATCCACACAAAGCCTTTTCGTACAGTCAAAGGCGAGAGTATGCAAATCCAGGCAAGAACACAGCCAGGACACAATGTGTTTTGAATATCCTAACTGGCATCTAGTCCCTTGGGAACCACTGCCAGCAGGAACAGATGAGCTACT
Source organism: Anabacerthia variegaticeps (assembly GCA_035583185.1). Taxonomy (NCBI): domain Eukaryota; kingdom Metazoa; phylum Chordata; class Aves; order Passeriformes; family Furnariidae; genus Anabacerthia; species Anabacerthia variegaticeps. The sequence goes on from JAWWEW010000017.1 coordinate 9,490,669, forward strand.
CTGTGCTGAGAAGGTTTAATAAACATGGCAGTTTTCAGCAGCTCCCTGACACCTCCACCATCTGCTACAGCAAGATATTATTGTGAAACAAGAGTCATGCGAGTCTGAATGCAGAGACTTGTGCTTGGAGTACAGTGACATGAAATTCATGTTAACCAAAATGGAGCGTGATAGCACAGCTACACACTGGGAAACATCCTTCAGTGGCTCTCCCTATCTAATGGCTGGGGGTAACCCTTTTAAGGTCAAACTTCTCTTTCATGAATTTTTATTTTTTTTTTTCAAAAGACTGAATTCATGTTTTTGATAATTTCAATGTTCATTAATCACCACAGCACACACAAGGAAATTGTAAAAGATAGGCAGTGGAGCATCAAAATTCAGGATCCATGCCTTAATGGAACTGGTGGTACTGAGGTGGCTTGTCACAGCATCCTGGAAATCTATTTTAAATTTCCACATGTACCTGGAAAGCAAATACATTTCAGACCAAGAGTATGACAAAAGCACGTCAAGTAATTGCTGTGGCCGCTTGGAAAGTAATGGAGATGTTTTGGCACTCACACCACTCCTTACTGCTATTGTCGTGTTTCCAGCTTATTAGAAATCAATGTGAAACAAACTAAATCTGGGCGGCAGATGCTCACCGCCCCCACAAGTGTTTAACTCCCTCGGTATTATGACACAGAAGGACAAAAGGAAAAATCCAGCTTCCTTATGGCAACAACTGGAGGACTGGTTCCCCAACAGCCAGTTCCTAACAAGCTTCTAAACAGTTCCACAAAGCATCTAAAAAATGGAAGGGCTTTTGCAAACTATTAAAAAAAACAATCCATCTCCAAAGCCCACACAACAAAAAAGACAAACTAGGCACAGACTTTGCAAAAAATCCCCATTCTTTCCAATCAATCCCTTGACTGTGTGCAGGCCTTCCTGCAGCAAGGAAAGGAGCCCTGTCAAAAAATTAATCCCAACACTATTTGAACTTCAGCCAAGATAGTTATCTGGTCCATCTTTGGTCTCATATTTGTGTTGCCTGACATACCTAATCAAATCCATAGCTTTGGTCCCTTCTCAGTCTCCACACTGCCTCTCCCTGCTTCAGATGTGAGACAATGTACAAAACACATTCGCATGGAACGATTCAACATGAAAAATGTACAGTTCATCCAGAAAGAAAGATTTCCTACATGAAAAGGCTCCGAACCTCTGTGTATCTGGGAAGTTCACGCTGTATGTCATTTTTTGCTTCATAGACATGCTCATTATATAGAGATAAGTAATGCACTTTTGACTTCATCATACAAATGTTTCTTCTCAATACTGCTTAATACTTACCATTGCTGTGGAAGAATCTCAGCATGCATTGGTTTGACAGGAAACATGAAAAGGCAATGTAACATTTTGATGATCTGGTAGGTCCTTGGGATTCAGAAAACAACAAGTGCCACTGTTTATAGAAAGTCCATCTGGTCTTTAAATGTCAGTCAGATTCTGTCCTAAAAATTAAAAGGAATTGAAGCTGGAAATATTGTGTTCTTTATCTCAGACTGCAAGTCTATTTTAAAAGCAGATTGTGTATTAGAGGTCTATTGTCACCACAAGTTCAAACCCCATGTTCCAGACAGCTACACTAATGGTTTAATTTACAGAAACTGTACAGGAGCAACACAGAAGCCTGGCAGCCCACTCTTCTGAGCCTCTCACTGATTTGTCATGGGTTTTAAGTTGTCACCTTCACTTTGCCTCAGAAAGCTTCAACCTATTACACATTGGAAACTGAAACATAAGGCCATCCACCAGCCACAGGTTCTGGATGAAGAGAGAGGTTCTTGGCCAAAAGCGTTTTCTGGTTTGTGCTCTGGCTGAGCAAGTCAGAAGTGCTTGTGGTTGTTGTACCCTGCTTTTCATAATAGCAGTCAAGATACTTCCAGATAATAACACAAAAATTAAACAGCAAAGAAACGGTGTGGATAAATGTTAGAAGATGACAGGCAAAGACTGTATTTGGTTCGACTTGCACAGAATGAGATCTTTCACTTGACTTGAAACATTTAATCTGTTCAGAACAAAACAGGTAGCAAAGCCTCATACTTTCTCATCTATATGAACTGACAAGTCAAAAGTTCAACCAAATCTTTTCTCCAGCAGAAACAGCATAGATGAGAAAGGTCATTATCTCCTAGCAGCCACACATGGCAAAAGCAGGCAATGATATCCAGATCTTCTCCCAGGGAAAACTATTTTAGAAGGCTGCCTCCTGCAGCAGCCATACAAATCCATACATCCACGTATATACAGCCCCATGAAGGAATTCTTTTGCTTGAATCATATGCAGTGGCTAGTTTTTACAGTGATGGCAATTAGGCTTATGACAAAAATCACATGCAACACCTTCACACAGGAGTTGCTAATACTTCACCATGAAGCTCTCTCCATCAATCATGATTTCTTTCCAATTACTCCTCCTTTCTTCATACTTCTAAGTCATTCCAAGATCAAGACACTTGAACACCCATTCCCCATGTAGCTCTGGGATTTACAGAATCCCATGCACAGATGTGTTCACAGAATGGTCTAGTATTTCAGTGTTAATAACCATATTCCACCTTCTCTCTCTCATTTTCTTACCTGCTCACATGTTTGTTGGACTATGTTAAACTGTTAATGTGCTAAAAATCAAAGACATAAATGCATTAAATCTTTCCCTGAATACAGCTCTGCAGAGTCAGCAAGGCAGACACGCTACTAGGCCATGTGGAGCTCAAATATTTTCTATCATTCTGTTTGACCAGAAGGCATCCATTGCCTTGTTACAGAGCTCTGCAGTTGCACCCCATGGAAATATCTTGGCATTCCCCTGAAGTCATGAAATGCAGATGTAGCAGTTTGCACTGAGCTGATGTTTTGGAGATGTGCCATCACACAGACTCAACACATTATTAATCTGGTCAAAATTTCCATTTAAGCTCAATGACACTTAAAATGATATGCTTTCACATTTAAATTATAGATAGGCTTGGAAATATTTTTAATCAGTAATCAATTCCTTACCCCACCCAAAAACAGATGGTAAAATGTTGCTGTTAATAGCAGGAGCTCATGAAGGGAAAAAGGCTTAGAAAATAATACTACCAAAGCAACATAGAGAATGTTTAATAAACGGGCCAGACACTGAGCTCACCAGAGTCAGGGAAAAATACTATCTGCACTTTGATTAAGTCAGTGTTGGGGCACTGACACATGTTGATATTTGCTTATTTTCAGCATATGCTGCATAACTCAAACAGATGCTTTGAAATGAACTATTAAAAAAAGTAATTAACCTCTTTCTTACTAATTGTGACAAACGCTTTTTTCTATCAAAACTGAAAAGCATTAATGGATTATCAGGACATATATTCAAAATAAAATCCTCCCAAGGGCAGTCATAACAATACAACAATGGTGTCTCAGATTTTTAATTTTTTTTAAATACACTGCAGCATGCTATTAAATACAAATCACGTAATCAAGGGTTGGAAAGAAATGAGCACCATCTAGTTATCTGGTTAGAACCTTCTTGCCAGCTCCAGTGTGACCATAGGGAATAACAAAGAACACCTACCAGCCAGCTCAGCACTAATGTCCAAACTAGCCTTCGAGGGCAAACTACTCAATGCTGCTGATGCAGAAAATTAAAGATCAAGTTGTAATTAAACAAAGCTACTGTTTCTAGGTGCACTTAAAATTTGGCCAGATTTGAGTAGGTTTGTGTAGGAAGAAATACATCCTGGACTGTCAAAAGAAGATCCTATGACTAGCATGATAAAAGTTAGTTTTGAAAATAAAATATTTAGAGGATGACTGTTTTAAGGGGATAAAAGATTTTATTTTTTCCGTCCATCATTCTTCAACATGACTACGTTGCTGCAAATGGAAGAACACCTTAACTGAAATTGTGGAGAATTTTACCCCAAAAGCTAGAACTCAGTGAATGTATGAACTAAAATAAGCATCTTACAGAAAAAAATACTGGCACCTGACACTATCACCAAGCCACTTGGACACAGCCAGACAAAAATCAGCCACAACCTGACCATTGGCTGGAGGTCCATTCATATTTGCTTAGTCAGACTGTAATACCTGGGAGACACACACAGTTCTTGAGAGTACATTTCCTTCTTAACCTGTCAGATCTTTCCTACATACTGCTTTGCACCAGAGCAGCCAAAATCATCACATAGCCCAACAAGTTGCTTTGTTGCAGCTTTTTCTTTGCTGAAGAGAAGGAACAGTTGTAACAGGAAAGTCAACACATGTCATCACTGGGAAAGAAGGTACCATCACAGACCAATTCTCTTTTAGGACAAGTTCACTTTCTGTCAGCCAGCAGAAGAAAACTCATTTTCAGGTCACCTCTAGTCCAAAATGATGTTTTCTGCTGAATCTTTCCAGGACAATCTTTAAACTAGTATTTATCTTGCAGTTGTGCCATGTAATCTATCCATAGGCAGATGAACCCTATTTTAATCTCTTAAATGTTTTGCAGGATCAAGCCTTCTCTTTTAGCAAGCACTGCATAAACCCAATTATTGCTCACTACCCAGAGAAGCTGGCTTCTGGTATTTGCCGGTTTGCAACACCCTTGCAAAAGTTATGATGAAAATCGGATTTAATGCAGCCTGGATTGCTGCTGCTGTGGTTTCTGCAGCGTTCCCTGTTCTTACAAGGGAGATATTTCAAGGGCCACAGTACCCATATACACCATAGGTACTGCTGTCTCCGATAAAGCTGGTTTACTATTTTCTGCTAAAAACTTTTTCAAGACTGTTTTAAGTGATTAAACAAAACCAAAAACAATGTTGGAAAAAATACACTTAAAAAGTGAAATAAAACATGAAGTAATTATACATTTTGTCATGGTTTACCACTGGATACCCTGAGTGATGAGTCAAAAGAGGAAAGACAAGAGAGTTCATCTTCCACTGAATACCTCAGGCAGACAGTTCTCTTCTAGCTCTGAAGAGGCTAACAGAAAACAACAATGAACAAGGAAAAGAGTGATGCCTTTTCTGTCCCCAAATTCTTGGTCTCAGCCGGTCAATTTTTATTATTATTTATTACAGTGCCATAGCAAGAATCTTTTTCTTCTTTCTTGAAACAGCGTTCTCCTTTTCAAAAATGTTAGGAAAAATAATTTAAAAAAGATAAATCACTCATGGCTACCCCTCTTACTTGATTCACAAGAACACAAAAGGTCAGTCACATACAGCAAAATGTCTCAGGCTCATCAACATATCCTGAAGAGGCCACAGTCAAACCTCGCTCTCCTTTGAAATAATCTTATGGCAAATGGAATAAATTAACCTAAGGTACAGACCTGAAAAAATAGCAGGTTTTATTAAAAAAATCCTAATTTTTTTACTTAAATTTAAAGTCCCAGAAGAAGAATCAATATTCTAAATTTGGAAAGCAGAAGTGTTACACAACAAAACGGGTGATAAATTAATTTTAAAAACCTTGAAAATGCCAGTACCTCTTAGAGTGTGCAGCACTGTGTAATTCTCTACTGTCCACATCTTCCCTTAAGAGTTAATAAATCTACACTGCAGTTTCAGAAGAAGAGAAAGGGAGAAATAAGCCTCTCCATGACACCACAGCCATTTGAGAGTCTGTTAAGAATGCCCATTCCATCAGGCCCAGGCCCAGCACGCTGCATCAGCAGCAAAGATCAGCAAACAGGCTGCACTTCGGAACTGCATTTTTCATTTGCGTGAATTTCTGAATGAAAACCCAGAGCATGTGGTGTGTGTTGCAGATTTGTTTAGACTACAGGATATTTTTCAGAGCAAGGACATATATTCAATCTACAGTTAAACACGTATGTGAACGGGTGTTTGAACCAAAATGATACAGAAAATTACATAATTGACTATCACAGATTTCTGACCCAAGTCTTTTGTCACAGGGAGCAAAATTTTCTTCCATATCATCTGATAGCATTAGTATTTCTCCCACACAGAACCACAAGTCAGTCCATGCACGAAAGGGAACAGCATCCAAAAAAATCAAATACCTGCAACCCTCTTCTTACAATTGATAAATGCTATGAACAGAACTCTCAGCAGAGCTGTTTGGGATGGAAATACTGAAGTTATCCATAATTCATAACTGTAACTACCTATGCCTTTAAGCATTTTTCTACTTACTTTCATTACTACCTTTTATATTCTATTCAGAATTCTGGTACTGCTGCTATTTTAGAGACATGATTGGATCAAATATAACACCATGCAATTGTCACTTCAATATTAAATCAAAAAACAGCCTATATATTTTACACCCGAAGGTCATTATTGCCACAGTGACCTAAGTAAGACTGTGACTCAAGGAAAGAATGTGCCTCCAGTGAAGTTCAAAAGCAACCAGATTTATTTCATTAAGAAGTTGTCTACAATCCTTGGACTTCATCCACAGAAATCTGAATTAAAGAGACCTAAAACCTATTTATGGCTCTCCAGTTCTCAAAATAAAGATTTGCACCAAGCATTTATTTTCTTCATTCCATGTAAAGAAAAATACAGTCTTTTCACCTGCAACAGTTCCTTTAGAAATAAACCTAGACACAGAACATCAGACTATGTGGCTCTTGCAGAACTTGGACAGCATACACAGTCTAGTGATTTCTGCCATCAGACTCCCATGATGGTGATTTTTAATACTGCAGTGTCTTCTCTAACCCAAAACCTAGAGGACTCCATGGCAAAATAAACAGAATGGTAGGTAACACTTGAAGTAGTAAAAAAATAAAAAAGTACTTAGTAATCTTCTATAGGTCCATAGCATAAATTTCAAGTCATTCCATCAATTCAGCAGTGACTTCTGCCTCTGCAGTTTCTAGTCTTTTCTAAGCTCCTGGAGGATGCTCAGTTAATGTGCTTTTACAATTGCTGTGGCCTAGCATGAGAGCTGTGTTGCAAGCAGAAAACAAACACCAATCTTTACTCTGTCTTTGTATAAGGAACACCATTTCTCAGGATGGGAGTCGGTGCTGGGCCAGTTGCTGTACTAGGAACCTACAAAGGACCTCTTCCCAGTGCTTTAATTTCCAAGATGTATTCAAGAGATCTCAGCTGAAGTTTTATTTGCTTTCTGTTCATTATTTATTAAGGACATTAAGAAGTGTGCTACCTTAAGAGGCACTAAAAGACTGAGGCAATCATCATTATGTCTCTGTGTGGTCTAGCTCAGACAGCTGCTCAACCTCCTCAGTGCTCAGCAGGAACCCAGATGGTCTCTGCACCACCTTCAAAATGGTCATCCTGCAAAACTGCACTGGAATGGGTTCCCCCAGTCACTCCAAGGGGACTCCACTGAACTGCACAGATCTAAGAAAGCAAAAGCATCCAAGCATGAACCTTCTGTGGAGATTTATAAATCATCCCCAGGTTACTTAAGTCAACCACGCAGTGATTTACCTCTTCAAGTGCTGTAATATATTTCTAGAAGTGGAGCAAGTTCTATCATAACTCCATTGAAGTGGCAAAATATAAAAAATTATGACATGGTAAGCGTATTACATATGCATGAAGAGTTCCTGTTTGCTAGGATAACACTGAACGTGATGGTTGGAATTAATTTTCCAACTAGAAGACAATGTTGTTAATAAAGCGTGACAGAAAAAAATCAAATATGTTGATTTAAAAATCAAGTAATGTCTTTGTGTAGCAATCAGATACAACTTCAGTAATGAGTGTGTTATCATAACCCACAAGAGACGAATAGGCATTTTCAGCTTAACAGTGAAAGAAACCTTTCCTGACTCAGGCAAGCAAATCAAGTGGGATTTTCAAAAACAATCATTTGACTCTGAGCAGGACAAAAATCTCAGAGAGAGCCACGTGGCCTCATGGCCTCAAAGAATCCCTGATGTCACACACTCTGCGTAGGAAAAATAACACTTGCCTCTTTTGGTCCACAGCTTGCTTTCCTGAAGAGAAACACCATATCTCCCCTAGAATGGGTCTGTGCATGGGCAACCAAACACTATTTACTGGCCCATTTAATTCCAGCACAAAGGCTCTATGACAATACTATAAGGAGGTTGCACAAGGGAGGATGAAACCAAGGGAAAGAGGTGGCATCATCTAGTAGAGCATTCCCACCACCGAAGTAGATGGTGGCTTCTGATAGGAGCAGCAAACAAGGGAGGGTAGATAGCACTCAGGGGTTTTCAGACGTTGAAACAGGACATGAGCCTGAGGATTAGGGATTGACAGAAGTGAAAATTCACTGGAGAATCAGTCACAGAACTGCCTCGGTATAGACTGACTGTAGATGTTTCTGAACACCACGAAGAAATGCAGGCAAAGAGGTGATTATTTCTACCTAGTGCTATTCCCAAAAAGAGAATCACATGGACGCACCCCACACAGCATCACAAACTCCCTCCTCTACCTTGCTGCACACAGGGGGTCAGACACCTACTCACATCCATGACCACTGCCCTTCAAGACAATCACAATTTCTTTCAGTTCCAGTGAAACCATCTTGTGTCTTTATCTGCTATCCAAGCCTTCCTTTCCCCCCCCATTCCCCTTATCCTTCATTTCAGTATCCAGGCCAGACAACTCTTTATACAGCCAATATCCACTCCAGCCCCAAGCATCTGTTCCACATATCCCTGGCTTAGGCAGAGTTCTCAGCTCTTGCTGTTTTTCCTCCTCCTCTTCCTCTGCCCACTCTCACATCCACAGCCAACCTCTCACTTCCCCTCTTTTAACACAGTTCGGTTCATCTGCCTGTTTGGCTTCTGTAGGAAGTGCCACTCACACACTCCCAGTGCCCCAAAGGTAAAGACAGGCATTAAGCAACAGCTTGAAATAGAGGAAAGCAAAAGGTTTTGATCTTGTCCTGAAGTATATCTGAAAGTCTGCAGTGCTGCAATTGTTTTAAAGCATCTTAAAATGTATTCCCAGCAAAGACATGCATTACTGAATTTCCTGACAGCAGCTTTTAGTTATTCTTTTTAATTCCCAATAGCTGGTGTGTTTCTACAACAGTATGCACGTGTCAGACAGTTAATACTATTAGCTCCTAGGTACCCAAATGGTTATTAAGTCATTAGCCATAACCTGAGCCTGAGATGCAAAAGATGGGAAAAGACAGAAGAATCTTTCAGATCAGTCTGAAAATTATTTCAAAAATAATCTTTGACACAGTAATGCTCCAGAAGGTGCTGCTGACTAAAGCAATCTTTAATAAACAATACAGGAAAATCATTTACTGTGTGACTTATCAGAAACCACTGTGCACTTCAGAGTGGGCAGACATCTGTTACATCTGTTTCAATGAAAACCTCCAAGGAATATTCTGCTGGTTGGCACTGCAGCTGAATGTTATAATGTCAAATATGAAGCACATAACACCATGGGGTGTCCAGGGATATGGAAAGGCAATCCAAAGGACTGCCCTAGTTTCTGTTAAAAATAGGTCAAAGAGCCGGCATAATCAAAGTCTGGCAGTGCATACTAATTACAGGCAGCATGTCTTACACTTGCATTGTGTATGAGTTGCTTCCAGTCAATCTTATTAGCTAAATACACAAGAAATCTTTTTAGATATCTAATATTTGAAACAGAAATGTAGATTTCCTATCACTACAAGAAATTGGTTTTACTCTGGGTGACCTATCAGATTAATTCCCAGTTAAATCAATAACCAATGGAGACGTACTTTCCAGGTAGTGCTTTAAAATTCATTAATACATATTTGCTGAACTAATAAACAAATATTTTACACTACGAATATCAAATAACTTCCAGACATTAATTACAGGACATGAGATTGCTGACTAAGTGCATAGAAAACAACCTGTGATAACACTGGTGGAGAGGAAATAGAGTAGAGAGAAGATTTTGCACATTTTTTAAAGGAAAAATAGGGCAATTAAAAGACAAAAATACGTCTCAATGCCTAGAAATTAATACATATTCTCAACAACATTGCATTTAAGGTTAATCAGCAAATTCCTTTTAATTTTATCAGAAAGTACCATAGGAAGAAAAAGATAATGTTACTGCATCCCTGAGACAGACCATCACTTTTCTAGCTTCAGTCACAAATTCCTCTACATATCCATGCTTAGGGAGCTGACAATGGTATTGGAAAAGGCTAAAATTTCATTTTGCAGTTTATACTAAAACAATAAATGAACTGAGCTGTTAAACAAAGTCTCTTCCAGAGACCTCACACAACCTCACAAATGAACACTTGAAATGAAATAAAGAAAAATCTTGACTCTGAAAGTGATGTGATATAACAACGGTTTCACAGTTAGATACACACGACTCACCCACTGCAACATTATTGACTTGGCTGTATCACTTCTCCTCTTCGATCTGTTCGTCCTACGAGAAGGCTCTGAAATAGCGATAAAGTATTTACTAAGCAACAAGATTATGGATTTCTACAGTCTAAATAAGGATTGCAAATAAATGGTCTCAGAAAATTATTTTCCCTGACAAATATTTCTCCATTTTCAAAAAGAGGGATGAGAAACCACAAGTTTTTCTACATCACTGTGGAAATAGCACAGTTTTAGCCAAACAACAAATGTGTTTCAAAAGCTGATTTAGTTGTTAACAAAGGAAAGGTTCCCTCTTCCTGCTCTAATGCAAACATTCTGGATACAGCTAATACGTAAAACTCATTAATAGCAATTTGCTACTCACACAGTAGAACAAGTTTGAAAACCAGAAAACACACTTGCCCCTTCAAATGAACAGATTTTCCAATTATGGCAGAGGCCTCACTCAGCAATACAAAGAAACTTCCTCGTTTTCTCAAACAGTTTAACTTAGAAACAAATAAAAGAATCTAATTTGCTTATAGTCTTTATAAGGGTAATTTTTTTAAATGATTGGATAATTCTATCTTTTAAGTTGAAAAAAAACTCCTGTCTCAGCAAAGGCCTTGTGGTGAAGAGTGCTGCTGATTGTGTTTTGCAATCAGTAATGGAGAAGGAGCTGGCTGGAGCATTATTTGCCCAAGAACATAACTGAGCAGTACTTGTCAAGAAATTATTGTGTTAATCTAGGGCATTTAAGTTGGATACACTAGAATTAACAACCATTTTTCAAAGTTGTTTTTCCCGTGGTGTTAGGTATTTGCAAGATAAATACAAAAATGCTAGTGTAGAAAGTTGTACACACATGGGGTAAGAGGGTATTGTGAGTATTTGCCATGGCAAAATCAGGCAGGTACAGTTGTCACTGGCACTAAGCATTTTGTGCTGGTTTCATACTGTTCAAGATTGTGTCAAAGCAGCAAGACACTGTAAGGCTTTTGACCCAAGAATGGTTGCTTCCAAGTCAGGTTCTTCTGACAAACACACCAGTCCTGAAAATCCATTCATCCCTCCAGCAGTATTTTGCTGACAGCATGGTCAAATGCATGGGGAAAGACAACTCTTACTGTAATAAGTGAATGTGTATGGATGGAGTAAGCACATTAAGAAAGTTTACAGAAGTGTCTGCAAGAAAGCTATCAATTTAGCAAATAAAAATATTCTGCAAAGTCATCAGAGAACATGAGACCTTGATAAAAATCTCTTTAGATTTGTCTCTTTTTACAAGACTCCCATCATAATTTCAAATTACATCATTTCCAACTAATTTAGTAAATCTAGATAGCCTAAAGGAAAGAGTTAGGCAGTGGAGACATAACAGCATGGCATGGAATGAAGGCTGTGATCAGCAGCATTTCCTGGACCAGAGGGCAGGACACCAGAGTTATTTGAGTGTTAATAAAGTCTAGAGGAATACTGATAGAAATACTTGCATTTCAGAAGCAGAGAAACACCTTTTTATGAGACAGTCAATTCTGCTGTATAAATAATGACAGCCTCTTCAATTTTCTCATGACAGCATCGATCCTGGGAGGCAGGTTCAGTAGGAGATTGATTGGTGAAGTATTACAGTTATACACCAATCTCTCATTCAATAGAGGTTATCTAATGCTTATGGCTGTTAGTCTGCTGAAACCAGCAATCCAGAAAGTAACTGCTACAAACTGTCTGGTTCCAACAGTGCAAGTAACAAGTTGTTAGTGAACAGTCCTGAAGTCCCTGTAATTCAAAAAACATCACCTATCCTAATTGCTGCTCTTCATATTTTCAAGGCACAATGTCTTTTACCATTATTTATTGCATATTGTAAGAAAGATGGAAGAGGAAAGCACATTATAGTCAGATTTTGGCAGTACTCTTCAAACAGAGGACTCTTTCATGAGCACTATATTAGGAACAGTTTGGAGTCAATCAAAGCCCTGTATCTGTACACTTATAAGCTCAGAAAATGCAGTCACACACACATTGCTGTTTTTCTTGACCTTTGCCGCAGACTGATGAATTCTCTGCAAGTATAGCCCAGCTCATATAATAAAACTGTATGTATAAGAGGAAAAAAACAAACCCTCAGAGCCAGTTTCACACCTGACCAGTCCACCCTATAGCTAAACACTGCATACAAAAATTTGTTGTATAAACCAGCTTAGTTTCTTACTTTAAGAGAAAACTAGACCTGATGTCATGTGAAAATGACTGTCAAACACTGCTGAACACAAATACGAATCAAGAAACCCACAACATTTCTCTGATTTTTGGGGTGTTTTTTTTTTTTTTTGTTTGGTTGGTTTTTTTTTCATTTGTATAACATAGAAATTGCCACAAATATTTTTCTTCTTAAAAAGAAAACCTGGAAACAAGAGTTGTGTCCTGCAACTAAGATTATGGGAAACTAGTTTCCTCTTTGATATTAATTAATACTAAATGAAGTTTCACCCCTACATGATGAGCAATTACAGCATTCTTTAAGTGAAAGCTTCTGTCCAAAGCAGATTTTTCTGTCCAATCCCCCAAAAGAAATAAGTCTTGGGCAATCATACTACACATGTGCTTGTCCAGCTATCTGCTCTGCCAGCAGCTTTTCAACACTCTGACCAATTTGAGTTCCATTTGCTCTTTCAGAGTATTAAAATTCTACCAGTTTCCCAGAAAATTGGCAGCTACTCAAAAGAAGACAAGGAAAGAGACAGATGTATAATTTTATTTTCAGGCATTTAACTCATTCCCCTGTCAGAAACTGCTCTCCTATGCAAGTATCTGGAGAGCCCAATAGTCCAGGGCCAACAGGCACACAAAGCCAGGCTCAGGGCAGTCAGAAAACTGCTGGCCAGGTCCAGGAGCAGTGTCCCCATAGCCACTCCCTCACCACTCTTCCTGCCCTGGGGTTCCCTTCAGCACCGCTGAGACACTTAAAGGAGGACACAACTCCCACAGACTGATCTTGGCTTATTGGTACCTACCAATAGGTGCCTGTTTTAAAATAACATCTTTTCTTTCAAGAATCTGAAAAAGCCCAGGCAGGTGCATATTATTTCTTATGCAATTTGTAAAATCTTACACATTTTAATTGAGATACAAAAATCAAAACACACAAGCCCTTCTCCAAGTGGTATAAATACTCCTATATATTAAGCAGTGGAAAGATACTTAACCTGGTTCCATTTATGAGTTTTTACTACATCTTCAGAACTCCCAAATGTACCAATGTACTTGTTTCAATGCACAGCTTGTTTTATCAATATTTGAGGCCTATTTGCACAATTTTTTTATTGTTTCCATCCCGTGAGCAACATTGCCTTCCAATGTGAAATACAGAGCAGTGCTTCTGTAAAATATCTTTCAAAATTCAGGCTCACTTTTCAAGCAGGACTGAGTAAAAATCAGCAACAAGAGTAAAGCCTTAAGACAATACCTGAAGTTACACACAAAACACTGAAATTCTGATAACGTAAGCCTTAAAATAAAAATCTGATGTCTCATAACTAAGTCATGAGACCTCATCAGCTCACTACAACAGTCTCAATGCTTCCTCTAAAAGCTGGGCTGTCTCCAGGGAGCCATCTTGCTAATATTCCTCAGTAGAACATAGTCTGAGCACAATTGCCGCTAATTTTACTTACCTCATTTACTTGGTATCTCAGATTTTTATAATGGGTGGCACTTCTGATGCATTTTAATATGGTTTAAAAAGGAATCAGGCTGAATAAAGAGAAGAAAATGCTATTGTCTCCTTTCCCTGTGTAGCTGAAATCTACCTTCAAGACCACTTTTCTGGCAGAGCTACCAGTTTTTCAGAGAGGTCTCATTCCTGAAGATGGACACACTGCAGTTCTGTACAAGGAATTACCTGGTACCAGAGCACAGTGTACTCTAGCAATATTTCAAAAGCACAGCCAGATCCTGGGCAGCCTGTGGACAGGAGAGATGGTAAGATGCCCAAAGCAAGGAACACCCCGAGTCTGCAATTGGGAGAGAATGGGATCAGGAAAGGACAGGACCAAGTTTCTTGGAGGATGCTGCAACACAGCCTGAAGAGATGCCACACAGTGAGGCAGCTGTACATGGACAGAACCACCATGGCAGAAGCCCCAGCTCAGAGTGCAGGACACACCACAGAGGAACACAAAAGGCCTGGATGGAGGGGAAACGTGCAGGATGGACACTTCAGTTGCTTCCCCTCACAGCAGCCATCATCCCCTCTCCACTGGAAGTTCCTGCTCTAGCAGCAATGGCTGTGACCTCTGCAGGCTGTTCATTGTGCTCACACAACCATAGGATTCAAAATTAGCAAATGAATATTTAATCAATTAATATCAGGCAAGTGTGACAGCCTCAGATAAGCCAGTCTTTTCCACAGCAGGAAATCAACGACATTTCATTAAACAGAGCATATTTCCATGCACACCTCATGTAAAACAGAAGTAATAAAACAAAAGGAAAGAAAAGCCCATTTCCACAAGCTCCTCCAGAGGATTTTTTTTAACATATAACACAACAGTATCAAGCTTTTGGTAACTATCTATGAAAGAAAAATTAAAAGCTGTAAATTATTTCAGTTTTAGATTTTCTGAAAAGGAGATTACCCCACACTTCCCACGGTTTGTCAAAAAAGCCCCAAATTCAGATAATTGTCTCAAATTCATCCCCTGGGTAATTCTTCTGCTGTCAGAGAGCAGCAGTAGGAATGCTAAAACTTTACAGCTCCATTATTCCAGGTTAAATGCTCTGTATCTGTCCAAAGCTGCAGCAAGTTCCTTACATGAGCAGAACTGGCTGACCCTGCCCCAGTACACACGCTCTGATTTGATACCCCAGAATGGGAGTATTTGCAGTACCCAAGTCGGGCACCTCTACCATAACCCTTTCCAACAACTAGATTTTCCAGATGTCCTCCTCAAGCACTTTTTCTTCCCAGAGAAGGAGTTGGGAGCTCACTGGGTTTTCCCAATGCTCAGGTATGCCCCTGGAAGCAGGTCTGGGTCCACTGCAGGCTTGGAAATCCTTTCTCCACTCACAGAGATTGGTGGGAAAAGAAAAACAATAAATAAACCTCTAAATAAATAAATAAAAGTGGACACTTCTGTTGCCACCACATGCATGCTCTGCAGACACAATCACTGAACCAAAAGTAGCATTGGTATGATTTTCAGCAGAAGACAAAAATTAACTGGCTCTGGTTTGACACACCAGTTTCCACAGAGCTCTCCAAGAGGCTAAATTACAGGTATGGCTGGCCTGTCAAGACCATTATTTTTAAGAGTTTTCATAAAGGATACAAAACGTCATGCAGATACAAAACCTCACCAGTTACTGGTGAGCACTTTTCACTCAAGTGCTCAGGGCTTTTAGCTTTTCAGAGCTGGTAATTTGCTCCACTCCCCAGAGTAGATTTAAGTATGCTTATTTCCATGGATCATTTTTTATCTGTGACAGTAATTACTGTCCACCCCTGTGTACAGTTTTCACCTTACACAGCATTAGAAAGTCCATGCTGCTGTTAGAGTGTGTGGCAAGGCACTGATTTCCCAGATCACCACCTTTCTAGCTCCAAATCCCACATCGTCCAAAATTCTTGCTGATCATGAGCTCATGCAGACCAGCAGCCACCTGCGAGTAGGCTCATCTATTTAATTTACAGCAGAGGGACACAATCTACCTAAGAAAAATATCTGAATACTCCCTTTCCAGCATGAATTGGAATTAGTAAAATTCAACAGCAGTACCAGCAACTTTGGGGATAGTGAGTGGGCACTTTGCCAAGATTTTCCTACCTTGTCATTCTCCAGTCTTATTTAAAGCAGGATCATGGTTATCAAAAAAACCCTCTCAGTGCAACAAAGCTGTCATTTTTCAGTGCCTTAGCAGTTTCCTTTATGGGATTCCTTCGTTGAAAAGTTAGGGCACAGTGGGAGGCGAAGCAAAATATTCGTTTCCTTTTTTCATGCCCAGGAAAAACCAACCCTGACCCATATCTTTTCTATTGGTAAGCACCTTTTCTTCCAAGAAAAGCAAAAATACATGAATGACTATATTAAATAAAAACATACCAATCAAGCCAACTGTCCTCTAAGTCTTTACAAATACTCTAAATCCCTCACAGAACCAAACTTCTTGTTTTGAATGGGACTTTGCAACCTGTGTCTGGGTTCTAGGAAAACACACAACTTCCCCTCTTTGGTTCACGTACAATGATAAGCCTTTTGTTTGGAAATTAGATCCTTTTTAGTATGTATGTAATTAAGAAAATGCCTATTTTAGAGCAGGATGGCTGCCCTGCAGGTTATGCATCAAAATTCCTCTACTGCACAGCTGGTAGCCAAGGAGGCTTCTTTTAATAAAATCTAAATTTGCCTTTAGGCTTCCTGTAAATGTGGTATTTACCTTATGTTAAGAGTCTTTCAGTGGTGATAATAAATACACTGCAGACAGAAAAGAAATACAATTCTATACAGCAGTGTATCTGTATGACAAAATAGTAGAACTACATTTTTATGTGCAGTAGCATCTGCCAAGTCTGATAAGCAACTGCAAGAAAACACTTTTTTAATGTATAAATCATGATCCATGTATAACACAGAAGAAAATTTGAATTGTATGGACAAAAACCTGAGCAATGCAGTGCTCTGGAATTAAATCCCTGGATGTTACTTATCTGCTTTGCAGTGGGCATAGTATCACCTTTAAATGGAGTGTTTTACTCCAAAAGAAATCGCATCACCAAACAGACAAAAAGCTTCTTAAATCTGAGGTTGTGCACAGCCTTTCACTCTCAGAAAACAAGTTCCTATTTTCCAAATGCAAATTTGCATATAAATATTTCCCATGCAAGAAATTATCATACAGTGTATCTCAATAAAAACATTTGAGCCAATAGTCTGGAATCGTCCATATTACACTTCAAATTGTAAAATTCCATTGAAGCTAGGATGAAACACCCTGACTGCACTCAAAATCATTATTAAATCCTCTGAAGGTAGAGTTTATAACTAAGGAAGAAAAATATGCCACAATACTACCCTTAAAATTAGGGCAAGAGTGCTTAGGACACAAAAAACTGTATAGCAAAATACATTATTAGCCCTCTTCCAATCCATAGCAAGCTGAGGTGTCTTGAATTTTATTTAGCAAGATAAGATCTTTCTGATACAGATTCCATTTGCTCACACAGTAGTTTTTATTGTGAAGAAGTTGTTCAGATTCTCCAAAAGGAAGAGGTACAGACACCACTCTCCCTCATGCAAACTTTAGACCTATTAGGAGAAGAAACAGCAACTGTGCCTCCTCCTCTCTGCTTAAGCAGTTCTTGCCTAACAGCAAGAAAGAGAAGAGAAAGTGTAGTTTTCTCCAGGAAGTGGCCAAAATGCCATGCCCAAAGGTCCAGACTAGTCTCTCCAGCCCTGGGAGGAGCAGCTTCACTCACTAGCTGAAAAATAATTAGCAACAGGCACAAAAGAAACCTCTGAATTCTGTAAGCATAAAACTTCTCAGGATCAATCTTAGCATTTGTACTTTTGGGAGTTGGTAACACTAATCCAACTACCTAAGCCTCTGAGTACTTCTGAACAGTCATTAGCATAAGCATCTGACAGGTATATAGACACTCACAACAAATACTGAAATAAGCATAAAATCAGCCAAAAGGGCTCTGTTCATTTACATGATTTGCCAGTACCTCTAAAGTGTGTCTTGCAAGTTGTAGAAATACCAGAATATACTTTCAGTGGTGGATAACACTGAATGTTCGATCCTAGCTCTTTAAATCCAGAATACACTTAATTTAGAAATACAGCACATAAGGCAAATACCCCTTTCAGCTAAGCATATTTCAAATATATGGGCAGTTTATGATTTTAGAAATATTTTTATGGGAATACAGCCTTAGAAATATCTTAATCTATTATGCCAGACTCCTGGAGCTTAACTTTTACCGAAAACATGAAGTTGGAGGTACCCCAGTCATACATTTCTATGAAGGATGCAGTGATTCCTCAAGTTAGCAGTTGCAAAATCAGCTGCTTTGCACGAAATTCAAAACCAGGAGGGCTAGAGAGTTCAAAGTAAAACATTCAAGTGGATGATTGGTGATGACCATCTCATTCCCCATGGTATTGCTTTTGAAAGGCCAACAAGTGATTCCCAGTCATTTGTCTCTCTTGTAGTTCAAGTTCAATTCTATCAGAAGCTCCTACTTTAATATTTATGACCCAGTCACAGGAGACTGGGGCTCAGCTATCCATTTCTGTTCAATTCCTTCCCTGCCACTGCCAAAACACAGCCAGTGATACAGCACCACTCCATATCTACCTCACCATTAGGTGGCAATGCAGCAACGTGCATCCCTCTCCTCATGGTACAGGGGCTCACCACCCACTTACCTGTACTGCTGGCAAAGTGGGTCAGAATAGATCCAACTGTAAATACCAAAAATGCTCATTTTTTTGTGGTTGGGGTGGGGGGGGTGGTGGTGGTTTTTTTTCTCCCCTAAACATTATCTGAGTTTCTAAGAAATTTGATCTACAATTCCATGTCCCAAATATTCCTGTTTTAGTGTGATAATTATTTCTACCTTCATTTTGCTCACACGAGTAACTATCAAGCAAGGGCACTCTGATAGCACATCTGAAGGGCAGGCAAGGGTCTAGAACGTGCAACAGATGCCTGACAGCTGGTAGGACCCAGTTCTCCTACAAACCATGGAAACATGAGGAGTCACACCAGTACAAAACTATCAGGCAGTGGCCTCAGTTGTAACTGAAATCTCCTCCTAACTCCATCGCATCAGCTGGAGAAGGTTTATTGCAAAGCAAGGAGCAGTGGTGATCACACAAGTTTCATCACAGGTTAAGGGTTCCCTCACTGCTCCTCAATGTCACAGACACTGTACAGGGCTAACACAGATCAGACCATTTAGATCATCAAGCACTAACTTAGTCCAACATCTAACTTAAACAAAAAAGAAGCTTGAAATGTTTGTTTAACTTCAAACCTTCTGTTTTGCCTTGATCTCTATTTTTACAGCCTAAAAGTTTAGGAAAGGATGTTTAGGACATACATGAAGAACTTTAAATAAACCTAGGAGACTTGTCTTTTGGTTAGAAATCCAGTGATTTCACAGAACAAAAGGAGAGACGCTGCTCCATCCCAGGAGCAGAAGGTTGATACAGAGGAGGAGAGCACCTACCCCTGTCCTGCCAAACTACTTAGCCCAGACAGGATTATAAGAAGCCTCAGGGACTAAATTTTAAGACCTCATTTCCACAACACCCAAATGCAGCTTTCCTAAATACCACCAACATTTAAGCCTTAAAAAAACAATGGCCATGTTTTAGAAGATCAATTTTGCAGTTATCAGGAAAAATTGTC
Source organism: Anabacerthia variegaticeps (assembly GCA_035583185.1). Lineage (NCBI taxonomy): Eukaryota > Metazoa > Chordata > Aves > Passeriformes > Furnariidae > Anabacerthia > Anabacerthia variegaticeps. The sequence goes on from JAWWEW010000017.1 coordinate 9,510,419, forward strand.
AGAGCCTTGAGGGTCTTTAGGGGAGAGGTAGCTTGACCAGGAAATCATGTTTCAAATCTGTCAGGCTGAACTGGGAAACAAGATTGTCTCCTATAGGAAATAAAAAAAACCCAACATAATGTAAAATGTATTTCAAAAGTTAAAAAAATTCATATTTGATTAAGAAAATGCTTTTTTTCAACTGAAAGAGTAACTTGGTCAACACTTAAATGCCCTGGATTTCTCTTCTTCTTTGTGTTGCTTTGTTGCATTTGTAGTGCCAGAAAAGTAGCTTTTAACTAAGCAACAGCTGGAATCAGACTTTGGGAAATATTGTGTTTTCATCTATGCTTGGTCTGACTCCTAACCACACCACTTCCTCTAGACAGAATCAAAGTGTTTTACATCACAGGGTCACAAGCTATGACATATGTAAGTGCTCTGCAGGAATTCAACAAAAGCATTTGCAAAGAGAACTGGAAAAAATTGCTTCCAATAAGTCTTATTCACTGACTCTTTAAAATTCCTGCAAACAAATTCCACAGTCTGCTTCTTGATTTGTTTGTGGACCGTAACATTGGCCTTTGCATTCAGCTTGTGTTATGAAATTCAGCTGCACCCAGAGCAGAGAGGCCAACTCTGAAGATCCAACAAAACACGAGATGCAAGCATAAACCCTCTCCCCCTTCCTCAGCGTGGTTCTGCAGCCTTTGGATTCCACTAACTCAGATGGGGGAAACTGAAGATTCAAGCTCTTTGTATCATTTCTGAGAACAAGCACACAAAAAAACCCCCAAAACATGGGAAAGCCCTACTTCTTCTACACAATGAAGTTTTAAAATCTCTGGCCTGTAACAGAAATCTCAAACAATTTGGTCCTGCAGTGAAACATCCACTACTTAAATACAGACTACTAAACTATAAGTTGTATCTACATCCAAAGATGGCAGCACTTAAATTTTAATGTTTTAAAAATGCTCAATCTGGAGCACAAACATTACTTTAAACTCATTTCATTGGACATAAGACAATAGAAGTGTTTCAAAGGCTTTTAGCAAGTCTCCTTCTGCCTGCTGTGCCCCTCCAGGCAGGCTCTTAATTTCAGGTCTATTTTTGGTGACTTGGTGACTGAGCTGCAGCAGAACTCACAATGCAATATCCTCTGACATCTGCCTGACTGGTCCATACTCTTCACTTCCAGGTCCAGGTATGTTTTTCCCATTTCCTTCCCCTCCTGCTAGCTTTTGAAAAGTCACATTTGCCCAATTGCTCAACTGGGAAAAAAAAAATTGCCCAATTCCTCCCAGAAATCTCCAGCTGATCAACTCAGTTCCTTTGCTCTTTAAGGAATTTCATATGAATTATAAAGAAAGGTGTAAAAATCCAAATACTGTCTATCATAACAAATGGAGTTTACAAGTCTCCTCTTCCTGAACCCACAGATTTATCTTCCTAGGAGCAAGCCTTAATACAGATTAGGAGAGAGGGATGCAAAGCCATGGGCACACTGAGGGCATTGGTTGAGCTCCCCCTTCACACTGTGCCCTGTGGGAACTATACAGAACAAGAGAGGCTTGTTCCACAGAGTAGTGCCCATTTTCATCCACATTCTCCTTTCATTGCCTGTATTTGGGCACCTTGCACATGGATGGCCAGTAGCTCCTCAGTATCTGCCTCCTCACTGCAGAGGTTCTCAAGTGTGGCCATCTGAGTACAGCAGGACAAACTGATAGCAAGGAGTACCTGTGGCTGAGAAGCCTTTACAGCTTTTCACACCTCAGGAAGCCTATGAAGAACAAAATGCCCAGCACACATCCCCACAGGCAAACCCCGTCAGCAGAACTTGGGATTTCACCTTTGAGAGACAACAACAATTCATCTCAGATGGTGACAAAAGAACAGTTGAGGTGAATAGTCCTCACTCAGTGTGACTCTCTAATAATCCATACATAGCTGCACTTCATGAACAATCTGCTTTAATTATATTTCTCCCAAATAAAAATTCAAAACAAATGGAAATAGGTTATAGCTTCCAACAAGGATTTCCCATGTTTTGGCAAAGGAGCTATAGGAGCCACACCTGGGCTGCTGTAACTGTTTAGTGACTGAGACAAAAGAGGGAGGATAAGCAAAGCTCTGGTTAGAATTTGCATTTCAGGTCAGAACATAGAGATGAAATAATGCAAGCTCTTCAGTAGTGACCATTTAATTCCAATGTTTGTTCTCTGTGATGACACTGTCTCTCAGGAGCCCTCCAAAAAAGCCAACACAAACCCAGCTCACCAAATTCACCCTTGGTTCTCCTGCAATCTGTACTATATCAGCAAACCAACAAAGCAAAAGTACTTAGCAAACTGAAAAGAGCATTTAATAAATAGAAAAGTTTCAATTACAGTGAGGCAGAAGCTCCTCTGGTGTTTTTCCCCTCACCATCTCTGCTGTCACCACAGCAGCATTATGAAAGGATGGGTGATCAGAAAATGACCAAAGAATGACCTGTAACACCTTGTTTAGCTTCCATTCTTAGTTATCACATGAAGATTTATACCTGATAGGGGTTGCCAGCACAATTCAGCTTACATTTACCACACTCTGAACTGGCAGCAGCAGAACACAGGTAGAAAAATCAGCAGCAATCTATAATCCTCACTTCTGCCTGATCCAATAAGGGTTCAGTAATAAGGGTTCTTAAAACTGCGTATTGTGACTAAACAAAAAGACATAAAGTGAAATACATATCAGTCTCCTCTAAGGGTTTATGTAAAGAACAAAGTGCTCCTTGCTGTCCAGTTGAAAGCAGTCATCTCCCCTAGTTCCAAGGTGTGCCTTTATGCAGGAAAGGAGTGAGGACCTTTGGTACACGTGTGTCACTCTCAGCATGACCAGGCACACAAAGGATTTGCAGCACACTGAAGTGGCACAGATTTTAAAGGCTAAGAAGCATCTCTCTCGGGAAGCTTTCCCCTATGTTTTATAGCTGCCAGCTTTCACAAGGCATTATTTTTTAAAATAATTGCCCCATTAAAAGCAGTGCTCAAGATTAAAGTTACCAGCAAGAAAATTATTTTACTTATCACTGAATTATGCATTACTGATATATTTTTATCATCTTTATGCTATTCCTATAACTCAGAAAACATCACAGGTCTTATCAACCCTTCTGTAGGACAGGATTCAGATGACTCCCAGGTCAGTTGGTTTGTTGGGTGTGGCTTTTACCCGTACAAAGTTCAGTACAATGAATGAACTCACACCATCATAAAAAAATCTATGACAGGGAGAGAACAAGGCCAGGA
>JAWWEW010000017.1:9520722-9663093 GCA_035583185.1 Anabacerthia variegaticeps
GGATTAGGAACCTAAAATAACAGGGTCACAATCTTGAACAGAAATGCAGATACAAGTCAGGATAAGTTTTTTATTGTGCTACCAGCCACCAAGGAAGCATCACTGCAGGTGTTAGCATGCACCGTCAACAAGATCTTCTCGTGCAGTCCTGTACAACTATTGATGCACAAAACCTTCAGGCTCAGGAAGTAAATCATCACTGATCAATGGCACAGACAATCTCCAAATACATTTGCATTGTTACTGCCATGTAGTGCATTACAACCACCACTTTTAACCACTTGATCTGCTGGATCATTTTTTCTTCTCTTAGCAATTAACAATGCCAGTAATTACTACATGAAGTCATACTTCTTTAAAAGCATAATTGCAATTCCCATTCCCAGCTAACACAAGGTAACAATCATTTGTGTGATGAACCTTGACATTCAATGGTGACATTATTGAACTCAGCCGAAATAAAGAGAACAAATGATACACACTCCAAAGAAATACTTGCACTATGGACTTTATCACCAAATCACAAAGTTATTTTCTTCTTCTGCCTGGAAACATACAATTATTTAGTATTCGTATTACAGTGCAGTCCCATCCCAAGCTGATTTAAAGCCTACATTATAATTGCTAATGATTACTCATGAAAAAGAGACTATTATATGTAAAAACTGCAATCAGCACTAATCTATTCACCTATCCATTTTATAGTGATACATTTTCTAAACAAAGCTCTGCCGGAATTGCTCATAATTAGCTTCTATTCTTACATTTTTAATTGCTCTTCTCCCCCTCCCATTTTCAAACAGAAGACTTTACATATCTTCAGATTTATTTTTTTTTTAAAGACTTGGGCTGAATTTTTATGAGTGAAAACCTGACACTGTACAATTTGAAGTTTTAAAATAACTCCTCTGTTGTCAAATAATAAATGCCTAAGCAGTGTTTCAGGAAATAAATATTTTAAAACAAGATCAAAATTTCAGGCATAGCATCCATCTATGCAGTCTGAGAGCATCTAAGAGTTACAGCACTAAGGGAGAAGAGATGGCTTAGCTATCATTTATATTTTTTTCAAAAGCCAAGTGCATTCTGCCCCTCATCTTCAGGCTGTCAAGAGCCTGGTAATCAAGAGACATTTGGCACTCCAGCTGGGAAAAACACTGCATTTAAGGGTCTCTCTCTGCTGAGGCTCTAGTGCTGTTATGTCAGCCATAGTACCCATGATACTGAAGTTGTTCTTTCTGCTCCACACTTTCAGACACCCAAACTGCATTTCATGGAAAGATGTGCTGGTTTTGGCTGGGGTGGAGTTAATACAGTAGCTGGTATGGAGGTATGTTTTGGATTTGTGCTGATAACAGTATTGGTGACACAGGGATGGTCTTGTTACTGCTGAGCAGAGCCAGGGCCTTTTCTGCTCCTCACCCCACCAGCAAGGAAGGCAGGGGGTGCAACAGGGAGCTGGAAGCAGACATAGCTGGGAGAGCTGATCCCAACTGAACCAGCATGCTCAGTGGACAAAGCTGAGGGAGGGAAAGAGGAAAGGCACCATTCAGAGGGATGACATTTTCCATCCCAAGTAACCGTCAAGTGTCATGGAGCTCTGCTCTCCTGGAGATGGCTTGACACCTGCCTGCCCACAGGGCACGGTGAATGAATTCCTTGTTTTGCTTTGATTGCATGCATGGCTTTTGCTTTACCCATTCAGTTCTCTTTATATCAACCCATGAGTTTTCTCACTTTTACACTTAGGATTCTCTCACCCATTGCAGTGCAAAGGGAGTGAGCAAGTGGCTGTACAGCTCCAGTTGCTGGTGAGGTTAAATGACAAAAGACAATTGGAACAGCTCACATGTAAGAGCCAACAAAGCATCAGCAGCAGTGCATAGCTGAAGTTCTCCTAGTTATTAGAAAATGTGTCTTGCTTTGATACATCTCCTTGTCAAAGTGACACTTGGAGAAAGTGGAATTCAAACTGTAATTTCCGTTCTGATATTTTCTTCTTTCCACTCTATGAAAATCAATCCCACCTTATATCCAGGATAATATCTTATCTCTGGTCCTCAGAGAGCAAGAAGGAATACATCTGGCTTTAAGCTAGTCTGAAGAGAGCAGCTTGTTGCTGAGTGCTCTTTGCCAAATCGCTTCCACACACAAAGTTATGTAAAAGCAGACCAAATTATCCTGTTTCAGGGTGTTTGACTTGTAGAAAAAACATTGATTTTAATGACATGTTCCTCTGCTAAAGCACTTAAAAGTGGCATTTGCTAGTGCTCATCTTTATATCAATTTCAGAGGCTGTTGGATCAGACTCTCAACCTGCAAGAGTCCTTCATGGCCAGTTTTATGCAATTTCCAGTGTTGCACTAATCAGTAGATGCTTTAATCTTCATAAATACAGGACAGCTCTTGGGCACTAGCGTTACAGTGACTGGGAAACTCATTCCAAAACATTTTAATCCTTTCAGAAGCCTTGCATTTTTAAACTCAACAAAAAAGGCAGAGTGCATAACCTGCATAAGTCTGGATAGGGAGAGATTCAGAGCAAAAAGTGACCAAATGCACAATATAAGTCTACTTGCCGGCACAGTTTGTGAATCAAATTCATGGACAAATTTTTCATCAAGCCAGACAGCATCTTGAACAGTTTTAATTTGCACCTGTATTTCCAAACTTTCAACAACTCTCAAAGGTTCATACATATGCATCACATGCATTCATGAGAAAGTCATGCATACAAACATCATCACACCCATTCTGTTTTCAGCTCTCTTCCAGCAGAGTACCCACGTTTTGGCTTTAAGGCAGTACTGCCCAATACACGGAGGAAAAGTCACTGTGAAGATTTCTGGTCTCACTGTTGATCAGGTTTATCTTATAATCAGGACTTGCCATATCCTCAGAACTGCTCCAGCCTATACTTGCAACACATCCAAGCATCCCTGTCAGCACGAACAGCAAAGCACAGTGTGCTTCCTGACATGTCCTCTTTACCCCTAGGCCCACTGTGCTCAGGACCAGAGGACATCACCCATAGGTGAACTTATAAGGCAATCAGTAACCTTGCAGTGGATGTAAGGAAGGGAGGAGAAAAGGAAACTGGTTAGCAGGAGTTTTCATATTGAGCCATTTTCTTTCAGTACCACCTGCACTGGGTCTGGTGAGGGTGGAGTGACCTTCCCTCACAGCAGCCCGTGCTGTGCATTTGTGATGGAACAGCACTGATGATGCACCAGTGGTGTGGCTATTGCTGAGCAGAGCTCACACAGCAGCAGGGCTTTCTCTCCAACCTCACCCAGTTTTCCCAAAGACCAGCAAGTTGTTGCAAGGCAAGAGCCTGGAAAGGGACATCGCTTGGACAGCTGACCCAAACTGAGCAAAGTGATTCTCCTTCGCATGTGACAGTGCACTCTGCAATAAAAGGCTGAGGGAAGGGAGCACAGGGACATTTGGGGTTAAGGCACATCTTCCAAAGCAACTGTTACACATACTGGGTCCTGCTGCCCAGGAAGTGACTGGACATCTGCCCAGTGATAGGAAGTGGAGAATAAATATCCTCTTTTTACTTTGCTTCTCTATGCAGCCTTTACTTTCCTCATTAAACTGCTTTCATCTCAACCCTTAAGCTTGTTCACCTTTTATCTTTCTTCCCTGTTGAGGAAGAGGAGTGAGAGAACTGTGTCTGGCAGCCAGCTGAGGTCCTTACACCATCATACCTATTTTGGAGCAAAAAAACTGACATTGCCTATGTTTTGAAATATACGGTCAGGTTTTAACTGTTAAAAACTTGTCCTTTAGATATCTTTGAGGCTCACAGTTATGCTGGCACAACAGGAGACCAAGTACACCAACACTACCCTCACATTCATGGTCTAATAAAACAGAACAAGGGTAACAATGTCAATTTTAAGACTTATAATCCTTCTGTGCAAGTCAAATAAGCATAACAATCTATGTCAAACTATTATACTTATTTGAAGCAGTAGTTTATGTATAAGGATGTGTCCTGAGCAGATTAAACCCCTAAAAAAATAATATAAAAATAAAACCAAACAAAGAATCTCAACAAAAACCCAAAGAGGAAAAAAAAAACACCCTGTACAGCCCCATCTATGCTTCCAGCCACCTGAGCAATGAGATTCTCTCTAGCTGCTGGTGTGTCACCCCAAGCGTTTTCCTTGTTCTCTTGAAGGAAAAGAAGATTTCAACTGCCTCATAAGCCCACAGGTATCACAAGCAAAATAACTATTCACTCTATTGTCTCATCCTTGTGCCAAGAACATGGCCATCTTTTACGAGACTTTATTTGAATCAAAACTGCTGTGTTTTGAACAGAGCTGTCAATGATACTTAGGACTTACACAAGCCTTTCCCAAGACTTATGAAATAAAATCAAAATCATTTGATCATCTGCCATTCATGCCTACTCGGGAAGTTGAAGGTAGCTAGCTTTCAAATCCTTTAAAAAGAAATGAAGGTAGTCTTTTATCAAGCCCCACTTTAGCTAGACATAATGTCAGCTTAGAAGAGCAGAGTGAAGCATTTCCTCTTACCACATGATACACCAGACCCTAACAACAAGTAAAGACTTAATTTTCAAAATCATTTCCACAAAGTGCCCAAAATTTAAACCACAGCTGAATGGATATTGATTACTGCATCCTGCATGTACATATGGGAATTGTTCTTTTTGCAGGAAATAAGAAGGGAAGAGCTGAGTAAAAAAGAGCAAATGAAGATGCCCACTTCACAATCTCTTCTGTGACACTGTGCACAGCAGTACCCTCAGCATTGCTGTGTCCTGGGAACAGCCATTTGTCCTAAGTTTCCACAGAGCCACACTACAAGAAAGAAGAATTTGGAAACCAGCTTTAAGACAAAGCTCCTCAGCACTGGCTGATCCTTGCTGGCACAGGATCCTGAGGTACAGACCAGCAAAATAAGCTTAAGTTGCAGTTGCTTACTTGGGAGATGAAATTACTAAATTACTTCACATCTGCAAGAAATGCAGATTTTTTTCATCTTGAAAAGTTTTCCTCCTTGCTGAGGCACTGCCAGTGAAGCCATGTTTCCTGTAAAATATTCTTACTTGCCCTAATACTACACTCCAGCCACCTCACTCCCCTCTGACTGAACTCTGCTTTGCCCCCAGCTGCACACACTTGGATTTCCTGCATTATTTCCTTCAACTCCCAAAGTATTTTAGCTCAAACCTCAAAAAACCCTCCTCTTTCTCTGTCTTTAGTTGTATTGTGACATGTCACTGCAGACTCACAGCAATATGTGCTACATCAGCAGTTGTCTGCCTCTCATATTGCAGAACATCCTTGGGTTTGGCAGTACAGAAGTCCTAATATATAAGCAAGCTCTGAAAACAGCAGCTGGTGAGAAAAAAATCTGCTGCATCTACCTTTGTGATCGTTTCTTTCCAAACTGGATACATCTCAGGTACTTCTCATGTTGGGAAGTTTACTACCATTTCTACTTCAGTAGTCTTTTTGCTGTAGTTCAGGATCAGAGAAGCACTAAACAGTCTTATGGTAGGTGAGAAATTGAACTAGAAAACAACTCCCAGCTGGCATATAATGTATAGGTCAAAAAACTACAGTCACTGCAATCAAAACTAACCAAGAGTGGCTCTCAAAGTGTCTTGCCATATTATTGTCTGATACCAGTACTTCCCTATAGTTTGAGTGGGTGTCTCCATCCCTGAAAGCATTTTGGATCAGGAGCTTTGAGCAACCTGGTCCAGTGGAAGGTGTCCCTGCCCATGGCAGGGAGGTTGGACTAGATGCTCTTTTGGGGCCTTTCAAATCCAAAGCCTTTCACAAGTCTGAGCTGCATTGCCTCAGCATATTTTGGAGACCACTGATTAGATAATTACTTTTCTTAGCTATCAGTAAAGCAGCACATATTTTTTCCTTGCAGAAATTTTACATGCACTTGCTGCAGTAAATGAGGATGTTATGGTTGCATGAAAGATCCAAGAAAAAACTCTGTAGAGCCTGCAGGAATTAAAACAATAGTGCACCTCCTAAACACTGATTATGACATGATAGTGCACTGACACTCATGGGGAAAAAATAACTAGCTGGCATAGAACATTTACTTCTCTGCAGTTGGTGCTTTTCTGTGCCAAAACATACTTATAAATGAAGCAGTGATTTGGGTATCTGAAATAAATAAGTGACAGATTCCAAGGCTCCAAGTTGCCTTATACCACATGGGGCAGCTGCTGAAAAATCTCAGCAACAAAAATGTTCTTGCAAAGCCAATAGCATAGCGTGGAGTTAGACAGCCAGAGAACATCTTAACTCAATGGATGTCAGTCTTCTGGTTGGATACTAAAATGAATTTGTTAACCAAGCAATCATCTGTGGACAAGAAAGCAGCTCTGGGCTGCATATTTTTACAAGCATGCTGTAGTTTTCCCTGTGTTGCTGTAGCATAACAACTTTTCATACTGACAGAAGAACAAACCAGTGTTTTAATTTTCAAAGTGTCTTTACTCATGTATCCAATTTTCATGAATTAAAGTTTAAGTAGAAGACATAAATGAATGCTGTAGTTGTGCATTTTTCTTCAGATTTATTCTTATTTCATATGGTGACTACAGAATGTATAATGTACTTCAGTTCTGGCTGTAAAGTCACACAGTCAAGTTTAACTGAATGACATCCAAAAGTTACAGATGTAAAAATTCTAAAATAAGTTTGCATAACTAGATGCTTTTTATATCTTCAGTTTTCTTCAAATTACAAACTTAACTAGAAAGTATATAAAGTAATTTATAGCTAACACTCTGTCATGTTATAATCAGTCCTGCAAATAAGAAACTATTTCAGATTGCAAAAAATTGACTTATTTTTTCAAAATCTCACCGGAATATTTCTTAGGAGTGCACAGTATGAACCAGGTAGTTGTTTATACACCAAAACCTGTCTTCATCTCAAGTCAGGTGACTTTCACACACAAAATAACTGAAGCATAAGTGCCAAGCAGGGCAAAACTTGAAACAGCTAAAATAAAGACAGGTATGCACATTTACAATAGCCATGTTTAAAAAAAATAAAAATACAGAAGTCCTCATGTTTCAAAAAGCATACATTTGTTTCCAAAGGAATTGTTTTCACTGTCTTCTATTCATAACAGATAAACAAAGACATAATAGAAATACAGATAAAGCTGTTTCCATGTTACAAAGGGAATGAGTCAAACATTTCCTGGTTGCTTTAAGTAAAAACCATGAACAGGACCCAGCAGCTGCAACTTTGAAGCAGGATTTGCTATCAAAACACACAACACAGTAAGAGGGAAGCAACATTTAACGACATTACTGTGCTATTGGGCAACAAGCTCTATTTTTGAAGAATAAACATAAGCTTCTCTTAGGAAAACCACAGATTTTCTTTATACGTATTTATTTGTATTTACATATAAACTTCTACAAGGCAAAAAAAAAGATCTATTAAAAATTCTTGCTATGTTATCTGAACTGACTTATTTACCTCCTTTTTGTTTTCCAGTCCTTGTTCAAGCTGATGGCGAATGCTGTATATCTAATCATAATCCTGCTGTTATCACAGCTGTTATGTGCTTTATTTTTGATGACTTAAAGACAGATGTTCCAAAATTGCCCTAGATTCCTGCCAGCCTTTTCAATTGCATTATACAATCAATTAAACTTTCCTGACCCTATTCCTGTCTCTAGATAAAATTCAGACGTTGACACTTCAAGAAGCAAATCATGTATGTAAATTGGTTCTAATGACAGCTATTGATGTGTAGTCATATGCAAATAGAGTATTATCAAACATTAAAATGTCCAGGAGCAGTAGCTAGATGGATGCAGTCGAGAAAAATTAACTAGAAAAATGCATACTCCAGATACTTCCCACAGTATGTAATGCAATTAAACAGAAGCAAAAGGAAATTCACACTAGAAACTGCCTCTCTCCTGCCATGCCTATTTATTCCCCATCATCTGTTATTATTGTTGAGAATCTTCACATTGTGTCCCAATTAAGCAAATCTCTCAGAATTAATAAGGGTTTGCCTTCTCTATCACCACATCTTTAATGTTTGGAACTGGAAACATTGGCACCTCATGCTGTACGCGAGTGTGAGCAGTTAGAATAATAACAATTGTAAGATGTGCTTGCCAAAAAATGATTACAAGTCAAGCTTTATTGCAAGGGTGTCTTGTTTAGGAGGATTTAGCACAATTTGATGGGGTGACAGCAGTTGTCAGGCATTGATACTAAGCATAATAACTATTAAAGAGACAACTTACTTATTGAATATTCAGAGTGCTGAGCCATTATTTGGGCATGTTTGGAATACAGATTATTTTTCTATGGTTTGTTAGTCTTATAATGGAGATTCTTTTTCTTTTATATTCTACCCAGTGGGTTTCATAGAACCCACTGATAAAAAGATGACAGCATTGAAAGTTTCCTAAGAGTATGACTAATTCAACTTATCCAAAGCATTTCTTGATTCTACCTTGTAAGCCACCTGTAAGAAGATTTCAAGTATTCTGCTGCATTTCTCTACATGTTTCTGTTCCATGAATCTTGGCATTGTGTCTTTTACTTCCTTTGTGTTTTCAAGCCACTTCTCATGGCTTTTTATCATTTCATTTCAAAAAAGATCAGGAAAGGGTATGAAAAAAACTATGCCTGAACAAAGAACTCTATAATTTATTTCTACCTCACAATACAGGGCAAGATGACAAGTTCAGGTGCAAACTAGGTTTTAAGAACTATGACTGAAGGTTCTTCCAGGATTTTCCTTGCAATTTGAGCCCTCCCATTTAAGGACTGAATCTTCCCTATAAGCATCAGCAACCATTTGGGAAAGGTTTTGTCTTTTACAGTCATTCCTGATAAAAAAGATTTGAAATAGGATTTCATTTTAGAATTTCTAGTTTAACATGCTGGTCCAGCACAGCTCTGCCTTACTCTTTGCCTATTCTTTCATTATCTCACTCACCCACCTTCATTCTGCTGAAGGAGCTTCTGCATCACATTCAGAAGAGAAAGCTAACGCTGAAGATGTTTGTGTTACACCACACAGCACATGATACAGTGGTGCTCTGCAGCCACTTGAGGTAGTTGCCACCTCCAAATTTAGGCTGCAGCCTGTTAATGCTGCACACAGCATACTAATATTTAGCACTACCAAAGTCAAAGGAAAGGAAGGATCCATTTTTCTCTTGCATGTTATTTCACAGAGAAGAAAATGACAGCTACACACTTGTGAAAAAAAAAAAAGTGCAGTGAAAAGGAGCAACTGTTTTGGGATCTCTCTGTACCAGGGGAGGAAAAACTCCCCCAAGAAAAAAAAAAAAAAATTCAGAGCACACATTCAGCTCAATCAAATCAAACTCAGCCCAGTTTGCCTCCTATAAGTCTTTTTCCAGACTATTGTGGTATTGCACATCAGCTCAGGACAATATCCTGCTTTATGTTCACTTGTGCAAGGCAGAAGGAACGGACAGGAAGAGTCAATAATATTATCTATCATTTAAAGCTAAATCATTCTTTCCTAACCTGAATTTTGCAAAGGACAATTTGTACCTTCATGAAAAAATGAAGCACAGGTTTGGCCTTGATTAAACACCAGCTAAGTAGATTCGGTTTCCCTGCTTGTCTGTTCTGTATTGTATTATCATGAGCACACTGGAAACACATTAGGATGTAAAGCTACAACATTTATTCATGTTCTTCCCTTTCTTCTTTCCCTATATTGCTTTCCTTGCTCAAGAAATGTATCTTGGATAATACAAGTAGAGTGTGTTTTAGTGCCAGGCAAGTTACCAGTTCCTTTTGTCCAGAGAAATAACAAAAGCTCTCGGACACTTTACAAAGCTTCCCCAGGAGCCCTGGCAACTTTCTGAAGTTTAATGCGGATTTATTAACTGGGAGAAGATTAAAAAAAGTCTGTGGTCATACGTAAAGATATAAAACTGGGAAACTGTGACAGTCTCAAATTATTCTAGTACAGAATCACTGAATATTATATACTCTTTAGTTAGTCATACTTCATCATTTTTCCTGGTCTGTAGGTGACAGAGAGATGCATAAACATTGCTTATTTGCCAACAAATACAGAACCTTTTTCTGCCTCACTGAAACCAAAATAGATGCCCATCTCATTCACACACAGCACAGCACTAAAATTACCTGTTTAGTTCTCATGCCACAGCACTAAAATGAACAGAACCAAAGGGAAAATAAACACTTAAGGAAATCTTTCATAGTGCAATCTGTTACAAATACACATAAGGGGGACAATATAGGCTTGGGTTGTTTTTGTTGCAGAACAAACGCGTTCTAGTCTAATGCCTGTGCTTAAAGCATTAAATGGTATCCTCATGGGAGAGTTTTTACTGGATTCTACATACATTAAAGATAGTTTTTTCATTAAATGCTTCTTCAAGAGTCACCCTTTCCAACTGAGAAGCTACATTACAAAGCAATAGTAGATTCAGGGCCAGTTGTTGCATTTGTAAACCCCGCAGGGACAAAAAGCCACTTGGATGAAGACACACCTGACAGACCAGGTTCTGGTTATTTTCCACTGCAAGCCTCCCCTCCCTCTAGCATTCTGACCACTTCAGAAATTTCAGCCATGACACCAGGACCATGCCAGCTAGACTCTCTTTCAGGAACATAATTTGTTTTTCCTTAACATCAGACCCACTGTGTTCAAATCTCACCCCAGTCTCTCCCCCCTTACCTCATCATAGGAAATACTTAACAGAGCACAGAGATTTTGGTAAAATTGAGGTGAATTAAAGTGGGCTATAAATCACTACTTGGATTACTTCTGAGCTAGAACTTAGATCTGAGTTAAATTTAAGTTAATACTTAATTGTTGCAGGAAGACAATTCTCCTGTTAGGCCTGTCTTACAGGTATGCACAGTTATCTAAGAGACTGGAAAAGATTTTTCATTTAAACTGACAAGAAAATGTAGCTGAACCTAAAATTAAATCTTATTTCTGACAAAGCACATCCCTTCCCCAGCGCAGTCTTTACAATTTCAAGTTTGGTTCTTGTTTTCCTGCCCTATAAAAGGCTCCAAACTAAGCCAAAAATTCTCCCCAAACACACGTCTTCTGCGGCTGTTGTGGTCACAGACAGCTGTGCACATAACACGGGCAGACGCATCTAGCCTGTGTCAGCAAACAGGCTGGATCAGTCCTCAGCTTCAGCATTTGGGACCACAAATCTGGCCTGCAGTCACATTTGCTTCCTTCACCTTTCCTCAGTATCCACCATCTGGTACAGATTTTAATTATCAGCAATCTTTTAACTGAATTAGCAAGTTTTAGGTCAGGCCTTTGGTGAGTGCTTTTTTTTTCCTGCTGAAATTCAAGGAGTTCAAGCATACAGGTTTTTGCTGCTCTTACTGTTCTTTCAAACAGATCTGCATGAATAGTTCTCTTCTTTTTATACAGATTACCGCCTTGTTTATTTTGAACTATCACAAAATTCAATTATCCCAAAAAATCTTTCATCCATAGAACTATCCATCTTTAAACTTCTGCCACGTTTTTGGAAAAAACGGTCTTCCCCTCAGACTTATTAAATATTTGCCACAAAGACAAGATGACTAAAATCTCTAGGTTGTCATAAAGCCTGAAACTCACACATTTCAGTGAAACGATATGTAAAAAACAAGCACATTTGAGGGGCGAAAAAGAGTTCAATCAACAGTGACAATGTGCACAAGTGTTTTCAGATTCTAAACCACAGCACTTTTGATGCTGTATATTGCAGTCATAAAGGAAAGCTGTTATTAAGATTAAAATAATTATTTCAAAATAGTAAGGAATGTCAATTTGATCATCCATTAGGCCTCCTAAATAACTAGATACAACAGCATTAAAAGTACACATCAGAAGCAAACTGAGGAGAACCAGTGTGGGTGTATCTTTAACTCAACAAGCATATCAGATCTCAAATATACACAAACCACATAACAGAAAGTAATTCCAATCATGTTTTGTTTTTTAAAGACTTTCCACACAGTTTTACATAGGCAGAAACAGGTTAAAAGATCTCCCTTGAAAAAAAATAATTATTCATATGTGTTTATGATGAATTTATATTAGACATCAATGTGCTTATTGCAGCATTCATTAGGTATATTACCCTTAATAAGGGCCTCTTACCTAAATTACAAAGGCCTTGCAAACACAATGTATATTGAGATAATTCTAGACCTCTTCCAAAGGAGCAATCTAATCTGATCTCCATGCACTTGTCCTTCAGGACGGATCCCTTCTCAGTCCTGTTTGATCAGAGCTCTTTCATGGAATCTGAAAGTGGGAGATGTCTTCCCAAGTGTCAGAAAAATTCTCATTAAAATGTGAACTTTGGGCACAATTCTCTCACAGGGCTTTAATTTCTCATTGCATGACCACTATTCCACATGTCATTTTATTTCAATTTGAAACACTTGCTAATTATCTTTTTATCTTATTAAAAGGTGAAAATTCTCCAAGTAGTACCTTTCTCTGGAGATTTGTTTCCCTCCAGAGAGGCTCTGTAAATATGTGCAGTCTGATTTGCTGCCCTTTTGGATTATCTTGGTCTAAGGCTATTCCTTTGATACAATCAAACAGGTAGGCTAACTATAAAATAACGTCATAATTGCAATATTTTCCTCTCTTCTTTTCAAATCACTAGCATCTAAAGCATATTTACCCTTACGTACCTCTCCCTCATTTACAATTTCAGAGTCTCATAGGAGCTTTTCACGTACATTTGTACATGCTACCACCTTCACATCCTGTCTTACTACCAGACAAAGCAGTTTTCAGGTTGAAAAAGGAAGAAAATAGCATTTAATATGTTTTTATGAACACTAACAATCACCTGGTAGACTCTGTATGATCTATATTCCACAAGGTTCAACACCCATAGTTCCTCAGACTGAGGAACAACAAAAGATGTAATTTGTTTTCAGTGATTGCTATTCTATCCTGACTTCTGAAGTACAAGTTTGAATCAGTACCTACAGTTTGACCCTGACAAGTCTATGTAGCGCAAGTCTCAACAGTGAGAAAAATGTATGAATTTTAAGATATACTACATTTAGTAACACAAAGTAATTATTCAAACACTTGCTGAAATCCTCAATACAAAGTACTGGACAAATAAGCACGACAGTCTCAGATCTCAAGATAACTCTCCATTCTCTGGAAGAACCTACCCACCAAGTTGTCATCAAGCACTCTGGAAGCTTTCTTTTCTTAGTACTAGACTTGCATGAAACATCTACATTGCCGAAAGAGTCAGCCTTACACCACAGTGCAGCTCTTTGCCTGGCAATTGGTAGACCTCATGCTATGGCCTCTGTTGCTTCCAGAGACCAATTTGTGTGTGATCTATTAACATTCATCCTTCATTCTGAAACTCCGGTGTCCTGTCCAATCTTATATTTATGAGCACTACTCCAAACAAGCAAAAGGCCTCCCGCTGCTTTCTGCAGAACGAAAGCATGTGTCTGACAGGAAGCAGAGAAAGCTATTTCAGGATTATCCATGTGGCTCGAAGTTAAACAGGATTTCAAGATGAAAATGTAGCAAATCTATAAAACAGCATAACACCTTTATGGTTTTTTTCAGGGGTATTTAATACGAAAAACCATAAATCCATTTAATTTGTTAGCTTAAAAAAAAGGGCAAAAATATTTCAGTTTGAGGTCTTTGGTAACAGCAACCTCATTTCTTTAAAAGAACAGACCTTCTTTAAAAGGCAAAGACCCAGGTTAACAAAAGGTTAATATCTGTCACCTGACAGAGATCAGTATCTCCCCATTCCGGTGGCTAATGTTACAGGGGCTGCAACAATTAAACCGTAAGAAAGCCATAACCACTGTAATGTAATAGTTGTATTAGTCAGGCAGATCATTTTACAGCGCCGGTTATTCTGAAAGATCCCATGAGGATTCCAGATGTAAATTCTTGATGAAAAAGGAAATGATAGAAGTGTCTCAAAGATTTATTTTTACTTTCTGTTCAGCACAGTGAGCACATGGTAGAATAACGAGTCCATTCATTCATAATTGCAGATGTTTTACACATCTTGCTGAAACATGTGCACTAATGTGTTATATGGAGCTCTCTCTTCTGTTTCCAAAGTGTTATAATAATTATTCTTTGATTTGCATGTTTGAAGTGTATACATATATGCATAAACTCCTCTGAGCTCCTGTTACAACTCGTGTCAATCACAAATCAAATCATCTCATCACTGGAAGGTAGGGATGCTGTACAGTTATTGATACATAACTACAGTTCACACTCGGAAAGGTTCTGGCAAGGCAAGGCATTAGGGTTCATTCCTGTGGGCTACCCATGTGAACCTCCTCACCCGTGTTAGCTGATAACAGCACCTCATATAACATGGATATTTATACACCACTGTAAGATTACTTCCAGTCATTCTGGAAATCCCACGAGCTAGCTGGTTACTATATACAAACCTTTCAGAGTATTCAAAGATACTATCACAGATACAATTTCAAAGCAGGAAAGCTACTAAGCTGTAAGAGAAAAGGTTGTGGGTTTTTTTTTTTTCTTAATCAAGTATTAAAACTCATTGAATTCATTTCTTTCAGGTTCACGGATTTTTTTTTTCTTTTGAGTCTCACTTCTCCTTCTCCTGCCTTGTCCTCCAGATCAGCAAGACATTTTATCTATAAAATGCTGTGTTCCCTCTACTTTTTTAATCAATGCTTTATTAGCCTGATATGCTTCCCAAGGCATTCCATCCCTAACCTCATCGTACAAAGATTAACCTTCACAATTTTTTTCAGTCCTGTCAACTTTCTCTACCCAAAGGTGCTTTGCCAATGTTATTTGTTTATTAGTAACAATACTATCTCCATTCATGAGATTACTGCATCCCATTTGCCTTATTTCTTGTGAACTTTTCACACAGACATAATTTGTATGAAAACATTTAACTAGTGTGCTCAAATTTAAAAAACATATAACAAGGCAACAGGGTACAGAGGTAAACATAAAAGGAGCCGCCTAATTTTCAGAAATCTCAAGCCCTTTGGCTTTCATGTCAGTTTGATCTTGATCATGAGATCCTTTGAACATCCTGGTTATGTTTGGTAATGCAACTACAGAGACACGAGGTCACTCACTGCCAAACAAACTCTTGCCTCTTATGTTGATTAAGCTACTTGTTAGATTAAAAATTCATCATAATTATGAAAACTACAGTTCAAAATTCTCATAATGTAGCACTAAAACCACCTCAGAGGAGTTGAGCTGGCAGTCCCAGTCCACAGATCTTACATGGGCAAAGTCACCATGTGACGACAGGAGTGGACACCAATCTGAAACCAGAAGGAACCTTTCTTGCTATGACTTATTTTGCACAAATTGATTTGTTTTAAATAAATTAAGTACTTCAGATGCTCTCCCAAGTTGCCCTCCAATTTCTCTTAAATAAACAAAAACCCCCATATGGCTTCCTTTGGCACCTTCTCCAGTTTTGGCAGAGCACAGGCACTGTGAGCATCAGGCAGCACATCTTGAACCCCTGGGCATGTACTCAGACAGAAAGGAAGTACATACAGAAGGTGCAGTGTCCGTGGCTTCCTATCCATGTCCACAGCACTAAGATCAATTCCCTCAACACAAATGGACGTGACACTGCTGGTGCAAGCTGCCTCCAGTTCAAGGGGAAGGCAGGTGAAGTTGTGCACTGATAGATATCAAAGCTCTTACAAACAGCACAATAGTCTGTAACAATAACTTTCTGGTATGTTTTGTCTATGCTGACAAGAACTTTACTGCATGGACACACCAAAGGTCTTTCACTTTTCAAGGAATAGTGAAAAATTTCTTGGTGCTCTTTACATCTTCCCTTTGCACACACACACACAAAAAATCAACACCTAACCCAGCTGTAGATATTTCCCTATTATTTTAGATAGAGATCTGCATATTTTACAATCTCTCACACAAACCACACCTCATGCACTTGTTTAAGATTCCAATTTCCTTGGATATTCTTTTCCTCTCAGTTTAAGCAGTCAGAAAGAACAAAACAAGGGGTTTGCACAGAAATATTTGTTCTTTTCCCCTATGCCACTGAGCTTTCATGTAGTGATCCCCAAAGACTAGAGCAATAAAAAAAAATGTTTCATGTTATTTGACTAGAGAGAAATACACCCAGTTATTGACATCCCAACTTTGTCAGGAAAAGAGAAAAAAGTTACTTTGAAGTGTCCAGGCAAAACAAGTTGGCCCAACCTGTCTCAAAAACCCTACACAATAAGAATTTTGAGCTTTGAGTATTTTCCACTCCATTTCTACCTTAGCTATGGACCTTAGATATATTTTTATTTAGTTTACATCTATGCACAGATAACCACTGAAGAAAATTCCTCTTAGTGATGGATACGTGCTGACATTCTCATTCATAAATGCTGCATCTTGCTGAACACAGGTAAAGTTTGTTTATACCCTGTAATTTCTACCTAGTCAGAATGAGTTAAGAGGCTTGCACTTATAAAGCACACAGGATACAAAATGTATTATAAACATGTCAGAGTAGGAAAAGGAATTAGTGATGATGGTTGAGTCTCAGAAGAGCTTCAGGTTCAATTCACAAGGGGATATATGTGAGCTTTATATGAAACCACATGAATCTGAAACCAGGGTGAACATAGAAATAGCAGCTGTCCGTCTCAACCCCACTCTTAGCATTCCATTCAGGTGAGAAATATCAGGAATCACATTCTTTTATAATTTTGGTATTTCTTCTTCTAGTCACTGCTGAAGCTGGAAACTGCAATGTAGGACTCAGACAGAAAGCAAAGTTATGGAAATATTTTGGATTGGGGATAGAGAAGCCATGTGCTAATTCACACTCAACATAGCAGAATTTATTTACCTAAGACACTACTGTAGAGTATACAATAGTCCCTGCAACGAATGAGAATCCAGCTATAAACTGCAGAACTCAAAGGTTTGGAGTGGGGAATAAGTTACAAGTCAAAAAACCCATGAGTCCACATTTTTGGACAGTTAAGCTATTGTAATATTTCATATGGGTAAATGCTCTTGAGACAACCGATATGAGCTATTATCTGGAGCAGCGAAAAAATTTAGTTTCCTGACATTCTTTTCAAGACTAAAAGCAAGGGTGGAGTATAAGAAAAACTTGCCATGAAAAGTCACTTTTTCACTTCACCCATGTGCAAGAGTCAAATTTTCCCAATATGGTGATTAAGCAAAAATGAACGATCTTGCCTGGAGGATGCATTTGTTTTTTTACTGTGTCATAAAAACATCAGCTATTGAACTAATGGCAGGGTTTGTGTGGAAAGGTAATTTTCCTCTGGATTAGAAATTAAAAAAAAAAACAACAAACAAACAAAAAAAAAACCAAACCAAATACTCCAAATACTTGAAAATATACACATTTTCTTATATGAACAGTGATAACATGAAACCTGAAGGGATTTGCTTCTTAGTTTGTTGGTTTGGGTTTTTTTAAAAGAGTTCTATATTCTTTGTATACCACTCTTAGAATAAAAAAAAAAGTAAATGTCTATTATGCAAACCTAAATTATTCTGCACATGACATCGCATTAGGCAGGCTTTGAATTTTTTTCTTGAATACTAAAAGCTCATGTGTTGCAGACACTAAAGCAATGAAACTGAATCTACAGAAGAAAATGGAATTATATAGCCTTAAGCATTATGGAGTCTGCATGCTGTTCTTTGTTAAACAAGCGCCATACTCCCTGTCTGTCAGGGCTCCCATTTTCAGCAATAGCTCAGCACTGCCTCTCTAAATGACACATAGCAAGGAAAATAAGGTTTTCAATGAAGCCTCACACAATTAAAATGTTAAATATTTCACATACTATTCTGGTGTCTGCAGGAGGTAAAGCTTCACATGGAGCTAACTTATCCTCCACAGCCAAAGGAAATAAAGCAGTTTCAGCCATCAGATGGCTTACCTAAATGCATGCTCCAAAGAGATTGCACATGCTCTGCTTTAATACTAGAGAGGGGGGAAAAAAAAAAAAGGAAAAAGAATAGGGAGATGGAGGCAAGAAAGAGGCCAAATTACAAAGAGAGGGGTTCAGCCTCATGTGACAGACGGTAACTATGGGTCAGACTGTACAATTGATTTTTCAGCAGAACATTTCTTTGATTTCTATAGGGAATTTAACTTAAAAATTCATGATGTAACAAGCCCTTATTAAAGCAGCTATGCTCAGAAAAAAAACCCTCACCTGTGCAAGTTTCACTTTTTCCCACTGAAGACTGAGAAAACCATCTATTGTGATAGAATAAGATCATCCCTTCAAGCCCCAATATTAAAGAACTCTTAGACACAAAAAGCTAGTTTGCAGAATAGGATAAATGCAACTATTTGCAAATAAAGCTTGGCAAGTTCTTAAGAACTTGTAGGATTGGAGCCCAAATCATTGGGTGGATTTTCAGTGTCACTTTCTTCCACCCTCTTCCTTAGAACTACAAGGAGTGGGTTCAGTGAAAGAGGAGCACCAGCAGAGTACATACACAGAATCAGAACTTATCCACACTAAGCATACTAACTTCTTGACTGAAATGATCAAGATTTTGCAATGCCTTTACAACATTCATAGGGTATAATCCCAGCAAGGTTTGGCCCTCGGTGTCCTCCTGCCTGAGCCCATTCCTGGGAAGGTGCACATTCCGAACTAACCACCGGAGGGCTCTGCCAGTGCTCGCAGCCCATTCCGGGCTACCCAGAACCCGGCACAAAAGGTGGGTGGTTCGAATTGGAAATGACACAGTCGCCTAGCAGGGTCACCTGAACAACAGGCAAAAGCTGCATTAGGAAAGGAGTTAAGAGTTTTGGAACACTTCGCAGCAGTTAATCACAGAAGCAACTTACTGAGGGATTTCACATGTCAGGCTTACTGGTTCTTCAGTTTTAAAACACAGGGGAGATCAGTGTTCTTGCCTACCTTTATCTATAATTGCCTGGAAAAGCAAGGTAACACTTCACTTTTAGATGTCCTACACTCTGGATCAGCTTCGTGTGAGCAGCACCAAGGCTGATGTCTAACAGCAAATCTGCTTTGCACAGTTACTACACACCATTTATATCTGAACATTTCTTTGTTCAGTCCAAGTCCACTCTCTGTCCTCAGCTGCACACAAATGTTACATATTTTCTGCCATGAAGTGCAAGAACAGAGATAAGATATGAAAAATACTGAAGTCACAAGGGTAAGAGAGTTGGAAGGTTAACAACATGGCAGCTCCGTGTGGAGCAAAATGTTCCACATGCATAATGCCTTCTCTGGAGGAAAAAAAACCAAACCGACTCCATGTATTTGATTTTTCCAACCAGTTTACGAATTCATAGAATAACTTTGCATAGGAAAAAAAAATAAACAAAGAGAGGTGGAGGGAATGATGACATACAAACGTGTCTCAAATGCTGACAGAAGAAATAGCATTCCAAGACTGAAAGAAAAGATGTTTTGGAAACACCTGGTGTAAGCAGCATAGTTGACAATCTAGGTAATTATGATCCTTCCCCCAGAAAAATGCATAATCTTAGTTCATTACCTATCCTGCTTAATCCAGGCCCTCAGTACAAAGAACAAAAGGGATACTACAGTGCACCCTTTGAGGACACACAGACACAACAGCACTTGTGTTCCTCCACTTTTCCAGCCCTAGCTTTCTACACCTTTTGTACACATGCTCAAAATCAAGCATTTAATTTTATTCCAAATAAAAGCAGTGGTTTTCAGGGTTTCTGCCAGAATGGCAAGTCAGCACAATTTTGCCAAACTGCTGCATGAATTTAAAGAGTAAACTGTCCCATCAGTTGGAAAGTGCTGATAATGACAGCGACCAAGCTGGAGAACCACTTGGAGTATTTAATCTGTACCACAGCTTGATTAATTTGGTACTGTCTTTAAAGTGCTTTGAACATGAAAAGCACAAGTTAAGTGTGTTGTCTTCATCCTCATCACCACCACTATGCTTAATCCTACCTGACAGTGTAAGGTGTCTTGTGACCACCTTGTGTTTCACTGAGCTATTGTAATGGAGAACTGGTTTCATCCCTGCATGGCCTTCTGCAAAACCACCATGGCCAGGTTCCACCACAACAAAACAACCCCTCCAAAAAACCTGACAACAGCCCAACCCCTCTACCTGCTTTCAAGCAAATAACAATAATCTGTCAGCAGAAGAAAAAGCTTGGGGAAGGAAGCAAACACGGGGAAAGAGGCTGGAACTGTGAGAGTATTCCCATGGCACACAACCTGTGCACGTCTAACACCCAGCAAATGTTTGAACCTCTGCTAACAGGAAGAACACACCTGAGGAACCTCACACAGTCTGGATCAGCTCCTAGGTACACATTAAAAAAATTAGCATATAAATCAAAAGTTATTTGTATCAATTTGACGTTATGAATGATACAAAGTTGACTTTCTTTTCTCAAACAACGGAATAAACTCAGTCGCACTTTTGTTTTTCTTTTCCTTTTTTTGTTTGTCTTTCCTTAATAACATCCAACACTTAAGAAACCACATAGCTACCATGAAAGAACATCAAGGGGAGAGCATGCTTTCCATGGAGAAACAAGGTGCAGCAGTAGGAACACACTAGCTGGCACAGAGGAGACAGAATAAGGAATTACAAAGTTCTTCACAACCCATCATGAATATGTTCAAGCATTCTCTTATTTCATAAATAACTTCACGTAGGGACACACAGGCCTTCATTAATTCAACGTCCCGTTGAAAGGACAGTATGCTACAGCAAAGCTCTGTGACACGAGACCCAGTGAGAGAAAGCACAATAACTCAGAATTTCATTTGGTTTCTAGCCAGACAAACTGAGTAAAGTAGATTACAGATAAAATACAATTCTCCAAGTCAAAGAAAAATTCTGCAGCCTTTTCCCAGAATCTGCTTTGTGACTATTCTAAAAAACACGCTAGAGACTGGCCACTGTGTTTTATTTGCTCTGCCTTTTTCTTAAGGTGGCTCATTTTATTAACTGTCTTAAGCCAAGGAACATATGTGTAACCTCGTCCCTTTGAGCAACAAGTTCCCCAAAATTACTGATTTCACAAGGTTGGTAATTAACCCAAGTGTCAACCTCAAAATTCATTTAAGAGACCTAAATATAAAAGCCTTTACATTAGATTATTCTGCCTGGCAAAAGCTCCAAGTTTTTGCCATAAATGGGAAGTCTTCCATTTCAAAACGCAGAGTTTTCAATGGAATATCAGCCATGTGGTTATGGCGCTGTTGAAGCAATAGAACTCTTGAAGACTAACCACCAGCTTTTACATATAAACACAGTGTTCTGCACATAAATTGAGACAGGCTTCAACAGAAATGTTTGCATTTCAACACAAGTCTCTGCGGTGAGTGATCTAGCTTGTCTCTAACATCAAAGGTATGTACATTAACATCTTCTGGCTTGCAGAAGAAAACACACACAAAACCCACCCAGAACTGAAAGTATAGCGAACTACAGAAAAGCAGCCAGACAAAGGAAGAGAAAAACAAACGGATAAACCAGATCATCCTCCAGAAATAGGACTGAATAAAGATACAGATTAGCCTGGCAAGCTGAACATTTCCAGGAAGTGTTGATATGTCACTGTATTGCCAAAATTAGAGAAACTATGTAGGAAGCAATTAGCCACTGTTTTCTTCTCCCTACTTAAAATGATTGTTCAAGGCTATATTGTATTATGCAGTTGGTCATACCAATTCAGCATGTAAACGTTGATGTGAAAAATGCCATTTATTCAATCTCAAATTGAATCAAAAAAAATGAAATTGAGTTGAAAAAAATAACAATTCCTTTCTTGACCCATTCTGCATTTACACTCAAATTCTAATGCCCAACACGGAGCTTTGTTGCACACATTGTACGAGTGTTCTCCATAATTAAAGCTTTACTTGAACCTCCCCCCCTTTCCACAACAGTCTTGGTTAGATCAAAACAGTAGAGACAAAAACTGAAACATGCCTGGGGTGCAGGAGAGAACAAGAAAGACTGTTTAGTGAAGTAGGCTAATGGTGGTGGGGAGGAAGGGGCTTGATTTTCACATCTTAGAAGTGTTGAGCCTGCAAATATTCCTGAAATCACATCTGGGAACAAAGCTCTGCTTTAAGTAAGTTCACCCATGAGTGTTGCTAAGCAATGGAGAAAAGGCGAGTGACAGGGAGAGTGCCTGACTTTAGGATTAAAAGCATGGATAGAAGAAGCTTCTACATACCCTTATTAATATGAAGTTCCAAGTTCTTTCTTTTTATTGCCTGTCTTTCAAATTATTTGTACTATGATTAATCAGATCTGGTTCAGCACCTATACCAGTGCACACCCAGCACAGAGAGAGGTGCTGCATCCTGGAGCACTGGCACAAGCACTTGCACACCTGAACTGTCAACATCTGTCTCTGGATTACACAGGTAAGGACAAGAGAAACTGTCCTGATGCAACTATTATAGGAGTCGATGTCTATATATATTTCAAATACTACAGACACTTGCTTTTAGGTAACTTAAACTATGCATTGTATGGGAAATATAATGTTTGTGATAGCTACAACTTGTTCTAACTTGTTCTTATACTGGTAGTTATAAAGAGGTGACTGATTTTATCAGATAAGATCAATAAATGCTATATCTTCATCTAAGATTTTCTGTCCAGTCTCTACTGGCATCACGATATTCTAAAAGTTTCCTATTCTGCTTTAGGAAGATTACTTCCAATCCTTAGGAAAACAACTACGTATTTTCAACCGTAGACAAATACTCCCCAGAAAATATTTGCTGCCTTGTTCAGCTAAATGCCTCCATAAACCATAGCACACACATTTGTAAAGCATGCATTGTTGGAACAGTAAATTGAATTCTTTGTTTCATTTTTACATGGCAGCAATATTTTTCTTTTTTTTTTTCCTTTTTTAAATCATCATAAATACTCTAGAATGTTCATCTCTTTATTACTTAGGATTATATTCCATATGCTAAGGCATTCGCAGCCTCACAGGTCATTTCGTAGGCATTAAACTTTTACTGTATACCTGTCTTTTTAACATTTGCTAATAATTCATGTGGAAAGAGTGTGACGTTTGTTGCTGAGTAACAGATGTCTGCATGCACAGCATGAACTTGGAGCATTTCTCAGCCTGAGATGTTAGATTATGATTAACTACCTAGTCAGTATTCTAGTTAGAGATATTATGAAGGCCTTTCCCAAAACTCAGGATATTCAAAACATATCACTTCTGCAGCGTTCCAGCAGTGTTCCCTGCACATGGGATACATTTCCCTGACAGGCAAGTGGCATTTAACAGACCGAACAATAGAGACTAATTAAGAAGATTGAGTCTTGTAATCACATTTTTACTTTGTACACCTTTGATATTTTCAGAAGCAGAGACTTTGAACCACATATTTTAAGCTCAAAGAAGCACAGACGATGTACAAAGGCAAATTAAGCCACACGCCGAAGAAACAACCTATAAGTTTTCCACTGAAAAGTGATAAATTAATTACTGGGATTGGAAAATTTCCCATGCCTAACACATAAAATAGGTCACCTCTTGTTCTACATTTTATTTACACAGACAGAAGAAAATCTATTGGCCATGGCTTTTTCAGCTGAACAGACATAGTCAAACCATTTTTCATCCTCCAAGAACTCGTACAGGCAGTCCACCACAAAGTGATCAGGTGGAAACATAGACCAGGGTGGAAGAAAGATGCTGTGGATAATCACATTATCAGTTTCATATAGCAAACCTCTTGAAATGGATGCCATGTAGAAAATGTAGAGAGATACATCATGTTGCATTGCCTAATTGACTTCATTTTTTTCCGTTTTTGCTTTTTGTTAATGAAAAGCAAGGAAGGAGAGAAGAAATCTTCCCTATCAGCAGCAGCAGGGGTTGCTGCAGGAAGATGATAATTCCCTCCTGCTACTCTGCTGACAACCAGCAAGCTGCACAGGAGGAGCGAAGCATTTTAATCATGGAATTGAAAAACACAGCAGTTTCTAAAGCCACATCTCACCTTGGTTGATTTACATTACTTTAGGATCAACTGGCTTTTGATGGAATTATGTTATATATGGAAGATAACAGAAGGAAAAATTTGGTGGCATTTCTAGTTTGGCTGTGTGTAAGAGGCAGGGTATCTACGTATATAAACAGTTTTGGAGCATCTTGGATAAGCAGAGATCACTGAACTCCTTAAAAGCTCAGTGCAAACTCAAGGGCTCCCCAATTCCATGCTAAGTGTTTTATAAATGCCATACTTTAAAATACACAGTATCAAATCTCAAAGGTAAATAAAAACCCCCACCAACAACTGGCAAGTCAGCATCCAATCCAAGACCCACTGAAGCCATCAGAAAAGCTGTGACAGAGGCCTAGAAGCTCTGACTCTGGCTCTTTCATCAGATTATCAGTACAACAAAGGCACCCTGTAAGGGACTGCCAAGAGAAATGCAAATCTTGCGTCAAAGACAGTCAGACACCCCCAAAATTAAAAATTTGAGCACACAGCAGCTTACATGCAGCAGCTTTGGGCATGTGGCACAACATCTGCTACAAAAACACTAGAAAGCAGACCTGCGGCAAACTGGACCAGTGCCAGCTCTCAAGATTATTTCCCCCCCCGCCCCGACAAGGCTGTCAAGTGAATGGACAGATGGCAGCCGATGCACACGCTGGATAGTTAGCTCAGTTAACAATCAAGTATGCTAGATGATTTCAGATTTCCTCTGCACCAAGCATTGTATTTTCTATTGAACCATTAACACTATGTCCTAATAGGAACATAGTTCGGTATTAAGAAACTGGCAGATTTTGTATTTTACAAGACAGTTTCACTGGAACAATTTGTCAAGGAACATTAGATCTGCCTTCGTGAATAAAGTGAGAATATGCCAAGTTTACCAGGCTGGTTTTCACCAGGCTGGTTTGCTCATAATTTTAATTTGACAGCGTTTGAAGAACGAGGATGGAAACAAACACTAAGATGCAGGTCAGTTACCCACACAAACTGCTCCCAGGGATGCAGTGGGCTCAAAGCAGGGTGGATGTCAAGAGTGCCATCAGGACATCCCATCACAGCTGTGCTGCCTTGCTCTGCAGTGGGGCATGGCACTGATCTCCGTCACCACCAGCCTATTGGGTGACAAGCTTGTCACCCGAGTCTACAGATGTGAGAATTCACCCCAGAAAAACTAACAGTTCTTGGGTTTAAATGGGTGTCATCCATAAACAAAATCTAGCCTTTAATGGTGTAAATAATTCTGTGCTGAGCACTAGCACACAGGTGGACTTTTGGCCCCAGCATTTCAAGACACCTCTTCTAATTCTTCTTCTTTATTACTATGTCTGTAGCAACAAGTTTGTAGACTTATTGACAATGTTACCCAATTGATTTGCTTTTCCATACACTAAGCAGGACAAGAATAATCTCTGGAAAAAAAAATTATGTTGTTTTATCTTTAAATTCTCCATCCACCTTTTGTTCCTGTTGCATCCCTATTCTATCCATGGAGCTGATCAAAGGGGTAATTAACTACAACAGAAGTTATTTGCCCCATATTTGGCTCCCACAACTGTTTTATTCATCAATGTGGCACTCACTAAGCACCTTGAGAAAATAGGCACCATCATCCCTTTTCTGCCTGAATTATAGAAAGGGGGCGAAGGGGGATAAAAACAAGAAAAACAAGCAGAAAAGTAGAAGGACAAGAACAACAGAGAACTAAAAGTTAACTCTCCTGAAGGAGGAAGGAGTTGTGTGTGGACACAGGTGAAGCCAGCACCTCACATTTCTCATCTGTTAGCTCAGTTGCTAAGAGCACAACTCAAGCAAACTGAAAAATGCAAAGCATTTCTAGCAGATGATCAACAAATTATTGTCTGCGCAGTCAGGTACCTGCCAGCTGCAGAGCAGCAGGGTCTGACTAGTACTGTGCA
Organism: Anabacerthia variegaticeps; assembly: GCA_035583185.1. NCBI lineage: Eukaryota > Metazoa > Chordata > Aves > Passeriformes > Furnariidae > Anabacerthia > Anabacerthia variegaticeps. Next base: position 9,546,746 of record JAWWEW010000017.1, read on the forward strand.
AGTCTTGCACTTTGGACCCACATTCTGAGCAATCCAAAAGCACAGACCTTATACTACTCCAAGTGCTGAACCAAAAGAAGCTGCATAGCACATTACAATGATTTGGAAAACACCCAGGGCAGTGATTCTGGCTATGGTCAGTCCATGGACATCACACAGACCTTCTATTCACTTTCCCTTTCCGATATGACACATTTTCTTTACAGAAATTTACAGTGCATCACCATAGTTATATCAGGAAAACCAACAACAGCGGTCAAGAACTTATATACCCTGCTTTTCCAATTCAGATGTGGAAAGGTATAACAAGAATTTCAGGAGAACTCTGCCATTGGACTGAGCTCCCTCACAGCCCACTCTCTGCAGCCTTCCTCTCTCTTGAGGAGGAGACAGTGCTGGGACTGCCAGTGTGTGATCACTGCAGCAGGGAAGTCAGAGATGTAATTTCAAAAAATAAAGTGCAAACCAGTCAAAAATAGAGACAGAAGCAAACTCATCTTCTGGCTCAACTTTATGAAAATCTGATTAGACCTTAGTGAAATTTAATCTTTGCCTTCCAGGCCTTCTGAGACAACAATAAAGATCTTCTGAGGTCATAAAGTATCAAGAGAGGAGAGACACTGCTCAACTATAGGAAAACAGCTGAGAAAAATTGTTTTTCTTGGCACTAATCACCTGGTAAATCTGCAAACAAAGGTCATTAAAAAGAGAATGACATAAAGCTACACATGATTATTTTTAAATACAAAAATACACTTTATTGGGTAGAAAGTAATAAAATAATACGAAAAACACAAGACAAATTAGCTACACCAATAATTAGGAATGCCAGACATTAAGAAGGGAGTATTTGTTCAAATTGCTAGGACAGCCAAGAGACAGAAAATTTGACTCCTAGCAGTGGTAACATTTTTTTCCTCTTTATTCATATTATAAATTTACAGCAGAAACAAAACAATCTACCAGATACATTTTTATATCATCAGCCCTTCCCCAGAACAGTTCTGCTCCAAAACCACTCATTAGGCTAGAATAGCCAAAACCCAGCTCCCAGTCTTTTTTCTCAGCCACAGGATCCACATTTCCTTATTCCATACCCTTTTAGTAGCTGTTCCTCATGAGAGAGAAGGGAATTTTTTTTACTTTGCTACTTTCACAGGCAGATAATACAGTGTGCCATCAGCCCCAAAAGAGGCCACACTGAATCTGCTTCCTGGATGTCCTTGAGCCATTTGCAGATCAGCAGAAAGCTCTCACTGGGGCTGTGTGTTGGGTGTCATTCCCATCTGTCAGCTCAGCCACAGCAATGGTAGCAAACAAAGTCTTTCTGCTCATTCAGCGTCTGTGGTTTAATATTTGCCAAGGGTTTGATCTTGGCCTCTTGGTTTGTGCCTACGGTACCCAGGATTCCCAGGTGGTCTCTCAGCCAAACATTAGCCTGCTTTAGGCCTGCTGAGCCTGCAGAATCAGTCTGCCATAAGCCCTGTTTAGCTAACAGTGTATATGAGCAAACCCTACACGCTGATGTTTCTTAGATTCTTCTAAGATGCTCTGCTTACAGTCCAATAAGATCAGGTTTTGCATCTTTCAGGAAAGAAAGCAAGCAATTCTCATCAAAATACAGCAATATAGGAAATTAAGAAGAGGAAAAAACAAATATGAACAGGTGGCAAAACTCTATTTGTATTTTTTTTTCCTCTAGTTATCTAATATATCAGCTCATGAGACCAACTCATCTTTACCATTTATCATGCCAGACAAAGTGAAATATCCAGAAAGCATTATAAAACAAAAATTATTTTAAGGCCAATCTTAATTATGAATGTGCAGATCTAAAGTAATCAAAGATGAAATGCATAAATTAAAGTTAAAAACTAGAGGATGGTATCTATATGATCTGAGAGTTCAATTTCATTTTCCCCCATATCCTTATTCTTGCCTATAGAATCCTTCACTTGGTAATTCCACAACTCCTACAGTCATGCAACAAAAACATGGTTATGCTGCAGATGGTTATGCAGCAGAATTTCTGTGGAATAAAATTCGCTGATTAAAATCCTATTTTAATCATGCAGCTAAAAAATCCACAGTAATATTGTAAAATGCATCTCTGCAGAAAGCTAAAAAACTGGAATGATCTGGTAGTCTGATCACTCACTGTACAGATGTACAATAACTCTCAATCTGCTCTTGCCTTGGCAGGTAAGGGGCTGTGCACTGTTCAACATTAATTAGAAGGAACACGTGTTCCTCATGAATGATGTCATGTCTAGTAATATTCATAAATTAATTCATCTCAGCGTTGGCTATATTGTGTCATGATTTTTTTTAAGATGTACTATTTTTTGACTGCAATTGCTACAGATTGTCTATTTATATTTTACAATCTCTGTAGAGAGATTTTATAAAAATAAAGCACCAGGTTGTTTTTTTTTTGTTTGATCTTTACCAACTAACTGGGCTAAGATAAGTCATATGGTATTACACATTATATTTTCTTTGGGCATCTATAACATGAACACAGAGTGGTTATCACAGAGGCTCAATAATAGCCAACTGTTCTGAGCTTATCGTCTTGAGGAAACAGCACTGTCTTCAGCACCAAACACAAAATAACATCGCATTACACATGCAAAATTCAAGGCCTCAGCTTTAACTGTCCTTTGATCTTCCATAACAGAAGGAAATGTAAACCAAGATCAAGTTTATTAACTACACATCAAAGCGAAGTCTAGTTCTTCCTTTTCCAACAGCAATTAAAATATGGAGGTGAATTTCTAGGGAAAATTATTTAGATATTTATAGGTTATTTTTTTTTCAATCATAAAAAGTGCTATTCTAATTTAAAAACACACCTTCTGGACACCATGACCCATATTTCTCCCAGCTCTCACTTGGAAATTCCTGCTCTTCCCCGATATTAAGATATTTTTTTAATTGGGAACATGGACACATAGCACCATATTAAGAGCTAACCAAATTATTGCAGTAATGCAATAAAACTTAGAAGTCCAACCATTGTTTTAAAATATGTTTAACCACAAAAGATGTTCTGCCAAATGTTTCAGTTTTACTGAGAGGTTGGTGGTACAGGTTGTTTGAAAACTCATTGAGTATAAAAAAAATAAAAATATATTTCTCGAAACTTGGAAGCACTTGGGAAATTGCCTTCTGTTCCTAACATCATGTGAATTCATCACTTAAGTGCATTGCACAACAAAAAGCTATACTGCAGTTGGATTTCACTTTTAGGAGCAATTTAGTGACTTTTTATACCCCAAGAACTGTAATTCTTTACAACAGTGGCAGCTTGAAATGCATTGTAGTGCCTAATTCTTTTGAAACTTAATTGTAGAATTCTCTTAATACGGTCTTTAAAATAAAACACAATCTAAGTACCATAAAAACCTTACAGCTTCTTCCACAATTAAATTCCTTGAATGAAAAGCAGTATCTTGCAGTTTTGCAAGTCAAAGCAGCAGTTGTATATGCTAAAGCACAATTTTGTGTAAGCAGGTGCCATTAGTGATTGAGGCCTTTATGAGTGAACCATTTTTTTCCCCAAGTACAAGCCAACACAAAACCAAGGTACCTGTGAATTACACAGGCATTTTAGTGTAGTCATACAAATGTATCAGTCTTGAAAGAGGGCAAATATTTTCATTACAAGTTTGATTATTCTCAGAGCAGCCAGCAGGAGGTTTGGGGTACTGTTCCTACCAGTATCACCAGATGAGGACTGGCTCTTGTAAGGCATCAGCACCCTCAGCTTACACCACACTAACTCAGCTCACCTAAAACAACATATCCTAAAGTACATTTTATTTCTTAAAATATCAGTTGACAGACAAGTGATAACATCTAAAATTCAGACTACCTTCTTTATTAAAAATAACACAGCCCTGCCTCTTCAAATTAACACTTTCACTCCCTCTTCTCCAGTTCATCTTGAGGGCCCTCTGTTACATTCCAGCACCACCAGACCCACAGATCCGTGGCTGGATTGCATCCAGGGGTCATCATCCTACAGCTGCTTTCAGAACCACAAGGTAAAATGCCCAGTAATCATTACCATGCTATATTCAGCACCCTCCTTAGTTTGATAAGTACTGTTCAGTATAAAGAGTGGGGGTTCTTTAAAAAAAAAATGTTTTAAAACTACAGCCAATACAGACACTTTTCCCTACATTCCCAAATTAGTTGCATAATGCTGTTGCCCTTTTGTAAAGATAGATCACACTGCCACTTCAGAAATGGCTGCAGTTTCCAAGTGATGACAGAATTTCACATCCCCGCCCTATTCCCACCGAGTGCCAGGATCCTTTCCAACGCCTGCAGCAATGCTTTGAAGTAGGTGCAATTGCAGCAAATGCAAAAGATTAAAGGATTCTGGAGTTCATGGAAAGAGGTGCAGAGCTCACTATCACCAAGAAGATTCGACTAAACATTTTAAATTTTTATTTAAAGAATTTCATCATGAGAAGAGTTACACCATAACACTTTTCCCCAGGATATATGTTACATAAATGTCTATGCTGCTCGTGACTAGATCCATAGATGCATAGAAATGGACATACATTCAACCTTACACCATCATTCTCTGAGATAGTGCAGATCTCACACACAGACAACAGCATACCAAGAACTGAAAGGTTGAAAAACGCTCAAAAATAGACAGCAATATTACCTCAACATTTTCTTTTTTAAGCAGCTCTCACACAGAATGTTTAAAGGAGAAGTTTTACATTTAAAACATCCTCCTACAGGGGGAAGCTGCAATATTTCTGACAGACATTTTCCTTTTTGTTAGGAATTTCACTTACTCAGTATCCTGTCAGTTTAGGAACTAGGAGTCAGAGCTTTCAAAAAACCAACAGATGACAGAAGTCCCAACCACTGTGTCCCTCCAAAGGTGACTTAACAAGAATTGTATTTTTTAAAGTGGGGAGAGTAGGGTTGGTGGTATGTTTTTTTAATTATTAATCTTTGCAATCACAACTGTTAACCAAATCAAAATTGAAGACTCAGGCAGCAAAGGCTTCCACATCACTGTCGTTTGCTGAATCTCCTGGCACGTGTACTGCCAGCAAAACTGCATTACCCACATGGTAACATCAAATCTGTTTGCTGACATACCTACATCAGCTTCTAGAGGGTGCAGTATAACAGAGTCCTACAAATTTAAGTGTAAATGTAAGCCATAAAAGACTCCCTAAGACTTTCTGATGAGTATGCAAACAGTTGAATATAAAGCAGATCAGCTGCACTGATATTTTGTTTCTATTGTTGTTCAGAGATAGGTATGATTTGGAAATAGAACAGGTCTAAGATTAAAGGCCACAAATAGAGCTGAGAAGCAGAAGCCTCTTCTGTTACTCTGCTACTTTTATTTAACTCTGGATCTGTCAGCCCAAACCTCATTCTCAAATTTGAGTTCCAGGCTCTTCCTTTCCCTGATGGCACATCTTGCCATCTCAAATCAAGACCTTAACACTATATCGCTTTTCCTCCAGTCTTAATACCATAGCCCTCTCCTCCTAGCTCACCACAAAGCCTTTCACCTCCTGCCCATCTGTGCTCCTTCCTTCACCTCTTCCCTCACTCTGCAGGTCCCAACATTGCCTTAGGTGATGCAGAGCAAACAGCTGAGCAAACATTGACAGTGTCTTCAGCAGTAACATGCTGGAGGATCCTGCAGTAGTTGGGCCATCATAACTATGCCAAGATGCTTCTACATTTACTGAGCTGCGTGATCCACAGCTCCCTAAAACAGGCATGGAAGGCATGTGAAATGTGCTGGAACAGTCCCACCTAAGAGCTGACTCCAAGGAGCACTGGTCAAACTTCTGTTACTGGTGCACTTTGGTTTTGGATTCAATACAAATTTTCTAACTGCATTTAACAAAAGTTGAGTGTGGATTTTTTTTCCAGACTACCAGCATTCCTGAAGTGAAGCTAATGCACATCTTTGTTTCTCCTCCTGGACCTGTTATACATTACCATCATAACAGATTATTTTCCTGTTTCTAATACTTGCCCCTCTCCTTCCTCCATCCTAGACAGGACTGCTGAAACACTATGTTGGCATTACCCACCTCAGTGTCCTTCTATAAGATATTTTCCTTCTTTATCTGCTTTCCATTTCTTTGTTAATATTTAAGAAAGAGTGGGGAAAAAGGAGTAAACAAGCAAGAGAGTGTTGTTTGTATAGTTTGAACACCTAGAACTGCTGCAAGGAAAAGGACACAGTAAAACTAGCAGAAATATTTGCAAAGGTAAATTTAAAGGCCTAACACATAAACCGTACTCTCTGAGTTACAGCACTTCATGCTTAAGAGAGTCAGCATGAGAGCCCTAAGGCTACAGTAAAGTTAACAAGCATGAACAACAGAATTACCAACACCAGGACACAGTTTATATGTATCCTGTGCACATGCTTTTTCAGATGTAACTAATTTTTACTGAAGATAAATAGGAACACTAATGAAAATCTTAGCCTGTGGCACTGGCTTGGCTAGGTACCATGCACAATGAGAAAGCACAACAAAATTAAGAACTTTTAAAAATATATTAGCAGTAGTAGCAATTTTTAGCTTCTTGCTGTTTTGTCTTACATTTTCAGTGAAACCTAATGAGGTCATTAGACTTATATAATGATTTAAAATTCCTTCACTTGTGTAGAGCATATCAGGCTTTTCTAAAAGGGTTAGTGCCCAAATACTTGCATTTGGTCCACCTTATTTCCAAGCTGGATGGCTATTTGCTCTCCCCTAGCCCCTCTATCACTCTGAGGTGGAACACTGCTTAAGCTACTACATCCTCAGACTTCCCCTGGGCTTAGGAGTTAAATTTATAATTTTTTACCAATACAGTGGTGCTTCTAACCCCCAAGGAGTGAACAGCTAGCACTCTGTTTAATCTAGTCTGCCCCCCCCACACTCTTTCTTCTGGACAAACCTTCCATAACACAGAGGTGTGAAGAGATGAAAGCAATACAGCAGAAGCCAACAACTCAAAATACTAAATAACTCTACTCCCTGACTTGTGACTTCTAAGTTTCCTTGGCCAGTCCTCAAAGGTTCTCACTGAGACCAGGAGGCCTTATCTGATGGAATTCAACATCAGTAACTTCAAAGTCATGCTCTGCAGGCATGATGGGGAAATCAATCCAACTGTGATGCACAGTTATTAGATGAGCTATTGCCACTTAGAAAAGAAACCTGTGAACAGGCCCATGGAAGTGTCAGCTCAGTGATCATAAACAAGGGAAAAAATAAGTCAGGAGCAATCCTCCAAGGAGGAGAGAATGAAATCTAACACACCTTCATGTGTTTGTCATTGCAAACCTGGATGGTGGCATCCAAGTTCTGTTTCCCCTTTTTTAATCTGTATTCAGCTCTGCCTTCTAATCCCAAAGTAACACTGGAGACAAGAAAATTCTAGAAGAAAAGGGTGACTATAGGTAGAAAATGTCACCAACACTGAAAGAGACTAGAACTATACTCTTTCAGACTGGGAAAAAAGGTGATTTAGATGGGAATAAAGTATCACAACACAGTTTTGGAGTTTAAAACTCTTTTCACTTTCGAACACTTCTTCAAAGCATAACTCTGAAGACCCAATTTAGATCCAGGTTGCCATGGGCAAATCCCTGAGGGTCTGCAGCATAAAGGTCATCTGATGTTGCACACAGCAGTAGGGGAAAAAAAAAAAAGTACAGTATTTTCACCATCACCTCAGCCAGAGGACAGGACCAAACCAGGCTGATTCAGTGTTCCTACCAGATGGTGTGTGCCAAGAGGCTCCCACAGAGTGCTGGCTAGATGCTAAAGCTGCCCTAAAGATAACATGCAATCTGAAATTGGAGACTGTGCAAAGATGCCACCTGCTCCCCCTTGCAGTGTAAGTAAGCCTCTGGATGGGAGCCAGTCCCAGAGGCATAGAGTATGCTGCTTGTTCACACATACATACATACGAGGTTGAATGTGGGTTTTCCTAGTGCAGAACTTTTATTCCAGAAAACATAGGGCTGTTGGGCATTTTCCCACTCCCCCCTCTATACCCAGTGTAGTCTGAAGAAAGAAGATGAGAAAGATCTATACCGTCTTAAAAACTCTTTTAATGAATTTATCTCTCTCCGCTACCTTAAGCGGCAGATTCAAATCAAGATGAACATGTGTTGCTATACTTCCAAACAGGTCTTATCAAGGCCAGGCTTACAAATACAGTCCAGAAGTAACACAATCAGTAATACAGCCCATCCCTTTTTGGAAGGCTTTTCATACAAGTAATTTGATGCAAAGAGTGTCCTCATTCTTTGAAACTCAGACCCAAGGATTTTTGCCAGAAACTGTTCAACATTTAACACCAAACAGGAAACTTTGCCTCCCAACCCACACGCTCCTGATACAAACAGCTGTGCTCTCCCCTCCACATCTCAAGTGCAATAACAAGTTCCACATTTTAATCCAGAACTTTTCTGTGTGACTATCTTTGGGCATGGTAAACACAGCCTTTCTTTGGGTCTTCGTATCAGAAAGTTGTTATCAATGGAGACCAGAGCCAGCATCCCCTGGTGTAAGAGCAATGACCACAGCAGAAGCACACACCCCTCAAGAACGAAACTGACAGTGAATGGAATGCTGTCCTCTTTTACAGAGAAAAAGAGGTGAGCATTTGAGCATGGAAATTGTTATTTGAGATGTAGTTCATAGAAGAATCAACTCTAAGAGAACTGCAACATATTAGCCTCAAGGAAATGGAAAGTAAATGTTTCAACTACTGGCGCAAAATGTGTCTGCTATTCCAGGCACTGAGCAGTGCTCCAACAGGAGGATAACAAAGATTGCTTGAAGTTACCAACCCATTGCTCCAGGACTGGCTCTGCCAACCAAACTCCAGCATAAGTTTGGTTGCTCCCTAAAGCAATCCTGCACCATATACCTAGATTTTGTGTGTTTGACCTCTTCCAGGAAGCACCAGCTGCCCTGCGTTGCATAACAATAGGCTATTCAGATTTCCACACATCATTAAATTTAATACATTTGAGTTTTGGGTTGGGGGATTTGGAGGGATGGAGGTGGGGGGAACAGCAGGAAGAGGCACATAGGTGACAGAAGCAGTGTTTCAGCTTGTACTCCTCTGGCTGGCAGTATCCCAAGCTACCAACCTCAGAAAGAGTCAGTGAAGTGTCACAGCATTTTCCATCTGCAACTTCCCACCCCATTAACATGCTCTGCAAAGGTCTAGCGTCTGAACAGGAGGAAGCATCACCTCCTGAATCTTTACACTGCTCACTCCTGTTTTGACAGTGCTTGATTATAACCTATGGTATAAAAATCAAATGCATGTGCTTGCCTGCATTGCAGAGTGAAGGTACTTAGCAGATATATGGTATAACCTGTCAGAGTTATATCCAGCTCTCACATTTCAGAGAAACATTCTGTTGTCATTTTTAGATGAAACACAGAGGATTATTTTAACTGTCTCAAAGCTACTTATTACTGTGAAAGAAACAGAAAACAGGAATATCTGGAAGAGTGCAAAATCCAACGATACAAAAATACAAACTCATCACATGGAAGACAGCTGTGCAAAACAAAATTAGCAAGCTTTCTCTGGTCAGAGCACATACTGAAACCATAACTAGAAACCCAGAGTGGCATTATTATACTTCTGCTATATGACCTTGTCAGAACTTCACTTGCCTGGACAAAGTCCTGTAGTTTTGTACTTTCATTTCAGCCCTGGACCCAAGTATCACTTGGATACATTTATTTTCCCAGCATGTCATTTTAGGAAGTTGTAATTTTATTTAATACATGAAGTTGTTTCTCTGTTCTCAAAAATAGAATGTCTATCTAAACTTGTGTATTGTGCATCTAAACAGTAAGCAAAAATCACTGCACTGAGAAAGCATTTCATTTCAGACCACATCTTTGTTGAAAACTTGTAATGAATAGCACATTTATACTACAGGCTTCCTTGTGTTCTAACCTATGTTTTGACCACAATATCCACATTCAAAAACCTTCCTGTCCACTCTTGCAAGTGCTACAATTGTTAGTGTAGAGAAAAATTCCTATTTTGCTTTCCACTGCTAAAATACTGGGAGACAGATCCATGAGGACCTATACATTTGCTCTCACTGTATCCACATACTATAAGCTACCTTCTACTTACCTGATTAATAGTCATCTCTCTTTCCTTCTATGAAAGATGTTGTGTTAAGTAAACCAGTGAATGGCATTTCCCCAGTACTCATCCAGTTGCCCGAGGAACGATCTAGAACAGTAGATAAACATATCATTCCTCTGTATTCACTACCGACATCCTGAGTAGTGTTTGAAAGGAACAAAAACACCTACAAGAGGTTGGTAGAAGTAAGGGTCAATTGAGACCAAGAGAGTACAAAGGGATTGGGGCCAGATGATCTCCAGAGATCCCCTCCAACCTCAACCATTCTGTGGTTTCCAGGCCACAACCAGCAGGTTCAGCAAAGACAATGTGATACAGGAACGGACCCAGACCTCCTCTATTATCTCTTTCTTTGGCCTTGCAATTGTCTGTGCTGCCTGTCTAACAATCTAATTAAACCTTTTTCTGCTAAACACCATATGGTCAGGCCACAGCATGGCAGTGTAAGTTATCAGAAGGAATAAAGCAGAAGGTCATGTCCAGAAGGTCGCATCCTATTTGCTATCACCTGCCTTTCTCAGCAGGTGCTCGTGGCACTGCTTTTTCCTCAACAAACACCCACAGAACAGTGAACAGATTTTATACTTTACAAATATTCACACACACCTTGTAGCAAATGAATTTTGGGATCAAGAGTGCCACCACAGGCTTGAGCAGTGTTTGGGCAGCCTGTACTTTCAAAGTAAAACATGCAACTACACTGAGCACATTCACCAGACATTAAAATACATATAAAATAAGCCTCTCTTCAACTGGCCTACCAAGAGTTTAGGCTATGCCCCTCCTGGGCTGAAATCTCTCAGGTAACAGCATGTTCTGTATTGCCACAGGACCCTGACCAGGAAAGTCCAGCCACACATAGAATTTCTACATCCTCTGTGCCATCATTATGGGATGCCAGCTATGTGTCACTGACAATATACCTGCTTCAAGGGCAGCAATCTAAAATGTGACTTTTACCAAATGCCTTCATTCTGCCAGGAATTAATTTCTCCCTCAGGCCCTCCTGACATTTCCATGGATCACTGTTAATTAAACACTTTCAGTCATGTCCCTTCTCCCTGTTTGCATCCTGAATATAACACCAGTGCAGCTGCAAGCAAGAACAGTTCATTGGCCTTGCTTCCAGCTGGATTTAACCAAAGCAAGGAGCAGATAGAACCCAACTCAACCATTTGTCCCTAAGACCCTTCTCCAGAAGTCATAATGGACAAGGGAATCCTTACATCAACCTGGTATAGCAATCATGGTGCTATTGAGATCCTCAAGGCACACATACAGAGAACCCAGTAATTGCAGCTGTATTGCCATGGGTACACAGACGTCAGTCAGGCAGCTCTTGTACACTTGGAGATTTGCAGCTGTGCTTGGGGGGCTTCAACTGGCACACAGGGAGTCTGAAAGCTCCTGCAGATGCCTTAAACCAACACATTGAAAAAGAGTTTCCAGATTAATTTCGAGATGATACTTTTCTGATAGGTTTTTATCTTATATATACTGAAAGCTTTTGCTCTCCTGGAGATTTTGTTTAAAATTATTTTCATGTATTTTGCTTGCCCGCACAGGAGAAATACTTTAAATAAACCTGCTCCTTTAACTGTTTGCTTAAGTGGATGCTATTGCAATGAATTATCTTTCTTTAGCCACAGCTGCCTCCCAATGGATTTCTTCTGTTTCTTACAGGGAATGTAACAGCAGTCTCTCCAATCCAACAGAACTGACAAACTACTTTAGTTTAGCGAGGCTCCATGCTGGGTGAGTCCCAGAACCTCCTATCCTTTACAAACAGCATTTCTTTTGAAAAGGTGCACAGAGTTTGTTTCCATATGCTCACTATTTCTCAATACTGCTGTTCTTACACACTAGTAAATGAATGCCTCCAGCTAGCAGTAACATTTCTATCAATGTAACAGCCCAGCCCACAGGGATCTAATTTACTGAAACTGGTTAAGTGCTACACAAACATCATCTAGAGAGATTAATTGGCTGTTAAAGTTTGATTGCTTTGCAATCCCTTGGTGATGGTTGGAAAATGAAAAAGTGATCTTTTGTCATTACGTAAATACCTTAAGGTACAGTATATATGTGGGGCTTTGTGTACATTTTATAAACACAGCAAGTCTTCAGTGGGTAGGAGAGCTGCGACCCATTTATTTATACCGAAGTTTATTTAGTATGTTCATTATGGATGACATTTTCCTGAAGTTTATTTAGGAGCAAAGTCTTCCCAGGCTGTAATTAATCCAAATTAAAACACATTTATGCTGATCATTAAAGCAATTTGTTGCAGACAAGTTTCCATTTGATCATTTCCCAAAGTCTGTACTACTGTATTCTGAATCTTCCATTTCCTAAGTGCAACTTTTCATATCTTAAAAAGAAGAAAATTAAATAAATTACTGTAACGCATATATCCCTGGCTCCTGGAATTTTTCCACTTGGAGGTTCCCTGAAGTTATAGTGAAATTTGGCATCACTCTTCTATTACATAGTTTTCCCCATTTCTGGTTTGTAAAACCCATGCTTAAGTAGGAGTTTTATAACCCTGGTTTTCTCGGGGCAAGAGCCCTAATCAGATGTGAGGAAGTGTACAGAGCAGCTCAAAGCTCTATTCACTGACCATGCTACAAGATTATGGGACAAACCAGAACCAGAGATGCCAGCCAAATGAGCTGTCTGTGTGATCCTTCCATGTAACTTCAGCAAATCAAATAGCTGATTTACACTGTGTAATCCCATGGATATAATAATCTACTTTTTCTTGACTAACTGTCATAATTTTTTCTCAAGCTACCTCATTGACAACACTTAGGTCTACTATGCCTAAGGCAGGCCCAAAGGGATAGGTGTTCCTCATTATTGTTAGCATCAACATTTCAGATGATGCAGTAAGGATCAGAAATACACAGGCAATGGAGTAAGAACAAGTGCTATTAAGATCAGAGTGGAACTACTGAAATCACTAATAGCAATGTGAATAAGAAAAGAATCACATGTCAGATTCAGGGGAATATGAAGCTCTTGCATAGTAGGAAAAGTCTTTTTATTCTTAGGCTCAGGAAAATCTGATCAGGAACCAGCAATATGCAATTCTCAGCATAACACATCAAATTGCTCTTCCCCTGTTAAGTGACTAGATATTCATAATAGTTCAGCATCTGGGTTGCAGGCAAAGCTGTAACACAGAGGGTGGAGAAAAACTAAGAGCCATAGCAGAGATTTCATATAAAATGTTCTAAAATAGACTTTCCAAGGCAGGGCATGGAGTACTTAAACAATTTGCAGATAGCCATACATTTATAGTCTGGATATATGAACAAAACCCCACAAACACTTTGCTGTATGGTGCACATGTGTGTGCCAGCCCGTTACTGAGAAATTGGCACAATTCTGAAAGGAGGAAGTCTGAATAAACAATCACCTCCAGTTGGGGTGCAGGGTGTGAGGTGGGTGTTAATCCGTAGTGAAGTCCCCAGCTGACACAGGAAAATAGGTAATGGCCTTTTGGGAAAAGTAATGGAAACAAAAAAACCGTGATTCTAAGCATTAACAGACTCTCTTAAGTTACCATCACAGAACAAAGTGCTCAGATGTCATTGTGATGAGTTTGTTATAAAAACAAAGAGTAGCTGTTTATACAGGAAAAGAATCTAACAGAACTACCCATCAAATGGACATGGACATAGTTTGTTTAAAGAAAAAGAAAAGCACACAAACAAAAACCACAACCATCAAAACACACCAACATAACCCCAGGAAAGGCAACTCTTGTCACAAGAGGTGCCTAGCTCTGTCCTTTGGAGAGCCTTATCTGCCTTGTTAATTACAGCTTTGAACTTGCCTTTGGCCATTGCATTAGATCTTGGGGGAGAAAGTAGGGATTTTGAAGTTCAGAAACCAAGATGTTCCAAGCTAGATGCAAATATTCACTCTCATTCTGTGAAGCCTGAAGAGCCACACACTACCCAGGAGCACTTAATCCAAGAGATGCCACTTGCATCCAAAAGATTATCACTGGATTTGGCAAGTGAGATAAACTAGAAGCTAAGATTAGCAGGGAAGAGGCAATGCACCGTTTGGAGCTGTTAATTTTCTTCTACGAGGAGATCTTTTGCAACACTGCCTGTGCAACTGAAGCTCGAGTTTGCACTCTGCGCTATGGATGAACACACCAAACCCTGCCTTAAATCATTTAAAACTACCATACAGCTGGCTTGGATCACATTTGTGTAAAATAGCCCACTCAAAACCTCAGATTGCTTATCCTGTTCAGATTACATTCCCTCACTCACTCCTGTATTTAAATGAAATGGTTTCAAAGTAGGCACCTATATCACTTAGGAAAGAAACACACTTTAAAAAAAAAGTAATAAAACTGTCTCCTTTCTGCAGAGAAAAGGATCCTAATTGCCTTATGCTTACTAACACCTCCAAGATTTATGGTGCCAGTTGGGTTCATCTCCCTCATATCCCATTAAGAGTGGCTATTTCCTGTCAAAGATACACTGAGCAGACCCTGCGCTCATGCCCTAACCAGCAGATAACGAGAATGGCAGCTCCCTTATTTACACGGCAGTCCTCTGGCAGGAACACTGTTTGCCTTCTTTGCTGCAGCTGTGCATGTTGGGATCAGCACTTCAAGGATTTTTATGTTCACTTGAAAGTGTCTTTCCCAGGCAGCACTCTGTGGAATCTCGCCCATTATATACGACGCCTTAAACTGGCTCCCCCCCTTTTACAGCTTCCTAACTGACTGGTTTGCGATTTATGAGCAGAAACTGAAATGTTCTGAATCTCCTGTATCTAATTGCAGTGAGGGAGGCCTCATCATTTATTGTGCCTTTTCATTGACTTCTACCCTTGAAATCTTTGCTTTGTACAGCATTGTCAGAGGCAATTACGGTACACGTGTAAAGCCTGGATTCCACCACAGATCCTGAAGTCTCACACTACAGAGTCCCTTCAGAACCTACAAGGCTTACTGATGGTTCCAATTTCCTCTCAAAAGTCAGCCCTAAGTCATTTCTCTTCCCCCCACCCCACCCAGTATACTGGGTTGTTTGGTTTGGAGGGAGGGAAATTTTGATTTTTTTTTTTGTTAAAATAATACTGCTTTTATTACAAAGACTGCTCAAATTTAAATATATCTTAATATTTAAACACTTGCAAGATAAGATTTCTGTTATCCAGCTTCTATTGAGAACAGCAAGACACTGATGGCAACAGAGCTGCCAGCACTTTGCAACACCCAGCATCATCTCTACACAACTTCCCTCAGATTTCATGATTCTGGGAGGATCTCTTTCACTTTTCACATTTCTTTGCAGCCTGCCAATGGGACTGGTTTGTACTTCAGGAGGTAAACAGTTAAACATATGACATTTTTTCCAAGTGTTTTCTCATTTGGACCATTAAAATTCACTTAAACTTTAAAACAGCCTCTAAGACTTTCCACATGAATGACATCAAATACTGCAGTCTAAAGTTTTCCAGTATGTTACTTGACCCCCTCAAATGAAGAAGTTATATGTTAGTCACATTCTAGACCTCAGGAATCTCTTAAATTGAGCGGTTTTATTTATTTCTTTTAAAGTCTGACTAAGGCTTTTAATCTTCATTTCACCCTACAATGCTGGCAGATACCAGTTGTGCTTGCCATATACTACTAACCATTTCTATGTTCTTGAAACAATCCCTGTGTTGTTTTTCTAAAAGAAACATACCTGAATGATGATTTAAGACATATTTGCACTCTAGCATATAGTTACTGCACTACAATCTTTCATCTTAAGTTTGAATAATATTCCAATATTTTTCAATTATTGCTTTCTCTCTGAAGGAGTTACTAGACTGCCTTGCAGTACATTTTGGATTTCTAAATCTAAAGTAACCAGAAAGTTATTTGACTTCCATAGGTAGCCCAGTGAAGGACTCCATTAGTCCTGCAATTTAATACATACTGCTTATTCGTTTGTTTTAACAGTGATTAATTGAAACTATACACTAGATTTTTTTTTCAGTTATGCTATAGAAGAATTTTTCCTTAGCAAGTTTAGTTTATTTTATAAGGTTGAAAAAATAAAATATTTAAGTCAGACATGACAAGAGCTTATGAATATTTACTTTCACATATATTAACTTGGCATACTACTTTTCTTCTGTGATGTTTGGCTTAATGCATTCATGCTATCACAGACATGCGAAACTTGAAATATCAAACTTGTGCTCACCCCAACCACTGAGAACTTAATTCACAAGATGCATCAAGTAAATGTGAAAGAGCTTAATGGCATTCAAATACTTTGTACTGAAAATTACAAAAAAATTAACACCCCATTTGCCATATCTCCACTGAGCTATCCTTTGTTTAGAAATCTTTGGTGAAGGAAGCACTGCCCACTTTTTAAAGCAACAGAGGACTTCAATTATGAGAGGCTAATTTTCAAGCTCTCCACTCAAGAGAGGGAATAACTGAGCTACATAGTGTTAGAGGAGACTAATAAAGGGACAGATAAAGCAAAGTGCTGCATAGATTCTCCATTTCCAGTTTTATTAAGAGCAGTGCATAGAGGGATAAGTTGCAGCATTTTACCCTGGGGATAAAGAGAAGGTGTGGAGAAAAGGGCTGAACAAGGCCATTAAACACATTTTCTCTATTAATTCCTACGTTTTTCAGCACAACATGGACCCACAGGGTACTGTTTGGGTTTTGCCACACTGCCATAGAAAGAAACAACGCTGGATGTATCAAGGAGTCCTGCTGAGCAACGTTTACGCAATGAAAAACTATATCAGAGCACTTATGTCAGTGTCAGTAAAGGGACAAACAAGTTTTGTTTCTAAGAGAAATAAAATAATGACAGCACTTGTCATCCACATCTCTTTCCCACCCGATTCTCCTAATGACTTTTCAGGCAAGAACAGTAACCTCATTCGCAAATGCCAGAATAAGCACAAAGAGGGTTGTTAACACCCATTTTGTTCATTTTGTCATATTAAATTCTGACATATAAAGACCAAACCCAAACCAAACATGCACATTCTCCACACTGATGATCGGCCTTACCCTTGCAAACATCTGCATCTAAATATCATTGAGTGCTATATAATCAATATCAGCACATTAACTGTCTGCAAAAAGGAGTTCCCTCAATTTTCATATTAAAAAAACAACCAAACACCAAAACAAACCCAAAAATTTGGGGTAAAGCCTTTCTTAGGTTGATCCATTGCAGAATAAACTTCCAAGACAGCAGACACTTCAAATGAACTACATTAGAATGTTCCTAGAAACATTTTAAAACAAGCTTTCTAAACATAGCCCTGACAGCAATGCTGGGATTATAATTCTGAAAGTATCTGAAGATGCTGATTAACTCCTAAAACAAACAGCCCTGGCATTGTGCTTAAAATAGCCCTCCCTGCGAGCAGCAAGCATTCATCTCTTAGCAGAGCCTCAGAATCACAGCATTCTGTATCATTCCTGAAGGAATTGCTCTAATGTACTTGACACTATTTTTGTGGCACGTACAGGAGTGCAGAGCACTAATGCAGACTGCCAGGTAATTGCACCTGTGCCTTTATTGTCTTGTTTTCACTAGACAACTGCAATCGTCTGACTCGTGTTATAATGTCTAATTTATTCATACCAACTTTACTGAACACCGCAACCCTAGTGATGTGTCACTCTGGAGGATCCATGGCTCCAGTAGCCCAAGGTACTTTGCAACTGTCTGTTTACTGAAGTAATGTTTAAAAAGGGAAAAACAACCAGAAGGTAGGGGAAAAAAAAACTACATACAAATGCAAGAGCTCTCGGGGGACAACATTTAAGAGCAATTGTAGACCACAGAGTAAAGACCTCCCCCCCAAGTGATTGCTGCAATTTCTTCAAGAGAACTACAAATAACATTTAAAGTTATTTAAAATAAGGTTAATTAAACTGCAATGTCTCACTACAATTTCTTTCCATTAGGAATAAAAAAAATACCCCAAACTCTGAAATGTATCAAATATTTTGAAAATCAGTTTGTTCAGAACATTTGTTCATGTCCCAGGTTGCAAAGCAAGTCTTTGCATCATTTTCATGTGTATAGGAATATTATAAGGGCATATTAATATTCCCCTTAAATTTCTTGATACTTGAAGTTGAATATCACAGCCCTTTCAAATTACATAAAGAACAACTTGGCATGAAATTAATGTGGATGTGGGGCTTTGGTTATTTTTAACAAGTATTTCAAGCACTTTTTTTCTCTTGCCATGCAGCAAGAACTAAGAACATTTCAGTCAAAGTTTAAAGAGGCATTTGACTAAAAATTGGAAGTGGTTAACATTCTGATGCAATTTTAACTGCCACGTGAATATCTAATTGGGCAATCTTTTGCCTTAATGGACTGTTTCGAAGTGCTCTGTCCTCAAAGCTAATGACTGATTCAGCACTGCATCAACCCACTTTTACAGTAGAACTAACTCAGATTACAGTTCTTATCAATTTTAATCCATATGATTTTATGAGTTTCTTTAGAAAGTGCAGCCATTTACTAGAACCCTATAAGTAGATATTTCTCAAATATTACCAGGGAAAGTGCTCAGGGCAGGGAGGCATATGTATGGTGTGTGATATAAGATCTCCTTAATGCATTAGGTGTTATGAAAGCCAAATAACAGGTAAAATAACTTTTCCCCACCACTGCTGTTTTATATTCTTTAAAGTACTCAGTCAAGTGTCTGCTAGTTAAATAACACAGAAATGGTGACACTACACAAACTGTAGCAAACCCCATGAATCTCACTTCATTGTAATATGCAAAAGGGAAGTGTATATTTTAAATTTCACATAATCCCATTATCTAGCAGCACAGAATACAGGCAACTGTATAACTTCCAAAGACAGCCTCTTGGCATATAAAAA
Source organism: Anabacerthia variegaticeps (assembly GCA_035583185.1). Taxonomy (NCBI): domain Eukaryota; kingdom Metazoa; phylum Chordata; class Aves; order Passeriformes; family Furnariidae; genus Anabacerthia; species Anabacerthia variegaticeps. The sequence continues at coordinate 9,565,857 of JAWWEW010000017.1, forward strand.
GTTATCTTCTTACTAACAAATTAAACAACTTTTGTAATGAACAAAAAAGAAAAAAAGAGACTGCTCTCTGCCAAGATTAGACACAAATTTATGGGCTCAGAGAAACAAAGAAAATGTTATCTGTTCAAAAAGAAATCCCTGCACATACAATATCTACATTCATTTTCATGATCACCCTCCTGTTCGGGTCTCAAGAAGATCGACAGCTTCTTTCCACCATTGCTTCATAAACATCCCTTTCTTTCATAAATAAGGAATAAATACAGACTCAGTGTCAAGTGAGTTCACCCAGCTTTGGGTCTGACTCATTGATATTTCTGAGGAATACCAAGCACAGTGGATACATCCAGCAATTCTACACGCCCCCTGCAATGGGGGAAGTCAGACAGTAGGCCAGTAATGACCCTTAAATGAAGGCTACAGGGAGGACATACCCAGTGCCAGGAGGGGATTGACCAGAGGAGCACAGGAACCTTAAAAACTGCTCAGGTTGCTGAACCAGATTCATGGTCTGCCACAAACACATGTGTGAAAAGGCCTGTAAATGTGCACACACAGATTATGGAACAAGCTGTCTTTGCTACACATTCAAACTTAGTGATGTTCTACAGAAGTGTTGCAGCCCAAAATGAATGGCAAAGGAATTTAATAGCTTTGTCGTGATTGTAGAAAGAGCTTCTACTCTCATAAAGACACTTCATATTTATTAAATGACCTGACCTATTCATGACATACATTTAAAAATTCATTAAGTGCTGCCAACAGTAGTGCAGTGGAAGGGCAAAGGACAAAGACTGACAGTTAGCTAAGGTCTAACCAGATAGAAAACATACAAGGATTAGTCTGTGCTGGAGTTTAAGTGGGAATACAAAGTTTTAGGTCTCTAATAGAGTTTTTCATTGTCATTTGTCTCTGGGTTGAGGAATTGGGGTCAAAAGTAGAATTATCTGTTTGTTCTTAGCCATAACAGTATATTCTGACTTAAAGTCTTCCTGTGCAATATTGTAAAAAGTTCATCTGAACATCACAAACCCAGAGCAATGGCAGCAGAGCCCACAAAGAGATGCAGTCACAAACAAGTTAGTAGGCATGGACTAAGTGTCTGCAAGAACATTATAGCCCAAGCTTCAATGGTTTGCTTTTTTCTTCGCACTAGGACTTGTACTTTTACTGTGTGGCAAAAATATCCAGAGGCATAGGTTGAAGGGGATTTAATCTATGATTTGTTTAACTTCAAAACAATAAATTAAAAAAAAAACAAAAATCAATTAGAACAGCCAGGAAAAGAGAGCTGCTTTTGTTGGCTGCAAATGAAGGAGTCTAATATATCCTTTCATAAACAAATCTCCTCTCTACTAAGGTTTCTTGTAAGAACAGGCAGGCTTCAAAAGAGGTTCAGAGGTTTGGTTTAGGACAGGAACCCAAAAGTTCAGAAAACTCATTTGTCTGCAAAGCAGAGCTGGAAGTCCCAAGGGAACAGCTTGAGTGAGACTTTCTAGGACTTACCACGTCTATTCAATCACGAATGGTACTGTAAAAACAACCTCTCGGGGTGCTTTTCAGGAAACCAGACATTTTCTGCTGAACCAGCCAGAACCCATTAATTTCAATACATAAAAAGATGAAAAGAGAAGTTGGCTGCCCTCAAAGGTAAACAGAGGTCAAGGTGGAGCTTGGCAAGCAGCTACTTTTTGGTTATGTACCACCCTAAAAAAAAAAGTTGTTTCGTGAAGAACTGCTCAAATTAAAGGAAGTAATTTACATAAGGGTTTATAAACTATTTTGTTCATCTTCCAGGAATAATCCAGTTGATGAGTTTATTGGCAGAAACATTATCAGATCAGAACACTTTTAGGGAAAACCAAAAAAACATGATTTGTATGTCTAATAAAATGAAACCATAATATTCAGTTTCAATCTGACCAACTATCTGTATCTGTCCAAATAAGAAGGGCCTACAAGTCTCTAAAGATTTTATTTAGCATCAAACGAATTGCAAGTTCTCTGCAGTCAGCAGTGAGAAAATAAGGTTAAAAGTCAATAAATAAATCTTTTCCCAGATAGTCTACTCTGAACACTGATAATTTTATCCAAATTAGTTTGCTATTCCTTGATCCACAGTGCTACATCTTTTGCAGTGTAACAGCCTCCAAGTCTGGGCACCCAGGAGAGGGGATGGGAATACACATTGCAGTGGAAAAATTACAAACCCCACATTCCTTCAAAATTCATTTATGCTGCTACAAATAAACAAGAGTCTTGAATGACAAAACTTCACAGGTCTCAGTTAGTAATCCATTCAATCAGTAGAGATGCTCAAAGCTAATATTTGCAGGTTTCCTGGTTTTGAGAGTATAGATGGAGTTAATAAAATTACCAAGAACTGGGGTAACAAGAACTGTTTTCTCCCCTTTCCTTTCAACCCTCCAGACAATGCCATTTTAATTGCTGCCCAACCCCATATACACCTTCACTCTTCTTCTGATGCTTGGTTTTCTATTCTCCAGCGCCCTTTTAGTCCCAAGGCAAGACAGATAAAGTGAAGACTGTCAGAAAAAGGGAAGGAAGAGTGGGAGGGAATGCCCTTCCCCTGCAGCCTGGGACTGAGAAAAACAGGTTTTCAGAAAGTCCCTGCTCTCTCATCTCAGGCAGTGCCAGAGCAAATATCCAGGGAAAGCAGTCACCTGAACCCACAGCCAGACTCTCACTTACACACCCCACCGGCCTCAACTTGCTCGCAGATGTGATCAAACATGTTCCTAGCTCCAGGGATCCCCAGCTGACAAGTTTCATACATCAGCCTTCCACAAAAATAGAAGGAAATCAATCACAAGTGTTACTCATTATACAGTCCTAAGAATCAGCTGTTTACTATGCCACTTGCTGATGGACAAAGCAAGGGCACTGGAAGTGAATTTTAATTGCATCACCAAAAAGATGCCTCTCTGCCATCTTTATGGAGCAGAGGTCGATCAGAGGAATCTACCTATACCTATGGCAAATAAAAGCTTTGGAATGATGCAAATCAAAATGTCCCTGCCTTAGACAAACATTACAAAGAGATACTTTGCTTGTACTTAGAAATAAGAGGCATGTTTTGACCCAGGCGAGTCCAGGCTAGGTTGCCCCTGACCTTGACTAATATTTTCCTGGCCTGTTTTTTGTGTGCATCATCTCCCCAGAGCATAGCACACAGAGAGCTTCCAGTTGCTAATGCAGCTCTTCTTTCCTAAACATGCCCAGATGAAGAGTTGGAATCCAGATTTTCCATGAAACTTGTTGTCAGAAGACCTTTAAGGGCAAGAGAAGACCAGATGATTGAAATGAAGATATTTAGAGGAAAAGACAGAGGAGCAAGAAGAAGACAGTAAAACTGAAAGATCCAAGTTCTAAAGGAGAACGGATTAATTCCCAGAGGGGAGACTAAAACAAGGAAGAGTGTCAGTTCTAAGGAGAATAGGAAAGAAAATGAAAAAGCATTAGTGTAGAAATCATCGCTCAGGAGAAGCCCTGAATCCCAGCAGTGAGTGAAAGGGGGTTTGTACAGGGAGGGGCAGGAGAAGAAAAAGGTGCTATGTCTCCATCATGCAGCACTATTTGCTTCTGGCTCTGCACTTTCCTGACCTATCCTACAAGAGCACCTGGAATCACTGGTTGGAAGGACTCTAAGTATTTCACCCTTCAGTATTTATCATTTAGCCTTTCTTAGTCAAGACCATACTATCTATTTTTGCCAAATCTAAACTTATTAGATGTCACTGAATTGCAGTGACGTTCTCAGAGAAGTGTCTGTCACACAGCAGGATAAAGCAGCACCCAGGTCAGTTAATCACCAAGGCAGAACTGGATACACAGTGCTCTAGTGCCTACAGAAGAGGTGTAATAAGCTGCCCTAGCCAAAACCCCTCATCCCTGCCCAGGAGCTATAGTTCATCAGATAACTTAATTCACATTCATACAGCAACTTTTATCCTGTGATCCTAAAACCACGTTATAGGCCATACATCCAGCATAATTTACATATTCATACATACTCTCCCCACAGGTGCAGCCACACCAAAGTCAGAAGCAATATTTCATTTTCACCAAGAGGTGAGGCATTTTCTTAAGCCAGATTCCTTCTGCTAACAGAGAAACACCACATGCTAAGTGACAGAATTTTTCTTATACAGGAAAAATATCTTAATTAATGCTTAATTTTGCCAGTTCCTATGAATCATAAGGGAAAGTTTAATGCAAAAGTAAATATTGATTCCTTGTCCTATTTACAGTAATCATCTCAAACAATGGAGCTACTCAAGTCACATTATTAAAAGGTGTGCATGGCTATATTTTTCTCATTAAGTTTGCAGAAAACTCCCTGCAAGCAAAGTGTTAGTCTGAAGAATTGCTGAGGACTAAGAAGCAGCTGTGCCCATCCTACCAATACAATGCAATCTTTCTGAAAATCCATATGCAAGCTGTTCCCAATGACAGGCATGAGCAGAGTGGCAGTGGAGAGCTGAGACTATTGCAAAACAACAGCAGACTATAAGCTTGACAGAGATCAACAGCCTTACATTTATCAGCAGATAGAGATTTTCACAGGGTGGTTAATAAGTAAAAAAACTCCACCACTCCTCAGCCCTCCTTCAAAACACACCTCTTGTAAAAATTGGCTAATACATTAATTTTCCAGGAATCTTAAGTATCTAAACCAAATAACACTGCTACATCCTTTTGGCATTCCTTTAATCCCGGAGAATATTGCATCATTTTAATCAAATACTTGTGTTTTCACTCTTGGTTTTTCAGTGTCCAGATGTTTGAGCACTACTATCAGTGATTAGAAGAGAATGGAGCCAGAGAAGCACGATGAATAGCATGAGGATGAGTGGGCAGCATTTCAGAAAGTCTATGCTTTAAATCCATTAGTATTCAAGAGGTTTAAGTGCCATGATGCTCAATTCATTTTATCACAATGATTTAAATAGCCTGTTCTGCCACTGTAAGTCAGATAATCAAGGGCATGAACATTTTAGTTATAAAAGCTTGCACAGCTACAACACTGGTTGATAATTATAGGTGTGCAATTTTATGGAAATAAAGATTGCTTTTAACTGAGAGCCTGGATTTTTCTTCCTTTAGCCTAGAAATTTTATTTACAGGAAATGAAAGAAAGACATGGTGCTTCCTTTAAAAATAATAACAAATTCATTTACAATAATACCTCACAAAAAGATACTCAAGTCACACTTGTGCTGGCCTTTGAAACAAAAACCTCCATTCAAGTGAAACAAAAACAAAACCATTCACACAGAAATACCCTTGACAGTACGAGTCTTTCAAGAAATACTAGAATAACAAATGAAAAAGAGCATTTTGCTATAATCTTACTATCCATCTGATCTGAATGTCATAAAGAGAAAGCAGAAAGTTAAAGTTCAAATCTGGCTTGCTTAAAGTCTAAGCAAAAACATGTCTTTGACACACTTCATTATAAAGGACCTTGAAGCTTTTTACTGGGTTTGTGTATAAACTCCATTTCACCCTTTCCCTACAGGAACCCAACTCTCCAATGGAACGTGCAGCTTGTTAAGAGCAAGTACTAATATTGGGCAAGAGAAACTGAATGCCATGTTCAACCAGATCTATTAAGGAAAAATATTGCCATATTAGAGTTCAGGTGCATTGAGTCCTAGCTCAACTCTTCTCTTCAAGGGAAAAAAACCCAAAATGAGTCTCTTGAGTTGAGAATGAAGGACAGAAGATTGTTTTCCTTCTGTGAAATGCCAGCAGGACACAGCCCCACCATAAGCACAATGTATGGACACTGCCTTGCTCCCAAGGCACGGAAAACCAGCACAGACTGAAGACAGCCATAGAAGCACACTTGGTGTTTCTGTGGCAGTATGTTTTGTACCCAGGGGTTTCCTGTGAAGGGGGGGTGGGGAAAGGAAGGAAGTCAAAGCACACAATTAATTGTGGATCAAACAGGAAAGTGGAGAGGAACATGTTTCACCTCTCTCAGATAGCAAAGACTTCGAGACAGAAGTATTACCAGTGTGACCCACCATACAGCTCATAATTCCCTAACAACATAACAAGCTGGCTTGACAACACTGTTTGCAGAAGATAACACTTATATAAAACATATACACGCTTGCACAAAGGGTCACACAAAGAAAGAGCAAGCAATGCAACTTTTTCCACGTCATCAGCATGAAACTCCACTGAAAAGCAAGACTGAATTCTGAAGCAACTTATTTTTAATAAGTTTTCTAGCTGTTTCCTGCATTTCAGAGTAAGCAAAAGAATCTGAGTTGCAGCAAGTTCTGTCCAGTGCATTCTCATCCTTCACAAGCCTCTCCTGCTATGACTGAGGCTTGACTGCGTGATCCCTGCTGTTGCATAAGCTCCTCAATTCTTAAGTACCCTCTTCTGCCACTCATTACCCTCCACGTGCCAGAGTCAGCAAATCCCTCCTGTGACTGCAGTTCAGAAGAGAACTTTCCCCCCTCCATCCACTGCATTCACCCATCCTTTCCTTAGAGAAGCTATCCCAAGCCAAACAGCCATCCATCACAGCTAGAATGGGCAACTTGAAATCCAAACAGCTACCTTGACTTCCTGGTTTTAGTCTTTTAGGTGGCTTCTGGTCTCCAAGAAGCCATCTGAGAAAAGAAAGCCTTCCACCAACCAAATGGGTTGCTATTTTTTTATTTACTTAAAGTTCAGCACTGGTATTCAAATACTCTGCTAGCAGTACAAGGGGAACCATAACTAGTGCAAGTTATAGAAGACACTGGAACAGCAAAGTGCCTTACCACAGATGTGGTTTTGGCATTACCTTCCGTGCCAGCAAATCTGGTTATCTTGAATGGCACATACTAACGCCATATAGTTCTCATTTCCTGAGTAGGATTTACAAAATGCTTTTAGGCCAGCTGCTCTTCTCCTTTCCTAATCTCAGACCTCATCTGAATTCATCCGACTGCTTGTTCACACACGAGATTATCAAGAATAAAGTTCTTTTTCACCCAGTTATAAATCAAAGCCTGATCAATACTATTCTCAGAGACCGATCAATGTTTCAAAGCTGCCTTTTCAATCCTTCAGTAACAATAAGTAGTAGGAACAATATTATGCCAATCAGGACCATGTATATATCAAAAGCTCCAGTTACCTATTTTCATCATATTCAATTGATTAGAAAGAATGCTCTTCTGAACCATGTCCTTGGATAGATTGCAGTCTTGAATCCCTGTACAATGGTTTTTAAATTACTATCAAGTTAAAGAGCAAATGGTGGTCTGAGAATAAGTGAGGTTATCATTTATTCCTTTTCCACTTTTTTAAAAGTAATATTACTAAAAAAAAAAGCCTACTGGCAGAAACAACATGCAGTTGTCAAAGATCTTTGATCTCAGGCAGTAATTGCCACACCATGTTTAGCAAAGTGATTTATGATCAGGCAAAATTCACAACTCTACATATTCCCATCACAGGCACTCTAAGGCCATTGGCATGGCCATAAGTAGTATGCCATAGAAAATATTTTCTAAATAACCTTGGAAAGCAGGACTCCACTACTCAGTGAGAGCAGTAATGGACCTCAGGAATCTCAGCTCACTAGAAAAAGGTTTTTATCAACCCCATCTTACTTCTGAATACTTTGCAGCCTTAAGTAGTTTGTTGTCTACACATACTAAGCACCTCTCAGCAGCAGCACCTTTCCATATTGACACCATGAAAGCTGAATTACATCAGCTGCCTGCTCCTGGCACAGATCCAAACCCTTTGACCAAACCATCCTTTCTCCAAATTACCTTTTTAGATAAAAGTGGTTGCTGCTCTCATAACCATCCCTTTCAAGTCCTCATGAAACTTTAAATGCTTCAGCACAAAATATCTTAGGTTGGTTTACAGTCTCTTGAACTTTTTTATTTTATAAAAACAACCACCTTCAACTATCTATGAATTTTTTTTTCACTTGATAGAGCTGATCAAACCCTAGAATCAATTGTGAGCAAGTGTTTCCAATGATAGTCATTGGTAAGCTGGGGACAGGATAGTTGAAGTATTTCCCAACAAGAAAAGTTCTACTCATAGCAGTGTGCCAAAAGATGTAGCATTTATCTGAAGTAAACTTGAATTTATTTCAATGACCTATTTGTAGCTGGTCATTTAGAAAAATAATCAAGTAATCAAGAGAAAAACTTCTGCCATCCATCCAGAAATAAGTCGTATGCTGTGTGAGCCAAGAGACAAGGCATCACAACAAAGAGTAGATAGCAAAGGAGGATGGTTAACAAGAAGCTCATGATGAAAATAAACAAAATGGGCTCTTGACTACGGCAGCAAGTAGCAGCTATGATAGCAGCACTCAAGTATCATTTGCAATTGAAAAAATAAAGGTCGAGTATTTACCAGCTCTTGCCCTGAGCAGCATCACCTTTGATTGAAACTTGATCAAAACGTCACACTCTTGAATTCAAGTTTGTAACTGCATGGTCTTCAATAAAACATTTAAATATTACCACTGTTTCATTCACAGCGAACTATAATTTAAAATAATAGTAATTTCCACAATTGTTTTTCCTGCTGAACATAAGATTTTACAGGAAAGGCTCAAACACACCTTCAGCCTGTATGCTTTTAAGTCCAGTGCTACTCCCAATTAGGCCAGGACAGAAGTTTGTAATAACTCAGTCCTTAACTAGATTTAGGCTATTTCCTGCTTTTCCATCCAAGGCTGTACAGGCCTTGTTTTAATGGAGCAGCAGTCCTGCTGGCAGATCCACTAATGAATCAACAGAAGCTCATCAATTCAAGTAAAACTCAGAACCATTTGACATCCATTTAAAGCTCTCCCTCCAGTCCTCAAGCCCTGTTTTCTCCAAGACACTGTTTGAACATTTCCAGCATCACTTGATTAGGTCCAGACACTGCATTGCATTTCAAGATGAGATGTGGAGTGTCTGCACTCAGCAGACAGGGTGCTGATCATGAGCATAAACATCAGGAGATAAAATACCCAGTGACACCTCCTTAGCCCACCAACTCCCAGATGTGTCCAGCAAAGAACTGGAAGGAATGAGGCCATTGTTCCAAAGGTGAGCTCTGAGAACAGGAATAGGGCACATTGACAAAGCAAAATCAGACAATTCAAAATACTACAAGATACTTGTTTCCTTACTAATAAATACCAAAGGGAAAAAATAACCTAAAACACACTTTCCGTTTTTCCTACAGGCCAGCACCAAGCTACAGACCTTATTGTGTTAAAACATTTACCCAGCAGGCAATTACAGTGAAACAGCTAAAGGAAGAATGGAAGAGTCAGGGCTGACTCCTCTATTTTAGAAATATTATCCATAATATTTTCACTGAGGTAAAACCAGATAACAGAAGGATGAATGCCAGCCAAACACTGAAGTCATAAAGATGAGGAAAATTACATCTTGAATTCATCAGTCTGTTATTACATCAGTCTTTAGTGACTAACAAACAACCATTTTATCTGGAAGTGGCAAATTTTCACTTTTGGTGTATGTATGCCTGGACAGAGGCAGACCGTGATAAAGTTTTGTTTTAGAATGTGTTTTGTTGTGGGGTTTTTTAAGCACAAAAACACTCTCTACTGTAATCCTAAGGAATGAAAATTGCAGTGAAGAAACAACTACTCTGCACTTCTTAAAATAAAGCCCACCAGATACTCATCCTAAGAACAAGTTTTGACAGAACAGAGGTGAAAAGATTTATAAACACTTTATCTTGTCCAGAGCTTAAATCGGTATTGTTGTATTTCAAGCTGTAAATTGTGTCAGTTATACTGACACTGATATAACTGAGTTATATCTCCTCCAGTCTGTTCCTATAATAGATCATTATTAATGGTCACCACCGTTCTGCTGTTTCTTTACAACTCCTGCCTGGAAATATAATTCTTTAAAAATCAGTAAATAAGCTATTCCCAAGCTATGCTTCTCCATTGCAGTAACCTATTATCTGCTTTACAACATGGCTTACATGGTCCCACCAGGGACAAGGACCACATCATCCTAGGTACTGTGCAAACAAACCAGAAAAGACAATCCCTGCCCCTAAGCATCTTAGTGTAAGCAAAAAAGAATCTCAGTGACAAAATCAAGTTGGAACGGACTCCTGCATATAGGCCAAATAAAAGGAAGACTTCACTGGGTCAAAAGGTCTTCAAACTTTCTACCCTAACCTAAGCTAATCTCTAACATAACTATATTTTAAGATAAATATTGAATAATTGATGCTGTCACAGATAAAATATGCCCATGAAATTATATCAGATAAGGTAGACTTATTCCACATAATGAAAACCACTAGACAAAGTTAAAAACACAAAATTAAATGCACTCAGTTTTAATTCTAAAGTGTCATAACTTTCTAATATAGACACAACCTATGGTGTACAATCAGATACAGAACTGATACTAATGATCTCACATCTATAACAGAGGATTTGCAGTGCTGACAGCAGCATTGAATAAGCCAAAGAGGTGTCCCTGGACATGTTCTTCTCTAGAATGTACTCTGTGACATCTAAGGATGCGTGTCAAATTATGCCCTCTGTGCTCCAAGGTGCACTCCCACGTGAAGGGCTGTTCAGGGTCTTCAGAAGAACAAAACGTTTCCTCAGACAACCCTCACTCATGCCACACAACCCCACGTGACAGACACAAAAGTCTACAGCAAGCTAAGGAGGAAAAGGGTGCACGAACCAAATGAGCAAGTGATTCCTCCTTCCACATCTCACATCCTCAATCCATGAGGATTTTTTAATTTAAAATAGCCTGACTTTAGAGGCATAGATAAACTTTAGTATCTCCAATGCAACAAGAACCCCAGATGGAGGCACAGGGCTGACTAACCATTCATGCAATCTCAGTGCAATTTCCTCAAAATACAAAATATTAAAAAGCTACAAAAAAAATAATTTTAAATAATTATAAAGAAAATAACATGGCCCACAAGTCCAGTGAAAGGCACATGAACACTTATTTTGACTTTTAATAAAAAGACTCTTGCCACAACTACACAGACAAAAAGAAAAATGATCTTCAAATTACAGGCTCGACTGCAGAAATAAGCACGCAAATAGTTTTCCCTCATTTGTGAGGTGTCAAAATCTTGATAGAAAGGTGGAAAACTCAGAATGAAACAGGAGGTCAAGTACTCAGAACGCAAATAATCCACCCAGACCTAGACGTTTATATCCACAGCAACCACATTGAGCTATCTGCCAAAGTTCACTCGAAGCTCAAGTTTCAAGGAAGAAAGAAAAAAAAAGGAAAAAAGGCAGCACCACAGAAGACATCCATCTAGACATGAAAAGGGCAGCTCTAAAAGATGCCAGAACAACAGTATTTTAGTACTAAAATCTAAATTTTCTTTAGTAACACACAGCTTCCCATGAATAATAAAAGAGTATTCTCAATGTTTTATGAAGTATAGCACAGTCAAAGACTCTCTGCAGGACTTGCTTATAATATACTGATACTTTTGCATAAAAGAGATCAGTAATATTCAACTAACTAATACAGGGCAACCACATGCTACAATGAAAGCATCAGAAAGCAAAACCCAAAAAGGTTATTCGAAGAAACAGATGGGGAGCAACAAAATACTTTATTATTTCATCACATCGCACACCACCGTAGCATCCAGGAGCCCTGATGAGCCCAGAGTGGTAGATGCTACAGTACAGCCCATTTATGAACCAGACACACTTCTCAATGAGCAGAAGAAAGTACATGCTATTAATGTTATTACAGCATCAGAGCAGCATTATCTTAGACAATGAGAAGTGTGGAAGTTTTATATGCTTTCTTTACTGTTATTAAAAGTAGCACTGTTACCTTGGCAACTGCTGAATCACTTGGGAGTTTGTTAAAGAAACCCAAATGTTACTTATACTTGCACATTTGCAATCAATTTAGGGAAAACAATTGGGGTTTTGTTTTGTGTATTTTTTTTTTTAAACAAATCACACATTTTTTCCTTATGACTATGACCTCGCAAATTTCAGCTTTTGTGTTGCATTTTTTTTTAATAAATCAGTTCTTGGGACTTAATTATGGCAGATCATGTCTCATTTGCACCCAAAGTAATCTGCACTTTCTTAACCAATAAATCCTAATAATCCATCTAGGATCTTGATCAGAAATAGACACCTTGCAGTGCACACAAAGATACCCATTGCCAGCTTCCCACCTTCTGTACTTGGAGGGAGGGACAGGCATTTCCCCTGGGGGAGGTAGAAGGGAAGGAAAGGAATCCCAAACACCTGTTTTGCAGGGGCCCAGACAACAGTCCCAGGTATAAGAGCCACAGAAATGGGCACAGAATCCCAAAACACTGGGCTGCCAAATCTGGACCTCGCATATCTTGTCTGTCAAGCCTTCGTATCCCTGAGCTTTTCTTGGTTTGGGGTTTTTTTTTAACCCTTCCTTAGAACTGTTTGTTTTTAAGGTAATATCTGGATGCATGAAGACAACACAACACTGCAGGAGGATCAGTCTGAGATATGGTGATTGTGTGGGAGGGCTGTTTTCTTTCATGTTCATGAATATATTATTCCCCAAGTACAGGCCAGCCAAACAGCAACAAAAACCAGAATACTGGCAAATCCCAGCTTTTCTGTCAAGGAACTTCATGAAACTCAATTAAGCTGTGAAAAATTGGCTGATTTTGGAGAATCTCAATTATTTTAAATTGAATTTGCCACACACAATCAGTGTGTGAGTGTTCCCCAAGCAAAATGCCCATTTTCCTTAAAATAAACCCATCCAAAAGACACATCAGACTCCCTAAGACTGTCACCTCTTCAAGGTATACCAAGTAAACTGGATTAAAACTCAAGGGTTAAATACAAATCCTCCTGAGCCGTACTTGAAGGAGGGAAAGAGGGTCAGAGAAGATCTTATCATTCTCTACAACTACCTGAAAGGAGATTGTGGAGGTTGATCTGTCCTCCCAAGTAACAAGCTATTAGACAAGAGGAAATGGCTACAAGCTGTGCCAGGGAAGGTTTAGATTGAATATTGGGGAAAATTTCTTCACCAAAATGTTTGTGAAGCCCTAGAACAGTCTACCCAGGGAAGCAGTGGAGTCACCATCAAAGAGACATGCAGGCAACAAAATGCAGTTTCACAAAGAAAGCATCATTTTCCAAATTCTTTACAGAATTAAAGTTAGATTTCTCTCTCTGAAATTAAGAGGGTCTTTGTATTCCCCATTAATTCTTTATCGTGCTGCACTTGGAGGCTTAGCTTAAAATCATAGCCAGAAGAACCAATTTTAAGTACTTATTTGATACCTTTAGTGAGAGAACTGTTACAGAAATGCACCCTCTAGAAAACATGAATACTCATGAGACTGAGAAAGACCAGAATTCAACTACAATTAAACATAAATTGTTTGATACAAAATTTGAATGGTTACAGAGCTCCTATTATGGTTGTTGCATTAAAAACGACATTGACAAGAGGATAAGTATAGGGCAATTTGCACCTCCACAATAGGGATGTATTACACTTAGGGGCCAGGATTTAATATTATATTTCCTATTTTGTATTAAGAACTCAACAGTTAAATTGCTCAGAGCATTTGAACCTTAAATACACAGTATTCCACATTTACTTGCAAGTATGTAAGTCTGAGACAATGACTCATCAGATACAACCTTAACAACCTTACCTCTGAATTTCCCTCCATTTAAGCTTCTAATGAGATGATAACACAAGGGCCTTAGGGTTTTATTTTACAAGATTTCGTAGAACTTGATAGCAACTGAAGACTTTTCCCCTTGAATTTGTTTGTGGAGGATAAAGGAGGACAGGACCTGGAAACCTTTTTCTTTAAAAGGTACGCTAGAGAAGAATTCTAGTGTATGTTTGCCTGTGAGAACACTCTTTAAGAAGTGGTTCACATCAAGAAGTAATAACATAGATCAAACTATTTATTCACACACTGACATTCCAATACCCCAGGCATGTTTCAGCAGGAAAATAAAAAGTTCAAGATCTGTGCAGATACCTGTATGCTCCAGCCACATATCAAGTTCCATGTTTTCTCACACCAACCTCTCAGTTCTGTCAGTCCCCACTCTTAGGCTGACCATCCTGCCCATGCTATTCTTGTGTGCTGGGACTGTTTAAGACCACAGTGCCTTGCCCTGTGTTTCCCTGTCATCTCCATATTACACCAGTCATGTTCAGTAAGTTTTTCTAATCAGAATTACAGGGTGGAGTAGGAAGATTAGAATGGAAAGTGTGACAGCATTGGGGATGTACCTTTGGTAAGCATCCTCTTCCAGAGAGAGCAAACAAAAGGTTTAGATAAGAGATTGCACTGGGATAACTGTGCTGGGCTACAGAGCCATGAGACACACTTGCCAAATGGGTACAGACTTGAATTGCTGTCAGATTCCTTTTTTGACCCAGGTGATGTTTCCCAGAGGTGAGCACCTACCTTTAAAAACATACCACCATCATGGTCAAGGATATTACAGGCCTTCATATCAGGAAGAATAATTCTTTTTTTCTGCCACATCCCTGCCGTCCCTTTCTATACCACTCCAAAGAAATGACAGGGACTGCTGCAGGAAGGTGATGCACTTGTACACTTACTTCTGTGTGACCATATTTCTTGCACAGCAAGATGAGGGACAGCATCTCCATTGCTTCTCCAGCTTTCCTGACCCTCCTGCTTGTCATTTATCATTGCTACCTGCTAGTCTGATTTCCCCTATTCCTGATCTCACAAGTGAGAACATGAATCCACACATCAGCCAAGACTGCCTAGCAGAAAAGAAACCCCATGATTAGGGAATGGCACAAAATTTTGTCTTGCATTTAAAAATAAATAAAAACCAGGATGAAGAATAGAAGCTGAAGTGTTTTGCTGCATCTTCTTGCAAAAAAGATATATTCTTTGAGCTCTAGCTGCTTATGCGTAAAGCAATTCATAGCAGCTAAAAAGACAGGAGAGAGCTCTTGCTAACCAGTGAATAGAAGCAATTAGCCAAGAGAAGAGCATAAGCAACTTGCTCTTTGCCTTCATACAGCTTATCAAGTTTATTCTGCCCTGTTACATCTGTGTAATTTATATAAAAAGCCAGCAGCTATTTGGCAAGATTTACATCTAGAAACAGCAATTTAATCACATATGAAAGATCAGTGGAACAGGATGCTCCAGGACATTACAAAATTCTCACCTCCCACTAACCTGCCTAAAACTTGCCTTGGTCATGTCAAATGTTAACTAAAAATAGCTTTTAAATATATTTCATTATTAGGCTCATCTCTCTAAACAGAAACATGAAATTTATTAAAGTTATCATGTGAAATACTGCATGCTTGCGCAGCAGAAACAAGCAGCTTGCAAGTTCAGCAATCTTCCCTCTGCAGTGATGTTACTGCTCTAACATAGCAAAATTCCTTGCCACTTCTCGGCCATGCAGAAACAATTTGAACGGCAGATGTTAGAGATATCATAGTGGAAAAAACTCCAAAAGCAAAACTGTCAAATGTGACTTTGCTCCCTAAAACAATAAAATGAATGGATTCATGTGTGACCTACATGTAGTAGCTAATCCCATCAAATCCAGGATAGTCTATCCTGCTGTTTCAATATTACACTTCTGACATTTTAATACTAAACAGCAGTTATATTTACCAAAAGCATCACCTTTGAAGCCTGACCTCAAAGTGTCCTAAAGTTTCAAATGCCAGCGCTATGACTAGGTAAGGTCTAATTTGAGGCAATCCTGTATTTATTGCTGCTGTTATACAAATAACGAAGCTCTTAATCAAGCAAGGCCTCTCAGAAGCCTCAGTTCTTTCTTCTTTAAAAACCTCCTTACAGGCAACAATCAGACCAGACCAGAAGCTGTGTACTTGCTGATTGGTGCTCAGAATTTTTTCTAAATGTTCATGTGCCTGCATTGCAAACACAGTAGCTCCAACAGGTGCCTTTCACTAACTCTTGAGGGCTGGGGTCAAGGACAGAAGAGGCATTAATTTAGCATTAGTTTCTCAGATATGGCACTGATCACTCTCAAATCAACACTCGTGGAAAGCAGGGACAGCTTGCTGAAATGCATTTGATCTGTGAGTGACCCTTCTCACTTTGTCAATATTCCAGCTTTGAGGAGGATGAAAATTCATAGTTGAAGAAAATAAATTGAGTGTCCAATGTATAGCAAAGCTCTCTCTAGTAGGCAAAAAGAGACATAATTCTGCCACTTAATTGGAGCTCTAATTAGAAAGCAAAAATACATTTCATACATAAACAGTTACGCTTCATTAATCCCCTTCTTCAGAAATGAAGAATCTCTTTGGGAGCTGTAGCCTGGGGGATTTTTTTTTTGTTTATTTTTTTAAACAGTCATTTATCTATTTCTTGCAAAATACAAACAAGATGAGCATAGAGAAGACTTTCTGTCAAGTCCACGAATAAAATCTCCAGTGCAGAAGCTAATGCAAATGTTAATGCTCATAATGGTGGGGCATTACATAATTTCATCAACTGATATATATGCCCAGTCTAAATGTCACTTCCTCCTACGTTCAGCTGTTTGTCAAACATGACATTATCTCACCAATGGCTTCAGCATCCTGAGTGTCCAAGGCCTGTCTAGGCCTTTCAGCATGCTCTTTAACCCATATTTAAAATCAGAATTTTCTTGAAGAAATTGATACAACAGGATTCAGTCACATTTAGGAGGGAGTAAGAGAGCAGATATTTAGACTAAATAGCTTAAACTGGAAGCGCAGTAATAGGTGTCCTGTTTAAGGTAAACTGGAAGCAATTGAGAAAGCAGGGGCTTTTGCACTACAGGTTTGCTATATTCCACATCAAATAAACAACTTGGCCCATTCAATCTTTCCAGCAGCTCAGGCAGTAAGTACTACTAGGATTTACACTAACAATTCTAAAGTAAGTAATCATCAGAAAAATCTTTTTTCCCACAAGCATAACTGAAATCTTAGAGCAGAGATTGTATATTGCAATCTTTTACCATTACTTTTTTATATCACGCCACAACTAACCAACTCTTCACTCATATTTTCATCTTCAAAACACAAATGAATTCTCATAATCACCCTTTTTAAAAACAAATCTGATTTAAAACAACAGTTGTAAACATTACTAGGTTTAAACCAAAATGATGACTTGCCTGCAAGTTCCACCTCTAGCCAAATCTGTGTTAGCTCACAGCAGAATTTCTGGCCAATTTGCATGATGCCACAAGAAACCACAGAGCTGTGCTCAATTAGTGTGTCCAGTAAACTACCAAGATAGAGAAAATACATTTCTAAATAAGCATTGCCTTTTCTTACACTAAAAATGCATGCCTGAAATCAATTTATCCACCAAAAGGCTGTCATTTCTCCATAATTTAGGATATTTGGACTTAGATGCATTCCAAGACAAGGATGCTAAAGAAGAATCCTTTATTCCTACAAGGCTGCTGTTTCACAGTGAAACAGTGACACCAGTATGTCTCAGCCTGAGGGGCTCCCAGTGCAAGCTTTTTTCCCCATGCCATGTTGCTTTGGGCTTTCTTGAAATGATACATTTTAATTGTCAGATAGCAAATATACCCTGTTTTCACTGACTAACCATTTGCACTTAAGACTAAGGGCTTTAAAACACCTCCCCTACCAAAAAAGAGCAGATATTTCTGGCCATCTTAAACACACTTATCGATTTATATTTTTTATTCCAGATCCTTGTGTGCAAAGGCATCTTGATTAATCATTGTTTGCATGAACCATTAAAAAACCTTCATCTCAAAGGCACATTATCCCTAACAGGACAAAGTTATTCCACACTGACCTACTGAGGCAGTTACAATCTAACAGCCAACACTGCCCTTCTGCAGCCTTCTAAAAGCTGTAACATGAGAAACCAGTATTTAAAAAAAAAAAGGAAAACTATAAGGATTTTATAACCTAAAAGTGAGACTAATGTGCATTTTATGACAGATAAGAGAAATTGTATAATATGCAAAATTCCCCTATGCTTCTTTATAATTCTCATATTACTTTACATAAACATGGTCTACTTGGCAATTTCCAAGATGTTTCAGTAACAACAGTATTTAATTCAGTAACAAATTAAAAAAGTTTAAGTCGCTCCAAAGTTTTTGTATTAAAGATACACTTCAGTTCTGTAAAATTGTGCTGTGCTGGTCCTCTGCCAGAATAGTTTCCAGGATCACAGGCTGATCTGAAAAGGCTGTTCGTGGAAAGTAAAGAAAAGGTATGACTTCAACCAGACAGACCAGGCTGTAACTTACAGCAGTCTAGGGAGGGAAACAATGAAAATGCTCTCTCCAAAAGACACAGTCACACTACATACACAATGCACACTTGGTCTGAAATGCATTAAATTCACATAAGATTCTGATATAATCATCCTTTTGAATTACATAGAGAATTAATAGCTTTTCTCTTCCACTGTCCACAAAATGGCCAGCTGACAGATTCTGACTATGAATGAGAAAGTGAAAATTACAGGTTTTGGAGACCCTTGAACAGAAGAGTCATGTAATTCACAGGAAATTCAGATCATATCTGAGCGGTCTTTGGATTGGGCATAAAACTGTTCCTAAGATTTGCCTACTTTTTCTGTAGGTTATTCATCCTTTCTATTTGTACTGTCAGAGGAGAAGAAGGAAAAAGAAAAACACAAAACACAGCTCTACAATGCACATGCCTGGAACAAGTTAGGGACAAGTATAAACAGAGAAAGACTTGCAGACCAAGTATATTTTAGAATTATTAAAAAATAGTCCTTGTGCATTGAGGGAGAAATAATGTTTTCTCCCTCCACCCCCAGTCTTAGCTTCCTTTAAGTTTCAGCTACATAAAACAGTTTAATGCATTCCACATGTAGGTCATCCAGAACATTTACATAGCCTACCAAAAATAATTTTCTGCAATAAATGTATTAAGATACAGAGAATGTAAAATTACTGTTCGTACAAGAAAGCTATTTCAAAGTGAAATATGCAGCATTCTAATAATTTTCTAACACTTTTTTTCTGCTTAATACTTTTCAGTCTTATAAAAATTACACCAAAGATTACTTGAAATGTCATTAGACACCAAATAATTATAGGTCTGTTTTTTTTTTTTTTTTTTTTTCTAAGTGCCAATTTAGAACTCAAATCTGTGCTTTCTAGGTTTACTTTCAAATTCATCTTGGTAATTTACCACAGTTCTTTCCAAACCTGGCCTCTAGTTAATAAGGCTTCTACACATATGGTCTGACTTTCTAAAGGGCCTATTAGGAAAGGAAAAAAAAAAAAAAAGAAAAAGAAAAAAAAAGAAAAGAAATTCCATTACTGTTTTCATGCTTTTTCATTGAACCATCACCGCATTTGCTTGCAATAACTCTAAAGGAGGATTATAAAAGTGCTCTCCCAGAATGTGTACTAAAAGGAAAGGAGCTCCAAACCTGGAGTGTATCTGAAAGGGGCCTCTTGTGAAGTGAATTCTCCCATGCAGCCCTTTGAAACCCTTTGCCTGGTCGAGCTGCTGGGCCTCCACATACAATTAGCTATTACTGCAGCTTATCCCAAATACTTTCACTAGCCCATCACAGCAGTGATTAGGAAAAACCTTAGTGCATGTCTGTAATGGATCCATTAGCAAGATCCTACTTCAGTTCAGAACAAGTTGAAACAATTTTCACTTTCTTAACACATCTTCACTGCATGTGGGCTTTTGAAAGGGCCACATGTTAGTTACATCTCTGCTCTAAAGGTTCTCTCCAGATATCCAGGCTTTAGAGACCAGTTTATTTTGCAGTCCGCCTTTGACAAATACGAAATGTTTTCAGCTTGCTAACAGCCCACATGTAAAGCAAGGCTCTGTTAAAAATCATTAATTTAGTACACTGGGAGAAGCAAAAATAAAGCAAACTGCCATCTGTACTCTTTACTGTTAGACAACATTTGTTATCGTCTTATTGATGTGGTTTCAAAGCGACTAGCCAAAAAGAACATTTTGGATAGGCATACAGGGAAGATGGAATTAGCTACAATGTGGGGTAGAAGCTTTCTTGTTCCCAAGACAGCAAGTCTCTGTTTCTCTGCTTATGATCCCAAATATACCATCCCCTTTGATACTATTTATCTTTATGAGCATGCCCCAACCACCCCATTATCAGTATTTTGCTTAAACATAATAGCTGTGTATCACCATCACCCAAACTATAGAGAATCCCAAATCTTCTTATCCACTTATTCATGCAAGGCAATAAAGTGAAGAAAGGCAGGCAACACTGTCACATATCCAAGGAGTCCCAAAGACCATCCACAAATTAAACCATAAAGAGGAGGGAAGAAGAGAACAAGGTCCCCACACTTCCTTAGTTTCTGAAGGGAGAGCTTAAGGAGTGCCACAATACACCTTTAAGCCACATTACTTCAGGGAAGAAAAAGTAAAACCACACAGTTTGACAATTGCACTGCATCTGAAAGGCAGAACTGGAAAATCCACAGAGGCTGAAGAAGTGCCAAGGGAAACAGTGGAATTTGCTAGAAGCTTTGAATTGCAAATGCAAGGGGAAATCCTCTTCTGGAAAATATATTCAAACTCTATATACAGAGCAGATGAATGCCAGAAGAAATCTGACACCTTTCTCTCCCTTTTCACCTTTTGTCTTCCACCCTCTTTTTCTGCCACACTACTTCACCTTTCCTTATCTCTTCTCCCCGCCCCCCCCAGCTTTATTAGCTGGGCTTTTTCACTGCTGCAACTTTTTCTTTTCAGAAACAAGGAATCTCAAAATGTTTATCCCACGGATCATCTCAAAGAGGAAGGGCTCTCTTTTTCTTGGGGGGGGGGGGGGACAGGGAAAGTCCCAAAAGATCATCCACATTAGCAGTTCTTCCCTCATATCCTCTGGTGTTTTTATTTGCCCAGTACACGAGTACCCATTTGGTTTCTCCTTAGTTCATCCCTCAGGTCCCTGCAGTGGCAGGGGACATTCCCAGAACAATGGTACTGCTGCACATCAGCAGCCCTCTGCTTTACACCCCAGCCCCAAGGACCAGATGCAGATGGTTGGAAAGCTCCTGGAGTGAGAGAGAATCTGCAGTACAAGCCCCAATAACCCAGATTCAAGCTATGAATATATAAATAAATGATGAATGAACCACTTTTTTAGCTTAATGCCAAGAGCTAAACCTACTATCCAGAAGAACTAGAGTTAACAGCAGACTAGGTTCATTTCTCAACAAGATGGTAACTCATCTCTAAGCACCATACTAGGCTCACACCTATATATTAGTAATTAGGGTCTGATCCTGCACCAAAAACAACTTCAAATTAACAAAACTAATGCAAAGTCCTGGGATCACAAGCAGGCATTCCAAAACTGCAATCCAACACAAGTGCACATGTGTTTCCTGTTTATGTCTAGTGTCACCTTGTCACTGTGAAAACTCATTTGCAGGTTCTGACCATGCTTAGGAAAGGAGGAGCAGCACAGCTTTTACTGCTGCATTTACAGAACAAGCAGTTACGTAGTTGTCTGAGCATTTTGTGAGGTATATTGCTCTTGTAAGTACACAATAAAATAAAGGCTATTGTGGTATCCTTTCCTCTTGGAATGGAACGTTCTACACAAAATTTCAGTTATATAAGTTTAAATCAAGTAACTAGTACAGAATTTAGCACATGACTTCTCAAGAAATCAGAGTACAAATGGCATACACTCCAGGATCAGTAAGTAACAGGCTGCTACTGGGAGACAGTAAAGGTTTTCCCAATTACAGCATACCACCAGAAAGGCACCTGAAAACGAATCAGTCCCTCCTTTGCCCAAGCATTTTCAGTAAAAAAATAAACAAACCCAAACTTCAATCTTCCTTAACAATTGGATGTAGAGACCCGAAAAATATCCAAGGCTTTTATCACATACAAAAAACTGGTGAGAGACTCTCAGGTTGTAGGAGTCCAAACCTGGATTAACTAGACATTATTGTTTGGTTTTTTGATCAGAAGAACCAGGATACAACTGTATCTGCTGATAAGAAAAAGCCCATCCAGGTGGTTGATGAAGCCATTCCTCTTGCTTTCCTGAACTCTTAATACTGCAGGAACAATAGGATTTCTAATATAGCAGAAATGGAGAACTAGGACCATGGCAGTATTAATTTTCTCCTTTCACTTTCTAAAAATCATTGTTTGTTTTAAGAGAGAAATATTGTTACTGAAAGGAAATTTGTACACTATTAGGGTGAAGAACTAAGAGGAGACTCATGTCTGCAAGTTCTTCCCAGTTGATATCAATCTATAAACTATAACAGAAACTGCTTTCCAGAGTAACCACACACCAGAAGCTTCTCAGATCATTACTCATATGTAATTTTTCTAAGTCAATATGTTCAAGATTACAGAGCTTTCATAGGAAAGGAGTTTTACTTTCAAAAGGGCCCTGTGAGTACCCATAGGTAACCTCTTGACACCATATTTTGGTCACAAACCCTTTTATTTCCATAGCTCAAGTACTCACCCTTCCCAGATCAAAAAGCATTATCTCTATGTACCAAAGAGCCACCTCACTCATCCTTTTCATCTTTAGCTCTCACACAGGCTGAGAGGAGGAGAAGAGACTATACCAACCACACTCTCCACTTCTTTAACACACAAATACCTGGCGAGCAGCACAAACTGAGCCTCTCCTTCAAGGTGTGTCCTGCTCCCTCCATTTCTCCTGAGGTGACTATTCTGGCTGCCCCGTGACCCTCTTTAACTGGGGCAGTGAGAGCTGCAGCAGCTGCTTCCAGTCAGCTACTCAAGCTGAGGAATTAGGCCCTACTGTAGCTTTTTGGGGAGGATTGGTGCTCTGACACACCTGTGTCCCATCCCATCACCCAACACCAAATCCCCTGTGTTGTATGGCAATTACTTCCAGCAGAGTCAGCTGTGGGCCTTACAATGTTGAGCCTTATTGAAACACCCACCTTCTCCAAAGAGGTCTAATAAGAGGTAAATAGTTCAGACTATGACAAAATTGCCCTCCACCATCTGCTCCCCTTGAGGAATGCAAAAAGCACTTCACTGGTGTGTGAGGGTCAGCAGAGAAGTAGATGTGGGCTCTGATAATCCTTCCTCGCTTCTGTGAGGATTACACCAACCTGAAAATTAATGTAATCATTTTATATTCAGTTGCACTTTCATCCAGAGATCTTACAGCAGTTCTCAAACAGCAATTAATTAACCTCCAGGTCCCCCCTGCAAGGTGTGCCCGTATAAGTAGAGGAGCAGTTTTACACACAAATTACAAGCAGTGCCAGGGAGCTGCTGGGAGGCAGCACAGACTTCTCCTCCTCCTCCTCCTCCCCATGCCAGTGTACAGCCCCGAGGTGCTGCTGCGTATAGACAATTTATAGATCGTGGAAATAGACACTGGGAGGTTACACGTCATAAAACACGTATGTGGCAAAGACAAAAAGCAGGTCATAGTGCGTCAGGGATGAAACACTAATTAAAAGTAATAAACCAGCTCCATGCTTTAACTTTCCCTATGCAGCTGCTGAGGAGTGTGAAAAGGAGACTTTGTGTTTCTGCAAACCAATCTGTTCTTCATCTCCCCACCTCTAAAGAAGGCTTTCACTATTTGCTCTTCCTGCCATTAAGGTGTGTCTATGTGCCAAATTCTGCTAGACAAAGTGTGCATCTCTCTGAGGCAGGGTGAGATGGTAACTTTTAAGTAATGATGAGCTCTGTGCAAATTGTACCAAACAGTTTAAGATAAACATAATGCAGCCAAGTGACACTGCAGGGGTAGGGGGGCATTAAAATGAGGATTCAGATGACAAATGGGTTGATCTGGCAACTCAGTCCTGCTAAAAGTGTTAACCCTGCCCCTCTGTGCCCAGCAACACATCCAGTCCCCTTCCTGTGCTCAGCCCTGGTGCCTCTCTCTCCTCAGAGAGCAGTTCAGCTGCCTCAGCCTGCAGCCAGCCATCCTCCCATCTTGCTGTGCCAGTTTCAGCAGCAGTGCCCTGCTCAGGGCCTGGGCCTTTCAATGGAACAGCCTCAAATGTTTCTCTGGGTATTTCCCATTCAGGGGAGGATTTAATTTGAAGTTGTCACTCTTAGTTACAATACCTACAGTCATAACTAGAAGGGATAGGACTATGCTATAATCTATGACTTTTCAGCTAAAAATGCAAAACAGGTTTTCATCTGCTTTCCTTCCAACTCCCATTCTCTCTCTCTGACCTTCTGAGATATATTTATTAGGTAATGCAGGATAATCACCTGTTGTCAAGATAATTATCGTTATGTAATTCAGAAAATTTCTATCTTTCCAGCCTTTGCTACTTCTCTGCACGCATCCAGGTGTACCTTGCATATTATGTCTCTATTTGGTTTGCCATCACATGGGACAGGATGCAGGTGTGGGAAAGGATTTCAAACCAGTCTTCCAGTGGCTGTGGTGCACCCCAATTTTTGTTTTGTATGTCTCTCTCAGCAAACTGTCAACATGAGACAAAACTGAGTGGCAGACTGTGAAGCAAACGCAACCCATACGCTGCACTGCCATGCTACAGACACTCTGTCTCACTTTGGTGGTTCTTGTGCACCGCTGCAAGTGATGGGAGATGCAGAGCCCAGCCAGCCCCAATGCTCAGGCTGCATAGCTCTCTGTTCTCCTCAGTTTTCCTTTCAGAAGGTAGTTTACTTGGACAAAGAGGTGTCTTTGTCTCACCCTCGATTATGAAATTCAAATGACAGCCCTTTGCCTTAGGTGCTGCTTCTGCTTTTCCTCTCTGCTTCTTTCATTTCTCCTCCCTGCTGCTACACTGGAGTGAATAATGCATTTTTTAGCTAATTTCCGTGGATTAGGCTTCCAATTAATTCAAGCCAGTTTTACAGACTGCCAATTCAGGTTGCTAAAATTCAGTTGGAGTTATTGGGGTAGGGTGAGGGGCTTTCCCATAAATTTTTTCCAGATTAACTACAAGAATTCAGTGGAAACAAATTAGTCATTTTGCACGTGAGTATATACATCAGTATCTGCAGGATTTGTTTCAGCCCCAACTGAAAGCACAAATTACACTCTTCCTTTCTAAAAGGCCCAAACACGGTTTCACACCAACTGACAGAGGTAGTAATTAATGTGAAGGATCCCTGGGGTCTTTTAACCTCCTTTCTTAGCTTTTGATGGCTGAGACAGCCACAACTTGTGTGCCATTTAACTATCTATAAAACTGAGGGGGGAAAAGCATTTAAACACGACATTGAGTTTTCTTTAAACTCTCTAATGAGCTCTAGATAAAGCAGAGAGGTTTTTACGGTGGATTTTAAGAAACACTTTTTCCCCTCAATTGTTCTCCCCGGGGCACAGCATTTCTGTCTCCTCGTAGGCAGATGAAATCCAGGAACAGCTCCCACAAAATCCAGGAGCACTGATTATGTCAAACAGGATTGCACAGGAAAATTCTGCTGTAGGACCGTTTTACCCATTTCATTGATTTGGTGCAGTTTGCCCTGTCTCTATTCAGATGTAAAACTGTGACAAGAGTTTTAGCTTTGCTTCTTTGTTTGCTGCAGATTTGCTAGCAACTTCAGGGTAATTCAGAATTATTAACTCATTCAAATAATGCAGCTTTATGACACTTCACTTAAATCAACTAATCCCTAAGAGAGGTAGCAATAACTATTGGTCAGGCCTGGGGTTGAGAGCTAAATTTTGCCACCAAACTGTGATATTGGACAAATCAGTCAACCTTCTCAAACCCAGATCTCTGTGTAATGCCTCAGAAAGGAAGCATCCCCCCGGCAAAGTACTTCAACATCCTCTAAAGATGGAGCTTGTTGGAAGTGTAGAAGATATTGAAGGACCAGGGAGAATTAGCTTTTAGTTTGATTTCCAGTTCAGGGATTCCAAGTTAACAGTATAGGAGTTGCTTCTTATTAAACGTTCCAGTACTTTGCATGATATAGTACAAAATAACCTCTCCAAAATACTTACATAAAGGGATACTGCAGATGCAAAGTGATGCACTCATATGCTTGAATTAAGGCTGCTAATATCCAAGCTCTGACAGATTCCTGAGAAAACAGCCAGCAGCTGAATCCTGCCCTCTGTCCACATCCAGAGCCAAGAGAAGATGAGTTTCTGCTTAGAACTGACATTTTAGCACAAGCTGCCAAAGAAAGTGGTTTGCACTTGGACACCAGGCTGAACTGCAAGCAGCAGGTGTATGTCTGACCTGCTTTATCTCAGGGGCAAGGAGAGCCTACAGAGGGCAGGAAGGGACAGCACAAACAAACAGCCAGGGATGGTGGTGCTTTGTGTTGCCACCCGTGCTCGTTTAGCAGAGCCCTGGGTTTCATTTGCCCTCTTGGGTGTCTCCTCATGCACAACCACGGGGCCTCATCAGACTGGATTTTCATTTCCAGTAAGTGGGCGAACTGGTTCAGATGGAGCAAGGGCATGTGCTTTCATTTCACTTCTCTCCATGGTTTGGTCTGGAACCAGAAGCAGAGCACAACAGTCCTTTTAAAACATAGCAGTGTCTGGCTGATAATGAGAACAATGAAGGAGTTATCCTGTGAGCTTTATTCCTTTTACGTATGTAATGTTTCGATTACCAAAAATGTTTTACAGAAATTTTGACAAAGCCTTACCTCAGTGAAGATCAGAATTTAAGATCTGACATCTGAAATTAATGCAACAGACAATAAACAGCAAGTGAATAAATTGATTTT
Source organism: Anabacerthia variegaticeps (assembly GCA_035583185.1). NCBI lineage: Eukaryota > Metazoa > Chordata > Aves > Passeriformes > Furnariidae > Anabacerthia > Anabacerthia variegaticeps. The sequence goes on from JAWWEW010000017.1 coordinate 9,592,619, forward strand.
CCTATTATGAGGCTTAGAAAAAATAAAGAAATCAGGAAAGAATTGACCTGAAACAGAAGTGGGTTTGGCTGTTTGGAAGAACCAAAAAATAATAAGCAAGACAACCAAAACAAACAAACAAACAAAGTCAGCTACATCTTTCAACCCAAGGTGAAATATTTTGAAACAGCTGAGAAATTTCCATCTATAAAATAAAATGTGTTTAAATGCTATCTTAATTCTAAATTTTGGATGAAATAATTCCTAAATTTAACAATACTTCTGATTTTTAATCTTTTCATTTCCCAGTGAAGTCACTTTACTTGAGAAACGTTTACCCAGTTCTGTATTAGACTATTCCTTCTAAGGGTGGAGAAATTACTCCTATGCACTGAAACTGTTAAACCTTCTATCTCCTATTTACTCTGTTCTACACTTTCCAAAATGACTAATGCTTGGACTGCTCAACCTGAGATATTTTACAGGGACCTAGCTTTCAGAAATTCAGACTTTTTTAAAAGAGATCAGAGCCAGCTGACGAGTGCCTATGTGGGTGTTTTGGTTTGCAGTGGCAGAGCAGCTCTGGAGTGACCCAGTCACTGTGCTGGTCACACTGACAGAGTAATTCCATTTGATTGCTTCCAGAGAGGACTGAACTGGGATTTCATCTTCAGGTGCTAACCACAGGGATTTGAACCAATAGTTATTTCTTTGGACAGCTACATACCATGTTTGTGATGCAGACATTTAGTTCAGGAGACCAGACTGAATTTCTTCTGAGGAAAAATCTCCAAAGAACATGTTATGTGGATGCAGAAGCCTCAGCATCAACTTCTTTAGGCAACTGATCTGCCACTACTGCACTGATTTATTTCTTAATATAGCCATAGCATATGACATCTCATGGTGAACTTCAGAAAATACTGTCAAATCACAAACAGTTCCTGAAATTAAAAGCAATAAAAGACAGCAATTTGCAAGATTAATTGAAAGAAAGCAGGAAGGATATGGCAGTAAGTTCATGAAATCATTGAATGTACATTTCTTCATTATGGTTTCTTGGTCAAGGCAGGAATTGATTTCTCCTGTGTCAGCACAAAGACAGAGCCATCCCAGTCACATTTACATGACATTAGATAATCTTTTCATTGAAAATCACCTTGCAGCAAACTTAGATGAACCAGAGACTTACCAATAGTAAGACTGCAAAACCAAATACTGTATCTGAGACACAGAAAATGCCAGCACTCTAATGGAAAATGTTATTTTTCTATAAATGTTCATTTAAAAGTTATCATAGTAACTATGAATTCAGCTTAGTATTTTTAATATGGTCTCACATAGTAGTGCCTTGGCCTGGAAAAAACTATGATGTCATATGTAACCTATTCATTACAAATCCACTAATTGAAAACTTACCAAAATCCTTTGGAGCTATGTGCTTATAATGTCTGTAAGCAAAGAAAAGTAAAGATTAAAAGAAGTTGTCATTCAGCTCCAAGACAAAACATTACTATCACAGTCATGTCTATCACAAAAGGAAGACCATGTTTTTAAGACTACATAGAAGTTTGCAGAGCTCTGCAAAATTATCAGCCAACAACCCAATATAAATCTGAGATCAAACGGATAAGGCATCATAGACATTTTATCTACATCCAGAATTTTCAGTCTAGACGTAAAGAGAAACACCATCTGCTGTAATACAACCCTGATGCCTGGTAACCCCAGGGACTTCAGAGAGGAACAGAGAGTGCAGCAGTCAGAAGAAGAAGAAGGCGATCTTTGACACTTCAGACACCCAAGGAGTTTGATTGTGGCTCATCGTGCAAATCCTGAAAGCCTGATACTACTAAATATCTAAACCTCATTTTCTACAACTTGAGAAAATTGATCACAGAATCACAGAGTGGGTGAGGTGGGGAGGGACCACAGTGGGTCCTCTGGTCAAGCCTCCCTGCTCAGAAGAGAAAGAGTTGCCACTTGAAGATACTCTTCTCTTTAGTATTTCCCAGTCAGTGAGACTGTGGAATGAAAGGGAGGGAAGCCATGTAAATGCTGAAAACAGTTTTATTTCTGTAGATTTCACCACTCATCTTTGGTAAGTGAAGGAGTCAAAATTTTCAGCTGAACATCTCTTATACCAGAAATGTGTTGATTTGCTTTCTCAGAGAAGGAGGGGAACAGGGAGTTTCACTTTCACAAAGAACGTATAAGATAATTCTAGCTATTGTAGGATAAGTGGTGAGCAAAAAAAATCCCCTTCATCATCAACCCCACTGTTATCATTATGGGAATTTTTTCTACACGTGAGACTGAATTTGAACCAACAGTTACTTTCTAATTTTAATTTTTACCATACTATAAGATAGAAATAGAGAATGTCTAAATTTAAGTTAGAATTGAATCTATTTTCTCATTGAAATTTGATTTTTTTTCCCCTTTGGAAACTTAGAACTGCCCCATAGGTAGATAAAAAGCTGCCTAAACTGTAAATGTATGTCTTCAGGCAGGGTAAGGTAAGGACCTAGTCCTTCAGGGTGACCCAGCTCCTTGCAAAGAGACCAACATCAGGCCTAGATGACACTAAAGAACTACTTTAAGAAATTCAGAACTGAACACTCTGGGTCAAATCTCATACACTGGGGGTGATCTCCTCAGACTTTTACTCTTTCAGAAGATAAACCCTAAGGATTAAATAAGACATTTTTGTGCCATACAACACCCAGAAGTGTTGAAGGAAGCAAAAATCTCCCTGTCTAAAGATTTGATCAAATCCTGAGCCTTAGGTCCAGCTTTTTCAAACAACTGCCCTTAATTCAACCATTAGCAAGATAGTAGCCTTCCATAAAATTCTATGTACATCAAAATTAAATGTAACCTTTCATTCCCTGGGGACCATGTAGGTGTGCACTGGGAGGTGGCCCACTAATTTTTTATAATCATTAAAACTGTAGCTCAATATCAGGAAATCAGATCATTTATGTAGTTATTTTTTACAATTTCAAACAGAAACCAGGCTTTTCTCCTGTCATGTGTAATAAAACATTAAAATGCAACTGTTTAAGGCCAACAACAAAATAGATATAAAAAAGTATTTGGGGGGGTGAAGGGAGAGAAAAGGGAAGTAGTAAAGATACCTCCAGAAGGATTATGAATAAAGTACATTTAATGAGTTTTGCAGTTCTGTGTGTCAGGGCCAGAGGACTTTATGGTTTCCTGTGGAGTGTCATGTCACCTTCCAGAGTCCCATAATTCTCCAAGTACGTACTGGAAGAAATTCTACTGTGGGACAGCCGGAAGGAGTATTTCAGCTAAGGCTTTAATATTAGCTACGAGAAGCTTGGGTCCTTTCCTAAGTGTTTATGAAAACATGAGCAAGTGGTCTTGAGACTATTCCAAGTTCAAGTTTATTTACTTTACTGATCAAAATTAGATGTGCAGAGAATGGTTCTTGCACGATAGGGGTGGGGGCACAGTGCTATGAAACAGAACAGCCTTTTAGCATTTACAGATGAAACATGAGAACTGAATCCATAACAAGCCTCCCTAAATGCCTACAAACAGCCTTTGGTGAGCCTGTAGCATTCCACATCTTCAGCTCATGCTCTCACCTTAAGTAATTGATCAACAATAAACTATGAAGTGTCCAATTACTCTAAATATGCTTTGTTCTTGACAAGGTACAATTTATTATGTGAGGATTACAGGCTTTTCATATTAAGAAGCTGCAAACTTCTGAGATTTCCACACTTATCCTTCTAATTGGGCGTAGGGGCAGAGCAGATCTGGGGGCTGGGTGATGTTGGTTTGAGAAACCTGCGTAGTCAGCCGTAACTGTGGTGGGTGTTCATCCCTGGAGACAACTTAACACATAGCATTTTGAGGCAGACTGCTTAAACAAAGAACAACACAGGAGAAAATGAGCTTTTAAAGAAGTTGCTAGCAGGAAACTCCAGTGAGAACTACCTCTCATGACCTGCTCCATAACTGAAGAGATACAGATGTTGATGAATCCTTCATAAATGAGAAAAAAAAAGTATTAAATAATGGAGTAAGATATATTATCTAAACGACTGGGATCATGGGTTCAGTGCACCTTTCCAAGGTTTTAAGACAATTGTGTCAATCCCCTTCATGTGTGAAGGGAAACATCAATTCCTTTCCCTCTGTCTGACGGAGAATCATTAAGATGAGAACATCCTATACATTGCTACCGATAGGTCGCAAATGATGGAGTGTACCTATATGCTAGACAAGTACACAAAGTATAGCATTAAAATTGTTAAAAGTAAAGGTGGTGGCATTAACCAGGAGACAAGGATGTGAAAGTCCTGACAGAAAGAACTGAATCATTGAAAATGTGAGTTCAGTGTGAGAGATGAAGGTGAAGCATCTGCAGAAAATCTCTTATCTTTCTGAAGAGGGAGGATTCTGATAAAAAATTAATCTATCACTGATGTGAATCCTCAGACATACTAATTCTGGCCTTATTTTAAAACCAGAAGGTTAAAACTTAAAAATCAGAGATTTTTCCAGAACATATGGACCTGAAAAAGTAAGGTCAAATAAAATTTTCAAATGTTTATACATTTTACTTATTTCCGGTGGTATTTTTGTACATTTCACTAACCTTATGCACTTGAAGGAAAGGTGCCATTTTACTGTAATGGTATGACTAACTTCCTCACTAATTTGGAAATACATGTATTTCACAGAGCACATCCGTCAGTCAACATTAAGAAGGTGTTACGTGTTCCAGAGGTAGAAGGAATAAACTGTTACCTGCAGTCACCCTGGTAACTCCTAATTTGTTACTGCATAACTGAATTACCTGTGTTTAAATAGCCATAAAACTTTTTTGAGGCTGTTATAAAAACATACATTTGTTATTTCCTTTTGCTTTCCAAATTGAATACATATATCTGCATGTATATATGTACATATTTAATAGAAAAGTTGCTTATCCACCTTAATTATTTTATCTTTGTTACAGTTATGGAGCTTCAGACTGCCATCATGGAAAGCATTTTCTCCATGCAAAGGAAAAGAGATGGTTCTTGTTGTTCTGGCAGAAAAACCCTCCAGAACTAGCAGTTTCCCTCTGCAAGCACAGACTTTGCAAAAGAGCCAATAAGAGTTTCTAAAATTCCAATTTACCAGTCTCCATTAGCTATTAGGAAGAAAAGATAAAGCAAAAGTTGGGCGTTTTTTTTTATCCTGTTTATCCTGGCAGAAAATCAGAATGATTCAGCACAGCTATTAAACGAAGTAAATGGTTTGATACTTATCATTCACTGTCTGTGAATAAGATTTTTTTAAACATTTGTTTCATGGTTTAAAATAAACAGGAATAGATAAACCTCATTTAAAATACATATGCAGCTCCTTATTAAAAAAGAAAGCAGCACCTTTAAAGTTGCTTCTTTCAATGCTTCTTAAAAGAAAAAACCCAAACCCGAGAAAATGTTTTCATCAAATTTAACAAATAAAAAAGAACCTAATTTTAATCCAGTGACAATCTCAGAGTCTAACAATGAAGTAAAGCATCCATAATTCTATTTAACTCTGCTTGATGTGAAGGTTTTATTTTGTGATCATTTTAGTGCATAAACCCTGATGAATAATGGAATTTTAGAAAAAGAACCCCTATTGAGTCAAGCTTCATTGACATCTGACTGGTAGTCTAAGAGCCTGCAGAGAGGGTCCAAAGCAATGCATCACAGCCTCCCAGCAGGTCATTAAGGCATTACCCAATTAGAAAGCAAGGCTACGGAGCGACATTGTTCACAGCAGAGCAAACATAATTGATTTTTATTTCAACAGGGGGGAGAACCTCCTTACTAAAGAGCTTTAGCATAATTTCTTATTTAGGAGAGGTTTAAAGAGATCTGTGCTGGAGTATTTAATTCCAAACCCTGGGACAGTCTCTGGCAATGTGTATAAATTAAGGGGCAGTTGACTTCACTCATTCATATTCAAAATAGAGCCTCACTTGTTGCTCAAAAGTACCATGAAGATTTCTGAGCAATGGCATCCAACACCAGCTGCGCAGGGGCACAGCACTTGGACCCTCACAACCTTTATACAGTTCATGTAGCTATCAGCAAGCCAGTTTCCTGCTTTAAGGCTCCTCTCTGAGGCACTTTAACATGCTAATACACTGTATATAGTCAACAGCCCTTCAAGAGCACCATGCAGATGGAATTTGCTCCCAAGACATCTTCATCATCATCCATCTCCTTCTCATTTTATTGTTCCCCCCACTGGTTATTCTTAATCCCACTGTTCACAGGCACCACTGGGTGGGAATAGTCAATGACAGCCAGCCTGTGGCAAAAAAGGCTTCTAGTGAATGACAGCTTGGATTTTCCCCATTTACTGTATTACAGTAACACAGTGGAAAAAGTTAGCCCTGTTATCTCTCATAAGAGACCTGTGTTTCCTTCCTGTGATTGACATGAAGCCTTTTTTCATTGCAAGCCATGCAAGATTAAGAAAAAAATTACAAATTTAAGTCCCATTGCAAGCACCACACTGCAGCTTTGAAAGCAATCAAATCATAAATTATACAAAGAATGTTTGTTCTAATTTATTAACACTCAGTGTTTCAATGGCAGCAAATAACTTTCAGGAGAGGCTTTTTTTTTCTAGTCTTTGCACTTAAGGTCCACTGGAGAACAGATAGCTGGAAAATACTTTAAAATCCTCACTTTTTACAAGACCCAAAGCAACACAACAAAAATTCTTCCTGGAAATATTTGCAGATTACTATCTCCAAACTCTGTATACAGTAGACTTGGTAAAATTTGTTTTCCTCTATTCCTTTTACTACAGTGTGCCAAATGAAACACATAAAAATAAAATTAAAGTATTTCTCAGCTGCAATGGCAAAAGTCCATTCTCAACTTTACATGCTGGGTCTATACCTCAAATCATGTGACTCATCAGTCTCTAATTTTCCAATTTCCATCACGTTTCTGACAAAAATAATTATCATTTTCAATTTGACTTATGCCTTAGACACACTTTTTATTTATTCTTTGTTAAAGAAAAACAGGGGGAAAATTTTATATGGCACTTTAATTTTAAAGTCTGCCAGCAGTACGGTGACGATTTTATTCCACTTGGTTGTTCACAAGCCGACTTCACTGTCTTGCTTAAATACTATCCTGAGATACAAGGAAAGCAATGATATGGAGTAAATTATTTTTATAAACACTTCTGTACTGAGATATATCACAAACCTAGCAGCAGCGAGGGCAATTTAGCAGTCGTTTGTCTTACCACGGCACTTACGAGCCCAAGGCACAGATTGTTACCCCTCAGTGTTAATCACGACGCCAACACACATCAAAGAAGTAATCCCTGCCCTGAAAAATTCTCCTGTAAAATTTATGCCCAAGACCAGCTGTTTGTGAGTTTATCCACATATTCCCAATTCTGCCCCCCTTTTTTCATGGTAGTATCAAAATCAATTTTTCCCGTTGTGCAGATCAACGCAAGTATAAAATTTCAGTAGCAGCAGCAATATATTTATTGTGCACTGCTGCTTAGTCATGTACCGGCAGAGTTAGTAAGGTTCTCTGAGGGCTGCCAGGGCACATCCACTGCCCATTTCACAAAAGACCAGCATTCTCTCTTCCTCTTATGTCCAAAGGACTATGGCTGTAACAAGCTTCCATGGACCCTTTACTGCAGACAAATTTACTGTCAACTGGCAGTCAATCAGATTATTCAAATCCACACATATTTAACTGACTAAAGGATCTGTTCTTTCCACCACATGAATGCTTGGAAAAAACTCAAACTAATTGTGACAGAAACCATCAGGGCATGAAGCAGTGTGGTCTTTTTTGTTACTTACTACTACAGACTGACTATCTATACCCCAAACTCTTTCAACTGTACTGATTCCTGGAAAACGATCTTTGTTCACAAAGAAACTCCCACCAAGGCACCTGCATAAAAAACAGCAAAGTCATCATTAAACACATAGTTTCTAAGAAATATACCAGATCCACAAATACCCAAAAGTGATTCAGGACTAAGGTGATCCTAACTTGGAAAACAAATCATCTGAGCCAGTGGTTCTCTATCCTTCTCCATTTTTTAATTTCTAAATATTTTTAGCTGTTACAAAGATCCAGTACTATATAGTAATAATTGCCTTTTTTTTTTTTTCTTAAGCTTGTTATAACTATCATGTGTGTCTTGAAAATAGTCTTTGACAATTAGGGGTTTGTAGCCCCAAGCTCAGCTATCACCAGTCAGGGAGAACACTTGAAGTATGGAAAGATATTAATCAAATATCTTGAAAGGATGTTGGAGAAAGTTAAAAACTTTGAACTCACTGAACTCCTCACATGTAGACATGCCTTTACTCTGCACCAGCTGCACAACCGAAACAACAAACCTTCAGGGTGTGCACTGTGCAGGCCAGGAAGTGTGGAAGAAAGAGATCACATGCTGAAAGCCAGACACTGGTACAGGAAAATACCCTTTCCAGCTTTGAGAAGAAGTGGAATGGTTTACATCTGGAATTAATAGGTCTCTTGACTTAATGAAAATAGGCAATGCGTGTTTTTATGCTAGGTTAGAGTGTTTTGATTTGTAATGAGGAAAGAAAGTGTAGAATATACTTTACATGGCCACATTCTGTCACAGGTGTGTGATGGGTGGGCTGGAGAAATCAGGCTAATTTTAGAACTTTCACCTTGTTAAATGTTTCTGGAGTTCAACTTTGTAATAGGAGACCTGCTGATATTACAGTCCTTGAACATTCCTCACCAGTGAGAAAACAGAGGGAAATGGTCTGAAAATTCAGTGCTTAAAATGATAACTATAAATTATCCTGTAACTTTGGTCCTTTAAAAATGGTCATTTTACTGGAGGATGTTGAACAAGGCTGTGTTTTTCTCCAAGGAAGAAATGCTGTAGTTCACCATAGTAAATCTGCATGCTGGCACTTAAGTACATGAATAACTATTATTTAGCCTATAAAATCCTTCTTTAATATTCAGTAAATTGTGTTTTGTTGAGTTCTTAAAAAGAAATCGTGGAAAACCATCCAAATTATCTGATTTCACATTTTACATAGTATGTCATTTGAACAGTTCACCTTCTGTAACTTTCAGTTATATGTTCACTGGTAGCTGCACGTTCAATGCTGAATATGAGTGTACATTTCATGTAGTATGTTTGTTTGTATCTATACTATTGAGGGACTAATTTTCAGAGAGACAAGAGCACGAAGAGTCACTTGAACATGAAAATGCTCTAAGGACATAAATAATGAAACAACATGGAAAAATATCTCCTAAGTGGAAGCTTGGTTTTCCTTTAGTTCCCCTCAAAACACCAAAAAAAGAAAATCATCAAATGAGCCAGGAAGGTGAGTACCTTGAAAAATGAATGTCATCAGGTTGAAGAGCATGTGCTTAATTGGTGTTACAAGACCAGCTTAATGGTTTGAGTTCAGGCATTTACCCAGCCTTGTGAGAGTTGCATTCACAGATACCACTGAAAAGATACCTGAAGCTTCACTTGTCTCTTCAGTGTTTTGTGACTAAAATCTTGATGCTGAACTCTTCGAACTTCACAGATTTAGCAGCGTCCAATAGTTTTACAGAGAGCAAGAAACACAAAGTGACGTTGACTATTTAAATCCGCGTTGAGAAAAAGGTGCAAATAATAAGGTCTGGTCACACAACACTAGCAGTAATAAAGTGGAAAAGCACTTAGCACAGCATAATCAAAGAAGAGCTACATGTCAGCAGGGACTATTTCTGATCAGGCAGTGCAAGTCCCTTTAACCAGCACAATAAGGTCCATCCTGCAGCCCCATGGAAAGCAGATGTCACAGTAACAACCCAGGCCTGCGAGCGTTTGAACCTGCAGTGCCACGTTCAAAGTTCATTGATGTCAAGGCACATCCGTCATGTGCCCTGACTTTAAACGAGGTCCATAAAAAACATCAAGCATGAAGGTGGTCAGGAGTCAGATGGGGCCTTTCCTGTGAAGAAAGATAGTGAAGAATATATTTGCCTGAAATCATTTCAAGCCTGAGGAGTTCATGGAAAAAGGCCAGATTTTACTGAAGAGTTTGTCAGAAAACGGTGCACCACTCTGAGCATCTTTAGCAATTATATATCACACATTATAGAAAATTGCACCTAATGGTAGAAGAAAGAAAAAGTAAGGCAGAAACCATAATTTCCCCAAATTTCTGACTCTTCCTAAGTTTTCACATTATGACTTACAATGTTTCCCTTTATGGAAAGCTATATGAACTGCATAGATTATATTAATATTTTAATCATCGCTGTAAAAAGGTGGACATAAATAGTTATTTTGATTTGCACAACTTTTTTTTTAGTTTTATGCTTTCTATGGGTCTCCAGAAACTTCAGGAATACACATTGGTTGGGGGGAATAGATTTTAACTGAGAACTGTGAAAAATGCTGCACATTTTTCAACATCTAAGTCCAGGGAATGAGTTATGCCCATCTGATGAGAGATACACCATGTGCCTAAGAGGTCTATCATTTACACCCCAAGAAATATTGAAAAAATATCTTTAATCTAAAAATACCTACAAAGATATTCAGAAAACTTGCTACTGTGTCCAGGCAATGTACTGAAATTCATATATTTCAATAAATTATTCATTAGAATTTATTTTCCATAACTAAGTATCACACATAAATTACTGATAAATGCTAGAGAAATCTGACAGCTGAAAACATCTGTTCTCCCATGCTTATACATCTTAATTTTCTTCCTTCAGCTTGTCTTTATTTCTCAAAATTAAGTATGCCAAATGGCTTAAGGATACAGTAGATTTGATTGATGCCATACAGACCAGAGCTGTATGGCATACTGTACACTTAGAAAGGATACAGAGCATCGTTCCCAGGGCTGGAATCATCTTAGTCAGAACACCAGCTTTTTATGCCTATGGCTAATGAATTTATCTTCTGAAATAAATGTATCTTTTGGACTTGGATCAATGCATGCCTTAATTAAAACCATGTTTCTGTATAAGCATCTAACAAGAACACATGAAGGCCCTATTTAAATTGGAAGAGAACAGTATAAACCAGTATGGCTTTTAAAACTAACTGCTTCCAGGTGCAGAGAGTGGAAGCTTAGTGCTGTTTCCAACTTGATGCTTGGATGCCTTTGTTCTTGAAAGTGTAAGGTTTCTCTCATTCTCAGTTTTATGACTGCAGGTTTCTATGTTGCATAACACTCTATAATAGAGCACCAAAGGGCTTAGTTTTACTGTTTTGTTTCACTTTATTGACTGCATGTTTTATTCAGCTAATATGTGCCATAGAGGCAGGCAGTAACATCTCAATTACAACACCAGCGCTCTTCCTTCTCTGTAAATGACCAGCTTCAATCTGCACTTTATTACATTCACATGCAGGTGTTAAAAGGCAAGGAAGGAGGGTGAGGGAAGACAGAGTTGAAACAGACTTCTTAAAGCATTACAACTGGAAAGGCTTTTTTCCCAGGTAATCCTCTAAAGCTAAACACATTCCAGTATATGATATTTATGCTGTGGCAAGCCACCAAGACCCAGCAACTATTGCATAGACATGGGTGTGAGAAAGTTCAGATCTAAATAAAAACTCCTCCAGAGTTTGATCAGAGCTGGATCTGGTATTTTACTTTACTTATTTCTACTATTGTGCATCCCTGTAGGAGAGCCAAAGAGACTTTGGCAATGCAACAAGTACACAAGCAAGAAATTGGCACTCACTACAGCTTATTCAATGTCCTGAATATTAAAGCTTGTTTTACTAAGAAGGGGAATGCTGAACAGGATAACATTGGGAGTCTTCATGGTTCCTTTTGTAATGCTACTGGATTTTTTTCGTTCCCACAAGATTCCCACAAGGGCAAAGAGACAGACCAGCTTAACATTAGGGACAGATAAAATCTTTTCCTGTTAATCAAAAGTATGCTGAGCTGGCAGGGCAATGGGTGGGAGGCTGAAGGAACAGAGAGGAGAAAATGAGCAAAAAAAAAAAAACTGGAATTTCATTTATAAAAGAGCAACAAGGCAACTCTTTGCAGGTGGAACTGTAATTTAAGTGAGTCAAAAAACTCTCCCTTATTTTATTTGGAGGATGCCAACTCTAATAATACAGCAGCATCAATCAGTTCAGCACGTGAGTCCTACTAATGGACTTGCAAGTTGAATGTCTGGTTTTCTGGCCATTGATAAATAGCCAGATATCAACAACTACCAGAAATCCCCGTCCCCAGAAGCAGCAGTTCTGGGTACCGAATGCTGTATGGAGCAGCTCTTTGCCTTTCCATAGGAAGTGCCTGTGAGCCAACAATGGATTGTTCCTGTGGAGGCAGAGACTGCGGCATTTTGTAGGTACAGACAAGGAAATAATCTTTACAGTGTTTCAGAGGTTATTAATAAATACTTTACTTTAGCTGAACTGTTCATACTGCATTGTGAGCCTTCTGGAAAATGTTGATCATTTCATCTTGTGTTTATAAAGAACTCAAATACTCAGTATCTAGCTCACTTAAAGGCAAGTGGAAACAGCTAGAGGTATTCACAGTGATACTTCAGGCTAATTTCACAACAATAAGAAAGAATGATTTCTTCTTAGCCTGGTATAAAGAGTAGCTTATTGCACAGACCTTTCCCTGTCTTCAAAGGGCAAAAACCTGGCTCAGCTTTTTCACGTTTCTCCCACATCCTGACTTTAGCATTAATAGCAAAGCCACACAACTAGGTCTCATGCCAACATATATCCCCTATATAAGGCAATTGAAGGCTGCTGCTCCTGCTGTTCTACTCACTGAAGTCATCCAGTGAATTTGCCAGATGTGGAAGGACTTTGCAGACCAATCCTGCAAGGTGCTACCATTCTTTGCTTCTCTGGTGACACCAGGTATCCACATTTGGGCTGACACCTTGCAGAAGCAGAGTAGTCCCCGATGTTCTTAGCCTGGCTCACCAACCAGCCCAGGGTTGATCCTTAAGTCTGAAAGGAAACTAGATGAGAAACTTTTGTAACCCCTAATAGGTTCAAATTGTTATGTGATACTAAGCTTGAGAATTTTTCCACAAAACCTTCCAATTCCTTCTTTCTTAATTCATATCAAGTACATGGACAACTGCCTGTGGTGGCAGCTCTGCTGAAGGGTCAAACACTGACACTGCAACACCTCCCTTCTGTTCTGAAAGTGGGTCTGCTCCTCACAGCTGTGGCAAAGATACAACAATGCCACTGGTTTGTCTGAAAAAACATCCACCCTCAGGTGCAGAATGAGCAGCCTGACCAAGAATGTCAATTAAAAATTGCTTTTAGCAACAGGCAGAAAGCAATTCCTTTCTTTAAGCTGGGAATTCCTAAATCTGTCAGAGAAAAGACAAAAGGAGCAGGCTATAGAGTCCCAACAGGCTGGGCATAGGCAGCAGCTGCTCTGGGGTCCATAGGGTGAGTGTGTAGGAGCAGCAGCACTGGGACCCAGTACAAGGTGGGTCTCATCTTCCAAGCCCCATCCAAGACAGCTGCATAGATCACATTACTCAGACTTTCCTGTTATTTATGATTATTTATTGAGCATCAACAGTATGCCTGGGACTGTACAAGGGACAAATAGAGAGTCCCTTCCCAAATAGGGAAACAATCAGGGCTTGTGTGGGAATCATGAAATCTACCCAAATTTAAAGGCTTCAGCCTCCAGGGCTGTTACTTCAGCAAATATCAGGAGCCATAAATTCACAAGGAAAAAGCTACAGAAATCAGTGGAATTTCGGTCTGTGACAGTTTGCTCTGAACCAGAAGTTAGAAGTCAGAGACCAAAAAGTAAACACAGTTTACTTGCAATCCTCCACTTTCTTTTTTTGCCAAACTATATTAAAATAGTCTCTACCTTTGATATCCTGATATGATTTCTTCCATGACTTTTATGGCCACATAAAGATACTATCTTTGACAGCTGGGCTGGATGTTTTCCTGACGTAAATCAGTGTCACACCACTAAAGCCAATGTAACTATATAGAGCTACACAGAATGGAATTCTACTACATAGAATGAAATGGACCTTTATGTATAATTATTTTCTGAATGGGGAACAGGGCACCAAGGCTTAATGATTCAACACATTTATTTCCTGCTGAGGGAAAGAAAAAAACTATTATTCTGACTGTGCATAGTACATATTAAATTATTGTTATTGAACTTTCATGTTAAATCCCCACTAATCTGTGTTCTGCTCTGTGGTGAAAACTGTACTGCAGCTCTGCTACTGATAACATCATAAATACAGCATTACAATAACTAATGCTGCCCTCCTATGACACCCTGTAAATTAAGAACATTATTAACAAAACCTGAAGTGGATGTGTATGTCAAGTCCTGCTAGATGAAAATGCATTTACTCCCTTGACTATATCACAAACCCCCCATTTTTCAGCTCTGTACAACTATACTGTATTTTTTTAATATTATACTAAATGAAAAACCTGTTACTGTATTGTGGGGGCTGACCCTGTCTGGATGCTGGGTGCCCACCAAAGCTGCTCTGTCGCTCCCCTTCTCAGCTGCACAGGGGAGAAAATACAACTAAAGGCTCCCAGGCCAACACGAGAACAGGGAGGGGTCACTCAGCAATTACTATCATGAGCAAAATAGATTTGACTTGGGAAAAGATTATTTTAATTTATTACCAATCGAATCAGAATAGGATAATGAGAAATAAAATTGAACCATAAAATCACCTTCCCCTCACCCCTCCCTTGTCACAGAAGCCACTCCTGTAGCCCATGCCATAAAGCTTTGCCAAATATATTTCTACCCCTCACCTCTGTGAAACATGTATTTGAGAATTACTATTAAAACACATTCATCACACAATCTTCACTCACATCAACAAAAAGAATTTCCCATTCCCAAATTAAAATAACATCCTCACAACACAGAATGGAAGTGGACAAGTGACACCAACCCACCCCTCAGCCTTTCCACCACAATTTGGACAAAACCAATTCCTCACAACCATTCTGCTCTCTAACATTGTTCAATGTTTTGCCCACTACCTCTCCCAATTGCCACCCTTATCTTGACCCATAGGCCTTTCATTATATTTTCCCTCCTCTGACCAGCTCAGGAGAGGAGTGATAGAGCAGCTTTGGTGGGCCCCTGGCATCCAGCTAGGAGCAACCCACCACCTGTATCTTACCTTAATACACAAGACATCTCATTAACAGCCACAGTGCTCACTATAGAGGGTATGATTTGGAAACAAAATAAGCCTTTGTTAATATCCCTCTCTAAATGGTGACTTCTTTATGTGGGTTTCATGAAACAAAACTTTAAACACAAAAACCCACAGGACCTGTTCAGTGATGCCCATTTTTCTGCCAGAAGAATCTTTTCAAGTCAAATTTCATGTCCAGTTACACAGAAAAGACCAGAGCCAGAGACCCTGAGTCTTCATACAACCATAGCCCCCATGCAGATGTAGTGTGAAACCTGAATTTCTTTAAGAATAAACAAGGCACACAACATATACAGGGAGGAGAAGGCAATCTATCATTCTGTCCCATGACCAACACCCCTTCCTTGCATGCAAGCATGATATAGGGCACTTAGTGCCCAGGAACAGTGCCACACATTCATTTATACCACCACAGGGTTTCATTGCTCTCTGTCAAGGGTTGCAAGGAAAGGACTTCCAAGTTGTTGGCATTTGAACCTGAGAATGAGAGATACCCTTAAGAAGCATCAGCAACAGAAAGCTATCGTTTCTCCTCTTTGGCACCTTCCTTTGTTTGGGCAAAGCACACTGGCAAACGTTGCTTTCCCCAGCCAATCACAAAACTATCTGGTTTATTTGAAGAGATCCAACAGAAGCTGTTTTTGTGGGAGTTTCATCTGTTGGAACCAAAGCACGATGGACAATGATCGCTGCTTAACCATGTAAATACCTTCCCTGTGCAGTGCATATGTAATGCCGTCTGGAAGGGGATCTGTACAGGCATGTCTGACATTCATCACACTGTTTCTGATCTCAGGGCATTTTGAGAAGGAATCTACAGTACAGTTCCAGAGTGAAATGAGTGCTGTTTAACATTTCTTTTTCTCTTGACTGGCTACTCCCATAACAAGCACATCCCTTCAAGTGACCAGCCAAGAGACCTGCCAGACCTCCCAGGTTCTGGGAGCAGTAGTCATGCTGTTTCCACTTAGCTGTGTTTTATTTACTTATGGTGAATTCTCCCATTCTCCTTTCCTCTCTCTCAAGACCTTGATGGTGAGGTGCAAGCAGAAAAGGGGCTGGGGGGCAGATAAGCCCCTGGCAGCCCCCACAGCAGACAAAGGTGCTGGAGTCAAATGAAAATCTCTTTGCTATGTGAGTAGTTTGAATGAAAAAAATATTAATCCCTGCCTGAGGTGCTCTACTCCTCCCTCTGAACCCACAAATTATATTTTGTATGCTCCCAGACTGACATTTTTTAGTTTACTAATGAGGTCAGTAGTTCTCTTCTGAATGAAGCCTCAGCAAGCAAGAAGAGTTGTGGCTGCACAGCTGTTTGGCTTTTAGGGATTTATTTTTTAAGCAGCTATCACAGTAACTGTCCTACTGCAAGGTGGTTTACTGCATGGGGGGAGTAGGTACCAGCCAGTCAAAATACATGGGCTCATTGACCCACCTGGTTAAGGTAGTCACAGTGTCCCATTAATCCCATGACTAACACTGGAGGAGAAACCTGGTGGAGCTGGTTCCAAGCCTTCCTTTGGACCAGGAAGAAGAAATACAGGCTGGGAAGAGGTTTCCCCTCTCTTACAAGAGGGACATTTCCTCCACCTTACAGATACAGGCTGGTACCTGGAGCACCTGTTGCCTGAAAGAAACACATTAAGAGAGCTACCAATTCCCCTTTTACAATTAGCTATACATGCCCTTCAGTAGTCACAAAAACAGCAGTGCAGCAAAGACCACTCAAATGCATTTTATGAATAGCTGGAGCTGTGAACTTAATAAAAGCTCATTATTACCACAAAGCATAGCTTATAACATGGAGTTCAAATTATTTCTCCATGAACACTTTGGGTGAATTCCTGGTCCCAACCAAAGACAGTGGGAGTTTTGCCCTTCACTTCAGGGGGATGTAGTTCACCCTTTGTGTTTAATTGCCAGTTGTTAGAGAAAGGAATAAATTACACTCTGCTAAATCCAGGCACAGTAATAGTCAACAAGTTCTTAAAAAAAAAAATTAGCTACCATAAGAGCCCTTTATACCAAGCTGAAATCTTAGAGAGTCCTTTTTAAGTGTTCTAAAAGTTATTTTCTGATACTTTTTTGTATTCCTGGATGGTTTCACTGCATTTGCATCAAACCAACTGGATCAACAATAAAAAACAAACAGGGAAAAGCTGTTAAGGAACAAAGGACAAGATTTAAAAACCTTTCACAACCATCCACTTAAAAGACCGCACTGTTTAGCTAGCTTGTCCAAATTTACAGTGTAGCAAGAGCAATAATCTCTGTCAGTACTGGTTACAGCCCCTGCCAAGCTGAAAGCAATGTTCCCATTGACTTCTGTATGCAGATCAGATCCTGGAAAAGAAGTTGTATGCCAGAGTCGGAACAGTTAGACAAATGAATGTACACTGTGATGGAGATATCCTTTCTCTTAGTGTTAAATTATTTTGCCACAAACAGGACTTTTAAAGTCTGTAACTCTATGGTATTGAGATGACCCATCTGGATTTTAAAGCAGATTAGAGTACACTGGGAAGCAAATAACACATTGCACTACTTAAGCCAAATGTTCAAAATTCCACTTGCCACTGGTACAAGCTGCACACACTATCTTCAGTCGTGTGTCTGAACACATCCCTACTGAGCTTAAGCAGAGTATGGTTAATTGAATCAGCCTATAGAAGCCTACCACACCACTGCAACTGGAATTTGCTATTTCTATTTTAGCAGCCCTTGAGTAATTTGCATCCAAATCCTCTGATTCTTCCTCTCCTTTTCTGCACTACCTCTAAGGATTCCACCTTACTGGTTCATCACAGTGTCTTTACCTTCATTTAGACATCTTAAATTTTACCATTACTCTTCATAGCATTAAAAATGCTTCTGTCATAGTATTATGAAACATGTCTGTGTTGGTGCAGCATTCACCAATCTAATACAGAAAACACAAGTACAAAATATCAATCAAATCCGTTCTTCCTAGGCTGCCTCTCCACTACCTCTTCTCAAGTCTCACCAACCAGGAACCAGTTAACTAGTTATGTAGAACTGCCAGAGGTTTTCCTGCCTTCCAGCCCTTGAACATTCCTGCTGCTGCTTGTGGCTTTCTCCAGGCAACTTGAGAGCCAGTTATCTTGAGCCTACAGATTTTATTGGTGAAAGCAACATATGCCATAAGCTAAAGAGAGGCTGGGAACGTGGCACTCCCTCATCAGTCAGTACTGCTGCTCAGGATAATCATTCAACATGTTCTTCATGTTTAACACATCAGTTCATTGAACTGGCACTCTCATCCCACTTACAAAGGCATATGAAGTCTAGAAGGGGTCTCTGAAACTGGAGCTAATGAAAACAATGCAGCTGGCTCTAAACTGTAATTCTGGCTCTGAGGTGCAAGATCTTGGCACCATCTGCTCCTTCCAGAGAGCTAATATTAATGAAGGACTCATCACCCCCCTGCTGAGTGAGGGAATGCTAGCACACAGCTCCCGATGGATGCACGCAGCTTTCAGCTGTATTTTAGCACTGTTGAGACGTAGTTTCTGCCAGCTCTCTGGGATATGGAAATTTGAGACATAGCATCTGTGTGAGTTCAGGTTGGTAGGCCTAGACTGCAGGACTTCTAAGCGGGGCACTCCATGGAGTAACATGCCCAGATGCTTTGGGCAGAGCAGGCTCAGAGACACAGGCTGCCAGGCACACAGTCCACGCAAGGTACTCCATCTCCAGGATTTCCAGATATTTAAAACCTTTAAAAATCACCAAAGTCCTCAACTTCCAAACAAAATTTTCAGGTGTAAAAAGAAAGTCAAGGAAGCTAAGGTAGATGGTAGTCCTTTGTTGACTATGAAGTAATATATCTGTTTTAAAACATATATATTTCAAAGGTTTCAAAGTAAGAAAACAAATCATGTGTCTGGTCTATTTCCCTCCCCACACCCCTTTTGATTCGATCCAAATGATGCCTTGTGGCCCTGTTAGCCTACACAGATCCATCATCCTGGCCTTATTTAGAGATACAAGACCCAGAAAGACAAGAGTCTGCTAAACCCAGAATAGTTCTTCACTGCCTCCAAATACTGAGTTACAATGCACTGCCATTAGCACATGCAGGGGGGAAATGGTTTGTAGTAACATCTGAAAACATAGAGGCAAATAATTTGTCAAATTCTTACAATCCAGGGTTTCCCACCAATATTTTTTCCACTTCAAGAAACTTAAAATATGTATCCTATTCTGCATGTCAGTGAAACAAGCAGGATTTTACTATTTTACTCAAAAAAATATTTGCATGTTTGGTGTATTTTGAAACTCTCTGTAGCCAGACTGCCCAGCTATTTGCTTAGTTGCACAAGAGATCCCACGCTGCTAAACCCTCCAGAGTTATCTTGCCCCCACCCCACTGCTCAGAAGAGACTTCCAAAATAAAATAAATCATTGATCCAGTGTCATGAAAACTGCATTCTCAGTATTATCCAGTCCCAGTGTATTCTCTGTAGGACTGTTTCCTACAGATAGCAGGGGTAACCCTGAGGCATGTTATGGATCCATACGCTTTAAATTTTACACATAGCTTTTTACATTGACATCCCTGTTATCAAAGATATAGGATCTCATGCCTGTTGGAATTCCCAAAAGATTGAAAGTAATGAAATTGTATGGAAAAAATTAGTTTTTCATACCAAAAGTGCTGCAGAAATTTTAAGATTATGTAGTTGATGCTTAAATCGCCCCGTTTGAAAATATATACTTTGCACCAGAAAACAATCCCTTAAGAACATTAAGGTTGCAAAGCGAAATACTCAGAATTACAGAGATGTTAGAATTAGGATTTTTTGGCACACAATTTCTGCATATCCCTTCAGTAAGTCCTAACCCATGGAGGGCTAACCTCAGTTGGGTCCAGAATGTGGCTGAAATTGGTTCTAGTTTTAGCTGCTAAATATATAAATATACCAAAGCCATCCCAGTGCAATACTTGCAAATTGTAAGGTATGGAAACACTTAAAATTCAGTCAAATGTTCATAGATCAGAAATGGTATGAAAAGTAACCCTGAGTAAAAAGCCAGACAATCCTTGCTTACTGAATTTCAGTAAGCCTTTCTTCAAAACATTGACATATTTTATCTTTGCAAAGTTCAACACATTTTTATATTTTTTTGCCAGTGTATTGTTCTCTGGCTCTACTCTCAGGCATCAACTTGTATGAAATTTTCCTGAAGAGTTGATGGAGGCACCTAACCCAGCAAATTCCCTCTAAATTTTGTTCAGAAGGGTTCAAGTCTGGCAAAGCACATGCCAATCAAACTGGGGGCTTGTTACACAATCTTCACAGTAAGACACCAGCAGCTCCGCCTGTAATATTTTTGCCACTTACAATTAATAGTCTGGAAAAAGACATCTTGAGAAAGTAAAATAAGTGGCACAAAGAGGAGGAGGGTTTCCAAGCAACTGCTTCATTTTCATTTTAAGCCCATGCTGCAGAAGTGTTAGCAGCAACTTAAGGGGCTAGTCTCATCCCCAGCCTGCAGGAGAGTGAGGAAACTAGGTTAGAAACAGCGATTTCTTGCATATAACCTCAGATTAACATACAATGAGAGGGATCGAAAGGAACAGGATTTTAAACCATTGTGCCCACTGTTAATTTCTAGATGCAATACCTTGTGCAGTCAGAAAATGTATTTGTACAGCCAAGTTACATTCCCACTGATTTTTACAAATCCTCTGCTCCCTACATCTCAAATCAATAGGGAGGAAAATTATGAGGAAAAACCTAGCAGAAGTGTTGGCTTTTCTTAGCAAGCACCTCCTGAAGAGCTCCCTTCTAAGCTTTATTCCCACTGGTGCTACCTCATGCTGCCCAAGCTTCTCTCAGTCACTATTTTTTTTTCCCCCTTTCAGTTCTTTGCTAAACTGCATCTTGGTATTATCACAAACCCAGAGCCATATTTCAAAACCAGACACCTAAACAAACCATCTGATTTCCAGGAGCTGCTGACTATTGTCAGCAAGGCAAGAGGACTTGCAGGTGCCCTGAATGCCCTGGAAATCAGGCCACTTTCAGCTGTGCTCCTGCTCTCAGCTCTTTCAGTTTTTTCCTCCACCCAGTGGCCACTAACAGAAACAAATCACCTAATAAAATCACTGTACTACCATTCTATTTACTGAGATTACTCTATTAACATGGCAGTAGTCTGTTGTTTTCTGAACTGCTACTTACAAAACATCACTGTGTGCCACTTATGGCATCAAGTAGATTACTAAGGATGCACTTCATTATGGAAAACACAGATATGACACGCAGGTGACAAAGATAGGAAACTGCACTGTGTGTGGGGATGGCAACTCACACAGGATCAAACAAAAATATTATATTCCCACAGTCTAAAAATACAGCCATAATCAAAAACAGGAATTGCTGCCATTGACAAAAGTAGAAAGAAGTTCAAAACAAATTCAAAACTATTGCCATGATCTAAAGCACAGAAATCTACTTTCTTTCATATAAATCAACTAGCTGATGAGATCTCCTGACCAGTTTCCTGCTGGTGCTGCAAAAACACAGATTTCTTGACAGCTGTCAGCCCCACCTGAGCAGATGTGATGAGCTGAGGGTCTGGGCTTCAGAATGGAGCTCCTGCAGGACACACAGGAGGGAGGAGCTCTCATTGGTCTGGCTACAGACTGCCATGGAACCCTTCAGTAATTATAGTTTAATTTTGGATTTTAATATTCAGCCAGAGATTTAAAAAATGCTGTGCTTCTGTAGATGATGAGAGCATTTTACCTGAGCCAGCTGGCAGAAACGTGAAGTTGCATTTGTTTCATTACTAATAGCTATTGAATTAACTCTAATTGATTATTTAAGTGTATTTGCAAGATATATTCCACATAGCATAGTAAAAAACAGTTTTGATAGATACTAGCAGGGTCTCACCAAAATACAAACATATATGCACATTTACAAACATTTACACCCCTACACTTACATGCTGGATAAACATCTCTAGGAGGATTCAGGACTAGAAAAGGAGCTACCAGCTTACATAATTTTCAGTGTAAGACAAAAATTTCAGGCAGATCCTGAAAAATAGACTGTATTATTTACTTACTGAAAAATACTCTTTTATTTATTTTTAAATTGATTCAATATTTGGTTTGCATCTATTTCACTGTATCACCAGTGCAGGGCCACTGACTCTCTGACCACAGTGCCAGGGAGCTTGTCCCCTTGGCACACCATGTGCTTGCTCTTCACAGTCAGCCCCATCTTCTACTTTTTGACCAAACAGAGTGTTTCAGCTGGACACTGGAACACCACACAAGTGCCCACTTTGCCCAGCACCACAAGGCAGCCCATTTCCAAGCCTGCAGCACAGCTCACTGCTGCCAGGACCTTTGAAGGCTGCATCTGCTCAAGGCTCCTGCTGGAAATCCTGCTGCTCCAGAGAATGAAGAGCAAATAAGGGCTGGAAATACCAGCCCACAGATTAAACCTCTTTCTGTTTAAAAGAATGATTGAGAAGGCTTGCTAGAGTGTTTGCCCAGCTCTGCCCATAGTTTTAAACTTGTTTGCTGTTTCTCCCTCACCTTGAGTCTGTGGTTGATGACAAGCAAGGATGGTGGGAATGGTGGGGTCAGCCCAGTAACTCAGCGGTCTCCAGAGTGCTTTAAGGCAACATCATAAAAAGGATCAGGGACAGAGCTCTTAGCCATGACCTCTGTCTGCAAACAAAGCAAGAATTACTGGGCAATAGTGTTGTTCACAATATTTTCCCCTTGAAAGTATCCCTGCAGGAGCCACGACACTTGGGCAGCAGCAGGCAGCTGTGTGTTCTCCGACGAAGGGAGCATGGCCATGGGCTCACAGAGCTCCATGTCTGACCTGGCACTCCCCCACTGGCCTGCAGAGCTGCAGACCTGCCACAAAGCTTCATAAATTATGTTGATTGAGCAATTTTCAGTATTCCTCTGGCTGACAGCAGCAGTGGTGCTCTGTCTGCCAGCTCTTGGCTAGACAAAGCAGATTTAGTGTCCCCCATCTGGTAGTTGAACTCTGTGTGCAATCTGCACACAACCACAGCCAACACTCAAACTGGGACCTCGTGGGGCCCTGGCAGTGCTGGTACCAGGTACGCCAATACAAGAAGTGCTGTGGTAAACCCGTCTCTCTGGGAAGTGACTCTGCACCTGCAAGGAACAGAAGGAGTGACAGAAATATAACCCTAAAATACAGCTACCCAGGATTGCAAAAGAGGAGCTTTAATAGCTATGCAGATTAGAGAAAACCCACAGAGCTGGCAGCACTTCTGGGACTTGTTTACACTTAATAGTAAATGCCAGTTACTAGCAATATCTTGCTTAAAATACAAGGCTATTTAATAGGCAGCTATTGATAGTTTACTATTGTAAGATAAAGGTATTATTGCCAGAATCTTGCATTTAAATAAGCCACCATGCCCTATAAAAATTACAGCTACTGCCTCTAGGCTGGTGCTTTGAATCCAGCTCAGATCAGTAATGACCAAAACCAGTCACTCTGCAAGGATGCTCGGTGACCTGCATGCCCTGTCCTCACAGGCACAGCCTGGTTGTGGTTTGCACATCTTGCCACGGGGCTGGTGCCCATCTCCACAGCTGCCCTTAACACAGTCATATCATTCCACCACCCAGGACACACACTTCTTAGCCTGATTTCACCTTTGTTCCACGTCTTAGAGTATGAAACTAGCTTCTTCATGATGAAACTAATATTTTATCACAAAGAAAAATCCCACTTCTTCCTCAAGAGTAAATTTGTTGCATTCATCCTCTACCGTACTTTGCCCATGGCATGCCCCAGGCTGGGCAGTGCCTGTGATCCACACCAGCACAAACACCTGCCCTCCTAGTTGGGTCTCTCCAGGACCCATTTTCACAGAGCCCTTACAGTTAGAACTAGATAATATTCTGACATGGAAGTGAATTAGACTAAATTTGGACCATGACCCCTTTTCCAACAAAACTGTTACAAAATACTGAACTTGAAATACCTGAGAAAGCTGCCTCCATGCTCCCACATTTATGACCTGGTGTTTTGCACTAGGAGCACGTTTTGGTTTCAATCTGTGTAATAACTTGTGAGTCCATGTAATGCTGGCCAAGCAAGACTTCTGTAGTAGGGTTCTTCCCTCATCTTTCAAAGGCAGCCTGAACCCCCAAAGATGTGCTCTGCCACTGCATTGCAACTCTGACCTCCTCACTTGGTGCAGATTTCACTGTTTGTGTTCTCAGGGCAAAAAGATGTGCAAGTTACTTACACGAGGGAGATCCCTGCCAGCTGCTTATCATTTATCATTGCTTCATTCAGGCCTTCTCAGAAAGCACTTGTGATCTGCAGGTACCCATCAAGAATTGCCAATCTCATTTCATCCCTATTTCAGATTTTCCCAATAGCTTCAATTAATTCGTGATTTGTCATGTGTTCTACTTGGATATGCTACCAGATTGACACAAAGCAGGTATAGGCATAGAGGAATGTGCTGTCCCCCCTAATCAGGGCAGCAATGCACACAGCCATGGCCAGGCAGCACAGGAAGACAGTGCTGAGGGCTTACACACACACACAAAGCAGCCTCTGAAATCCTCCAGCCTAAGTGCACACCAAAATCCTCTTCCATCTTCAGGGTCTTCTTCAGAGTCAATGACAGTCTGAAGTTTAAACATATCCACAGAAGAAAACCATTAGCAGCTTGAGCATCCCAGTGACTGGATTCTCACCATCCAGAGGCTCCCGAGCATGTCTAAATATTTGCTGTCATCTGCTTAACTCCTCCCCACACTAAGTTTACAGTAGTAGGTGATTTCCATGACATTTGTACACATGTGCACATACACTGCAAAACACATTGTATTTGCTTGTTCTCCTAGCTGAGAGGACCTCTTCCTTTCCTTACAACTAGGCAGATTTCAAAGGCCAAGGTCTGCAGGAGCAGGAGAAGGGCTCCCCTGCTGCCAGGCAGCTGGGCTGTGCTTTGGCTGTGCCAGCACACTGTCATTAGCACAGCCAGAGCACCAGGCACTGCAAATCCATCATGCCACTTAAACCTCAGTGAGGTACCAAGCAGCTCTGCCTGCAGTGGAGCAAGCCCACCAGATAGGCAGGCAGAGAAGGAGGCAGCACTAGATCTTCCACCACTTCTTATCCTTCTTTATCTGGGAGGTGATGGCTGCCCTGTCTCTACTGGTGCTCTCTGGGCTTTAAATAGATGCTGTCTGCCTGCCATGCCTGTATTATTTCAAGCCAGCAATAATTGCAGGTATAAAAAATATCCCAAGAAAAATCTGTGTGAGATTCATAATAGCAGCAAAAAATTGAAACCAAAATGGCAAGTGTTCCAATATTCTACAGTCAGGACTTGCTGACTTGTTTCTTAATGTGAAACAATCAAACATTTAAAATATGCAGGGACACACACACAATTTGTATGTATAAACATACATTATTTAGACCAGCTGAATTCTCAAGAGCTGCAAATAGTCCATGAATTATTCTGTAATTTATACTACCCCCATCTGAGAATATGCTTCCACCAAAAGATTTTTCTTTTTCAATTAAAATTCATTATATTAACATGCCAACCAGGCAGCCAAGGTAACACAGGGGGACCACCAGGTATGACCCACAGGCTTTGCATGTCAGTCTGCTCCCAGACATCATTTTCTCTGTAAGTCCCCCAAGGCGTGAACACAAAGCGGGCTCTGAGCCAGATGAGCTTTTCTGTTCACACACATCTCCCAACCAGCACCTCCTCAGAAGGTGCCTCAAACAGCTGTACATTGAGACCAGTAAGAGCCTCTTGTGCATACACCATTGGGCCTATCCAAAAAATCAAGGAGTAAGTCAGACCGAGTGCTCCTGGTGTGAGACTTTGGTGCAACTGGCATAGCAATTGGCTTCTACTTCTCTGTCTATGTTTGCATGTTAAACCACCCCTCAGAACCACTCTCAACTGTAAAATTCCTGCTGCGCATAAACATCCAACTTTCCTTAGCTGTGTCAGTCACACAGAAATCATTTCCCTTTTAGCATGGCTGCCCAGTACTGAATCCTGCACAACAATGGGGCTGTAGCTTAGGAAGCCACATATCTATATTTGTACTGAAGGTTGTGGAGTTTCTGCTCATTTCACTTTCACTCTTAAGCAAGAGCTTCTCTGGAGACTTCTCTTAATGATTATTTTTAAAAAATAATTAGTTTTTCCTCTTATCTGTGATGTATAAAACAACTCATGAAGATACTAAATAAGTTATAAAGGAAGAAAAATATTTTAATATTAAAAAGTTACTACTTTGTCTATCCTGAAAAAAGCCCTGTGAAAACTGATGTAATTATGACTGCAAAGGAAGATGAAAGAAGAAATGTCAAGCCAGGCTGGTTCAGGTCCAATAACCTGCTTGTTGCACTAACACCTGTGGAATCCAAGCACTTAGAAGAAAGCTCTCCTAAAAATTAAATGCCTCTGATTCTCCAAGCCATGTTTCACTTTCCTGTCCTTGAAATCCCCAAGGAGTTGTCTAGGGAAAGAAGGGGGAGGGGGAGAGCAGCAACAGCAGAGTTAGCATTCCTGTTATTTTTAAAGATAATAACAAAAAAATCCCCAAGTAGAAAGTTGGGAATATTCAAAGCTTCCCAGACCTTTGTACAACATTTTTAAAACCCAAAGGGAAAAACAAAACAAAAAGGAGCAGTAGGAGCCAATTTTAGTTTCCTTTACAGGTCAGCTTTGAGATGAAGTCACAGATTTCCTCCACACAACATGATCTGAAAACACATTATGATGATATTGATGGTTTCTGTGCAAAACCAGGAGAGCCAGAAATTTAATTAGGGCTCTCCTTCTCCAAAATATTGTTAAGTGCCCCAGTCTGAAGTCCTGCTTCCTTGTTAGAAAAACTCACACACAAAATAAAACCTCCTATCCCAAATACAAGCAGTTTTACCTGTTGGAATAAAATACAGCTATTGCAGTTAACCCTGCAGAGACCCTTCCTAACAGCACACATGAAGTGGTACCACAGCCCCTTGCACGGCAATTTTGGCTTCTACTTCTTGTAAGTACCCCAAGGCATTTTGTGTAGGAGAAGCCCAGGGAAGACACCTAAAAGCAGTTTGAAGGGTTCACCCAGAGCCCAAAAATGTTCTTATCTTCATATTTAAAGCCTCAGTTGAGGATTTGGTTAGGATTTCATGTTCATTTAAATAAAGAAGTCAATTCCTATGGAACAGCACAGTTACACTGAAACCAGCTTCAACATTGCACTGAGCAGTTTGCACTATTACAAACTTATTGCTTATGTTTGCCCCCAAACTGACAAGCCATTTGGCCCTACTTTCATATTGGAATAAATTCCAAACTGTTCAGACTCCACACAGCTCCACTCCCATTCCTGTAGTGCTTACAAAGCCAAAGCCACCTTCTAGGCGTCTCAGTGCACCTGCCTGCCCACAAGCCAGTCTTCCAGCCCTGGATCAAATCATTGCTTGGCTGAACCTTGTATGTATGACAGGCATGTCTATATCAAATCAACTACTGTATTTCAAAAGATGACCAAAATTACATGTTTTTTTTGTAGCTTTGGCAATCAAAGTCAGTCTACAACTTGCATCATCAGGCTATTGGGTGTGAATTTGAATGAGATAAAAAGCAGTACCTTGCATTGCCCAAAGCCACAATCTTTCACAATTTACAATTGTTGTAACCTAGGACCAACCAGGCAGCCCAGACTGTGAAGGGGGTCTGCATGCAAACCTCAAATATTTCAGTATTTCAGTTCTTCTCTGCATATTTTTGTTTATCCATATTCCTTTGCTGCTTGCTGAGCAAAGCAGCCTGACAGAATAAAAGCAGTTCAGACTCCCAAAAAGGACAAGGACCTGAACCGTGTATAGAAAACCAATCCATTACAGGCACCCCCAGAAAGTATTTCTATGCATTTTATATCTTTGCTCCTTATGAGATTAGATATGGAATCATCTCCAAAAGAGAAGCAGGGAAGAATCCTCCCCACAAAAAAAAAAAATAAAAATAGAGAGAAAGAAAGCACTTTAGCTCACAGCCTGAACATTTCCCTTTTATTTGTGCTCTGCTGCTCCCCAGGATGGCCAGTAATGCCCAGCTGATCACATCTGATCTGTATAAAACACCGCCTTTACCTGACACTGCTTTGTCTGAGGGGAGCTCTCTAAATTATTTCCACAGGCTTAGAGCTTTGACAGTTCTTTTTTGATCTTCTCTGCTGCTTCTCAACATTTTCAGGTATGTTTAAACCCAGCCAGAGCAGTCCAAAATAAATGGCAGCTCTTCTGATAACACTGTCCCCATTGCTATGGGCACTGAATTCCCCTTGCCCAACAGCCACAGGTAAATCAGGGCACCACACAGTCAACATCAGGAGTATTGCAGGTATTTCTTCCCTCTCTTCTGTCCACCTCTGGAAGACTTCATCAGCCTATGTGCCACCAAGCCAATGCTCTGCAGCCTTTTGCTCAAGCAGAAGTAAAGAACTACAGGGCGAGTGCCACAAAGGTGAGACAGAGCACTGGCTGCTGCAACACCAACCCAGCACACACATGTCCCATTTGGGTCAGGAGAGGTGGCAGCACAAAGCCCGTGGTGGAGGAGCTGGAGCAGAGCCCTTCCCCATGCCAGTGTGGCCGTGCTATTCACAGCACTGATACAGAAAGTATGCAGCAAAAAAACTTTGCCATTTTAAGCTATGTGCACACAACTTATATCTCTACCCTGACAAACCATTTAAATTTTCAGGAGAATATCTTATACACAGAAATTTAGCATATAGCCATATTTCAAATACTCAAAATAAAAATAGCTGTTTCGTCCAGATAATCCTGGCCACATCACAAAATATTTCCCAGTGAATTAGACCCATCTCCTGTGGGAAAGGCATGAAATAGATTTTCCTGTTCTCACTTGGTTCAGGATTGGGTTTTGTCTCATTTCAGACCCCCTTGAGAATTCATTAGGTTGTGGGTGGGAAGCACACAGTGCTTGAAAGCAAAGCATTTTCCTGCTAAGGCTAATAGCCAGCATTTCCAAACTTGGGCTAGCCAGATCACAGTGGGTGATTACAGAAAATCCATGACATGCTAGAGCAGGAGCTGAAGAAGTTCAGTTTAGCTGAATTTCACACCATGTCAGAGTCCTATTTGCAGCTTAGAAAATGAATTTAATAAAGCTTTTCTGCTGTAACATGGAGTGTCAGCTAGCAGATTCTCTGACACCTGCTGCTCTTTGAATCTGATACCATATTGCAGCATAATGTGATCTAAAATTAGACTTCACACAACACACCAGGTTTCAATCTTTCAGAAAATAATTCTGTTCAGCACCTTTCAATCCCGAACAGGGCTTTGGGACATGTCCTTTCTTTCCTTCCCCCTCCAGGATTAACACTTGGAATTTTTTACCAAAGGTTTGAACTGTTCATAAAAAGAAAAATAAAACCAAACCAAAACTGAAATAGTTTCATTTTCACTTGATTGCAAACTATACCATGAAGAGATATACTTGCCAACTTATACAGTTGCTTCCTACCTGCACCCCCACAGACCAGAGATAGCAGAAAGCTGGAAGGCTTTCAGCTTTGGGTGCAGAGAATTGTTGTCTGAGAAGGAAAAATATCCCAAGCTTAAATGACAGACGGGTGTTTGATTATCTATTTGGAGACTGAGAATCAACTACGGGAAGAAGTCAATGACAGGTCTACAGGATAATGCAATTTTTCTGTATAAATTTCACTCATTACCAAAGAAAAGAATTAACCTGATCTATTTCTTTCTCTAATCAAGACACATTTTTGTATCTTTTTGTATCATTGTGTTTAAATGCAATTAAGTGATAGTTTATTCCTTTTATAGATAATTGACTGCAATTAATGCTACCATATTTTTTAAAAATAGTAATTAGATTTTTTTAAAGTGTGCCTAGCTTTTAAATGCTACGTTGGCTCCAAAAATCCAGTGCTCAGCTGAAATCACGTGGGAAGCTTCTTTCACAAGACAAATACCTGTCTTGTCTTTCCCAGCTACCTGCAAAGTCTTTCAGACAACGTGAAGCTTATGTACACAGTGTGAATAATGTCTCACTGCCAAGAAATCTAGCACTAGTTGGTGTGCTCCAACACAGATAATCAGTATCTTCAAAAGAATTTATGAGGTATAATATTTTAAAGAAAAAATGTAAGCATCAAAAAGCCTTAGAGATGTAGACATTAAAATGTAAGGAATTCACCGTAGCAGAAAAGATGCAGCCTTTCACTTCCAAGAAGTGGCTCTGAGCTATCCAATAGAATTAGTAACCTTGCTGTCATCCTGGGAATTACAATTGATCGACTTTTTTTTAAAAAAAAAATCAAATAGTTTCCCAACTTAGAATGCAACATCCTGTGTCAGCTTGTAATGAGCTGGAGTGGGAAAGTAAACCAATCACAAACACTAAACTTTACAGACATAAATAGCATGCAGATTGAAGCAAATAACATGTACAAGGGAAAAAAATTCTAACTTCCTCCATTTTAAATGAATGCCCAGAACATTGTTTTGTACAAGACACCACCCAGAGGAGTGAAACTCATTCTGATTGACTGCCTTAGCCAATTCAAAAAACCTTCCTTCACCAAAGATGCTTAAGTGAATCTCCTTTCCTTGCAGCAGCAGAAGGAAGGTGGCTGGGGAAGGGAAGAGGAACTCTGCAGTCAAACCCTGCAAAGCATCACTAAAGCAACCTGAAACAGCACATGTAGGTGTGGGCTTCCCACCTGTGTCCCAGAACAGTAGCACATATTGCTTGACAGGCAAACCCAAACAAACGGTTTCAAATCAAAGTACACTATTTAAATTATGGTCCTCTCTCCTTTCTCGCTAAAATATTCAGATAATCATGCTGTTGCCACTCAAAACACAGGTGAAGACTGAAATTTTGTTCCACACCAGTGTGCTATAATGTCTGCAAACTACTAACCTTTCCTGAAAATCACATAGGTCTCAGCAGAAGAGACAGGAGAACATAAAGCTTCTATACATCTCATTCTGTTTAAACTAGCTTCACATCATCTTGAAAATGCAATCTGCATATTGAAACAAAGGAATCATCCTAATGGGTACATTACAATAACAGCTCCTCCCATCAACCTCCGTTTACACCCACCCATATGGCAAAAAGTCTGATAATCTCAACAGAAGGAGGCTCCTCAAGCATTCCCCGAGTATTCTCAGGCTATTCAGCCCATCAAATTTACATCTATGAACATGCTCATACCATTTTAGAGATAATATTCATTAGGCTCATCAAAAGTATTTGGTCCCATTCCTGTGTTGGAGGGACAGATACTAATTTATAGCTCAATTAAACTGAAAAAGAAAAAAGCCAACAACTTTAAATTGCTATGACCTGCCTATCTCAGAGGTATCCTGCAAGTACTGAAAACACTGGTGCAAAACCTTTCAGAAACACCAATAACCCAGAATCTGCATGTTTGGTAACCTGGGCTGTGCAGCCACACCAGAGTCTTCCTTCCTGCCTTACCTGAGCTCTTGTTCCCCTCTAACATATCTCTCTGCAAACCAAGGGTATGAGTAACCAGGCATACAGGCAACTTGTGAAGGTTCACTAATTAAAACTTACTTTTATTAAATAATGTACATTTTCAGTACCCCTATAACTCTTCATAGTCATATAAAGTTATTTTAAAATTTGAAACTGCACAGAAAAACTATAAGGTAAGATGGTCTAAGAAAGGTATCTGAAGCATCCTGCCATTTGAGACACATTTGGGGCCCAGAGAAGAGAGCTGGACTCAGGTAGCCTGGCTACATTCATTCTTGAGGCTCAGGCAGTAGCTCATTAGTGTTGGTTTATGGCCATCAAAAGTCGATGAGGGACTTAGTCATAAATTATTTATCTTTTATTTTAATGTTATTTCATGAAAAACAGATATTACATTCCGCTTGATTATGGTGCTAGTTTGCATTTTAATCTGCTTTAATAGTTCTGAATACTGTGATTAAAAGAGAAGGAAATAAAGAGGGTAGATCAGGACAGGCACAATCTTATCATACATGCCCTGAACTAAATTGAGCCAGCATCCCAGGCTGAAGCTATGCTCATATACCAAGTATCCCCAGAGCAGTAAAATAGATCTCACTCTCCTGAAGCACCAAATACTTTCACTCAGCTCTCTCTCCCTCCCTGTAGCTCAGACTCTGCTGGGTGATTCCCTGGGATACACAAGGGTGTGAAGGAGTAGCTGGGTGATGGAGGACACAGTCAACTGCAGCCAACGCAAAACCCTGCACAGCATTCCTGCAGAAACACACAGGAGAGACGGAATACGAGGGGGTGGTGAGGAGAGGAAATTGTGAAAGCTATTCAGAGGCATTGCCTGTGCAGAATATTTTTATATCCTTCTCAACTTTGAAACAAGTAATATATTACTTCATGTATGTTCAATGTTCCCAAACCCAGAAGGACCTGAAAGCCAGCCCTGAAAGAGCTAAACCCGAGTGAAGCATAAGGCAGAAGCAGCAAAAGGCTTGCCCAGGAAATGCACCAGGATGTCTTTAAAGTGAGCCCATAGCAGTGGCCTTCAGGACAGGAGGGACAGGCTTCCTGCAGCTGTGACAGAAGGAACCAGGGGCACTGTCCCAGAGGGACTTGTGGGGTTAAGCTGGCCACTTTCCTGAGTTTGATAGATCTTGACAAATCATCTGACATGCACATGGCCACAGAGAACCCTTTCCAACACATAAAGCAGGAATTCACCTATGTGGAAAGAATCACATAAAAACCCCAAGCCCAGTTTAGCCCTGTATTACCCATTACCTGCTTGAACATCTATTCTGGCTGGATTCACAGGCAATGTGCAAACTCCAGTCTAACTCCCATGCAGACAGTTTGAATCAACACTGTTCTCCTACCTGAGCAGTAGATGGGAAAAACCCCTGGTAATTCAGGGTGATAAAAGCATACAGGTCTGAGAAGCTGAGCACAGAAAGCAGCTGTAACTGCAGACTCTCCTTCACACATAGACAGTAAATGGATCACTGAGGGCTTATAGAATCATAAGAAAGCTTTTTGATTTTCAATTTTCATGGACATATGGCCCTGTACCTGTTACCAATCCAGGACTAACTCAACTCTTCTTTCAGAAACAGGATGAAGTTATGATTATGGGAAGAAGCAGAGCTTGTGTCACAGGGGGTCTGCACAAGTATGACAGAGTAGGATAAAGCTGTCACTGGTTTTCTAAAAAAATGTTTAGACTGTTACCATTGTTATTAAGCCAGTATGCAACCAGTTTGCACAACATAAGGATATCTTGAGCCAATATTAAATTCCTTTTCTGCTCAGGACTGTACCAGGTTACAGTCAGGTCCACAGTAGAGTGATAAAATACCACTGGCATTACAAAGCACCTCAGAGCAGAACCGAACACTTCAGACTCTGCATTCCAACCTAGAATGAGCTACTAGTTCAAGCAGCTGAAGGTTTGCAGTAAAAGTGAGTAAAACCTTGGTGGTTTGCAATGACAATGCCCATGATAGGTCTCTGCGGGTTGCCCAGCTTGAGGCATGCTCTGGGGATGCAGCCTGTCCAACACACACCCAGGAGGCCTCTGATCAGATGCTGAGGCTCCCTCCAGGAGAGAGAACTGTGTATCCAGCAATAGAACAAGTGGGAAAACCGCATCAAGCCACACACTGCTTTTTTGAGACAAACTCCTGCCAAACTATAGCATATGTAGTCTAAGATTTTCCTATTCCATCAAATCTGTACAGGAACAATGGGAGTTCAAACCTCTGGGTGGATGGAAGTTATGATCTATGGTTCAGAACAGACAATAGGTCTGCAACATACCAGATATTTTCTTACTGGATCCACTGCAAGTTTTCTGTCACTCACTGTTGCTAGGTAGTTAATCAAAATGTAGCCTAAAAAAAGTTAAATGATTCTATAGTTCATAGTTACTGGCTAAAATGTGTTTTCAGTAACCTGGCTATTTGCCTGGTCCATGATTTTTTTTCTGAGATCCAGTCCATCAGGCTGTAATGAAGCCAAGATTTAGAAGAGATGTCCTCCAGTTTTAGCAGAGGAGGAGGAACTCACTTCCCTGCTCCCCCTTGCCGTAACTCCCAATTACCTCGACTTGCAGAAGGTTGATCCAGATGGTGAACACAAGACTGCAGGCAAGCCTGCCTCGAACAAATTCTCAGTGTGGAAGGGTGGAATAAGCCATATGTTTTCACAAATTAGGGGTGACTCTCCAACGCCTGAATGATGAAGCAGATCCAAGAGTAAGTTATGCATGATCCTCCCCGATGAGTGGAGAGAAATGTTTTATTCAGTGCCTCATGCTGTGAGCTATATTTATACCAAATGTATCTTTGTACATTTTAAAATATTATCTATTAGGGGACATTGCAACTGCTACACAGGACTACGTACAGCACCATTTAAAACCCAAGAGCTACAAGGAGGGCTGTAAGTGGCCTTGACACCATCCAGCTGTGAAGTTACTTGTCCAGGTGATTCAGACAGGCCAAAGACCTTAAAATCCAGCCAGCAAACTGCCTTGAAGAAAGACTTCCCCTCTGTGCACAAGTTAGGAAGCCTCCAAAACCATAAAAACACGACTATCACCTTGTTTTCCATCCTTTGTTATTGTAACTAGTCAACAGCACAATGCTTGAAACTTTTTTTAAAATCTCCAGCTTCCTTGGATTATGTTAGTACCTTACTTTTTTTCTTTCCCTTAAAACCTCCCTAAAAAGAGAAAATTGGACAAACTGAAATTATCATTCTTTTAATATCCAAATTGTTGCAGAGCATTTACAAGCCTCCAGTAACAGGGAAGGCTGCTGAGGTGGAGCAGTAGGAGGGAGGCAGCCCTTTGCTTGCCCCTGGGAGCATCATCCTGTGGGATCACAGCCTGCGCAGAGGGGAACCCACCCCCCTTCCCAGGGGCTGCCCTGCTGCCTCCAGAGGCTGCTTACAGCAGAGGGGAGATGCAGTCCAGCACTGCTTTTGCAGGAAGACTATATTTCAGATGGAAAGAGAATAATGGTAAAAACAAAAGCAAAGATCATTCTGACTGAAAATCCATAGCTACTCTTAAACATAATAACTACAATTCCACTTGTTGACCAAGTAGCAGAGTTAGAGCCCACAGGCGAGATCATCAGCTAAGACGAATTGTCACAGCAACATTAACTTTACCCCTTCATGCTTGATCTCACCCACTGTGCTCCCAAAATGGCCATGGTCTCTTCCTTTCACTGTACAAAAACACCAACCATTTTAAAAAGTACATTTGCTGCACAGCTTACATTTCATTTATTTTACACCTCACTGTAATGCATTCCCCAGCCTAATCTGTATCTAAACATACAGAGCAATGCAGTCTACCAGCATCCCACTTATGAAATTCATGAAGCTAAAAGACCATAGGAAGATTTTTGGAGGCATCTCCTGACCTTTTAATCAGTTGTTACCTTCTGCAACAGAATTTCTCAAAGCTCAGCTGCTCTGAATTCTTGCCTGTCTCATGTAATGAGCAGATGTGGCAAAGTAAGGATTTGTAACATGATGAAAGTTATGATGACAGGTCTTTCTCTGCCAGATTTTTATGTTTTTACAGCCTAACACTGAACTGCAGCACTTTTTTTTTTTAATTCAGCTTCTGACAAGAACATATAAAGAGCATATCAAAGGCAACAATAAATTCTCTAAAACACTTCTCTCAATTCAAAGAGATCTGCACTTTACAGGTCCGTGCAGATCGTGCTCCGTTTGAATTTACTCATAAATACCAAGCCCAGCATCTCGTGGTGCCCTGCATGTCCCTTCTACCACCTAAAAATAACCCCATGTGTTGCCTGGTGAGGGAAATCAAGATGATGGTATGTAGGAATATTTAACTGACAGAAGAAGGCAAAACCAAGGCCAACACCGAAGACAATGATAAAAGGAAAACAGTCCTCTGCCTCCCCTGGGCACAAAGCAATTACAGGCGAGCGCTCTGCTCCGTGGTTATTATTGCAGGCTGAAGTGGTAGCGTTCTCCATGATTATCACAAATGCCTCCACTGGGAGGAGGGAAGTGGGAGGATTTACCAAGCAGCAAATCCTCGATTTCCCTCCCCCTATTCCCAGTGATGCCTGCTGAACTGAGCTCTGACAGCAGAGAGGTGCAGCCTCAGACAGCTCCAGCAGATTTACACCCAGAGCCAGGCCACAGCCAGGCTGCCCTGGTGACAACATCAGCATTGACCATCACCTTGTCAGGCTCATCCAGAGCTAGGAAGAATCCACAAGGGTCCCACAAGGCCTCTGGCTGAAAGCTGGGGCATCCTGGTACCCTTTCCAATATTTTTAAACATACCCTTTTAAAATACAACCTTGTATGCCTTCTACTTTAATCCAGGACAATAAAAAATATAAATGAAATTAGAATTCCAAGTTGTTTTTTCTCCAAAAAAATCAAAATGCTTCATCTTGGTGTCAACATTTCTAAGTGTTGTTACACAACCAAAACTTTGCTCAAAATATTTTGATGATAGCAAGACAGAACCAGTAAGAGTGAAATAAAACATGGTAATAACACCTCTCTGGATGTGAAAGAAAAAAAATTAAAAATCAGGAGTTTCCATCTAGCTGCAAAACTAACCAATGCTGCTGACACCTGAGAATCCCTCTAAAACAGGCTGGTCACTTGAAGGGTGCTCCCTACATGAAATGGGCTGATAATTGTGTGTAGCTATTAGGGATACACCTGTGCAGCATTCACAGGCTGACAGAAACTTGCTCTGCCCACGAGCCAAACCAAAAGTAATCCAAAATGCAATAAAGTGAGTAGTTGGGCAGACTCCAGGCCAATATAGTTCACCACTCGGGCCACATGAGGCCAGGGCTGTCCCCACACTAACACCACAACAGCTGCCCCGTGAGGGGTGGGACACAGATAACTCCTGAGAGCCTGCTTTCCAAAATACTCCAGAAAAAACACTCTTCTAATTATACTGTAGATATTTAGACTAACAATAAGGCCCACAAAGTTTAAAATACGTCATTATCCCTAGGACTACTTCCTCTAGAAGTGAAGTGTATTATTAGTGGGATAGAAGGGGAAATGGACTGCATTGTCTCAGCAATACCTGCTTCATTAAGGGAAAAATCTGCCTACTGCTTTAGCATTTTCCTGGCTAAACCGACATATGGTTCATTATTATGGTGCATTACGATAGCCCCTGAGGAACCCAGCTATATCAGGGCCTCAGCCTGCTAAGCACTTGTACAAACACAGGAAAGGAGCCCCTCCTCTGAAGAGCTTGCTGTCTAAACAGAAGAGACAGACAAAGGGCTGAGACGCTGCGTGAAGGTTTGCAAAACTCATCTGACATTCAGGGGGTTCTTTCCTCCAGTTGGTTTTCTTTTCGATGAAAAGAGGATTTTAGTTTCCAAGAGACAAAGGAAAATGAAGGGAGAGGCATACAAAAGGCTAAGAACAGGGAGGTTAATGAGAAGAAACGGAGATATAAATAAATACATACAATTTTTACACTTCCAAGAGGAAGAGGAGCATCTTTTCACATGTGCCACAGTAATGATAAAACAGTAATGGATTCATACTGCAGGAAAAGCATTAGATACAACAGAAACAAGTTTTATGGATATAAGGATAGAGAAACTCAGGGACAGGCTGCTGGGAAAACTGAAGTGACACCAATATTGGGTGGCTGCAAAAACACACTGAACATTTATTAGGCATGACCTAGATGTAAGTGATTCTGAAGCTGGAGGCCAAGCTCCCTGCCCTTGCAATTACTCTCCCATTCTTCTGGTTCTAGCAGTGTCACCTCCATCTCAGTTTTAGACTGAGATCACTGCTCTTCTGCAGTGGTTGTAGGTATAAAATGAATATGCTTAAGGTCACTCAGAAATACAGTCAAAAGTGAAACCACCTCTTTACCCGTGTAAGTTACAAATTACCTCTAGCTATCTTGGGTCCTCAGTACAGAGGGATCACATACACAACAAAACGTGCCCAAAAGAGAAAACCTCCCCAAGTTTTCTTAACTTCATGTGAAAAGCCAAGAAGTTGCCAAAGACCAAGTGGAATTTTCCAGGAAATGCTAAAGGTGCTACAAGCTCCCCTTAGATGGTGCAGCCCCTGAGCATGGAGAGACAGCTCTTCAAAGGGCCAGGCAGGAAGAAGAAACAGCAGATGACAGCAGAAGGAAAGCCTTTGCTGATGTCCTGGAACAGACCCATGACACATCAGCCAGGGCTGTCGTTCTACACAATCCCTTCCAGTTGTGAAGGAACCCTTTCTACCTCTTCACTGACAAAGTGAGCACTTGAGATAACCAGTGCTGGGAACACTCAGAGTTTAAGATGGGGGGGGGGAATATAAATACTGCTGAGCCTCCAAGTGTCTCCCTTGCCTGGTGAAGTAGCAGTGATATTTAACAGCAGGAGAGAGCCCATCTGCTAGCTCCTGTTCTCTGCTTCCCCTGCACGAGATAATCTTTTCCTTTCCTCCAGGAGAAAGTGTGATGCCTTATCCCTGATTCTCATTCTAGATGATCCAAACAACTCCTGCCAACTCCTTCTGCTCTCCATTGTTGAAGGGGACAGACCAAGGGAAAATGTGAAGCAGTATCCACTTACCCACCATCCCCCACAATCCCAAATGGCAAATTTCAGTAAGGTCCTACAGGGCATGGATGACAAAGCACTGCTTGCATTTTGGGCTTGCAAAGGATAATGCCATGTTTCCGCACCACTAATTGACTTTCCTGCAGGAGAGTCACATCCTCCAGATGTGCTTATGTGAAACACCTTTTTTTCCCCTGCAATGGTCTATTTAGACCACAGGGTATGTTCTCCCCTCCCTTCAAAACCTGTTGAGAAAGAGACCGTTATCCCGAGTGGGGAAAATGGTCAAATGAAGCCTCTTCTAGTCTTTAGTAGGAGTCTTCCCACAGTCAAGACCAGCCTTCTGCACAAATAACAGAAGTTAAGAGCTCTCTGTATCTGCTTTCAGCATCACAGATGTTATTGTTCAGAGCAGCACTCGGAAGGAGTGAAGTGCTCCAGAAGCCCTTATCTTTATGACCTGCCTCTAGGAGAGAAATAAGCTCATTATTGTTTTCTTAAAATATTATTATATTACAATACAATAATATTGTTTTATTGCTGACATTGCAAGAACTTTGGTCTCACTGAGAGGTTTCTTGCTGGATTGTTCCAAACACCTAGGAAAAGGCAGTCTTCATTTCACTGGATCTAGCTGAATTTCAGAATTGCAGAGCTCTTATGGTTCAGTTGCTTCTGCGGACTGAAAGAAGGGGGTCACAAAAATCCTGTCTCTAACAATCCCAGCTCTCCCCTCTCCATCACCTCCCCACTCCCACCACAGAAATTAGCCCCAGCAATTAGGGAGAAAAGTTAAAAACCAATTAAAACAGCAACAAAACCACCACTCCAACAGAATAAAGCTTATAACCTGAAATCCTTATTCTGAGCATTTTTCCTTCACTTCTTCATCTGCCTGTAGGGAATTCAGTCAGTTACATTGCTAGGCTAAAAACCCCTGAAGCTGTCCTTGAAATGAATGGCTCCATTCATTTAAGTGGGAGTGTGTTCTGGTTTTATTACCTGACCCCATATTTCTACCACAGAATCACAAGGCAAGTAAGTAAAATAACTTGTTCTCAAATGTGGCTGCCTGCTTATGTCCTTCTACTACACTAATTTCTGTTATTTTTCCAGGATTAATTCAGTGCACTCTGAAAGGATAATATCCTCCACCTCCCCATGAAACACCATTTTCAAATATCTTCTGACTGATTTAGTGCCACTCACCCCATCGAGTTTCTGTCTCAGCAATTACAAAGAAAACAAAGAATTAATTAATAAACAGAAAGGAGAAAAAAGAAATCTTCTAAAACAGCCATTGGCAAAGTTCACTCAATGCAGTGTTAACCTCTCCATCATCTTCAATGGACTTTATATCAGATCCAAACTGCAGTCATTTAGTTCCAATAAAATAGAGTTGTTAAATTGCAATCCCAAAAACCCCAACAGCACTCACACAGGGTGAGGGTTGGTTTCCCTGACCTTTTCATCATCCTTTTACAAGGTTTTCAGGAGTGCATCTGTGGGAAGGCCCCTTCCCAAAACCGCTTTACAAGCAATTACTTCTCAGACAGGTCAATGCATGACTACACCCACCTTTCCACCCTGCCGTTCAAGCACATCCCAGACCAGGGCTCACCTGTGCCAGCTGCCCAGGGCAGGGGTGTGGATGGGCACCCAGGGTGCACCCACTCAGCATCCACAGGGTGGCACCCCCTGGATGGGCTGCCAGCCCCTCCACACACACAGAAATAATCACACTCACAATTCTGACCTGATAAGCAAATAGATCTTTATCATTATCAAGCTCTGTAACAGATAAATACACCTTATGGACTAAATCATTATCTGCCTGCCTTTTTTTTAAAATGGAGCTGGGCAATTATTTTTAAACCCTGCTATGAAGAATAATAGCCTGCTTCACAAGGCTGGCTGGGAATGGGCCATAACACTTGGGGAAAGTCCAGGCTGAAATGCTCTGTAGTTTAATGACATGTTACATAGGGAGAAAAATGTATTTGGAAGAAAATACCACTAAAAGAGGTAAGAAATAAAATGGTGTACTGTGAAATGCTTGTAAGAGGGGGGAAAAAAATATCTTGACTATTCCATTTTCAAAAGGTTTCAGAGCTTGTCTGCCTGGTCTATGATGAGTAAACTACAGAAAAATACCCTGATTCTGGATTGAGCCAAAGGTGACCTTACAGGACCTTTTTTGTTCTGGGAGACAAACTAAGGAAGGTAAAACAGGTGCCATTGTTAAGAAAGGGATATTCATCCCTAGGATGATTATGATTCTTCAAGCTGTAGAAATGCAGTCAGAAAAATCTGCAGCAGCTTTAACTTCTATTAATAGTACAGAAGCATGTTCTGGCATTAAAATAATGAGGAATGCTAATTCCAGATCCCTTTTGATCCCATCTTTTTTAATGACATATCTATTCTATTTTAATGTTTCTGATTATTTGGGAGATAGTATGCATAAATAGTTTCCAGTAAAACCTGTTTATTAACCCATTTTCATTTAGCATCCACAACCAACACAGCATTTCTAATTCCTTACATCAATGGCCACCTCTCAATGACTGAGACCTCCCAGAAACAGTCCCACTGCAAATGTGCTTCCTGGGCTTGTAAGTCACAGCCTGCTATTCTATACACATGGTGTCTACAGAACCTCTTTGATGGCTGTAAGCCATATAGTGCTGGCATTTCCCAAGCACTCCTATTAGATACCCATTTCCTGACTATCCTTAAAGGAGAATTTTGCAGCTGAAAAATTCAAATTCTTTTAAAATTCTAGCTGTGCAACTGATGCTTTTTAAGAAGCAGATAAGAGATATTTTGCCTGCAAGCCAACAGGTCACATAAATAGATACCAGAGCACTAAGAGCTCTTTCAAATGATTTAAAAAGTCTTAATCAGCAATTTGTGTATCAAGAGACCCATGAAACAAAACAGAGCTGTGATGCATATCCAGTAGCTCCTGTAAAGCACAAGCTTGAGACTCCACTGCAGTCAGCACCCTATAAATGAAAAGAAGAAATTTCAGACCCAGAAAGCTCATTCCATATTAAGAAAGGTGTAATAGATATAATTTTCAACCCTTAAGTCCTTCCAAGCTGCCCTATTGCTTGTCTTTACAGCATAGAGGAACACAGGTCCATGTGTGGGGTGTTTAGGCACTGGCAAAAAATGGGGGGAAATTAGAAAGAAATCAATATATGACTTTTCTTTTTTAAAAAATAGTAAGTACATATCGATGAGG
Source organism: Anabacerthia variegaticeps (assembly GCA_035583185.1). Lineage (NCBI taxonomy): Eukaryota > Metazoa > Chordata > Aves > Passeriformes > Furnariidae > Anabacerthia > Anabacerthia variegaticeps. Next base: position 9,634,816 of record JAWWEW010000017.1, read on the forward strand.
AAGAGGTAGCAAGAAGAAAAAAATGCAGCAGTAGATGTGGTTTCATTCGTTTGGAGAGGCAGTCTCAATGACCTCTCTACTAGCTGCCAGCCAAGTGTGATTTAATTGAAAAAAAATGCGAATTGTTAATGGGAATTCCTTTCCAGTGCTGCCTTTCCAAAGGGAAAAGTGGAAGATGACAGGCAAACACCTGCCAGGGAAGGCAAGGAGGGAGCCACTGCTCGCTCCTGTGGCTGCTCCCTCCTCGTCGCTGCCTTCTGGGAGCAGCAGGCGGAGCGCAGGCTGGGGCTCCGCTCCTCTCCTCGGGCTGTTTTCAGTGTCAATCTTGATCTGCCTGCCGGTGACCACAAATAATGAATGCTAATGGAAGAGCCTGTGTTCCCGTGTCGAGAAAGGCACCTCTCATTGTGTGACTCAGGCTAGGAGGGGTACCGATACAGCACACTGGTGTAAACATCAGCTCACAGCAGACAGGTAAATAATGACAAAAAATTTCTCTGCTGCAAGGAGCTCACAACACAAAGCTACTCAGTACAATAGGAGAGAATGACAGTGTTTGATAGCCACGGTGCTCTGGAGGGTGGTGGGGAGCTCTTCTGGAAGCAGCAAGGTAGGAAGTTCAATACAGCATCATGAAAACAGTTCTTAACCACTTGTCCCATGTGGGCAAAAGCGCTCAAAGAGACCAGAGAGTTAAAAAGAGTTTAAAAATGCAGTATGAACAGAAGAAAAGGATTGCTGAAGGGGTGACAAGGCAACAGAACACATTGCTGACCAGATGCAGGCAGGAAGGAAATTCAAAGGCAAAGATAACAAAGAACAGGCTACATAGTCCCCACTTCACCATGCATGTGCCACCATCCCTTGGGCAGACATGGGCAACTTCATGTTCACTAAAAACACAGAGAATACCAGCTGTGGTGAAGATACATCCAGCTCTGGATAGATACTGTGCAGCTTCCTACTAGTTGCTTCCCCAGAGAGGCAAAAATCATCTCCTATTTGGTTCAGCAAAAGTCTGCTTATTTCTACCTAGAAATAAGACATGCTCTTATCCACACGGGTAAGGCAGGACCTGATGAAACTGGCTTCCAAGGCCTTTCAGCCTTACTGGAAGAGACTCTGGGAGATGGCACACAGTATTTATTAGAGAAATTGTCAAAAGTCTAATGTGGGAGAGAAGACAGTAACAGTGGAAATGATCAATAGACATAGATCACTGGTACCTGACAACTGAAGCCCCGACGTTTGGACTCAGAAGTCCAAGAGCTGTCAGAGGCCAAAGCTGCACTCCACAAAAACCAGCCCTAATCCCAGCCCAGCAGCCTCTAACAAAAAGCAGTTCAGCTCACTGTGGGTCAGTAAAATACCCCTGCCCAAGGATGACACAGCGCAACCAGGTGGCCACTTTCAGCCCACCCGACAGCGGCACAAGGACTTCCCTGCAAGGCTCAGAGACACCACCTCTGAGTGCCAGGCTGGCATCACACAGGGCCTCAAGGAGCACAGTCAGGCTCCCCAGGCACATCTCAAATGACAAGTTGTGTGCAGCGTAAGACTGAAGCCTCTAAATGAAGATTAGTCATTGCAATTCTTTGTTAGCAGGTACTGTAAGTAGAAGTGTGTTTCCAGTTTAGTGAAGCAAGTGCATAATGCTTTTAACTTACCCTCTGAAGTGCTGCCTCCTGTCAAAATCTCTTCACTAAGTCATGATAGCACACATCAGAAGCACTGCAGATGCAGACACACTGCCTCATGGCAAAGGGTTGACATTTCTAGTGAGGACCCACAGCCCTCTGCTGCTACAACAGCAACATCCTGCCAGAAAAATCACTGCAGCCTCTCTTTGAGGAAAAAAATTCCTGGAGATAAGAATAAAGAGCAACTAAAAAGCATGTCCTCAGAGGTATACTGCAGCTTGGATAAAGGCAGAAAGAACGTGCCAAACCACTTTTAAACCCAGTTGAACCATACAGACCTAAGAGGAAAAAGAAGGAGGAGAAAAAAAATTAAAAAAAAAAATGAGGAAAACCACCCACCCCCCAGCCACCTAGTAAGGACTGGGGCTTTTATTGATCCCTGTACAGCCTCATTCAGCAGCTTCCCAGCTGAAGCACATCAAGCCATAGGTCGCCTAGTGATCACCTTCAGCTGCCACGCAGCACCTTGATACTCAGCTGCATTAAAACGCAATTAGAATCAAGCCTGAGCACTCTGTGATATTGAACAAACACTGAAAAATAGCATAAATAGCTTTTTTATTCTGTACCATCAGGCTAAACTTACCTGCTAGCTTGCAAGTCATTTTTAACTATGTAATTGAGGCTACCTTCTAAGAAGCTATTTGACTGTCTGCTGGCTAGGGAAGCCAAAATACAACATGTGACCAAGTAATACCTCCTTCCTTTAGCTCTGCTCTCTCAGCTCAGATGACAACAGGAAAAATACCTGCCTTTCTCATGGTTTGTAGATTCATGCATAACTGGTAATAGCTTAAATGAGGCATAGAGCTGCACACAGTGACTACCATAGATGTTATCACAGCTACTTCTAAACCAGCACCGAGACTGATGGTAACAACTTAATACGAGCTAATCACCAAAGTTTTTAGCTAGCTATTTCAGTGGGGTTTATAACCACAATGAATATGAATTATGAATATGTGTCTGAGGCACAGGCCCATCCCTTGGTTATACCGAAGTAACACGTCAGGAGCTGGTCTCTTCTATTCACCTCCACAGAAAATTAATGAAGGTCTCTCAATCCATCACAACTCATTAGCAACCCAGGACACTGACAGCTCTTTATTTTATTTTTACCAAAACTGGCAGGGACAGTGCCACTTTGTTGCAGTTCTTGGTAAGTCTGTATTTTCCCTGCCCTTTCCATATGCCCGTTGTTCTTCCAGGACGGATTTCAATCAAGTCAGGGTGTCATGAGTAACTAGTGTGCCTCTGGGTCCAGGCACACCAATGCTGCTAAGGACAGCTTGGGCACTCTGTCACTGAAATAAAAGTACTATACTTTATAAATTGATTTTTTTTTCCCTAGGGCTGACATATCAAGCCTTGAAGAAGGGCTTGTGTGCCTATGGCTGTGACCATGGAATTGAGTGTAGGAGCCAGTCCAACAGAAGACATCACCTTCAGTGCAAAATTTGTCTTTCTGAGATAATACTCACTTGAATGTTGTTAACCACCATGGTGTTCAAAAAGAGCCCTTCAGGGACAAATTCTCATGCCTTCGGTAACAATCATCACCTGCAGTACTATTAATGCCATTGATTTCTGGCTCTTGTATGTCACTGCCCGAAGTACTATTTTGGGAGGTAGCATTTTTGTAACTAACAGCTTTCAAGCATTTCTGTAGTCTACTAGCAAAATTGAGTGCTATTCAGTGTGAGCAAAGACATCAAATTTGATTCAGATGCTGATATTCAAGACATGTGGCACCATTCCCAGAGGTATTCGAAGAGATTTTCTGAAAAATAACATGATAAATGGATCCTCTGTTTTCTTCTTCTTCTGGTTTTGAATCCACTACAGAGTACTGATGTGTTAGGAAGCACGTGTGGAAACAGGGTGATCAGGTAATTTTTCCTTTGCCTGACAAAGAAATAAGGGTGTGAGAAGTACAAAAACTTACCGAACTACAGAGAGCTTTTGAATTAAAAAAATAATTTTTTGCTTTTAGCAAAAAGACATGTTCTTCACCTGTAGGACACTACTAAAACCAATCCACACCCGTATGCAAAAGGACTAACTGACCTCCATGCACCAAAGCCCCTCTGTTTTAGAAAACTTGTAGACACTTACCTCTTTTCTTACCATCCTTTCCACACATGGAGAGCATTTCAGTGAGCTTTTGCACCTGAGTCTGGAAGAGCTAGAATCTGAAAGCCCAAGAAAAATTTCTCTGAGCGTTACCACTGACTACAGATATTGTTAGCATTTTTAATTCTATTGCTATAGAATACATATTAATAGAGTTATAAAGATGCTTTAAATAATTTCAGTAAGCAAGACATTGTTCCAGAAGGTATCAGTGAGGTGGGGACAGGTACAGAGCAGAAAGCAGGATGGCTTTTCTTAGCTGTGATGCAGAGTGGTGTGGACTTGTAGGAACATCCTGATCAGCCTTCCAGGCTTAGGGACTGCCTCCCTCTGTGCAACTGCTGACAAATTCTCCTTCCACATTAGCATATCAAAGCATGCACCGACAACAAAATTAACAAAACACGAAGAATGAAGGAGATGCGCTGAAACTGAATTGAGAAGCCAGAAAATAAGAACACCTGCCAGGACTTCCACTTGGGTGCATTTTCAGCTGAACATAAGCTGTCCTGCAGAAGGTAAAATTGGGCCTGACTCTGCCTTCTGGAGGTTTTCTAATTCCACAGGTGACACAACAAGTCTGTAAATGAATATCCACCTGCACACAGAAGGTTTAACGCTGTTGCAATGTTTAAGACTCTCCCACTCCCAGCCTGGGTGGGTATTGGTAATCCTTCTGCACACTACTCAGCCTACCCCAAACACAGCTTGTGAGACAGGCTTGGGACAGTTTACATACATAAACCAATTTCATTCCGTAAGTGTGCACAATATCTTGGCTAACTAATAATCAAATTGCTACTTACTGTGGGCTTACCCTAATAGTGATGGATATCAAAAGTCTAGGGATGTAAATATGATGCTTATACAGTTCTTTCAGATTTCTTGTCTCTTGATTTAATGAAATGTCCCTGCTTTCCATCTAAGCTCAAGCTTATGCGATAAATTTCATCTTTCTGTGATATCAAAGCAAGAATTAGAGCTCTATTAGAGAATTCTCTATCATCTTAGCATCTTTCTAACCCTGTAAGAAAATAAATATATTAATAAAGGCCTATTCACCCCTTACAAAGGTTTAAAAAAGGATGGAAAAAATCTGCCGTATCAAAATAATTATAAAAAACATTAGTCTCAGAAGAAAAGCCTGGGATCACAAAACCCATTCAGCTTTCAGATGTAATCTTTTTAGTATGAGGCTACATTAAACCATGTGAAGTAAAAGGGGTTAAGTATAAATCCATATAGATGCCCAAAGTATTTACAGTGTGCATTAAATAAATCATTTCACGTGAAAGGACAGTTATTGTTACTGGAAAGGTTTCCTAATTCACTTTCAGATCAAAATAAAGAGGGCTGCATCTAGAAGCTTTGTACACTTTTTTACTCCTGACAGCTTTCAAGTGGCAGCATATTATTTGGTGGCTGCTACATACAGAGTGTCTTAATTAAAGGTTGTCTAAAAATACAGAACATTTTCACAACCACATCTGCCATTAACTCTTCTGACATTCTCATGGCATAAGTACCAGAAAATTCTGCTCATACAGAGCAGTGTTGTTGTGCCTGTGCTCTGCCTCACAGCAATGCCCTCTGATTTCAGCAGCGTGTCGCCGTCATACGCACCACCATGGGTAGGTCGGCACAGCCCATCCTCCAGCACAGCTACATGGATGTTCTTCCACCAAATCCAGGCCCCACTCTGAGCAGAGGGACAGACACTCCATGCTGCATCTGTGACCCGGGACACTGAGCCTGTCTGACAGCTTTGGGCAATGTCCTAAAAAGGGGCAGTTTGTTGCTGCCTCAGCCCGGGCTTGTCATTGACTCTGCTCACCATCCAGAGGCTGCGGCAGGATCTGGAACCCACCTTGGTCTGGCCAGGGTTTCCCTGCTGGCTTCTGTGCTGCCCACAGCACGAGGCAGTGACCCAAAACTGCTCCCAGCCAACCCTGCCACCAACGTGTCCCTCAGCCACACCAAGGAGAGAAGCTGTGGCCACATCCCAACCCAGCTGGCTCGGAGGGTGGAAGGAGTTGCACGACCTCTCTGCCTTGCACTGAGGATAAAATCAACGCCAAAGAGCCCAAAGCAGAGACAATCCAGGAGTTATGACACAGGGCTGGTGATTATACAGCCAGCTTATCTATTGTGAGGAGACACAATGAGAAATAAAATCACTGAGGTTATAGCGTAAGAGAAAAGTCAAACCACTTTGCCTTTCTGTGCAAAGGAATCATTCCACAGGTGGCACTTCGGGAATCTGGTTTTCTTCAGCTATGTCATGTGTGTGTGTGGCAGAGGGTTGGATTCTTGGGTGTCTAATAATGTAACTGAGCAAACTGCAGTATTTTCCATGAAGGGAACACTGATTTGTTTTCCCTCTGCTGGACTGCTTCTCCTTATGAAATCTGGAGGACTGCAATATCCTTCAGCCCTTCATCTCACAGTCAAATTTGATTCAAATCAGCATTTCTCCACCAAGTTATATCACAGAGGAGAAGCCCTGGCACTGACCAGCAAAGTGGGAGCATATACTTCATTTCCTCAAGAAGTTTGGCAAAAGCAGGGCTAGTTCAACTCATTTAATATCAGGTACATTTAAACTAGAGGGAAATACATACTGCCCACAGAATTCCTCTCTCACTCCAACTACTTAGTCAAGTGCTGTGGATTGCTACAAATAAGCCATATTTGCAATTATCTGCAGTAAATATAGCTCACGGTTTAAGGAAAAGACCAACTCCCCAGTGAAATTAGGGAGTAGTCTTCCAAGTGCTATGTCTGTTCCCCCATGCAATCCTGAGAAAATGAACTAGAGATTTTTTTAACTCAGAGAACATTTTAGTCCCTCCAGACTCAGCTTTGTCTGGTGCCCAAGGACAGTGACTTTTTAGAGAAGAACTGTGCTGCTCTCTAGCAAATGCTACACCCCTAAGATATGCCTACTAGAACAGAGTTTAATTTATTAAACATCATGCAGGAAGTTTGGTTTTATTTAGAATCTTCTGTTTTGTTGGTTCTGGGTTGCTGTTTTGCTGGGGTTTTTTCTTAAAACCTAGAATGCTTAAGCCACTTGTATTGATTTTTTCAAAGGTTAAAATACCTCTAGTGGATGTGTCCTAATGGAGCATTCGAGCTCAAAGAACAAACTGTGTGACTCACCAGCTGTTAAGCAAACCTTTAATGCACATGATTCTGAGAACTGCAAAGAATATAGCACTACAAAGTACCCCAGGCTCCCTGGGAAGAGCCTGATAATAAAAACTACATTCTCACATTATTCCATTAGACAGAGTCATTGATTGGTGGGATATCGGGTGTCTTTGGGGAAAAGGTGTTCCCACATAAGTGGAACATCAAACTAGAAGATTCGTTTATCATTCCGAAGGGGTTTTGAGGTAATTTATTCTAGTTTGAAAACTCACTGGAAAACTATTGTAAAGCTTACTTATGTCACAGACCTTCAGAGGCAGGATGTGGCTCCTCTGTGTTTGTACAACACCTGGCACAAGACTGACCCAGCCCTCATTAGCATATTTCAAGTATGTGTGCTAAAACTGACCTCTGCTGCCCTTATAATTCATTTTATTCACTCACTATCTCCTCCTGGGAGACAACACTAAATAGGAAAACAGAAATCAGCTTTGATTTTTATTGACAGTAATTTGGAGCTTCAAGAAGTTGAATAATTCTAAACAGCTCGACTGGCACAGAATTAGCAGTCCTCTGTGGAATTACAACAGAGAAGGTGAAATTAACACAAAGGACATGTAAAATGCACAGTAACACGATTTGCAGTGTTATGTGCTTAAAGACACTCATGGCAGAGGAAGAATTTTCAATGGAAAGGAGACCAGGATCAAAACCATAAGGTGGGACAGTTCAGGCAGGTGACTTTCAGCTCAGTGTGCTTGTACTGTAAATGCCTCCTGAAGATACTCAAGGTAAAAACTGCCCCAAAAAATCATTGTTTAACCCCCCTGTTCACTTGGTGAAGCAAGGGTCACTCATGTCCTTCCCACCTTCCAAAGGACTGTTATGGTTCCAAGAGGCTGACACTGTGTTCCTTGTCCTTTGCAGAACAGTGTAAGGAGGAGCATGTTATATCTGAGTTCATTATTTTAAAGAGCAAAGAAGGGAGGGAGAAATGCCTATACCTCCACATCTCCTTGTTCTGTTATTAATGTTTTTCAGCTGTTTTAAATTAAGATAAATGTCTGAAATACAATGGCATTATGTTTGAACTCCATTCGGTTCAATATAAGTAGATTTTAAACAGGAAACTGATGGTCCTTTTGAATGTGAAACTGTATTAGAACCAAATGTAGCTCTTTAATCTCATTTGGTACATATACTAAAGTCATTATTACTTTATGAAACCTTTTTAAAGATTTATATATTCCATTGACTTGGACTTATATGGCAACAGCTTTTTCTTTTAGGTTTAAAATTAAAACAGGAAAAAAATCTTCAACGTTCTCAGAACTGTTTTATTTCTTTCTTGGCACAGAAAGCTGTTAAATGAAGTCATTTTCTCCATTGTGCAGCAAAGCTACAGCTACTTGTATGTCAGTCAAAACATACTTTACCCAGAAAGCTCATAGCTGCTTTGTTACTGTAAAACTGAGGTTAGACTCATTGTTCCAGTCACACAGTCACCAGATACAACCTCTGAAAGGGAAAAATAAAGTGCATACTATTGCACTTTAACCAGGTTCTCTTACTCGTGCTGGAAGTCTGGCAATCACAGTGGCATTGAGTGTGGAGTAATGTGGCTGTCACAGCCCAAGGAGAGGGTCCAAATCCAACCAGCCAGGGGTAGGTATTTCATCATATCTGAGAGAGGAAAAACTATGCAAAAATGTTAATACATTCAATGCCTGAAGTAGGTATTTCTAAAGGCTATGATTATTACATGAGAAAAAAGAAGAATAAAGGCATTATCCATCTGACCACTCAGAACCATGTCCTGGTTTTCTAAGAAAACCATACTGTCATAAATAAGCTAAATAAATATTCCTAGAGGTATAAAGTAAGTCAAACAAAGAACACATCATAATAAAATGCAATGAAGAGAGAAAGCTCACAGGCATATTGTTTGAATACTTGTTTCTGAGTCAGTTAACTGATTGTCTGTGTTCCTATTACTGGAGACTGCACAGACCTCAAGGAAGATCAGATCTCCGTCGTGCTGGGTAACCCCTAAACAAAGAGAAGCTCTGCCCCAAAAGACGGATGGCAGAAAGCACAGCCATCAGACCGAGGAGGAGCACTGCTCCCTCCGTTTGACCAAACCAGAAAGGCAGACATGGAGGCTTTAAGTGACCTGCCTAAAATTACAGATGATGGTTGTAGCAGATCTGGGACCTGGAAGGAGCTCTGCCACAGCCCAGTGCCTGGTCCAGAAATCACACGTTTACTGGCTTTTCACTTTTATTTTTCTCATGTGATTACGTGCAGCTTAAATTGTGCCAAGGCCAAGTGGACTCCCAGGTCAGTCAGCTTATCTGGGAAGAACAGGAAAAATGGCAAAAGCTGAACCATCTGGAGAGCTCCTCCGCCAGCAACCAGGTTTGGCACAGAGAAAGTATAATGGGGTCAGGCTCTTTCCTGGCACCATTCACAGTTAATTGAGGGATTTTAAAAGAAAGGTGGTTTCTAAAGAGCCGGTGTGGGCAGCAAGGGCGGAAAACTCCCAGTAGGGAAACCCAAGCAGGAAGGTTTGCACAGATGCCAGTGCTGATCTGCTCCAGTGGGAGGAGGGACATGCATTCTCCAGAGAGGGAAAGTTACATTTATCAAAGAGAAAATGAAAACACAACTGAATCAATTATGATCTCTTACTTGAGTGACTTGCTTCCACTTCAGAGAGGGCAGAAAATGGGGTTTAAAGATCAGTTTAAAAGCTCATCTCTAGATTAATAAGGCAAGCCTAATTTGTTCTTACAGAATTCATTTTCATCCAGTATGACTGAAAGCTTCACTGATGTCATGTAGACTCCCAGGACAGGCAGAACATCTCCACTGGAGCAAGATACTACTCAGCAGACAGGTAGAAGGAGCTGGTTTCTATACAGCTCAGTCATTGTCACCAATGTTCACTCTACTTTTCTGGGTTAAAAAGACAATTTGGAAGTCAATATCATTCTGTACTGAGAAAACACATGGCTGAGATCTCCTCTACCAATGCCTTGCCTGCAGTTGTTTCTTGTGACATGATGAAAGCAAGAGAAAGCAGTCACCAGGAGTCCTCCCCAGACCTCAGCTAAGCAAGAGAAAAGACCGACATCTCCAAGCAGGAGCCTCCTTGGCCGCAATTTCCCCTTTTCTCTATAAATTTGAACAAGAGAAGCCATGTGACAAACACACACCTGGGTAAGCCTTCCTAGGAGACACTGTAAGGAGAAATTTCTCTTGCAGTCACTGCATTTTTGGGGGGAAAATGCCCCAAACCTTGTGTTAAATATCTTTTGACACAATCACATACAGAATCATTTGACCAAAGCTCCAGCAACAGAAGATCATGAAGCCTCTTCAGTTACTCCTATCAGCAGTAAGCACAAAAAACATGGAAAATACCTCAGGTGCAATTCCAGAAGGACCCTTTTCCCCATGGGCTCCACCAGCCCTTTGTGCGTCAGCGGGTGATCACAGCAGCTCACACTCCCTCCAGATCCTGACTGATGGAGCACTGAGGGGAGAAACCACAGAGAAACATCAGGGCCACATTCAGGGCGGGTAACAACCTGCAGCATTTCTAGTTTCTCTATTTGTTTCAAGTTGTCTTTTATGCAGAAAGGAGACCTACCTCTCCTTACTCAAATATTAAAATTGGGAAAAGCCACTCACAATTAATGGTCTGGGTTTTTAGCAGTGATGTTTCCTTATTCTGCAAAAATGTGGATTACCTTTTTCTGATGACCAAATTTAAGTGGACCTATTTATTATAAGGCAATTAGCCTCTCTAACCCTTTGCTACTTCACAATTGAACCCACTTAAAGACAGTTCTTGATTAAGCACCGCTTATCCATCATCTTTACTTTTAATGACTTTCCATTTTTGAGAGAATGAAAAGTAACATGCTGGGCTCAGTGATCCCACATGGGATATCCATTCCCTCAGCTCTGGGTCTCTTTTGGAGCCAGAGGATTCTGGGAGGAGGTACAGAGGGGAGACAGGGCTGGATGGAGGAAGCCTTTAATGTCAATTTGGAAGTCAGCAGAGATTTTAACAGCTGGCTCTAGGGAATGCAACTAGCTTTAACAAAAATCCAGATATTAACCCACCATCTCAAGGGAGCTCATTCTTCCCTAGCTTGTTGTACTGGAAACACGTGCAGGTATCTTTTCAGAATTACAACTTGCATACACTTGTCTAGAAAAAACATCAACCCCATTTCTCCATGATTCAGGTACAAGTGCAATTTGAGGCCCTCCACACGTAGCCACAACCAGTCCTCATCCCACACACATATTTATGGCACCTGCCGGGCTGCCCCTCGACGTGCTGGGCTGACTTGGGTTGCCTAAGCCCCTGCATAGGCCTAGGAAAACTGAATCTCAGGTTGCTAAGGTGACCTAAAGAGGAGCTAAATCTGTTTTTATGGTATTACATAATGTTGTGACCACTGGGTGGAAAGCATTGGGCCAATGCAAATTCCCTTTGCCTTTGCAAACTTCTTTTAAAATTTTTAATGGGGTGACTCTGTACTGGAAGACTTTACACCAGATCAGCTGCTAACCTTGCCTGGCTCACTGTCAGCTGTCCTCCCACAGCAGGCATAAAACTAATCTGAAAACATAAAGCTGCATAAACTTTGCATCATTCATCCTGGCTAATTTGACAGAAGTGTGATTGCACTGTGCATCTTGATTGAGATCACATTTATATCACCAGGTGATAACCTGCACCATGAACAACCCCTCATTAATGATCAAAACACCTGTGAAAACACACCTTTGCCATGCCCCGGTGCTGTGTCACATCCATTCCCTTCAGATTCTAAGGAATCGCCCTCAGTTTAATCAAATTTTACTCTTAAAAAAAAATAAATCTTCAGCATGGAAAGTGCCATCTAAAGCACCAATTGATCTGATAGGGAATGTCCCCTTAATGTCCAATAACCAAGCACCTTTTAGAGGGCAATATTAGTTGTCCTCAGTGAAGTCACAACACTGTGAATTCTCCAAAATAGGCTTTTTACCTAACACTTTTCTCTTCCCTCTGTGTTCCTTTTCCAGCACAGCTTCACTTTCCCCCATTTTGCTCTGTCTGTTACATTTGTTCTTCTAAACAAGCCTCTCACTTTTCCATTTGCATGTAGTCTCCAGACTGGTTTGTACCAGTAGGCTTTCCCTCAAAATTAAATTATTTGAATTTAGGAGGTTTAGTAGCACCTGTCTAGATAGGTACCAGCAGATGATCCTGAGGATTGCAAATGCTCATTTCTCTGAAACAAAACACATCTCACTGTGTGACCGGAATGTCTGGATTCAAAGGTTTTATTCCACCCAGTTCTCTTCCCAAGTCTTCACTCCTCCCTTTGTGCCTGCAAATGCTCCACACACTCAGGTAGCTGCTTGTCAGGCCTGAAAATGGAAAAGTTTTGCTGTATTTTTGTGAATCAGTAAGCAGAAAAGAAACAACATGGAATCTTCAATGTTAGCCAGTTTTAATCAGAAAATATCAAAAAAAGATAATCCAGAAAGATAATTTGTATAGATAAATGGGTCAGACACACTGGTTTCCAGGGGTCAGTCCAGTACCAACACCAAGGTTTCCCATACTGATATGAGAGAACAAAAAGAGAAAGGCGAGATGAAAGAAATATGACTGATCATTCCCAAGTCCAGGCATATACCTCAAGATAGTGAAGAGGAAATGAATAAATAACTAAGCTTTTAACAAGTGCATCAGTGCAGGAGAGATTTGACAGTGCAAAGAGGAGCTGCTGTGAGACAGGCTGGTTTCTGCTCCAGAACCAAAAAAATCCAGTAATGTGTTGAAAGAAAAACCTGGATCCTCCAGCAAGCTCAAAGCCAGACTTAACTGCCTGAAAGACTGGAGCAGGAGTGGGGGAAAAGAGATAATAAAGAATGTAAATAGCGGTGTATTACACTGAAGAGAGACACAAGAGAATCTGAAGGAGTTTCTTCAAAGGGCACAAATCCCCTTTCTCTTTCAGCTCATGATATTATACACAGATAACCTGAATAGCCCTCACAACAGGAAAAGCATGTTTCAGACAGAGACAATATATATTGCCTGATTTATCAGCCACACAGAACATACCTGCTCCATGAAGCCTTATGTGTATGAGCACACAGGCAACAAAACACTTTCTCGCTGTCCAGGCAGCAAATAAATGTACATGGCAGAAAAATCCTAGATCCCCTGAGGTCAGAAAGAAAGCATGTGTTGGCTCAGATAGCTTGGGATGACTTTTCCTACTCTGAGTGTTTCAATGCATCAGGGCAAATGCTCACTGTCTCTCTGCACAATTCAGTTGCTGCAGCTTGTCTGTACACGACCCTGACCTGCGAGGTGAAAGGTAGGAGAGTGGTTGGATAAAACACCATGCAGGAGTTTCCTACATGCCTCTCTGCTAAACAAGTGTGACCTGTGAAAACAAGCATACACACACAAAAAAAAATTTCAAAAATGGCAATTATTATCTGATAGAAACGGTAATCCAACACGACAGTGGGTCTAAAAGTCAATATATGGAGTCCAGTGGTAAATATTATTGAAAACGACACCAGTCAAGTTACACAACTTTTCAATTACCCAGCATGCAAGACATGCTTATCTTGCACAAACTGTTGTGCAGTTTCCCAGACACAGAAGAGCCCCCTTGGTACAGAGTGGCTGTTGGTATGCAGCACGTGTTGTTGACACCAGGAAAGCAATCCTGGAGTGATGGGTATGTCTCCTAATACAATGCCATGTAGCTATTCAGCTCCTGGAATTCAGTTTTATGTGATTCAATCAGTTCTAACAAGAAGAAATAGTAACACATTAAGCAAAGTTCTGAGCGCCCAACAAATCAAAATGCTCTTTCACTGCAGCCTCTGTCAGCCCAGCTGTGGCATGTTTCTTACTGGGTCTGTTTCTCTGTCCCACTACAGAGAAATTATTGATGAATGCTAGGAATAAACCACAGGGCTAATTTCACAGCATCTAACATAACAAGATGCTTCACATTTCTATTGTGGTCTCCAATCCAGAATTTTAAGCGTGCTTTAATGGCAGTCAGCTTATCTTCACAGCATCCCTAATACAGCAAGCCAAGAGTAATTCCCTGTTTAATAGCCAAACCAAACTCCCCAAGGATTATTTTCAGTCTCAGTTACTCCATCCGTTCATGAAAGTGGTTTGAGCTGCTCCAGGAATGGCTGACCCATCCATCAGAAGTGGACATCAGGGTGTCCTTCACCACACTGAAGGAACACCACGTATTTCAGTGTTTCTGACTGCTTTGCACTATTGAAATAAAAGACATTTTTGCTGTAAGAACTGTTGTATGCTCCATCAAAAATCCTATTCAAGCCATGGCACTAAGCTGGTCAGATTCAGCTTTCATTTACAGCAGTGTCGGGATAGGGATAGTTTCTATCACTCAAGTGAATTTGCTCTCCCTCTGAGGAATCTGACCAAACAGGTCTGATTTTCTCTCAAATACACTGGTTCTAGATATTTTGCAATTACAGCAATGTCACCAGTGTTAACTGTGATTTACACTTGCCTAATATAATCAGAATTAGATGCAGTCCACTTATAAGGAGAGAAGAGAAATTTAACACTAAAATACAAGGGGTCAACTCTGTTCTTGCAAATCGCTGGTCTCACAAATTTCCATTTCTCAGTGAAAACATAATCACCATGTATTTGCAGGTGTTAACTAGAAGATTCACCAGTTTTTCTGATTTGCCATTATTTTACTGCCACTGCATTCAATTATTATCTTAGCCTCAGATGTCAAGTCTTTCTGAGCCTAGTGGCTAGTTTTCTGCAAGAGATAATGAATTCTTATTTATTGTTTTTGCAATTTTAGCAACTACACTGCTGTTCCAATCTCTAGCGGAACTACCTTCCAAAACCTACACAGGGCCCTCATAATTACTGGCCTTTGATGTTTACAGAAAATTAGAGCAGAATTTACAGAATTACAGAATAATTACAGAATTATACAGAAAACAGCAAACCAATATTGGCTACATATTCCTGCACAGCAATGCAGCAATCATCTCTCAAATAATTCCCTCCATTTCTGGAGTGCTTAAGACTCTGAATCATGCAAAAACATCCAATTCAGCAAGATGGGGGGCAGAGGAGATCACAGAGGGTATCTTTTCTCTGGGTTAATCCCATAGCTGCAGGAATCCCAGCAAGTGTAGGGAAAGAGCAGCTTGTGATCAGCAAGACACAGACTCCCCGCAAACCCACCGTGACATGAACCAACCCCTCTGATCAGAGCAGAGCGTGGCTTTAACTCCTTCACAGGGCTGAGAGATGCCCCCAAAGGATTTTACCATAAGTGAGACAGGCACAGCAGTGCCACAGCCACGCTCACAGGGTGCTGGGGGGCTGAGCCCCACTGTGGGGAGCTGCTCTGCAGTGAACACAGCCCCTTCCTCCACAGGCACAGCACGGCTGCTCCAGTGGCAGTGGGGAGGAGCAGGGAGAGCTGTGTCCCCTCGGAGCAGAGACAGAGCTGAGACAGGCCAGGGACTGAGGGCACCAGTGTGGCTCTGACACTAATGCTGGCACAGAGCTCACCCCAAATCCTGCAGCGCTGGGAGACAGCAGGAACTGGTGGTTCCCATGGAAGGGTTTCCAAGCTTCTACAGACTGAGCAAAGTCATTTTCCTTCACTTCTGCTTCTGGATGATCCAGGCTGGAAATGACAAACCAAAAACACTAAGAAGCCACAATGACACCTGAAGTTTTATGGGCTGACACGAGTTCCAGGAAAATCAACAGGACCAAGCCCTGACACATGAAACCATAAACTTGTCTAAGTCTTTTCATGTGGAAAAAAGTTACATTTTTTTTCCTCCAAGTTAAAGGATATTCACTGGTGCTGCTGTTGATTTAGTGGGGGAAGAACTAAATCAGTGTGGCTCACTCAGTCTGAAGAGATAGTTGTGCTATTACTGTAATTAGCAGCTGTCTTGTAGAGGAACTGATAACAGCCAGCCAACATAAACCACCAGCAGCTGAGAACTGGCCTTGGCAGTTGGGTCTGCAACTGGGACCTTTTACTTCTGGGAGAAAAGGAGAACAAAGGGCATTTTGGTGGTGTCATATTTTTTTCCTCTCTACACAGAAAAGTCATACCCAGCATCTTAAAACCAAATTTTACCAGCTTAGTCCTTAATATACGCTAGCTTTAGTTGATACTTTAAAAGAGAAAAAACTTTTTAAAGGGCAATAATGCATGAAGGGAGATGCGTGCAAAGAAAGACGATCTTAAATAATACTAAAAATAAATGTAGCTTAAAAAGATCCCTTAAAAACAGCTGTTGACGTTAGAGATTCAATTAAAACATAATTAGTTATACATTCTCCTTTGAAATGAACAAGCATATTACAGCCTTCATCTACAATGAATTGCCTTTTACGTTCATACCTTGCTTTTGCCTGTAAAAAAGGCAGGTTTTTACAGGAAGCATTGTAAAGATAGGGTAGTTCTACCTAAAATTTTTGCAGTCAAAGACAACATGATTTTTTTAACCTACCGATACAAAGCCACACTCATTGTGCTTCCAGTGTTCATAAGATACCTCACAAATGTTCTTAAATGCACAAAATAGAAGAAAAGATAGGGATAAATGGATGAGGGATGGTGCTTGCCATAAATTAGGATTGTGAAACAAATCACTAAAAACTAAATCAATCTGACTTATTAATTGTCATTTACCTGAAAGACAAATGCACCATAAACTGCTCACCCTGCATGGATTTGTACAGCCAACATGGAACCAACAGCTTTCCCTGGGGCCAATGGTTTATGGAAGCACCATTGACCTGGTTTTCTATGGAAACTACACGGATGTTTTCAATTCCAGTATGGAACTGCAGTCTCAGTCATAGCCATCAAACTCCACATTAGACATTCATGCAGCATTAAGCGTCCCGTGGCTGCCAAGGGCCACACAATGAGACATTGTCTGACCCAAAAGTCATGTAATTAGGCTGATGGGAACAACACCAGCGGATGGTGCATTGAGCATATCCTAATTTTGGATAGGCCATTCTTTGGCTGCCTGACTACCAGTTAGCTGGGGAAGAAGTAAAGCCTGCTATTATTGACAGACAACTTTGCTGCTAAGCCAGAGCAATGATGAAAGGGATGTTTGGCTTGAAAATCACCACTGGGGAGAGGAAGGGCAGCCATAGAGCAGAGATGTTCCCGGAGACAAACAGGAGACCCCACTTTTAAGTACTTTTTATTTTTGCAGAGTGGGTGACCCTGCCTTCTGGAAGCTATCTCTCCAGCTAAAGTTACAGCATGTTGCTGCACTGGCTTGGTGATAGCCCAGCACTCATTATAACATCTGATACCCAAGGCTTCAGAGGCAGCAGCAGGAAGGATGAACACAGAGCTTGTGTCGGGGGGGGGAGAAGTGTGAAATTCCTCTCATTAGCAGCACTGCACGTTTGTGCACAGACTCCCTCCTTAAAGGAGTGACCTCCTGCACAGCCAAGAAAGAGCTTTCCAAGAACCATGTGACTCCAGAGATTGAGGATATTTTCTGCCAGAGCGGGTTTTTAATTTAAATTACTCATAGAAAGTTTCATTTTTGTGGCCTGAAAACATCTTCAGCTGTGTCAGGCACAAAGCAGTTTCATAATTGCACGTGATTGACTTTTTTTTTTTTTAAAGAAGTGACATCAGGAGAAATATAAATGTTTGTGAAACTTTAAACCTCCCTGTCTGCACTTGTGCAACAGTTGCAAATAATTCCAAAAAATATCTTGTGACTTCTATTTCCAACAAAAAGTGTATCAAGTAATTTAGGAGTATGACTGGGCTCTGGAAAGCAAGAGACAGCAACTACACTCACCTTTTTTGTCAGCTGTGTACTCAAAACTATGAAAAGCTATTTAAATAGAGCAAATCTCAGACAACTTCCACTGTTAGCAGCTATTCCTGCCATTTTTAAACACGTGGCCTAAGACCTGCAGAGTTGCAGCCATATCATTATACAAACCCATCCCAACCACGAGAAGTAAGAAGTGATCTCATTATCTGTATAAATTACAAACAATTTCACAACATCAATTCCCTCCTGATGCTTTGTGATGTAAGACATTGCTCCTCCCCTCCGTGTTCAGTAACATCCAGCCAATGCACAGGGATTACTGGATCCATGCTGTTCACTCCTTCATAACACTAATATTTCAATCTCCATTTAAAAAGGGCATCACATTTAAAGTGTTAGTAATGTTGCAGCAGAGGAGGCAAGGAAATCGCTAGCTGAAGTTGCCTTTCTGTATCCACAACAAAGCCTGCCAAGATGGTACATGTAACACTAGGATCACATATTTCTTCTGAGTCAAGCCCACAACCCCTTGTAAGTGTCACGGGAGGAGGGGAGATTCTTACACTCAGTGAATAAGATGGTTTGAATTTAAAAAAAAAAAAAAAAAAAAAAAAAAAGAAATCTGGAAAAAAACACCCACAGATTTTGAATATATTCCAGTGTTTGTTTGCTCTAGACCAATACGATTCTACACGCTGGCCATTGTGAACTATTTACTAGGAATGACCAGTAATAGTATTTTGTACTTACATCAGGACTTCCACCTCAGGATACTTCAATAATGTCAATTAATTAATCTTCACGATACTGCCTGTAAGTAGGTGTCATTAGTTCATTCACAGATGGAAATCCTGAAGCATATAAAAGGTGAAGTTAATTAGACAAGATGATACAATGACTCAGAAAGAGAACTAAAGATCCTGAAAAACACTCCTTTTTCTAACTCTTAAAGGGGGGTGATTTACTTGCCCTTTGCAGTTAAATCATGGAAATAATTTCCAAATGTGTTACAGAAACTTTTGTGACTCTTACAAAGCCACTATTTATAGGTCATGCTCTCATTGAAATTTTCTTTTGATTAAAATAGCTTCTACTGTTTAGCAAACCCATCAAAATATAAAGAACATCAAAATTAAATAAAACTGCCACTAGATCTATAACAAACTGGAGCATCGCCACTGTTGTCTCAGGTCTAAATTAAAGCTCTTTTGTAGAGGGCAAAAGTGAATAAAACATAAAGACAAAGGACAAAATAGGAGACGACAGACTATTCACCCATTCATGGCCATCACATTTACAAGGCAATTGCCATTCATACTAATACAAAGTGGGCCACACAATTCTACCAGGTATGAAAGGCAGAAGAGCCCTTGTACATAAGAGGAAAAAGCACTTTACTGTATTTTGTCTCCATCATAAGTGGAAAACCAGTAATGAGTAACATCAAAAATCTCTTTTTGTTCTCCATTTAAAACTAACAAAGCACTTCTCTTGGTGCAATCTTATCAAAGGCTATAAATTTCTCAAGACAGCTAATCAATCACATTTGTTGTGGCAAAGGCATAAGATGCGTTTAGTATGAAAGTATTTGACTGATTTTTCTTACCCAATAATTGTCTTACCAGTGCAGATCTATAAGTTGCTACAAAAGACATGGCAAAAAAAATCCCTGCCAAAAAGAACCAGCAAAACAGCATTAGGGAGAAATACTATCTGTGTGCTTTGGATAAGTTTCTATATGCAAGCAAACCTTACCTGCCAGAGTTTAATTTATGGGGAGAACTAAATCCTGATCAAGGCGGGCTTCTGCTAGTGGTTTCATGGAGCCTCAAACTCAGAAAAATGCAGCCCCACCTGATATTCCTTAAGGCCAAAAATTCAACATCACATGATAGATGCTATTTACAAAGACTGCACAAATCTTAAAAGATCAGGGTTACATGGTGCTCACAATATTGTACATTTAATCATGTACATATCTGAGGCACAGTCAGAGTTGCATGTGCTATACATGTATAGATAACACTAAGGAATAATCCAGATACCAAATGCTTAAATATTTTTGATACAGCTTCATCACTATATAAGCACATTGTGATACAACTTAATTCACTAACGTTAAGAATGTATAAGCTTTTTACTTTTTAATCAAGGTTAGAAATTAGATGAGATGTAATTATTTTACATATCCAACTGCGAAAGCTTCATTAAAATCCTTAATCTTATGTAATAAAGCTACAATAAAAGTTTTTCTAGTAATAGAGCAAGTTTCTGTTAATATTAATGCACTGAAATGAGAAAGATTCTAATTTTTTATTTTTTTGGAGGATTTTGTGCAGTCAGTTGTGCACACAAGTACATATTGAATATATGGTCACATCTATATACATATCTATACATTTTTCTGAGTACAAAGCAAAAGGACACAGTAGTTATGAGTGTCTTTCCACATCACTCACTGTTGGATAGAGTGTGTATTCACCTGCAAGCTCAGGCCCTTTGGCATTTGCCAGGTGGACTATCGTAAACATGTAAACCAGAAGTGCAAATGATTATACAGACTGAAGCATCTCCAAACTATCTTAGATTTAAAATGGTTTTTGTTCTCAAATTAAATCATCTCTACTTGAGAGACAACTCGAGTTACAGGAAACACAAATAACAAGAGTCAGGGTGAATAATTCCTTTTTGCTATTTCAAGATCAATTAAATATAATACTCACCAGTGTGCTCTTCAAGCAGCAGAATCCACATTCATTTCAGTGACAGCAAAGCATCATTTCAGCTTCCAAAATGGCAAGACAAGGAGAATGGAGAAAAAAAGATGGGTGAGGGGGTTGGCAGAGAGGAGCGAGAAGTATCAAACAAAAAGCAATTTAATTTAAACACCTTATTGTACTAGATTCTTACTATTAAATTTAAAGTTTGCTTTTAACTCTCATTTCAATGGATTTGCAGGGAAAAAATCTAAAGAGTAAATTTAGATTAAATTGATCATTATAATTTATTTTATTAAAATAATATAGCAGAAAGACCTTTCTTCCAGTAAAGGGTTCTGGCTTTGATGTCTGATTGTTATGCAAATTCCACGGAGTACAAGATATGGACAGAGGAATAATTAAGCTCAGGACTTTGTATATGATAATTCTTACAAATGTAAATGTACCCTGGTTTGAGATAATGATGTGTACATGCACTGGGAGCCGTACAAGTCCTTTAGAAAGGCGGGACCCCCCCAGGTCCCCAGCAGTGCCTCCGAGCAGGCTGCTGCCACGTGCCAGGGGCACCCACAGCCCCCGAGAGCACCGAGGAGCCCCTCGTGCTGGAGACCCCCAGAACAGTTCTCAGCACCAACACACAAACATCTGACAAACAAAGTGAGCTTTGTTCAGGAAGATAAACATTGGCCATATACATCTATATATTTCAAAGCATTCAATTAGGAACTGAACTTTGCCCCTTTCTCAGGCTTTGGAATATTTCGGCCCCAAACACAGGCCTTTATTCTTTTTTGGCGTGGGCATCCCTCTCCCTCTCCTGCTCCCGCACACCATATGGCCCCCGACCCTGGGACAAATTCTGCACTGATTTATGGCCTCTGAGGTCCGAGGGACTGACCTGTGGCATAAATCTGGGGGCAGCACACTTGGGCAGCCTGCACACTCTGCTCCATGCTGTCCCTGCTCCCATGGGCTCGTCTCTGCCAGCCAGGGGTGAGGGATTTACACCCCACCACTGGGAGCAGATCTGGGTTCAGGGCACATCACTGCAATCCAGCAAGCAAGGAGACCAAACACAACAGACACCATGAGTGCCAGTACACCCTGAAAGGAAGGGGAATGCACCAGTCCTGAGCTGGAGGCTCTGGGCAGTTGAGGTGTCTCAGGTGGGTGAATTCTGCTGAGCCCGCTGGCTCTGCCACCACCACGGGGCACGCAAGTTTGGAAGGCAGAGAAAAAGCCACTCACTGCATCACTGGATGCCAAAGCAAGAGTAATCCAGACTGGTCCCTCTGCAGGGGAAGTTACTCCCAAAGAGGAATGCACACAACCAGTTTTTAAGGCTCTACAGCCCATCTTCCCATCTCGAGACGACACACACGTGGAGCAGGCAAAGGGTGTGAAACAGCACAGAGGGGCTGAAAAGGCAGCCAGAGCCATGGACCAGGAGGGGATTGCCTTTGTTTCAGCCAGAGTTCGGTACAGAAAACAACAAGTCCTGCAACACAGCCGTGGACACCGAGGCCAGTTGCATTTACTGATGGAGTCAGCGGCCCAGGCTGGGGCGTGTGCTGAGCTGCTGCACATCGGCTGCTCGCAGGCATCCACAGCACCGCTGCGAACACCATGGAGACACGCAGGATTGTACGGTACGGGGGGGAAAAAGGAGAAATTGGTTTTCCCTTTTTGTCCATCTTATTTACCTTTCAGTTTCACTAAGCTTGAAAATCAAGCGAAGTGATCAAATTTACCACTTTATTTATAGCTATTTTCACAACTTTTCCCAGAAAACGGCACAGGATGTTTACACTGAGACAAGAAATTGATTGACGCATCTTAAGTGCATTTCCTAAACACCCTTCATTAAGAAAATATACACATGGACTTAAACTTCCTGATCCTTTTAAAGTAACCAATCTTGCCAAGGGTTTTTTCCAGTGTCTGTACCACTTATGTATTTAAGCACACCTTCTCTGCCACTCTCTGGATGCTTTTCCACAGCACTGGGGTGGGGTTATTTTTTCCCCCCATCCAAACCAACAAGATTTCTCAGCCAAGTGCAACACTCAGTGAGGGATTTTAACTCTATAAATCAGATGATACCACAATCACAATTCAATGAAAGAAGCAAAAATCAAATCAAATCAAACAAAGAGATCCCATCATCCCCTGCCGCATCGTCCCTCCTCCCCTTCCCACCCAACCAGCAGCTCTGTAGTCCATGAAGGGGATTGGAGCAGAGCAGCTCTGCCATACACTGCTAAGCACAAAGTAAAACATAGGCAATACGCTACACACTTTGTGCTTGCTTTGTTGCTTTCGCTCACCCACTGAAAAGGGCAATGGCAAACTCAAAGAGGAACATTTAAAGTGATGTACAGCACCTTCTGCAATCTGTTCTAACACACTTGAGCCAACAGGCAGTTCATTCAGACACATTGACTACCCTCAGCAACAGAAGTCCTGCAGGGTTTGCCCGGTGGGTCCAGAGGCTCCTCAGGCAGAGTGACTGCACTTCCTTTGCCCCAGCACCACTGTGGGCACCATCAAAAGCAAACCAACTTTACACGGCAATAAATTTTTTATTCAAATAAGCTTGTCAACACCAATTACCACAGCCACAACTGCCAAACACCAAGAAGCACTGTCAGGAACTCAGGGAGGCTGCTGCAGCCCATGTTCCACCCTAGAAACACCAGGTTTGGGATGTGGTCCTGAGGTCTCTGGCCATGGCAGAGCCAGGACCCACAGGATGCAGCCCTCCATCAGCACATGGCACCAAAGGAGGCTCCCCTGCTCTCTGCTTTCAGCTCCCAAAGCTAAGCAAGCTGTCAGCTCTCTTTCTTGCATATGCTTTATCTGCTAAAAGTAACAATTGACACAAACCCAAGGACTTTTCATGACTAAAAGTTCTGAATAAATAGTAATTTTAGATGTGGAAAACCCCAGCAACATGCCACATGTTAAAAAAAACACTTTTCCTTTTCCCTTAAAAACATATTATAAGGTATGATCTCTGGCAGGATCATTCTGGAAGCTTGCACCAAGCTAAAGAGTTCCAGCAACATTAGTATGACACAGTTTAAACTCCCAACATGTTTCACTGCTACAAGCAGGAAGGAAAAATTCCAGAAGGAACTGTCAGCATATGAAATCAAATCACCACACAGAGCACTGTTTTTTTCTGTAATATTTTATTTTATTTATATAGAAATACTTAAAAAAACATGAAGTAGCACCATTACTTAAGTTTTACTTTTATTATGTAGAACTTTAAATGTCAGAAAAATAAAACTCTTGATACAATTTCAAATCTTGTCTCAGCAAATATAATATTAGTATTTGACCATGAGGTTAAAGGCCCTTTATCATAAAATAAAATATACTTTGTTTTTAAACTTTGCTCAGTAAAGTACATTTAAGCTCAAGTAACGTCACCTACATATACATAAACAAGTGGTAAACAAATGTATTAAAATAGAAATACTAAAACTATAGTGGTGCAACAGAATTTTTGTAATTTCCACTGAATTCTATTTATACAAATGTTAGAAAGCTTCAACAGTTCCTTTTGACATATGTTTATACATTTCCATTTTTGTAATAATATAGAATAAAATATGCTTTATATCACTGAATAGAAAATATGCTGGGTGAAGCAGATTTAAAAGATTTTTTTTCTGAACCTATAAAATCTCCATCCCAACAGAATACTGTTCAAAGCATTACACATTTTATGGTTTGTAATTCCGTTCACAATTGTGTGATATTAAAATAATACAGTGTTCTTTGCCATAAGGCCATACTAAAATAAAAAAGATTTAACCCAGCTACAAAAAGTTCACTGAACTTAAATTAAAATACTTGTAAACATCTTTGCAATATGAAATATAATTTTTCAAGTCAAAAAAGAATAAAATACTTCAATCTGTATTAATGCAATTTATCTTTAAAACCTTTAAACGTTTTTAATATATATAAGAGATATGTTACAGTTTTGTTGGTTTTTTTTTCTTTTTTCTTTTTTAAAGTCTGATAAAGCTGCAGTATCATGGTTTTTCACAGGAACTTCTTGCCCTTTCAAGAACATTCAGAAAAGTATCCACCCATAGATTTAATTATTTTGTAATAAGCATCCTAGAACTACCAGCACGTTTTACTAACAGTCCACACACCATTGTCATCATCATAAGCATCTTCTACTTTCAATATTTTTTCTTTTTTTTTTTTTGTTTGTTTGTTTATAAAAAAAGGGGGGAGTTTTGGAAGCTTCGTATTAAAGTACAGTGTAAAAACTAGCCTAGCACTAGAATGGAGTCGCCCGTTATTATTTATAGCATGCACCCGCTGTCACACCACCCCCCAGCCCTCCCTCGGCCGCACCCGCACCCCCGGCGGGCGCGGCCCCGGCCCCGCCGGACCCCCCTGCCCTGCCCTGCCCTGCCTTGCCCTGCCCTGCCCGGCCCGGGCTCCGCTCAGGAGAAGATGCGGATGGCCTGGGTGACGGCGCTGTGGCACACGGGGCACTGCGGCTCCGTCTTCTCGCAGATGCGGTTGGCGCACTCCATGCAGAAGAGGTTGTGGCCGCAGGGCACCAGCGCCGCGATCACCTCGCTCTCGAAGCACACCGAGCAGTCGCGGCTGCCCTTCCGCCGCACGCCGGAGGAGGAGCAGGAGGAGCTGGACGAGGAGCTGGAGGAGGAGGAGGAGGACGCGGAGGAGTCGGAGGGCAGCCCGGGCAGGTGCGCGCCCAGCCCGTTGGCGTACAGCGGGTAGGACGCGGCCAGCAGGCGCCCGCCGGGGTCGCTGCGCACCCTCCGCGCCAGCGGGTGCTCGGAGCCGGGCGCGCTGCCGTGCAGGGGCGGGGAGAGCCGCGCCGGGGGCGGGGCGGCGCCGCGCCGGGGGCCGCTCACCAGCAGCGCCAGGTTGGCATTGGCGGGCGCGGCGCCCGGGAAGGCGGCGGCGGCGGCGGGCGCGGGCGCGGGCGAGGGCGGCGCGGCGGGGCCGCGCTCGAACTGCGGCCACAGGAGGGCGGCCCCGGGCGGCGGGGCGGGCGCCAGGTCGAAGCCGGGCGGCGAGTCGAAGGGCAGCTCGGAGCAGCAGTCCGGGGAGGAGAGCACGTCGCCGCCGCCCCCGCCGTACACGTAGCCGTTGGCGCTGTTGTTGTTGTTGTTGCCGTTGTGGGAGAAGCTCAGCGCCGGGCTCGGGGGGCTGTAGTCGGCCAGGCGGGCGCTGCCGCCGCCCCCGGTGCCGCCCCCGAAGTAGGAGTCGGTGGAGGCGCTGCCCAGCGAGCTGGAGCTGTCGTTGCGGTAGTTGCAGAAGGGCTTGCGGCCCGGGGTGGGCGTGATGCTGGGCGGGGTGGGCTTGCTCCAGAGGCTGCCCGTGCCGTTCAGCTCGAAGCCCACGTCCGTGCCATTGGCGTGGAAGTCGTTCTCGTCCGTGAGCTCGATGATGCCGCCGGTGCGCATGGCGATGTGCGCCTCGATCTCCTCCCGGGCCCGGTCCACGTTCTCCGGCATGCCCGTCACCTCAAAGACCGGCTCCTTGTCCCGGCTCGGGGTCACGATGTACGTGTGCGTCTGCTGCTGGATGCGCTTGATGGTGGCCCCCTTGGGCCCCACGACCAAGCCCACCACGCGATAAGGCACCCGCACCTGGATGGTGGTTTGGCCGGGCAGGTTCGGGGGGCCGGGCACGGTGCCGTTCAGGGCTGTGTTCTTGTTCCGCGAGGCTCGGATCATGGAGAAGTGCTCGGCCGCAGAGATGATCTCCCTGCGGGCCATGGCCACATCTTCCTTTCTGCCCGTCACAACAAAGAGCGGCTCCTCCCCGCGAACCGGGGTCTTGATGTAGGTGTTGGTCTTTGCCCGCAGAGCTTTGATTTTACAACCTGGGAACGAGATGCGGGAGATGGAGGGCGAAGGGGAGGGGGAGGAAGGGGAGGTGGTGGGGGAGAACCGGTTACAACCCATTGTTTGGGTGCAGCTAGGGAGGGGGGAAAAAAAACACACCCACCCGAAACACATTGCCCCCAACCCCAGGTGATCGCTGGCATCTCGTCCGGGAGCCCCGGTCACGGTGTAAAGTAATGTCAGCCCACAGCCTTGGCACACGCCCAAAGGCATCGCAAGTGGCCACCGACACATCTGCCATGCAAACTGCCCCAAAACTACCAACGTGCAGTTAGTTCACAGGGACGGCAACACAAAAAAAAAGAAAAACCAAAAACCCAAAACCCCTAACAAAACAAACAAAAAAAAAAAAAAAAAAAGCGCGTGCAGAAAAACGGCATGGCCAGGAAAGAAAAATAACATAAAATGCAAGCAGCCCTAACAAATCAACACACCCGCCAGTCCACATTCCTGCTCAGCACTTTCCTTTCGGAAAAATAAAATCAGTTCTTAAGAAGGTGAGGAGCAGCGGCTGTACCGAATGAGCCACATTCCCCACTGCGGATGCTTTATTCCAATCCCATTGTTCCACTTCTCCACTCCATTTCTCTTCCTTAAAAATAATCCACGATTTTTAACTTTGGGGTGGCAAGAGGGAAAGCACCGAGGCTCCCATTTTCCTCCCGTTTCCTCTTGCAAATCTTTACTTTTGCAGCCGGAGGAAAGGAGCGATTTTTACGATTTTCGTGATTTCCCCCCCCCCAACCCAGCAGCTGAAAGTGCATCTCGAAAGTGATGCATAACGCTCCTCGGAAACATCACGTCTGCCGCTGCACTTTCTTTGTCTGGGAGAAGCCGGCACCGGCCACCACGGCACGGCTGCAGCGTTCCTGGGAATGGCCAGTGTCGCATCTGAGCCGCCCGCCCGGCAGCGCCGAGGGGAGACCCGCGCCCCCACACCCCTTCGCATGCAGGCACCCACCTTGTCTCCCCACTATCTCCGCGACATGTTCCGAGCTGGGCACCGGCACGCATTCAGTCATGTTCACGCTCTTTTTCCGAGGCTCGCTGTCGTAAATGGAGCCCGTCTCGTCGTTGTCCAGCCCCAGCAGGGAGAGCTGATCCAGGGCGATCTGAAGGGCTCTTTGGTCATCCAGGGTCTCTCCCCCGCCACCACCACCACCGCCGCCGCCGCCGCCGCCGCCGCCGCTCCCGTTCCTCTCCATGTCTGCAAAAAGCGAGCTGGGCATAGTCCCTGTGTGTGGTGCACCCTCCGCCTGCGCTCGGCTCAGTAGTAAGAGATCAGACACAAAGGAGAACCCAAGGCAGATGGCCAGCAGGAGAGAAGGGAAGGGAGGGTGGGCGACTGCTGGAGACCGGGGAATTGTTGCCTTTTGCTTGTATATTTTGTATCTTTTTTGCTTTTTTTTTTCCTCCTCTCAGTGCAATCCGGTTTATAAGATGTTCTCAGGAACCCCCCCCCACGACTCCCCCCTGGAGGTTTTTTCGGTTGGCTTTTTCTCTTTTTTTTTTTGCTTTTTTTTTTTTTTTGGTCGGGTGGGGGGGGGGGGGGGGGGGGGGGGGGGGGGGGGGGGGGGGGGGGAAGGTTGGAAGAGGATAAGCGAGAGGAGCTCCGATGGCTTCCCCCCCTCGAGTTCCTCGCCGGCCACAATGCCAAGCGGCGGCAGCGTTTCTTTAAGGAGCCCCTCCCAGGCTCCACTCCACTCACTCAGCGATTTTTTTTTCCCTTTTTTTTTTTTTTTTTTGTTTTATTTTACCCTCCTC
>JAWWEW010000017.1:9663798-9910403 GCA_035583185.1 Anabacerthia variegaticeps
GGCGGCGGGAGCGGCGCGGGGAGCGGGCCCGGCCGGGCTGCGGCCCTGCGGGCAGCGAGCCGCGACCCCCGCCCTGCCGCGGGGATGGCGGCCGAGACCATCGCCGCCCGTGGCCCGCGCCCGGCGACACCCGCGGGCACGGCGCCCCCGCGCTGTGGCGGGTCGCGACAGCCCCGCGGTGCCCGCGCCCCCCACGACAAAGGGCCGGAGGTGGAAGAGCGCCTCACGCGCAGCCGGTCCCGCAGCGCGGTACCACCGGCATCCCGGCCCTGCTGAACCTCCAGCGCACGGATCACCCCGCCTCTGCTGGGACCGCATCCCTGGGACTCCCATCCCCGCCACCACTGGACCCTTCAGCCAGTAAAAGTTGTGGGGGTTTTTCTCCAGTACCTTGTTACACAAACCTTCCTTCAGTCTGGTGACTAGACATGAAAGTGTTCTCACCTTTGTCATAAAAACGCTACCACGGCGTTTTATTCCTTCGGCTCTTCTCCATGTATCTATAAGCACTCATACTCAGTGCTTGCCAGCTGTCAGGGACAAAACACTGACTTTTTCTTAATTCAGAGAAATCAAATTATAAGCAACTGTTTTCCAGTATCGGGACAGACGTTTACAAGTGCACCCGGATCTGTTTAGCCAGCTGCCTGTACAAACAAGTGTAACAAGTCACAGGTAATTGTTTACACACAGTGTTTATTGCAAATTACTGTCACTTCCTCAGGATGTTTGCATGTTGTATAACAAAGCTCCAGTGGATTGTTTTCTAGCAAGGGTATACACTGGTGATGTGCTTTCCTAAGTGCTGGGCTTGTCCCATCAACTAAGGAAACTGACATTTTGTATTTAAAAGATTACTTATTTTACAAATTAACTTCCATGAGCAGCAGCAGTGGTTTCCATAGGGTAAATGAGAGGTACTTAAAAGTGCTCAAGGATCCATAAGGCTTATAACAACAAAACAGTGCTCTTTATTATTAAATGAAGTCTGCTTCTTTACAGTCTTTTTAACTCAAGGACTCTAAAACCTGTGAGACAGTACATAACTGTACCCATTTACCAGACGGGCAGGACAGAGGTGAGGGAAAGACACATCAGTGTAGAGGATTAGTGTTGAAGTTCAACACTGAGAATCATGAATACTGAAATGCAAAGATAGGAAGAAAGTGGTTGCGTTGTGTTTGGATTTTACCTGTTCTTTGTTTTGTTTCTTCAGCTGACTCATCCCTTTTTCTCTCTCTCCCTCTTCCCACTCCATCTGCTTAAACTCTGATTGTGTTTCTGCCCAAGATCACTGTACTGTACTGAACATCCATGTACTGACTAAGGAGAAAAAGGAAAACAAGTTATATTCAGGTTTATGTTCCTCTATAGGAAAAAATTTCCCAAAGCAAGATTCCAGGCAGGTCTAGCTTTATTTTGCAATGTTAATTTAGAAGTTCTAATTAAAAATGTTTTAAACGCATTTCAGAGTAACCATGATACTTTCAGGGGGGTGAGGGAGAAGAAGATGCATTTCTAGGAGACTAAGCGTGCACTGGTGTTCCAAAAGTCGCATGAATCCTATGGAATGCTCCAACATCTTGAGGACTATTACTTTTTTACTGTTTTAGAAAACGTTTAAGAGCAAACCACAGGGAATAATAACAATTAAAAAGTTACACTGATGTACCTTAAAACCCCCATGCACCAACAGGACAGCCTCCAGGGAGCTCAGCATCTATGCAATGGTGTGTTTGTATGGCAACAAGCAATGCACACCAGATTCATATGAATCTACTCCCCCCACGGAAGTGTTTCTTCAGAATAACTTAATCAAGTCTAAATTAAAGTGTTACCTATCTACATAATGCCTTTCATTCCATAAAACCTTGAAACATGCACAGAATTAAACTCCATCTCTGGGGGAGAAACCGACCATCTACCTACCAATTTACAGCAACTTAACAAAAGCAGGAAGGGAGGATATATTACAGGCAAATACAGGATTCATTGCAGGAGGAGTGTAATTCTCAGTCCTTTTAGTTTCTCTCTGTTATCATTTCCCATTTGTGACAGAGGTAATAAAACTTCCTTCCTCCAACCTTTATTTAATTAAAGTGTAAGGTCTTTGGGGCAGTGAGCTTACTGTGTGTATATATACAGCACCTAGCATGAAGAGGTCCTGAATTAATCTCAGGCCTTTAAATACTACTCTAAATAGAAAGCATTAGCAATAATAAGAATAGGATATAATTTTCATTTAGAATAGATGAGACCTCTGTTTTCGATGTGTTATCATGAATAAATTACATGCATCTCAAGGAATAATTTAATTAAGGGTCAAGGAAAAGTATTTCATACTAGAAACTTGCACCTCCACTCTATTCCAGTTGTCTACACCTAAGGACACTGCTGCCCACTGTTACACCATTGACTCAAAATTCTTATTTGCCATAATCTTACAAAATAATGCCCCAAATCCCACATGCCAGATCATCAATAAGAGTAGAGGTCTAGTTTATTCTGAGACAGTTCATGTGATTACTGTGATAACATACCCAAATTAACCTTTTGCATGTGCAATAAACTGCAATTAGCAATCTGTAGACAAATGACAAGTTCCTTCGTTTCCTGTAATATGCAGCAATACACAAGCCAGATTTCCTACTGAATCCCATATTAACCTACATTCGATGGCAGTGAAATCTCAGAGCACCGTGTCAGAATTTATCATCTTTCAATGATGTCAGCTCCACCTCTTGACAGTTCTAGACAGGATGTTTATAAACAACTCTTCCAGAATCTGAACAATTGCAGCTGAAAAGGTTTATCATTTTTTCACCAGTTGTTCCAGCCACTTTGGGTGGTTTTACTAAGGGATGGGCAGAGCTCTCAAAACAGTATGGTTGTGTTAATAAATGACAAGAAATAAAATGGAGATAGAGAAGTGAGTGGCTTTGTGATGTCTTTCTGAACTGGTAGGAGGCTCAGGGGTAAGGAAGCTGCAGAAGCGCCTCTTTCCCTTGTGATAAAGAAGTGTCACATCAAAAAATACAAAAAGGGAGATGATGTTGGTGATTTTCCCCACATGTGCTTTCATCCCCGTAATTCTACACCTCTCCCTGTTACAGAATTCATTTGCAAAATAGTTCTTTAAAAACAAAGATCTTCTGGGACAACTTGTGAAAAGCAATTTTGCCACAAACCAGAAGAAGTCTCGCACCTTTAACAGTCATCATCAGTCTCTGAAAATGTTGATACAGTACTGTAAACCTAAACAAGTTCCTAATGGCTTTACTAAAATGCTTGTTTCTAGTATGATAAAACAAAAGAGATTTTTGTAATAGGCATCACATCCTGCCCTTTCTTCATAAGCCTTTGCTGTTAGTGTGACATGAGCAATGTATGTGCATGTGTGTAGGGATGAACTGCCTTATAAGAATGCAGTTTTGTTTAACATGAGTGATGGAAGCAAATCAAAAAGCATAAAGATGCCTTTGTCATAAATCAAAACTAACCAGCCACATCACCTGCCCACCTTAAAACTCTCCACCTGGATTGTGAGTGGCCTCCTTCATTTACTGTTCCATTCTGCCTCTCGCTCATGGACCAGGGTTATTGCACAGTGTATCTGAATTAAGTGGCGTTTAACAATGCTGCCAACCAGAGTTCGAAATGCAAATCCCTTCTGCCTCTCCCCTGCTCGCACGCTCCGTGCTTGGAGTCCAGCCTTCCCGGCGAGCAGCTCTCTCTCAGTGGAGTGCTCCTCTCCGCACGGCTGCGGGATTGGAGCTCTTTGTTACCATGGCCCGTGGGCCAGCACTGCGTCTGCGATGCAGCACTGGCGTCTCCAGTCTGTCAGGCACCCATCACACTTGTGGGCATTGTCTGTTAAACTGTGGCTGGGTTAAAAAAAATAAAATAAAAAAAAAAGAAAAAAAAAGATTTATATCTGTATGTTTAGACTGAGCTGGATAACTCATAGATCTCCTAGGTAGCTCATAACCTTGAGTCTTTTTTAATCAGTTTTAATCTCTGAAATAGTAAATTATAATTAAAATTTAATGTTAATCTCTGAAATAGTTAATTATAATTATGGTCATAAAACATGTACAACCTTTGCTTCCTCTCTCCTCCATCCCTCACCTCCTACTCAATGCTGCTACAAGAAGGGGGAGAAAATAATTGTCCCATTAATGGTAATTGTTTATAAACTCCTTTGCTCAGAGACTATGTTTATATACAATGCCTAGGCAAAATCTAGGCACAAATGCAGTACTCATAATAAACGAGTGAATAATGCATCCCTGACCATAAACCCAGTGCTCTCCAACAAAAGAATATCTAATTCCTGTCAGAGAATTGCCTCGTAGGTTGAAGTTCAGCATATAAATACACATGGGAAAAGATTAGATTTTAATTGATAAGTATTAATCATCATTCATTGCTGTCTCTGTGGGAAGCCCAGCGTTAAAACATCTAGTTAATATACGGTATAATGGATAACCTTGAGGCAGAAGCTCTTGCATCTGTCTCTATCCAAGAAAAAATGTCAACATCAGCCTTTGTTGTAGCAAAATACCCTGACATCTGAATGGAATTGCTGCTGCTGGAAAATCAACTGTCTCGGGTGCAATCCTTCCTAGCCTGGGTCCAGTGCCTAACCTAGAGACAAGACCAAATTAAAAATCTTTATCTGTACAAACCTGTGCTTACTAATGTTTGAAATCTGGTCTGGGTCAGAATGCTGTGTTTGTGCATCTCCTCTCTGAACAAACACATTTCTCATGTGATGCTCTCACTGCAACCACAAAGCATTAGCACTCACAAGAGCATCATTGAAGATACTCAGGCTGTTCATTGAGAACAAAGCCATTAATGATTAATACTATGGTAGGAGAAAATGCAGCAGTATTTCTTGGCAGCTGAAATGTGGCAATGTCTGTCCTACGTGCAAAAGACTCACAACTACCTTTAGCTCTTCTACATAAAATGGTTCTTGTTAGCTCTGTGGGAAGAAGAATCAAACAAATCCCCTAAATTAAAGTGAAGGAGATTTTCACATGTAAAACTGGTTATATACAATACATCTCTCTCTGACTGACCCAGCAGATGCAGAGATGCATTTATGTTTCACAGGCATTACTGTCCCAGCAGATGCTGTAAAGTTGTCACTGACACAGGCTCTTACTGTCCCCACAGATCTGTATTTTGGGAGGGACTTTTCGTACCACAGACACTACTGTCCCTACAGAACCACATCTGCTGCCTGAGTTATTGTTTGACATACTCTTTTGCCTCCAGCAGATGTGAGAGACTGCCAGGATGGCAGGCATTTCTGTCACAGCAAATCTCCATCTACAGGGAATTAAACTGCAGCTTCAACTACTGTACTTCCTGAGCCCTTAATGTGGACAATACTGACAGGGAGGAAGCAACATAAACCAATGAAAATATAACACTGGACACCTAGAACAGCACAATTAACCCTGCCTAAATATGGCTGTGTTTGGGGATGTGTCAGGAGGAAAAAAGTATTACTTGCACCCTCCTCCCATCCCGCCTTTAACAAGTACTCATTCAGAGAAACACTCGAAGGAAAACGTGTCTGAGAACACTTTCATATAAGAGATCCAAGAAAGCAGAAGTCACTAATGACTACAAAGCAGACAACCTTAATGCCCTGATATAGCAACCAAGCGTGTGTGCAGGTCATTTCCAGCTTGCTTTTGAACGGAAAATTTTCAGAATTTCCAGTCTACTGACACCAGAAGATTTGACCCCCAATTCTAGAGGCTCAAGAGCAGAAATAAAGGGCAGGGCTTTGCTTTTAACCCCTTTAATTTGGGCCTTCATATTTTGAGATTCTGCATCACTCCTCAGACTCAGGGTCCAAAAGCAGCAGCAGTCACAGGGAATTTTGCTCCTGTGCAGCCAAGCAGCAAATTTCCAGACATGAGGAAGAAAATCTTGGGCTTGTGCTAAGACATGACTATGGCTAGACTTTTCCTCTGGAGTGAACTCAGCCTAAGGCCCATACCAGTGCATGTACTTACATATAAATAATATGTATGGTATGTGAGCCTGGACTTAAGAGCTGTCTTGGGCCTTTTTTTGCCTGACTAGATGTATCCTTTATGACTTGGTACCAAAGAGAGAAAACCTCCCCTGGTAATTCTGCAGCAAAGTAAACCCTACTTGAAGAAACACCATCTAACTTTGGAATTCCCCTGTGGGGAGTCTGGGCATTTGTCTTTATCTGAAGCATCAAGAGCTATCCATTGGCAAAGGCAGGACACACAAATTCCCAGAGTAATAATCTGATACAGCAGAGCAAAACCTATATCCTTGGAGCAGATTGTGGGAAAGCATCAAGATTTTGGTTGCTCTGCCAAAGCAAACAAGATGTTTCAAGCCCCATCATCTGCTCTGCAGTTCACACCCTTCCAGTGCTATCTTTTTCAGATGCCATGCCACACTGGTTAGTGGCAATGCTGTTGTCATGTGTGACTCATTCCATTTTACTGGAAATTAGAAAACCACATGCTGCACTGAAGAACTGCTTATTTGTGTAGTCATATCATCCCAGAAAGCACTTCTCCTGCCATTATTTGTATACAGATTATTTTAGAACTTTGGAAATACAGCTCTACCAGGGTTCATCCAGAGGACAGACTAATCAATAGCATGTTGCTCTTTACAGGGCCTGCTGAGCCCTTTATAATTTCCAGTGCCACCCTGAAAATGCAAATGGTATTTCAGAACAGAGTATCTTCGTCATTACAGGATGTGTGGGAAGCAAAACAGAACAGATAGCAGTGGAATT
Source organism: Anabacerthia variegaticeps (assembly GCA_035583185.1). NCBI lineage: Eukaryota > Metazoa > Chordata > Aves > Passeriformes > Furnariidae > Anabacerthia > Anabacerthia variegaticeps. The sequence goes on from JAWWEW010000017.1 coordinate 9,670,607, forward strand.
GGAGGTGCGTTAGCAGAAGAGTCTGTCATGTATTTATTTCAGCTTTAGGCAGGTGAATTTCACCCACAAGGAACAAAACAATCTACTTGGAGTTGTTTGTTTTGTTTTTTTCAAAGGAGTGCCTTCATAAAGCCTCCTCAAATATTTCCTGAAGATTACAATGCTACGTGTACTGCAGTGATTAATGCTCACTATGAGTGAGATGAACTGGCATATTCAGGACAATAAAAAAAATGTAAAGAGATGTCAACAGTGCATTCTTTCTGTGGATTAAGAATTATCAGATAAAAACTTTAATGCTTTTAACCAACATTTTGTGGTCACAACAAATCAGGCTGGCTAACTTTGAGTTCTGAAGCACCGGTCTGGAATTATGTGTGATTCAAAGAAGAGGTTCCTATATTATGAGTTTTTCTAGTCTTTATATTTAGGGTTACTAAAGCAGGAGTACTAGGATCAAAAGTTAGATTTGATTGTGTGCTGACAGGCAAAGGCTGACCCCTGCAAATTCCTAAACTAAGAGATTGCTTTACCCTCTACAGATACAGATAAATCCAGTCTTATCTTTAGATGAAGAAACTGTTAAGAAAATTCAGGCACCAGACATTTATGAAGAAAGAAAATAGAAATGTGAGCCATTCTTTTTTAAGGGTTAGCATGGCTTAAACATTCCTGAAAATATTTACTGTCATAACAGACTAGACCTGCTGAAATGTTCTCGCTCAGGATTTGGTCTTTGACGTTCTCAGTAACCCTGTTCACTTCTGGATCAAAGGGCTGCCACTAAAAGCAGAATTTAGCCACTAAGAGGGAAAAGACACAAAGTAGCTACAGACCATTTCAAAAAAGACGTTTGCTTTCAATGTTACTGACTACCCCTCAGGACCCAAATTAGAGTTCTGTTATATTTTAAAGCATTGCTTTCAAGCTTGCTGGAAGTGTCAGACAATTTGAATAGATCTCCATTTTAATTTCCAATCTAGCAATATGGAACAGCTGCCATAACTTTGTGCAACGTGGCAAATTCGACATCTTCATTCCTCAAACGACAATCATCGAGAAGGGACTCTGAAAAAAAAAGCATAATATGCTTCCATTTTTACTGCCTCTGAGCAACTCCCAGTCAAAATTGTACTTTAGATAAAGAACCCAAACCCTCAATTTTAATTTGCACTGCCTACATCAGGAAGCAAAGGTGCTGGGTGAAAGTTGATGGGATTTCTGGAACCATTTCTCCTGCTTCCAGTCAGTGAGCTGGAGGTTTGTTCATATCCTTCTGAATTACGTATCATCATCACTGCTAAAGGCTCCCAGTCAGGACTTCTCCCATGGCTGTTGTGGGAAGATGTAATGGAACAAGCCCCAGCTCAGCCTCACCAAATCTGCCTTGTCAAAGCCTCTCAGCTTCTACAGCTCTGGCAGCTGGAGGGAGAGTGTGAACTGATGTGTGTCACCCTCATGCTTTTCCTGCTTCTTAACAGAAAGAAAATGTTGAAAGGAAGATGAAAATAACAATTATCATAGTAATTTTTGTTTTTCAGACCATGTTAACTCAGGGGGGGATATTGAATCCAGAAGAAAAGTACTTTGGTAGTCATATGAAAATCCTTAGCACTGTGCCCCACTCTCAGACTGTCTGGACCAGGACAAAGGCAGGTCAGCCACATTCAAGGGAATTGTATGAGGCATGGTACATCTCCATGTCACATACAGTTTGAGAAGGAATATCTCCTTAGAGTTCTGTAGCATGGATCTGTTGGTCTTGTTCCAGGAACAGTGTCCCATCTAGCTCACATTTTGTATTTATTCATAGAATATATATTGTGTGCACTTAGATAAAGCTACCTCCTGCTCTTCTTCTTAATTCTGAACTGAAAACTCAAAGGAGTTTTGAGACCTATCACCACACATCATGACGTCACCAATGCACCAAATAAGAAATAACAGAATCATCCAGCAGAGATCCTGTTGCTTTAGGATGGACTAGAGTTCCTAGTTCTATAAAAATAAAACACAATTTAAAAGTCTCTGGCATGTTTGATTTCAATTGCTAAATCAACATCTCCGTTCTCGTTTCTGCAACACTTCACTACCGAGTTTGCGGTTTCTTGCCTTCCTCATCATACAACCAGCTTCCGACCCTGAGATTTCCTCCCTTCAATAGTACACATTTCTTGTGAAACTCAATCTCCAAACATGAAACCAACTCTCACTAATCTGTTTTCTGTTATCAGTATACTCACAGGTACATTTGCATATTAGGGAGGACACACATGTCTCTTACTTGAGTCTGCCTCTAGCAATTGCCATTTGAAACACAGAAAGCAGAACAGAAATATTAAGGTCAGCACTTTCCAAATGGACTCCAACTTTGGATGACTTACTTGATATAATGTCCAGTCCATAAGAATTATTTTTTTTTCACAAAATCAGATTTTATTGCACTTCCTACTGCAGTTAACTTAGATCCCAAGGGAACAGGCCAAGAACAATAGATAATAGGGCAGGATAACTACATTTCACCTCTGTTCTAGAGTGGTTAGACATGGCTGCATGGGACTGGAAACAGGCTGCAAGCTTGTGTGATCACCTCCAATGCCTATTCCTATCATGCTGCATTTTCTTTATTAATGGAGACTGTAAGTATTGAGACAAAAAAAATATGTAAAGAAGTAAATATAAATCAAGCTGCAGTAAAGTGGAACCAGGACTCATTCACCACTGAAGATGGAAGCTTTCTGTTTAGGAAGTTTGGCCATCAGTGTGCCTAAGGCTTCCTCCACATGCAGCGGGACCACAGCTCCCTGAGCTCAGTGGGAACCTGTTCAACCTGACTCGGACACAGATGTGCTCTGCACAGCTCCTGTGGGCTACCCCAATTCTGCATCTGGGAAGAGCCAATTACTACTCCATTCCTACACTCACTACAGTTCCTGCCAGTGTAGCTTGTGGACACTGGTGACACAAACACGTTAACTTCACCTGGCAATGAGTGATTCTCTTCCAGCCTGAGTGCATGCCAAGAGGAGCCCAATCTGCTAGAGACATTATAAGCCCTATTTTGCACTGAAACCCCTGCAGAAACAGCCCTCCCCCACTTCCTTGTCTGCTGGCTTGCTCTAACAGCAGGCAGACATAAGTGAAAGGAAAAACAATGAGAAAGGAAACTTGGGAGGGACAGGTTAGAAGCAGAAGGAAGAAGCAAAAGGTCTGACTCTGCAGACCGTATTCATGATGAAAAGCATTTGCACAAATAACCTAATTGCATTCTGTGGGACTGCCGGGCTGAGTAAAAGTGCTGCAAGTGCAAGCAACAATTGCAGAGGCAGGAAACAAGTAGGAAAAGAAAGAAAAAGGAAGGCCCACATGAATCAGACACCTGCACAGAGGAGAGCAGTCTCACATAGCCCAGGAAAAACAAATCAACCAAAACACTCACTGCCTTTGAGTTACTGCACAAGTATTTATAGTGCCTTTCCCAACCTCTGCCTTGCTTCCTGGCAGGCAACACCACAGAAGGAATCTTTACCACCGGCATCCCCTTCTTCCGCCAAACAAAAAAGCAATCCCTTCCCAAAAGCCCAGCAAAGGCAGTAAGAGAGACCAGATGGGCTGCAAGGGCAGTTTGGTCTTCACCTGGGGAAGGATGAGTGTCACCCCAGGCACACACCCACAGGAGAAACACTAACTACCCCCACAGGAGAGTGGGTGTGAGGAACTGGGGGAATAGCACTGATTTTGTACAGCTTACCCTCAGTAAGGAATAACACAGGAGCCAAGGAGGTGATGGTTTCCAACAAAACCCTTGGCCTCCTCCAAATGGTCACTTCTTTCCTTTCTTTACAAACCACGATGACACACTGAAGAGAATCGGATGTCCAGTAACTGCATTGCTCCTTTTCCTGTGAGCTCTTTCAGGAATTCTAAAAACAGCTTCTATGACAGAGCAATTCTAAGTTTATAATTCTAGGTTTATAAATCATTAAAATACTGCATTTATTTATCAAAAGCTTTCCTCCTAGAATGAAACACTAGAGAGCAATCCAATCATTCCAATGAATACATGCATTTGAATTCTCGGGGCTCACACTAATTGGCACTTTTCAAAATGTTTCCAGTTAGGTTTGTCCATAAGCGTGAAAAAGAAAATCAAAATATGCCTCTCTGAGATGGGCTGATGTTTGTGAAACAAAACTATCAAATCAGGGAAACCAGGGACTGAATTCAAAGCAATGATGGTTTGATATCATACATTAAAGATGACAGGATCTTTCTAAATCACCTCAAATATGAAACACTTGCAGTACTAACTCACAAACTTATCTGAAAAACACACACTACCACCTACTGGCAATATTCATATATGTTATTTACATACTGATAAGTGGTAACAATATGTGCACATTTGATTTGCATGAACTTTGCTAGAACAAAGGTCATTCTTCATCTTTACAATTACTAGACTTGTATTTGAAGAAGAATATATTCATGTGGATGTAGCTCCCACAAAGTGTGACTACTTATTTTCTTCTTTTTGATAAGAACTTAAGCCAGAATAGTGGCTTATTTAAATATTTCCCATTTAAGGTTATTGCTTGCTTTTGTCAGTAATGTAAGATTGGGTTTTTTTGCCTTTGCTCATCCATAAGCTGGTAACATGGTGCCACCAGGTTTACAGACTTGCCATTTCATATCCACTGCCCTGGAAATGGGGCATAAATTATAGTGGTGGAGTGGGACCAGGAAGGAGAACTGGGGCAAGTGCTGCTCCTGGGTATGACCTCTCTTCTGCTCCGATCACACAGAAGCCTGGGAAGAGGAGGGCCAGGGAGAGATCACACTCTGAAACATCTTTTCCTCAAGTAATTCCTTACCTTTTGCTGCAGTTCTCACCTTCTTGCCCTAAGGTTCACAGTGATGTCACAGAAACATCTTAGAGGTAAAAGCGCTGTCATGTATATGCCAGAAAGTAGTGCTAGTTAAAGAGTTTCATGTGGGCACCACACACATCACCCTTGCTGAGCTCGGATGACATGTCTGTCAGCCTGCATGCTCTCAGTGGAGACCTTTGCCTGCTGGCAAAAATCTGATTGCTGATGTGGTGTGGGTATGGACCGTGCCTAATTTTGGACTGTACATGACTTACCCCATTCAAAATCCAAGTCAATACTAGTACTGTGTGAACAGGACGTGCAGCATGACTGAGCCCTCACCTCACCACAAGGGACGTGTGCCAGGAAAGCTGGGACTGACACTACTGAGTCACTCTCCGACCTGCAGTGCACTTGACCTCAGTCCTGGTGCTGTCATTTCTGCAGTGAGATCACCTTCCAGAGAGGATTTTGGGATGTGGGTAGCAATGTCAGAAAGATTGGCTGGTCTTGATGTAAAGGCTCACTGAAGGCCAAAGACTGAGATTGTGAGGAATTGCCCCTATATTTCTACAGGCACCTGCCCACATGACACCGTGTTAAACCCCAGACACCCAGCAGCAGGAGAGGCTCATTGCCAGGTATTGTAGCCCTGCAGGAAAACCACCTTTTCAGTGTCTTATAAATAAAAGATTGTATCCAAGAATGGCATTGTATGTATATAAATAAATAAATATTTTAAAACTATTTTAAACTTTTATAGATTTATAATTTATAACATTTATACTTTAGATTTTTTTTAAACCTGAGTTGATTTTCTAAATATTTTATTTTTTGCTAGTTGAATCTTAATTATACACGAGGTTTCCTGCTGGCAAGTATCAGACTAGCTCAAGACAGGCCTTCAGATATGCTATGCTAATGCCTGACACTCAGGAACAGACACTTTTCGTTCTCTTCAATATGTGCATTGCAAGTAGTATTTTAATTGGGCTCCCAATTCAGAAGGCTGGAATGAGCTCGTGAGTCATTTTTACAAGTTGACTCACATGCTGCAAAACTGAAGAATTTGGTGTGGGGAAAAAGCAAAAGCAGAGTGTGGATTTGTGGATTTGTGCACATCCCTGTCACTGGGGAAAAGGGTGAGTTTGTCCCTCGCACCCAGCTGCAGCAGCACAGGGGGTTCAGCAAGTGCATTACTCAGATGAGGCTTTTTTGTCTGTAACTGTTGAAGAAAGGATGCTCTTAGAAGGCTTTTGTTTCATGAAAGCTGTGATTAAGAGATTATATCAAGTATTATAATTTTGAGATTCTTTTCCCTTTGGGAAAGGGACCAGTCCCAGCATCACAGGATGCCTGGTTTCAGTGTGTCTCAGTGATTGCGTTTCAGCAGTTCCATTTCAAAACCAGGCAACACAGTGACAATAGGGAGAGGGCTCCTCCTCTCCCTCGCATGCCAACCCTGCAGACTCAAATTGGAGACGGAGTCAGATTAAGTTCTTTTCTCTCTGCACATCACCACTGAGGAAACGTCCCACAGCTCCCACTAGACCCATGTGAAAACCCTGTTGTCTTTCTACTGTATTGTCTGCATTGCTTGTGCAACCTCAGAGCCTCAAACCATGTGCATGGGTGCAAGGGAAGGGAACTCAGTCAAAACAAAGCAAGTGGAATAAAATCTATCCTTGTTTTTGCTGTGTTAACTACAAACAGTGCTAAACTCCGTATTTATTTACTGAAGCAAGCAAGTGTAAACTGCAATACACAGAAACTGCAGGTATGCTGAGGAAAGGGCTTTTTGGACCTGTCACTTTTCCTGGTATAATCACATTTTAACATTTTTCTTTCCATATCCTTAGAGGAATCCATACAATACACAAATGAAAGGCAAATTCAGAGAAGGCAGAAAATGCCAGGGTGTTTTTCATTGTCCCGAGGACAAATGCCATAGCCCTTCTGGGACATTCAGAACATCTAGTCACTGTATCTTATTCAAGGGAAAAGCCATCTGTCAACAAACTAATCACTGGACAGATTCAGAGACAAGTGAAAATAAAAAGCCAATACAAACGTGCAGATGAGGTTCCAGTCAGCAACTAGCCACAGAAAACAAACAAATCCCATCCACAAAGCCTGGCATTTGGGTCCAGTCATTTTTCACTGAAGTCAAAAGTGGAGAGGGGAATAATGCAAAGTGATCTTCAAACAGGAACTTTCAAATCAATCAATATGACTATGGAAAGATGGGCATGAACCAAACCTGGATCCATATCCTACCTACATAAGCCAGTAACAGCAGCAGAATGGAGCATGAACATAACAATTGAGCATCCTATCATGTTATTAACAGTATTAAAAGTCCTACTATTTAATATTTAAACATTCAGTAATACTGAACAATCTGAGTCTAAGCTCCTGGCTGAATGCAGCCTTCATTTTTGATTAGAAACACACTACGCCAAGGGAAGTACTCCAAGTGACTAATGTTCATAGCGGCCAGGATTCTATCACCAGTGAAAAGTGAAGCATCTGCCCCATGTGTGGGCCCAACTCTCATATTTTTTTCATGAATGTCTTCTATGACAAAGGACTTGATGATATGTGGACTGAGATCTTTGCCAGTCTTCCCCTTGAAAAACGAAAGCCTTCTCCCAGGTCACCACAAGTACACTTTCCTCAAGCACAAAGCCACGAAGGAGAACAATCTGCAAAGGAGTTCCTCGATGATGAGGCTCTGCTCTTCCTTTACTTTCTAAACTCCACTTCAGGATGTGCATGCAAATGGTAAAAGGATGTCAGTTGTTTGATTCTGCAATAAATTTGCTTTCACATTGGTGAAAAGATTGAACAGCAGAGGGAAATCGGGGTATTTCAGAACATTAGCATGCTCCATAATTCAGTTTCAGCAACAAGAAACATGAAAGAAGTTCAGCTTAGCACTAGCTGAAATCAACCTGAAGGAGTCAGAACTTCTGAGAGCTAAAATCATAATTGCTTCCTTAAAGGCATCACTTGAATAAAATTAAATGCATTCCTCCAAAAGCCTCACTAGCACAGCAACTGATTGGCCCTTGAGGATTCCTATAGATACTTGTCATTCAGCATGAAATCAGGTCAGCAGCTAAAATTAAACACCCACCTCTCCCCTGCACCGCATGTGGAGCCATTGCTTTTAGTATTGCTCAGCCTCTGCCTCCCCAAAAGGGTTCATTCTTACCACAAGCTTAAAGGCTGTCTTATCAAGGAACACTGATGGATACAGTCATTCCTGTTTTGAGATGAAACTGTTGGGAATCAGACTCGCAGTCCCTTTGACTCCATCTGCATTGATTAGTCCTCAGGCAGCCTGCCAAGGCAGTGTGCTGCCTCTTACCCTCGCCACTGTTAATCTGCCTCAGCGAGGCCTGCAAGCCCTATATAAACTGCAATTTCTCTTCATTAGTGTGATTCTGCCTGCATGAATCTGATAACATATGGGATATTATCATAAACCAGCCTATTTCACCAATTCATTTTCTCCTTTATGAAGATTATGAATGTACTGCAAGTGCATAGGCAGGATAAAACAGAGGAATCTACTGTACAGTTTAGCTTTGATTTAGTTTCTAAAATGCAGATAGGCTTCCTTTTAAGTTCACATTTCCCAGTAATCCTGTGTTAATGTATTATAAAAAGTGCTGACTCCCTGATTTTCTCTAGTTCATTATGGGCTGATCCACACTCCGTGTCACTTGCCTGGATCGAGACTCTAACGATGAACAGAGCTAGCAGATGCCACACAATGGAAAAAATGGGAGGTACAGTAACTGTTTAGTCAACCCTAATCACTGCCACAGTCTGACTAAGCATGAACATGAAACATGATCGCAGTTTGACTATGGATTATGTAATTCCAAACATATGCTTTATGCCCCCTCGCTTCCTGCCTGTTCGCGATAATGCGGCTCTGTCGGCACGGGCAGTTTCTGCACAGCTGAACGAGTGCTTTGTCTGGGAACAACACGGATGCAGGTAGAGCCCTACCTGCTTCTGAGATTTGTTAATTAGCACGTGTCCCCGTTTAATGAAGCCTGCATGCCCTCTGCTGGTATGTGCATGCATTCCTGAGGGCATCAACACTCCTAAAGGGAATAGCCTTACATATCGGGCTGCTGCTGCTCCTTGGCCAATGTGTGTGCCTGTCCTGGCATGCTCCACATGCAATGTAAAATAAAAGGAAATTAAGACCCCCATTTATACTAAACATCACAGCTGTTTCATCCTTAAAACAGTTACATTGGGTTTATGCCTCTGTTTTGAGGGCGTTATCTGCTAAAAGGTACCACTATAACTGCACAGTGCATGTCTCTTTCAGAGGAGATTTTGTATGCACTGACCCCTTAAGGAGCTTGGGTAATGGGATGTTGCAGAGGACAGTGAACACAGAAGTCTGAGGCAGCCACACACTTGTTCTGACCTTAAAAAAAATAATAAAAATTCAGCTTTCCAGGATTAATCCATTATAAAAAGCTACACTAACTCCTGGCTAATCTGTATCAATTACCGAGTACAGACATATGCAGTAAAGGTCATTTTAATAAGAGGTTCACTCCTTAAATTGCTTCCACTGCCAAATCAAGTCAAGATTGCTAGGGATAACTAAGGGATCATTAGCTTAACTCATCTGACCACCTTTTCTGCAGACTCTTCTAACTATATATACTGTCAAACAGTAGAAACAGTAGACCCTCAAAGAATATGGGATAGCTTGTTGTAACAAGGAAACAAGCACTAACACAGATGGGCAGGGTGAAAGTGGCACCAAATGAAGATAAATATGCCCATATATTACCAGCTGGTGCCAGTGCTCAGGAGCAGCTGATAGTTCCCTTCAGCTGGATGGTTCCTGGGAGAAAGGGGACGTGTCCTAGTACCACTCATACATGGTAGCAGAGCAGAAGGAAAAAAAACAACTCCCTGTGCCCTAGATAATGACAAATCCTGTGAAAAAAACCTCAAGAAAAAATATTTTCATGCCTCACCAATGGCATTTCAAACAGTAACAACAACAAAAAAGGAAACAGCTGAGTGTGTGGCTGACTTCCTGCCTTGGGAAGTGTGGGCGTACACGGATCTGTTCCTGGAAGTGCCCAGCAGCACTGGCACAAGTAGCACTGTAAGACAGTATCAAAAGGGTTAACCACTGCATATCAAAGAGAAGGTGCAGGCGTGAATGTAATTGAGAACTGGCTGGCCTAGGGCATATTAAAAGCTGTGTGAATTTTAAATGCCGCTCATCTACAAGACTCAGCACTGAGTGTGGTACAGTGACCTGTGCCAGGGAGGTTTGGCTGCAAGAGGAAGTTAGTAGATGCATATCAAGGACTCCTACCTATTCTTTCCTTTCCTTTTAAATTGAGCAGAAGCTATTGCACCAGCATGTGAGTACAAACCAGAACCTAACTGCTGCAGAAGGCAGAAATGTCAAACAGGCTGTCAGGAACAGGAATCAGTTATGTTCAGTCCTGCCCAGATGAAACTGTAGCACAAAAATGACCTATAGTGGCATCTTCTCTTTCTCTGATTCCACTTTATTACTAAACTCCATTCTCACTGTGGTCTTATCCAGACTAGAAGAGGTCACAACCAAACATAGAAGCAAACACTGCATTAAACCCAATTTTATGCCCAATGTACTGCTATTTCAGCTCTCTTAAAGTATTGTGATCCTCCTGAGAAAGGAGGGGAGCCAAGAGACAGGTGTAGGCAGATATTTTCCAAAAGTGCTAAAAAGCAGGAGTTTCAAAGCAGAACCTGGTTGGAAAGGAGCGGGAAGGCTCGTTAACCCACAGGTACTAATGGATCTTGAAACATGACCCATTTTGTCAGGGTACAGAAAATGTCCACACTGTGTCTCTAATAACACCTGTGAGAGCAATAAGGGACACTGTGCAGTGTTCTTGCAGGTACAGGAAGCTGTATGTGTAGGTGAGTAGGAGATGGAGCCAGGCCAAACTTCCTGCCATACACATATGCATGCTATTTTTCCAAATCCAGACATGAGCTTATTAATTTCTATTTCAAGGATGCACACATTGTACTAGGCACATTCTCAGGAGCAAGTATCTGTCCCTACATGCTCAAATCATCTTCCTGTATCTACTCCTGCTGGCTGGTGGTGTCTCTCTTAGAGCTATGTCACTACCAGTGCTAGCAGCAATCCCAGCCATTCTATACTAATTACCAAACAGCTCACCTATGGCTAAAAACTTCTTTCTGGGTGTATGTCCTCACTTAGCATTTGGTTGGATTGGGAGACTCAATTATCTCCCTTTCCTCCTACTGCTCAGAAGATACAAAGGAGATACAGGAGCTATGTAACTGACTCTATTTAAATATATATATTTATATATATTTATACGTATAAAATTCATGGGCAGGTGGGAAAATTCTGCCTGACTTCATATATATATATATAAAGCACATATAAAAGCTGTTGTCCCCCCTGAAAACAAGAAGCTGGTCCAGACAGACCTGCAGCCTGTCCCAGTATAGCTGTGCTGGGGGAGCAGAAGGAGCAGTGGACTCTGAGCAGCTTCAGTCCTTGCCTTTCTCTCCACACTGCCTGCCAGCACAGGTGCTTGCCCTCCTGAAAAGGTGCCTTGCCCACTGGGGGTTTGCAGCATAACTGAACAGATTTCTGAACCAAACAGGTTAGCTGCTCCATCCAGGCATTCATTTCCCCAGCTGGCCAGGATTCAAATCTTGTTAGGTGGGTTTCCTCCTACCATCCTTGAAGCTGAGAGGAAAAGAAGGGAAGGAAACAGAGCAGCTTTAGAAAAATAAGGTTAGGTAATAAATATCAGAAACAGTATTACAACTTCCAGCTTGTAAGGACATAAGCAAAGATCTTCAAAGAGTAAGATCTTGAGGTGCAGCTGTGCAGAAGACTGAGGAGGATGGTAGTGGGAACCCAACAGACCTTTCTAGTTTATGGCCTACCTTAGCTCCTAATGTTCTACTCTGATGGTGAACAGCAAGATCTTGGCCAATTGAAATAACCATGCTTCAGTTTTAAAGCAGGAAGATATTTATCACTTTTCTGGATCCAGTTACCTTCTGGGTATTGCACTCTTAAGATTATTGTTTATAAGGCTGCCTGCCAGGTCTATCTTCATTTCTCCTACGTGTCCTGAACAAGCAACAAAGAGTTACATAAGATTGGATTTTATTCTCTTAGTCAAAACAAGTATAGAAAAAAGTTCTTCATTTCCTGTGAACAGATCTGGCTCACTTAGTGTCTTCTCATGTCTTAATCCTAAGCTTACAGTGACCTTAAACCTTGGCACTTGTTATTACATCTATCCTCACTACCAACAACCAGCAGCAACCACAGTAGTCACTGTAGAATCAAAGCAAGTAAAAGGTTCCTCTCATTGGTATTTTAAAGAAAGGAAATAGAGCATTTCAAGATTTTAAGAGCAATTCCTGTACTCAGAGAGATCTTAAAGCTTAAGTGAACTGGGAATGCTCACTAACAGTGACCCATTGATAAACCTAGAGAATGAAGTCCTGTTTCCATGCAAACAGCAGATAGGCTGCACAGTATAAATTCTCCTACTTCCACCTCAATCTTGTTCTGACGTCATGTCTAGAACTGAGAAAGTTGCTTAGTCTTCATGTCCATTCAATCATACTATTCTTGGAATTAGATCTGTGCCTTCAGGCCTCAACCAATTCAAGATTCAGTTGTATGAAGCATTCATAACACGAGACAGTCCCTGCCCCAAAGAGCTTACCATATAAATAGCACTTACTGAAAGCAAAGAGCACACAGTCAAGTTTTGCATTTCTGTATCAGCCCATCCACAAGGATGCTAATTACTGCCAGGATAACTGGTTTTATGATGTGAGAATCCTGTCTATTGGGAATCAGCTCTCATATCCAGAAAAGCAGCCATCAGACGGTAGTAACTATTTTTAGGCTACTTCTGACCTTTTCGAAAGTAAGGACTCTTCAAAAAGATGATTAAAATACTAAGTGAATTATGCAGAGAGTTGAATAGTCTGAAGAAAATGTAGCTTCATTTAGTCTTGCATAATGTCTTTGGTAACACGGTTAGATTCTTTTGGCCCACAACAGTCAGATTTTCCACTGAAGTGTTAGGATGCAAGTTGGGCTGGTTATTGAGTAATAGAGAAGGCTTTCTTATTTGTGCACACTTCCTAACCTTCAAGAGAACAAAGATTAATCAACAACATTGAGGAGGATGTTGTCATGAGATCCACTCACAAGATTTGCAGGGACTCCTGCAGGGGTTGCAATCCTTAAAACTGGCTTGGAATAAAATCTGAGAGATGAGAGCACACAAAGAAAACATTTTCAAAATGAAATCCAACACAGTTATTAATGATGGAATAAAGGAAGTTATACCATTGTAGTAAAGAAGTCTGGAGATCAGAGTTCCAGTGCATGAAGCAGATATCATGAGGCAGGAAGAAATAGAGAGGTGGCCACCTGGTTCTGAGTTTGGTATCTAAAGCACCCAACTGGCCTTCAAAGCAAGTGCTCCTCATTCTGAAAATGGCTCCTGAAATCACTGCCAGTGCACCTTTACATTGGCTTCTCATGCTTGAGGCTATTTTTGTGTTAACATGGCCTAAAGGGACAGTTCTGTACCTTAAAGCAAGGTACCTAAGGGATGCACAGCTGTGTGGCACAGACAAGAATCCACATGTACCTGCAGTTGGTGCGGTTCCAAGAAATCGCTGACCTCACCCTACTTAACTCCAAAATTTCCACTCAGTGTGAGGAGATACACACAAGATGCTGAGCAAGCTCCTGAAAACTGCCTCACAGGGTGTTTGGGAGGAATTGCAAAGGGGTGGCCTCTGTTGCTCACATGCTGGCTTTGCCTGTGGCCCTGCTGAGCTGCTCGTGACAATTGCAGCTAAAGAGAATTTAACAAACCTTCCAGATTAAAGACTGACCAGCAAGTTTCTGAAACTCCTTAATTAGGAAAGGAGCCCCCTCTCCAGGCCTGTCACACACAGCAGTCTGAGGTAGGGTGGTGGCAGCTTGTCAGATAACGCATCCCTGAGTGCAAAATGCCTTTCACTGTGGCTTACAGTGAAGTGCTTAACACTACCTGTGAGTTTGGTACAGCACTGACAAGCTGACGAGCTGGGCAAGTACCAAGCCATGATCACGTCAGAAGATGCCTCCTTACCTCCCCACAAAACCATTATTTGCCTACCTGGCAATTATATATCTCGAATCATCTGAGTATTGAAACATGTGAGGCTTTGCTGCCAGACCACTCAAAACAAGGGATAAAGGGAACAAATAGACAGTGGGAACCATAAAAAGGAAGGAGCTCAACTTAAGAGAGAAGGATTAGCTGTCTAGATAACTTGGGGTAAGAGAGAGCCAGGCAAAGTTGGAAGCAGTTGGCTTGTACAGCTGATGGAAGAGCAAGTTCCTGAAGAAGAAACAGTGGAAGTAGTCATAGACTAAAAGGCTGGACTGGATGCAGTGGAGATGGTGCTCCAGCTGCACTAAGAGCAGGTAGGTCCAGACCTGCATGTTGTGTCTGAAAGCAGATTGAGCAGATCACCCAAAGCCTAAAGGTGCTGGTTTCTCAGCTACCCCTACTAAAACTGTCCGTGGCACATGAAAAGACGGTAAAGGCAATCAAGTGCTCTGTGTGGAATGTTTTGCTGAGTTTCCCATGGGCTATCATGCAGTTCTTTGAGCCCTTCAGGGCAGCCAGAAAAAGCAAAAAGAAGGGAACCAAAAACTACAGGCCAAGCTGAAGGCAAAGCAGCGAGGGCTGAGCAGAACAGCCTGCCAAGGGCACCACTGAGTAGCTCCAAATCACAAAAAATGCCTGTGAAGAATTAAGACTTGCCTTTGCAGGATCCAGTGGCTGGGGACACAAAGATGCACATGGAGGAAGGGAAGCAGAACCCAGGCTCAGTGCCAACCCAGATAACCAAGGGGACCAGAGGAAGGAAACCACAAAGCTTTGCAGTAAACACAGGGATTAGGAGAGGGGTAGATGAACCAGTCAGACAAAGTAACTGACCCAAAACACTCTTCTCAAAACTCAGATAAGATTTGTGTTTTAAAAATATCCAGTGCTCTCCTCTCCTCCCACTTCCTATAGAACTTTTTTTTTTTTTTTTTTAACACTTTCTGGTTTTGGCCAGGAATGAGTAAGAAAGTGCCAGGATACTGCTAGGAAATCTGTCTGTTCTCACAGTGTTTCTGGCCCAATCAGGAGTAGGAGTGAGCCGGACTCTCAAGAGAGAGTCTGTTTCCATTTAATTTCCAGGCCAGTTTTGCAGACTTACAAGGTCAGGGTAAGGTGCCAGACTTCTGGGTGCTGCTGAAAAGAACCTTGAGCCCTTGGAAACTTGTTTCTTCTCAGCAACCAGGAGAAATGTAAACACAAAGGAAAGAGCCTTGAGGAAGTGATGGTGTCACATTAGAAAACATGGAAGTTTAGAGCCTCCCATACTACCATATTTTACAAACCATCTTTCTTGCTTTCTTTCCAAGGCCAGGTCTCTGTTTTATAAGAAAAGCTACATCAGCTTATTTAAAGGACAATTCCTGAATTGCACATTACCAAACAAAGACTAAATACAAATTATTTCATTCACTGTTTAGTGTTTCATCCAGTTCTGTACTTTACACTAAAAAAAAAAAAAAAGGGAGAAACATTTATAATTGTGAGTAGGCAGATGTAGGTAAATAACATCTGGTTAAAAATGCCAGAAGGTGCTGGAGGGTTTGCCTGGCAAGGGGTCCTTTTGGGCTACTCACTTGCTAGAATTCCTTGGAGTAGCTGGGGGTGTTTTGGAGAAGAAAAATGTTCAGGGGCTGATGATTGAAAGGCAGGAGAAGCCTTCCTGAGAGCATAGAAGTAAAAGCAAAGCCTTGTGGGAACTGTCAGAGTAGGTGCAACTTGGTAGAGGTTTGGCTTTTCCCCTCCTCCCGAAGCAGCAGA
This sequence comes from Anabacerthia variegaticeps, assembly GCA_035583185.1. Classification (NCBI taxonomy): domain Eukaryota; kingdom Metazoa; phylum Chordata; class Aves; order Passeriformes; family Furnariidae; genus Anabacerthia; species Anabacerthia variegaticeps. The sequence continues at coordinate 9,686,472 of JAWWEW010000017.1, forward strand.
GCCTGCATCAGTGTGGTTCTGACTGTCAGCTCAGGCAGGCACTGCTGGCATTGTGTAACTGCTCCACAGACCAGCCCTGGCAAAAGCTCCAAGAGTCTGAGATGACTCCAAGTGTCACTGAGCAAATGGGCAAACGTGCTGAACCTGTCACTCAAAGGGCTCGTGCAGTCAGCACAAGAATTTGTCTGGCTTTTCTTTAGCACTTCCCTGGGGTTAAATTCTCAGCCCTTTTGAATATATTTGTTTTCTTTCAGCATACCAAAGAAACCACCCATCTAAAAACATTTGCTTTAAAAAAACCTCAACCCATCCAAAATCAAAGACAAATCACATTTTCTGGAATTCTGGGGAGGGCAGAAGGAAGGATCCGTATTTTAGATTTTGAAAGAAACCATCAGCTTACCTCTAGATGCAGTTCAGGCATTTATTTTCAGATATTTTATTCTACTGAAAGAAAGTAACTTCAGCCCAACTCCTCCTCTGCTGCCAGCATCACTTTCACACAGTCCAGAGGAAGCTACACCTATCCCCACTCTGTTTACATAACTGGCATGTTCAAAGCAGAAGGACTGCAGCAAGATGTCCCATACCAGGCTCAGAGCTAGCAAGAGACAGAAAAACAGGATATAAAAGCAGCTGCTTGACTTAAGGTGATGGCCACACATGACATAAACCCAAAATTTTTAGTAACTCCAAAATACTTCTCAGCAAAAGCAAATTCAGAAGGAGCATATCTTAATGCAAGTCCACACTGAGCTTATCAAAAGACAGTGGACAGGAAGAGCATTTGTCTCACCTAATATTGTTTCTAGAGCACACTTCAGACAAACCATCACACTTCCCACCTCCGACTCCAGCAGAGCAGGAATTCCTGAATCTAACTGCATGTTTCAAAGATTTTTCAAGGTTTGAAGATTCTTGTAACAGGAGAAACTTCTTTGTAGGCACACCCAGACCTAACAGATGCTCACATTTACACCTACCAGCATTTCTTTTTTTCATGTTTATTTAGGAATTGTGCCCCATTTCATCCCCCAGTTAAGACAGGCATCTAAGACCTTCTGTGGTCCAGCAGGTCTTACAAGGCTTCTCTGGAGAAATCTCCCTTCTGAAAGATTTTGGCGTGTCTAGCAAGGGCATAAATGCAAACACGAGGAGCTGCTTTGGAGATCTCCTTGCAGGGATTCAAACCTGGACTGCTGATGGCCCTGGGCAGCTCCAGGTGACCCTGCCTGAGCAGGGGGAGTTGGACAAGGTGACATCCTGAGGTCCCTTCCAACCTCAACCATTCTGTTTCTCTGGGTATAAGCCCAGGGCTGTGGGTGACAGAAAGGAGCAGAAATGGAGACATGCATTTACCCACCCTGAAATTTTTTCACACTCTCCTGTCATCATTTGCCTCTGCACAATCCCAAGTCTCTTTTCCTCAGTTTTCCCTGCTCTGATGACCAGTCACTTCCTTCCCTTTCTCTTCTATCATGTAGGTGAATCCTGAAGACAACTTTGCAACAATTCACCAAAAGTTTCTACTCAGACATGGTAAGTGAAGAAAAAACAGTTGGAATTTTGTCAGTCATTTTGGAGATACCCATGGGGAAACTGTGAGGAAGGCAACACTGAAAAGCTTAGCAATAGACACGCTGCTTAAAATATAGACGTTCATGCACCTCTCCCAAACTTGGACTTGCTTTCCTAGAAGATGTACCATATTTATTTTCTGAGAATCCAGGAAAGATGTGAAGAATAAGCTCATATGATAGACAAGGTGCAATCTTGACTGTGAAGCAGCTAAAAGATTTCCAGCTGCCAGCCATGCCGCAGCATCTCTCCAGACCTCTTTTAAATAGCACAAATTATAAAAACCCCTACAGGTTTTATTTAAAAGTAATAAATATTATGCACTTGCCTGATTTACCTTCAAAATTATTAGAATCACAAAGGAGGAGTGAAGGCTAAACGTTCATAAATGTTACAGGTAATGGAAATGCAGGCCATTAATTTTCAGCACTGCACAGATGGTAGGAAACAAGGGCACAAACGGATATCCAAAAAACCACCATAAATGACAGTGAATTTTCTAACTCTCAGCTTAATAAATGTATTATAATGTTAGTTAAAGTAGTCATAATATGTATGAATGCTAAAAGGCAGCCCAGAGCTGGGAGAGGAACCAAGGATGAACCATCTGACAGTGTTCACTATATAAGGTGTCATCTACCATCTTAGCAGAAATTATTTTAAAACCCTTTAAAGATACAGAGTGTTTTCTAAAACCAACTTGTGAATATCAGCATCTTGTTTTGAGATTATTCAAACAGCAGTAGCTTCTTTCATCCAGAGTTCTGGGGAGAAGGGCAACTACACATTGTGACATATAAAAATACATGACCTCTGATGTTATGCACAGCCAGATAATACCAGAATCACACAGCTGGTTTAATGTTAGAATTATTTGTGTTCCAGTTTTGTGGGTTTTAACATTAGCAGAAATGCTCAAGGCCTCAAATCACTACAATTTTAAGTCATAACCAGTAATTGTAAATTAACATTCTGAATGTTCTTTGGTCACCCCATAAATTCCTTCGCACTGTAATACCTTTTTCAGTGCACTAAGTGTTGACATAATGACTACCCTTAGTGACTCAAAAATGGAGTTTATGTTTGTAAGTGCTGAACTTTAAGGAGTCTTTGAACAAAAGCCATAAGACACATACATAACGCATCAAACAATGCACTGGGGAACTCAACAAAAACACCCATTCTTTAGCCAGTCATGCAGCTTTAGGCTTCAGAAGATAAAAGAAAATGCCCTAATTATTAAACTGCCAATTCTTCCCAATAATTTTAAATCACAGACTGAATAAACATTTTGGATAGTTCAATAACAACTCGTATATCTAGCTAGGAAAGGAAGAGTTAATGGACATAGCAGATGATGGAGTTTCCCCACCTTCCTTGAACCCAAGGGCTGGCAGGCCCTTGGCAGAGGCAGCTGCTTCCCGGCTCAGCTGTCCTATTCCATGTCAGGACACAAGGAATCTCCCTAGGCCTAACAGCTGTCTCCTCTAATGGGCTGCCCAGTTCACTGCTTCCAAACACCATCAGTTTCTCCCTGCTCAAATTCTCTTTGGGCACATTTGAGTGGCTTCTAGTCCCAGCCTGCCCTGGGGAGAGAGGAACAGTCCAGTTCTGGAATACCTCTGCTGGGGTGAGGAGCAGAATGGTTTGGTTCTGGCATTCAGGCTGGAAAAGATAATCCTGTGAGGGAGCTCAACTGGTCCCAGCATGAAGCTCTCAGAGAGAGCAGCTATAAATTCATAACAAACTTCAAAATAAATATAGTAAACATGTGCCCAAGTCAAAGACTCCTCTCAGAAGGATACCACAGATAAGCATCTTCCTAAGCAGATTTTTACTTCCTTTAGTGGAAACACACTCTGGTGGGTAAGTGCTGAGAGTGTCTCTAAGTGAATTTGTATTCAAAAGTGAGGCTCTTATCTTTGCAATCTTCTCGCTGCGATAGGAGCAGGGTAAGCAAAGCCAAGGTTAGATACTGCTCAGCTCACAATAGCAGCATGTGGTGCCTTTCAGAGCATGAATGCCAGTTTTTTACTGCAGGTGCTCTTGTGGTGTGGCCACAGGAGGAAAGCGATAACTGACATCCTTTTCCATTCAATTTACAGTCAAAAGAGGGTTTGTAATTTAGCAGTTGACTGGCTGAAGCTCAGCCCATATGGTAGCTGTTGTTCAGCAAAGGGAAAAAAAAAGTACAGTACTTAAACCGGAAAGAACAGGCAGTCTGTGCATCAACTCCAAGCTTCAAGGGGGTTCTGGCCCACTTTCATTCATATTTAAATGTGCACGTTCACACTGGGGATAGGAACACCGAGCCACATTTCCTAATATTGCAAATCACTGCTTTACTTTAGGTCTTGTGTGTTAGATACAAAGAGGGAAAAAAAGTGAATGCAGATTTGCATCAGTGTCCCGTGAGGAATGCTGAACGTTAGAAGGAAAACCAGCTGGAAAATACATAAAGAGCACAACACAGACTCCAGTCTGGTTCTTTTTTCAGAATATTTCTCTCCCATTTGCAGCTCTAAGAGGCCCTGAAGTCACTGTCTACAGCCCGTAATTCTGAACACAAAGAAAACAAAGACAAACAGCACAAATCATTTTAAATACATCTATGAGGTGAAATGTAATTCAACTGGAAATGTCTGGACATTGATGAGGAAAAAAAAAAATCACTGTTTCTTTCATTTTAGTCTTTTTGGAAAAAATAGGCTTTATTTCCTTAAAATAATTTAAAAAAAAAAAGTTTAACCTGGCAAATACCTCCCATGGATTCTTATCGGGGAAGACAATACTTCAAACAAGAAACTGAAAGAATGACATGAAAAATAAAAATGGTAGAATGAAAATTTCAGGTTAGTTTTAGCCTGGGGGCAGTACTGCAAAGTAAGGGATCAATACAGGGTGCACTGGCTGCTTGCAAACAACATGCAATCCTGCTGGTCTTTTGAATTATATTCTACAGCTATGGAGCTTCCCAAGAAACCAAGGAATAAAGGAGAATGAGCAAAGACAAAAAGCAGGAAACTGGAAGGAAGGAAAAGAAAAACCAGACAAAGCTGATCTTTTTCACACTTGGATTTCACTACTTCAGTCAATTTTTTTATAACATTTATGGTATTGCTGGGGACCTGGAACTGACACATGACTTGAAGGAGAGATGTGGTTATTAAAACTGTGATTAGCAATCACAAGTGCAGGGCTTGTGAAATGATGCTTTTCCTGTGCAAATGCATCCCAGAGACAGGAGCTTCACAGAAACTGTATCTGCACATCACTGGACACACTGGCAGCTACTGCCAAGCAGCTTCAGGTTTGTCCATTTGCCCTTTATTTGGGGATAGGACACAGATGATATTAACAAGCCAAACAGTGAAAAACAATTTCTGCATTCTTCCAACCAGTACCCAAACTACCCAGTGTGTGTACCTTGCAATCAGATCTTCTTAGGAACTGTTTTCTCTTCCTCTTGCCTTGAAAAGCCTCACAAACATAACAGCAAACTGTCTTAACATTAAGGAGAAACAGTGAAAGCGACTGTACACAAACTGCTCTCAGACACACAAGTGATCTGAAAACACTGCTCTGATTTGATTTTAATACCATTATATGAGGCATTAATTAGGCTTTAGAAATTAATACAAATAACACAGAAGACCCATATTGTTCAAAAGGTAAAATGCATGTAAGTCGACACATGGAAGGACTGATAAAGGAAAGAGCCTCTCTCTGCTTGAAGTCAGCAATAGGTTGTGGCAAGAATATTCAGTTCTTCAGACTCGCTGCAGCTCTTGCAGTCTCACCCCCCCTGCAACACCCTGGATGCTGCTGACATGAAGGCATTTACCAGGGAAACTGATAGGCACCACTCAGGGGTATTTTAAAAGAGCAATTTGCAAGCATACAATTTTGCATCCACCAAAAACCTGCTGTGTTAAATGAGAAAATTGCCTTTGTTGGTTCACACAAAACTGGCCTTTTCTATAAATACAGGCCATTTGCTGTGGTTACACTGATACATTTGATTTTTTGCAGTGTTTCTGCAATTTAGGAGCGGGTCACTGTGGAAAAGCATTTCCCTTTGCTGTTGTGTTTCAGATTAATTAATAAAGCTACTTAGATTACAGAACTAAAAGAAAACACTTAAGTTACAGCTTAGGTAGCTGTGCATGCTACATGGGTTGGCATAGAACAGACAGGAACACAAAAGGAGGCTACAATTACCCAAGTTTAGTACCTTTAGAAAAGTGGGTTTGAGCAACTAAAAGCTAGTCACACATCTAACAATATTAATATAAGCATTCTGTTATTCCATTCTGTATTTCTCTAAGTTTTATTAGCAAGGCCAGGAGTCACCATTAGTGATTTACAGTCTGTAAAAAGGATGATGTCATTGAAATGTGAAGAAGGTCAGAATCCCCAAAGAGAAATTATCTTAACAACAGAGTGAGATCATTCCATACACTTATCTGCTCCAAGGGGCAATAATCAAACAGACCTACATGTAAAGCCTAAGCTGAGCATTAGATAAAAGCTGCAGGGAGGCTACTTGCCCAAACTAATACAGCAGAGTGCTGTAGATTTTGCTCTGAGCTTCACTCATGAAAAAGCTTACTCTGCAAGGGTCCCAGTCCCATTTTTTTTTTTTTTTTGCTAAAACATACATAGGAAACGTTATGAGTGTATGTGACTAGAAGATCTGGTTCTGTTTCAAACAGAAGCACTGATACATACATGGAACTAAATAATGGGGCTCATAAAAAAAGGAGCATTTGCCTTTGACCTTTCATACAAGGTTTAATATACAGCTCTCCCCTGCATTAAAATTCTATAGGCTGGTTAAGATTCCAATCTGCACCAAGAATAAAATCCTCCATAGGCCCTCAACCAGAATAAATCAGTTTAACTTCACTGATCTAAAAGAGCAACAACACTAGCTAACTAATGTTAGCTACCAAGACAAGAAAATTACACAAGTTTATATCATCTGAAAAAACATCCACATTTTCATTGTTCTACCTTCTCAAACCTTTTCTTGTGGATATGGGGGGTGAAGGTTGCTGTGTTACAGTAAAAAGAAAAACTGTCTCTACAGAACAGGGAGTGGTGCTAATCATCTTCAATAAGAATGAGTAATTCAACAAAAATTAAGTCAGTTTTTAAAAATGATGAATTTGTAACCAAGGTCTCCTCTCATTTAGAAGTGGTGAGTGTCGTTAGTTTGCCTCTTTCATCTCAAATAAACATAAATTGCCAAAGTTCAGTGCTTCTGAAGTAAAAAAGATGTCCCATCTAATATGTTTAATGAAGAATTGCAATTGTGCTCCCACACGAGCTAACCAGCTTCCTGGATGTGGGTGTTTCATTTAAACTTCTAAGAGGACACCAAAACACATTTCCATGAATATAGATCGCTGCTTCCGCTGGGTGACTTCAATGCATCTTACAGCTGTGGAGAAGGATTTTCTCAGTTTCAAAACATCCTTCTTTATAAATAAAGAAATTACTTCTTTCTTTTCATACAGATCAATAAGATCAGACCCACCTCTGAACCTCCACATTCTCTTAGCAGCAGCCCTCATCCTCCTTCTTTGCCCTGTACCAGAACTCTAATACTTCTGCCTGCCAAACATTTCATGGCCCATTCTGAGTTCGCAGCGAACACTCAGTGGCAGACAAGCCTCACACCTCTGCCCACCTGATGCCATCACATAGCACAGACTACCGAGTTTGTAACAGCAGCTCTTTCCACTGCTGATTAATATGGGTGTGCTGGAAGAATGACCATCATTTCTCTACTAAGAAACCTGCTGACTCTGGGTGTTCCTTCTAGAAGGTTTTGGGGTTTTTTTCTAAAACAAGCAAACAAAACCCAAGGCTGTTTCTTTAGCAGGAATGCGAGCCTGGAAACTCAGTTTCAGCCTTCTTTCCTGGGGTAGTTAAATGTTTGCTCACTGCAGATCATCTGTGTGAGTGAAGGGGAATGATGCAGCCCTATCAGCTGATCTCAGGAATGTGATCCATTAGAGAACCATCCTGCCCTGAGGGACCCAACAGAGTGTATGTATGGAAGGCTGTCTGATTTAATGCTGCATAAACCGGTAATGACTTCTGATTAGATAATATAATACATCCCTGAGCAATCAGCATAGAAAAAACACCCCAGATTTTGCCACCAGTTCCTCCACTGCTACACAATTCACAAATCATTCATTTCACTTCCTGCAAGTATGCATTTTGTTTTTTAAACAACACTGTATAGCAAAATATGTAGTGTTCAAAAACACATTTGCCAGGCCAGAATGAAAAAAGAAAATCCATTTTCTGATAACTTGATGAGCTCCTGTCTTGTTCTCCCCAAATCTTATATCTCAAAAGAAAAGCAGCACGTTCTTTGGGAGTGCCATTATAAGTCAGTGATGAATATCACCACCAAAAAGTTTGATACAGCAGCACCAGAAAAGGAAATACAGCACAATAGGGGAAGGCTCCATCTTCCCCTTGAAAGTATACCTAAAATTCCTTGTATTTGTTTAAAAACACAGAGCAAAAGGGATGGAAAATAAACAAACTCCCCTTACTTTGTTACAATTCCAAAAAGCAGTTTTTTAGAGTACAATAACATAAAACCAACGTAGCTCAAAGTAATGGAAAATATCTTTTGATTTCAAAATTAAAAAGTGTTGCAAAATTTCAGTCTCTTAAGTATCAGGAAATCATTATTTCTGCTAACCTCCTCTGTAACATCTCCATCAAACATTCCAAAATAATATTTGTTGTAACAAAAAGGCCTTGGATCGTACCAAATTCTTTTCTCTTCTACAATCTTACCTCTCATTGCACAAGTCTCCAAAGTGAAGTTTGCCCATTTATCCAGTAATCATCCTTCTCTCTCTAGCCTTGAGAACTGCTTCATCCACAACAGCATTTATTGTCAACAAAAGCAGAGTGAAAAGCTTACTCTGCGATGTTTTTTGCCCTTTCGTTACTTATTCAGGACGATTAAAGCTAATCTGGAGTAATTTCAAATTGATTTTTACATCTGAAATATCAAACACAACAACTTACCGTTTCTCTCCCTTTTGTTGATGTGCTGGATAATTATGCTGTGCAAGATTTAAACACTTAATCTTTCTCTCTGAGAAAAAGAATGGTAATTCATAGGAACCGGTGACAGAAGGAAAACTTCAGTTCAGTTTTAGTCCCACCTGGAATCCCTTGCCCAAAAGATTCAGCCTAAGCACTTTGACTCATGGTGGTGACTCGAGACTTCTCTAGTAAAAGCACAGCACAACACTCTGGTTTGCTCTGAGACCAGATGGGGCTACAAGCTGGGGGCTAAAGGAGGGCTGTATCTTGAGAAAATCTTTATAAAGTGAAATCCAAGGTCTGAAAGTTCAAAGAGAACGAACTATTCCTTAAAGACTTGCCCTGATAAAAAGCAGGGGTAACCCAGCACACATTGAGCAAGGAGGGAAGAATCAAGACCAGCGTTTCCCCCCACAACAACTCGATATTTTGCCAGATTTATTGTCAGCCTCCAGCCCTTCTGCTTTGGATCACGCAGACGCAAATCAAGAATTCCATCTAGAGAAAAAGGCATCTGCTCAGGGACTATTAGCAGCTCTTTGTTTTATAAAGTGACCAATGTTTCCAAAGGATGCAACATCTTTTCTTTTTCAATAAGGATTTTGCAAGAAGCTTATCTGCAGTGAAAAAAACATCACCACTTTATAAAAAAGTATTACAAAAGTCATTTTTACAGTTACAGTAAAAGACCACAACACAGACATTAAGAGTCTGTCCCTCAAAACCACAGGTCTTTCATTTAGTTGGTGGTTTGGGATTTTTTGTTTGTTGTTTTTAAAGTAAAATACTATATTTAGGGGTTCTTGTACGCATTTGGTTTTTTCTGCCATCATGGTGAAGTTGCAAACATTTCCATGTTTTTCTCTAATTTGATGCCAACATCAAGCTGGAAACTTCTTTTTTTTTAAAAAAAAAAAAGAAACCCGAGATTCTGATGAAATACAAGACCTGAGGTTTTTAGGAAAAACAAAGTATCACAAGATTTGTCATAAAAACATGCAGTTGGCAGCAGTAAGAGTCTTATGTACAGTAGCTTGCTATTTATAGGTGTGCTCACAAGTCTGCAGACATATTTCTGCTCTCCAGTAACAAACCTGTGAAGAAAAAAGGCTGAGCAACAATTATCACAGATACCTGTCGCTTTGTAAGGAAGAAACAAAACCAAAGTGGCACAAAACCAGACCCTCATCTGGCAGAAACCAGACAGAACTCAGCTGAAGTCACACAAACAACAAATTACCCAAACTGAGATTCTGGCCCTAAAACTGTGTCTGCCCCCAAAACAGCAGGCCAGGCTGTGTCACAGCACACCTGCATGGACTGAGCTGTAAATGCACATCCCCAGGGAGTCCATTCCCACAGCACTGCCAGTCCCACGGCTGCACCCAGGGTGTCTCTGGCACACTATTTATGATTTTCATACTGGTCAGTGATTCTTGCACTGAACAGCTCCTTTGTTCCTGCCAAGCTGAGGTTTGAGTTGATATCCAGCTTCAATTCTTCTGGCCCCTGTTTTCCTGTGGCTGTTTGTTCTCAGACACATTCCCGGGGTTAGCACGGCCAATACACGGGCTGGGGAATGTGGCTCTTCTTTTCACTGTCTAAGAGTGAATCACACAGAGTATGACAATGACATTGCTCATGTCCAAACTGCTAATATCAATACTCAATCTGTTTATACACAAAAGCAAGGGAACCTTAGTTACTTCACCTTTCAGACAATATTTAGAAGATGCAGCTGTTGGCCATTTTTTTAGTTACAAATGAAGAAATACAGTTTCATTCTTTCTGATCAGAGACATATGTTCCCTGCAAGCTCCAGGGCAGAAGCAGAGCTCAGCTTGTTGGCCACCAACTCTCCTGTACACAGTTAGGTAACTGTGACACTGTGATATTAATCACAGCTTTAGTGCTTTCTCTTTGGCTTGGAAAATGATGCAGATAAACTCAAACACAAGTGACAGCTGTCAGAAAACAGGGTGGTTACTGTACTTCCCTTTTCCATAGCCCAAACTCTTCCAAGCCCAGGATAGCAGAGGCTTTTTCATGTGCTTTGGGGTGGTCAACTGAGAGAGAACCACAAGAACAAAAGAATAATTAAAGAATTTCCCCTATATCATTCTCTTACTTGAGAAAGAGTAACCTTTCCAATTTCATTATGCGGGGCCTCCCACCTTCATGAAGATGAATCTCAGAACAACATCCCTGCAAAATATACTTCCCTTCAATTCCTCAGGCTCCAGCTGTTCCAGCAGCAAGACTCAACAGAAGCCTTGATTCACTGGCTGGTCCTGGCAGAAAGGGATTAAAAAGGTTATTTAGAGCTGCCTTCTATACATTCAGTGAACTGGTACCCAAGGAATTGCTGCTGCTGGGAATGCACAGCTCCCTTTCACCATGAAAGCTCCCTGAAATGATGAGTCTGCCACGGTCAAGGGGTTTTTACTGAAATCTACAGGACAGCGACAGAGAACAGGCTGGAGAGGCTTGTTTCTTCATGCTGTCCTTTGCAGAGGCAAAGCTAACAGAAGGGATGCTCTCACTGGTAATTACACTCTGCCTGTCAAGGCAGCCTATCTTCCATATAGCACATTTGCACACCATCTATTATTGAACACTTCTAGTGCACAAAGCAATCTCATTATGCAATGAAAACAGTTCCTGTAAAGGCATCTATGCAAGTGTGATGATGTTATTTTTTTTCCCCACAATATTTTTACATTACTCTTCCAGCCTTCCCCTTTCACACCAGCTGCAGTCAAATTACTCACTGGCCTTGATGTTTACAATGTTGGATGTGATAGGAACAGACTAGACATTGTTTTAACACAGGAAGGTTAATTTAAAATAACCTTCCTAAGCTGTTCCTACTGCAAGACAGCAACATTACAAGGAGAAGACATGGATTCATAAATAGGATCAGCTTTCAGGGATCAGGCCAGGGGTAGCAGCACTTGTCATGAACATTCTGCGCCGAGTCTCCAGGGGAGGTGCAGCTTCAGCTGCCACTTACACAGCTCCTTCTGTCAGTCACCCAGAAAGCAATGCCAGCTTTTTCTACTAAAGAACCTTTCTCTTGATCTCCTCAAGGTAAATGCTACCATGACAGGAGATGAAAGACAGAAAATGCTCCATAGCATGCCTGCTACTATATTTCAGCGCCAGTTTGCTCTGGATGTATCTTTATCACTGAGCAAATAAATCAGCCTTTGAAATTAGGTTGATTGCTATAAAATCATCATTTAAAAGAGCCTTAGGAAGGTTAAAAAAAAAAAAGGGCTTACAGTCAAATACATGTATTAGAGGCAACTAGGAACTTACTGCTTAACGGTTTTATCACTCCTGCCATGAAAATATTTGAGGGATTTTTGTCATGTCAGTCCCTACTCCTACATGACTGACCTTGACTTTGCATCCTCCCTTTGAACGAGGCAGGAGTAATATCTCAGAGTACTCAGGCGATAAGTCTAGCCAGAGTTCCACTGCCTTCACATGCAGCAAAGCATTAGGATTCCTGAAGCTGTCATGGACTTTGCCAAGGCCTCTTTAAGCACGATTAAATCTGCCTCTTCATCAAGATTAACCTTCTTCCAGGAAGGACAGCACTGAGGGTCTACTTGCATGGTGGCCACACCAAACTATTTTCTTGAATCCTGCAATGAAAAGGCTACTGAACATTCCCTTTTTCGAATGTCATAAAAACATTACACTGAGTTACAAGGCCAGGGATCATTTTGTACTAACTCCTCTGAAAAGCTTGTTGCTTACTCTACAGCCAGCCTTTTAGATTAACACTGTGGCTTTTTTATTCTATTTTAGGCAGTTTATCATCCAGAATTATTGTTTTCATGAGAATATGGCAGAGGGGACAATGAAACACAACTCTCATGGAGTCATCACGAAAGCCCAAAAGTTTCTTAAGCCTTGTCTCTAACTCTGAGGCCTTTGCTACAGCAAAACAAATGACAAAATATGCCAGGATAGCAGTATACACTGACATAAATCATTCAGAAAGCAATGAAATAAGAGTGATTTATTCATTACCTGACAATTTATTACAGTGGAAAAGAACCGTATGAAAAATTCTGGAAAGAGCTCTCCCCAGATGGGAAAAAGCCAGCACTGAATTGGTGATGATGATCAATCTGCCTCCCATTTGTAATTCCACCTGACAAGATGCAGGTTTTAGCTGTGCTCTGTGGCCACTTCACAAACAAGTATCATAACAGTGCTGAATTCCCCTCCTTCTCAAGGGGCAGCAAACGTGTGAGCATGTAGGAAATGCAGGGCTTAAAGAGGGCATAGATTCTTCTGACAAAAGTTTTATTTTTGCTGTCTGAGCAAATTATTATTTATTGTTGCCCTTTTACATCAGCAGCTTTTCTGGGGAAAAAAATGCATCTAGATATCTCACTAGAGAACAGTGAGACATGTCACTCTGCAAAGGTGAAGGACAAGGCTTTTATACAGCCATGAAAAATGGTAACAGGAAAACACTACTGCATTTTGCATTTTTTTGTGTTCAAATTCCAGAATCAGCAAGTCTTTAAAAAGATAAGCAGTTTCAGTAAAAAGAAGTAAGATGGTAATAAAAATATTCCTCTAAAGAATCCGTGAGGTGTTGTGGAGTTGAATCCTTGGTAAAATAGGAAATGAAGGAGTTGGGATGAGTAAAAGGGAAGAAAGGATAAATTAACAATAAATAAATAAATAAATAAAGCTCCTGTAGGAAAACAGCATCTGTTGAAACAGAAAAGTCTCTGCCAAACAGTCCAAACCACACTACTTCACGGTATCTATTTTTTCCTCCTGTTAGTCATGGTTTGCTGGAGTTTTATAATCATGGAATGACACAGATGTAAAAAAACAATGCCCCCAAAACTTTTCAGTTTATTAATAAATGCTATAAAAATAAATATTAATTTTTATCTTATATAATTTTGAGTAGATCCAAACTAGCACAAAACAAGTCAAAAAGTACACATTCACAACAGAGGATATGACTAAGCCACATCAAGTAGATAAGAGACCAAAATGCAGACATGCTGCTAAATCAAATTAGTATTTACATGTAAATATTTTATCTTGCACACAAACTGTTTGTCTCAACACTAGTAAAATCAGCTAGGCCTACACAGGCAACTCACGTTAGCACTGTATTTTCCTTCTCAGGACTGTACTGGAGCAGCACACCAGAGACACTGCAAATTGAGGAGCAAAACTGCAAACTGGTGAAGAACAGCACAGTAAGAAAAATGCACACTTGTTATCATTTTACCAACATATCTATGCGGGGTTTAAAATACGAAATTCTACTCCAAGGAACAATTTCAAAACATTTTATGAATACCAAAGGACTATCAGCCAACATTACAACAGGTGCTAAAAAGACCTTATCTCCATTTGGGGATATACATAGGATATCCTACACATGATGCAACAAAGAAAATTATACTCCCTTGCCTAGTTTCAACTCTTGGGGTTTCACAGGCAGTCTGGTATGAACAAGAATCAAAATGAATCACAAGCTATGTGAGAATTCAAACTGCATTTAAAAAAATGGTGCTGACAAAATAATCCAGCTCATTCACATCCTCTCCTCCACATGCTCTTCTATTTCTGCTTCCAAAGGAAACTAGGAAGAAGCACAGAAAAGTTCACACAGCTTTCTGAACCAAACTGGAGTTAGAAAGGAGAAACCCTATCAGAAGAAGCAAAACCTTCAGATACCCTGTCTAAAGAATTTAGGTTGCCATGATCAGGGCCAGGAGAAAACTCACCTGAGCTTCCAATTCGAGTTCTGCTGCCAAGTCACACTGTGGGAGGTTTTAAGCTTCGAGTCCCATCTGTAAATGGTACTTGTCTGGCACTAGGTTTATTTAAATGATAAAATGTTTCAGACAGATATATTTGAGGAAACCCTCCCGAATCAAGAGCGCTGTTTCGCTCACAGATTTTTCAAGTACAGTGTATTTGCTTCCTGTGTAAAATACAAGAAGAAAACCATGCCCAGTTCCTCATTTATACTGGAGACACTCCCCTACCCCAGAATGTGGAAACAAAGAAACAAAGAACAAGCACTTAGCAAAGCTGAGGTTCTTTTATCCTTGTGGGTCTCAGGTAGTTGCGTAACCAGGTGACTCCCTGCACATACAAAACAGTTTCCCAAGAAAAGCCTGGTATTTAAAATAAAAGTTAAGCATTCAAAATCACTCTGCTTGTGAACCAAGTACCGGTTTTCTTTTCCATAAGAAGCAAAACTGATATGAGTAAGTTCTCCCTGCTGCTTTAACTGACACACACAGAATAACTACTCAGAAAGACCAAGCAGGTGCTCAAGGAGTACAAGGCAATCAGAAATTAAAGAAATAGTTATATTCCTGAAAGAAAAGGGCAACCTATTTGCATGGTTATCTGAAACAGAATTTTTGCAATTAGCAAAGACTAGAGGTAGCAGAAAGTCAGTTGGCACAAAATTTAAGGGCTTATTTCCAATTCATTTAACTAATATCAAAAACTCAAGGACACCTATTGTATGATCTTCCATCCAAGGTTTCCACTTTTTTTAACTAAAACTTATGCTCTGTGAGGGCTTTTTTTCCTGTTAGTCTTGGTCTGAATCATTTTGGAGCCCTCTGCATCCTAGACACGTGCAAACAGCAAGATATTTTGTGTGTTTTTGTAATTGTCTCCTTTCACTGAATCCAAAAGAACAGGCTGAATGGGCAGAATTTCTGGAAGAGTCTGTAAATGCTCACACAGGACTGGCAGAAGTAGCTGCCACTTTAGGATAAACCTATGCAATTTTAATAAGATGTGTTGTAAGAAGGCAAAAAAAGACAAACCTTGCTTGGTTTTTTGCAGTGCTTAGTCTTCCATATGTGCTATTTGGGATCTTTGATTTAAAAAAGTTAGTGCTTTAGGTTAACTGATTACCTGAGAAACAGAGTAAAAGAAATAGTTTAGAAACTCCTAATAGGCTTTGAACTATTTGCATATAGGTAACTATGGAAAGCACTGGTGAGAAACA
The DNA here is from genome assembly GCA_035583185.1 of Anabacerthia variegaticeps. NCBI lineage: Eukaryota > Metazoa > Chordata > Aves > Passeriformes > Furnariidae > Anabacerthia > Anabacerthia variegaticeps. The sequence goes on from JAWWEW010000017.1 coordinate 9,702,166, forward strand.
AATATATTACAGAAAAAACCCAACATTAAAAAACAGAGTCAAAACCATTAAGGACCTAAATTCAGTGCATAGTTTATTTGCAACCAGCTAACCAATCAGCTCTAACTGTAACTACATGAGATAAATCAGAAAGAAACAAATTTAATTTGGAGTTCCTAATCCTTGTGACAGGAGGTTCAACAAGGCAGCAAATTTTAAAAATTGAGACCAACTGCCTATATTTTATTTAAATAAATAAACTATTTTCTCTGTATAAAAGTTGGAACGGCTTAAGTTTATTAAAACCTAAGCCACAGGTATAGCATGTAAGAAAAATGGTGCCAAAGAACAAAGTCCAGAAGAAATTTGGAATCTGCTGCATATAAAATAATCCACCCGCACTCAGCTGAGTCTGCAGAGAAAGGAGGCAGACACAGCTACTTATTTCTGCTGAGAGTTCTTTGCTTTTCAGCATGTTCCACTATTTTTTCTTCTACATACAGTCCCTTCCTCTTTCTTACTGCATTCATGTACTTGCGGGCCTGGTTCTCCGAGTCTGCCTTTTCCCCAAAGTGCAAATATTCTTCCTCAGTTGTTGGGACCCAGAATGGGTCACTTGGAATGATCTATTTAAAAAAACAAACAAACAAACAAACAAGTTAAGTTTGTTAGTATATTTCAGCTCATCAATGGCTAAAGTTGAGAAATATGAAAGTCGTGGAGTAGATAAAGTTTTCTGGAAAGCCTGCAATTAGCTATTTAAGCAAAAAAGCAAGAATTAAGACACACTATGTAGCACTTGTCTAAGAAGCCCATGATAACTTTCCAAATTCAGTTGCAATTATCTGCATAGCAGCTTTTTTTTAAAAGCAATTTTAATTGCCAGCCAGCAAACAGTGCCAAATAACATTCAGAAAATACTGAAATTTCAGTAAAAAAATCCTTATTTAGAACATTATCTCACTCCAATTTTATTAGAATTTATAAGAACTGAAGATTTCTGGTCATTTCTGTGCCCTCTGTTCTTCAATCCCAATCCCAAATTGGACAGATGGTTTAAAAATCACTCGTTCTGGTTCTAACATATTTAGCAGAGCTGTTCTTGCAGCTTATTAGCCCTTGTCTGAAGAGATTTTAGATCTAACATGATCAGAGAATAATTGGACATAATAATCAGATAATTATCCCCAGTTCATCTTATATGCCCCCCGCACTTCTCGGACTACCACAGAGAGTATTACAAAGATGTAATTATATCATTTTTTTAAGTCTTTCCTCATTTCATCCTGCACAACAAGGCTACAATATTTCTAATTCCCCAAATCTGAAGACATATTTACCCTTTACCTTTGGACTATGTAAATATCACACAAATTCTAGGCTTAATGCTAACTAGCTAATCAAAGACAAGAACTCCCTCCCTTAGAACTGATGTCTGGGTGCCCAACCAAAATTGTATAGACTTATAGTCCTGAGAGTTAACTTTTGTTCCCACCAGAGGACAAATAAAAGCATAACAGAGTAAAAAGCATTGTAGTTAATGAACTCTGAGAAAAATAATAAGATCACCTTCCAAGAACCCTAAATATGATTAGGGAGGGATAGAATTGACCATATTTTGTTATACAGGTTCTACTGCAAATTTAAAAAATTACTTATTTTACTTCATTGTAAATTTTCTCAAAAGATACAGGTACAGGTAACACATTTTTGCTAAAAAATAAAGGTAATACCGTATTCATTTCTTAAACAAAATCCTCATGGAAAAAGGAGTGCAGACAACTATTAGTTACAAGAATCATGATAGTTACAACAGTCGAGCACGTAACTCTACAATAATTTCTGAAATATTAGCACTAGTCTTAATAGCTGACAAGTAGAGAATAAATTTCCCTAAACTTCCAATTTCAGCTTAATGTTATAAACCTTTTCTCCTGTTACGAAGTTTCTCTTCTGACCCATCCTTTCAATTGCATATGATATTTCAATCCAAGTAAAATTTCCTAAAGCTTAAGTTACACACACTAACAAGAAGAGGAATTAAAAATGATGACTTAAGATGGACAATTTTCCCCAGAAACGTCAACAGTTGTGAAGTCCCAATTTAATACCTCATCTTAAGTAACACCTAACACAACCAAACAAATTACACTTTATGGGGAGTTAGGAGAACCACCATGGCAGAAGATGTCTAGTTTGTGTTAGCTAACACTGTAGGTCCAATCCTGCAAAAACAGCATATAAAGCCAAACGAACAAAACCAGTTCTAGTTTGTTACAGCTGAGCACATACACAGTCCTGTTAAATTAAGTGGGTATTACTCGTGTTGAAAGTGACAGCCAAACTCAATTATTTAGGTGGAAAATGACTATGCACAGGGTTGCCTGGCTGAAAACCAAAAGCAAGTAGAGCTCAGAAATAAACAGTATGAAACTTAGCTTTCCAAATTTTTCTATGTTTATTTTTAACATAAACGTAAGGACTGTCTAACCACAGAAAAATCTGCCTGAGTCATACCCACTCTGGTATCTTGCACAGGGCCTTATAACCAATGCTGAGAAACTCAAAGGTGGTTCCTTGACAGCTTACATCAATTAAAAAAGAATGGCCCCCACTCCTTGAGAGTTTGAAAATTTTACCATTGTTTTATGCACTAGAAATAAAGGGCAGTAAGGGCTGCATATTGCCTTGATGAAGTTGTAGTGATGCTCAGCCTGAACATCTTAATGTTGCAAAGCTAGCAGGGACTTCCCTGCTCATGATCTGCCTAAAGAGATGAACAAACAAAAATTTCAAAGCCCAAGAACACATGAAGAAGAAAAGGTAATTCATGCTCACTGGATTTGCTCCACACTGGACTACTGAGGGAGGTCATACAGCTACAAACCAGGATAACTTAAAAGGCTCTTACTATCCCCTTTGAAGAAGTTTTTTTTTTACATCAGTAAGAAATGTAACACCCAGAAATTATGCCCACAGAGAAGCAGTGAAACAGCAGTTCTTGAAGAATGAATAAAACAGAGGAGTCGAAAATTATACAAAATTGAACTTACAGATCAAATCTACCTGTAAATATTTAGATACTGTAGTGATGGATGCACACGAAAATCCCCAGGTTTGACAGACTGGCTCTTTCAATAATTGATGGAAGACTTGTTCCACTGAAGTTTTGCCCTGAATACTTCTTCCACTGATAATAATTCTTTATCCTTCAACGGGTCTCAGGAAAGTCAGCATCACAGCATCACATCAAATGTATGTGCTAGTTAGCAGCCAGCAAGGGTGAACCTGCAAACTTAGTGCAGCACAAGGCTACAGAATCCTGAGTGAACCTTGTACTGCTACATGATGCAGAGCTGTACTGTAAAGAGGCTAATGAGGCTCCAAAAACTACCTCAGGAGGTAGCTTTGCTTCTCAAACTGTTTAAATAATTCAGCCACTACATACTGCTTCTAGAGCAACATCTGGTGGCATCAGAAAATCTCTGTTAGAGGACCGTGGCCACCTAAATGTTGCAGCCACACTGCAAGGCTGAGGTATTCAGCACATGTGTGACCACACCGTGGTAAGCAATGAGAAAGGGGAAGCCAGAGCAGCTGAGTCAGCTGGAACCCGAGGCATCAGCTGTGCATCCCCTTTAAGAAGTCATGGAACACTAATATGACTACATAGAGGTGTTACTGACACAGTGACACCAAAAATAAGCAGGAAGTTTTCTTTTTTAAAAGTTCTGATTCTGTAAAGTGAAGGCGAGAGTACAAACTAGACTGTTCCTCTTTAGTCCCATATTAATGAATCAAAGCAAAGGCTTATAGCAGGTGGCACCCATCATTCCCCATGCTCTGTTAATATAGTGCAAGCAAACAAAAGGAAAAAAACCTTTCCATCTAAGGCTCCTGAAACATTGCCATCAACTTCCTTACAATAGGCACTGTCACAATGGTGGGTCTGGGCTTCCTGGAACCAGAGCTGAGAAGCTTTTTAGGGCCTAAGCTATTGTTTGTATTCATGGGAACCACATAGGGATGGCTCTGGAATTTGTGACAGAAATGGGGGGTTTTGTCTGGATAAAGTCCTAAATGATTAATTAGATTCTTAGTGGATTGATCCTTCTGGAATATGATGCAGTTATTTCACAGAGGGAATTTACTGTGGATCCTGAAAGATCCACAGGATCAAAGCAGAAAAGACATTGAGAAACATTATTTAGTCTATGTTGCATGTCACTTGAATTTAAAATCATGTAGATTTTTCAGTACGAAACTAAAACATATAGCCCAAGACTCCTTTTAAAACCACAAACATGATAGCATCTTAACAACAAGTTATATTCCTAAACAAAAACTTCAATGAAAGAAGAGAACTGGAAATTCAAAATAATATGCCTTTCATAGATGAAAAATCTTTAAGTGACTCAAAAAATTCAGTTAACCTTCTATGAAAGGTCTTTAGTCTGACTCTCTGTCTCTCTGCATGTGTGTCTGGGGAACAAGAAAATTATCACAGCTAAACTTTATATCCCAAGTAAAACAGGCAAAAAATGTCAAGAAGCACAAACATTAGGAAAAAGACTCTGCAAAACCAATGACATGATGGTATTGTTAGCATTGTGGTAAAGTATATTTTAGTATACATCAGCCTTAAGTGCAAACAGCCCAGCACAAACACAATTACACCTCCAAAGTGTGCCCGAGAACTCGACACAACCTCCAGGCTGTGCCCTTAACACAACCAAGTATTTCTATGCTACATCTGCAAGACTCTTCTGAAAACTATTTCTTTTAAAAAGTGAACTATAAATCAAGATTTGTAGAGTGGATCACTGGACCAGCATTTACTCTATTAGAGAACAAGTACTTTCTCTATATGCAACCATATAAAATGCAATACAGTAAAATGAGTCAGTGCACAGCAGCTGATACAAGCCTTAAATCTGTTATTGGAAAAGCAATGCTTATGTGATGGAAATGTTCTTATGAGATGAACACTTAAATTAAGGAACATTTTAAATTAATCTTCATTGAGTTACTTTTTAAAGTCTTGACATAATTTGTTCAAAGTATGACTTAAAAATGAAAAAACCCCAGTCAAATATATGCTGAAGTGTGTCCCATCACTTAGTGCAGAACTACAATTCCCCTCTAGGCTATAAATAAAACACTGTTTATAATGTGGTCAGCTTGGATTAGGAATTTCAAAAGAAGTGAATAGATTACTTAAAACACTAAGTGAAGAGTATTCTTGAGAAAAAAGAAATCATTCTAAAGCAAGATGTTTCATTAAATATCACCACTATTCAAACCAACACACCCAAACAACGAAGTCTCCTAAGACTTGTTCAGTAACAGCATGCAGAGGCAAAACAGATGTCACTTTTTTTTTAGCCTAACAACGACACATTAATTATTCAAGCAATAAGTGCTTGTATCTTTGTCAGAGAGATATTCTGGATACCTGTAATAATTAATCAATAAAAATAGAAATACTATGAGCACACTACGTTAATACTAAAAGATGATGGAGTGTGTACTAATTCTGTAAATGATTATGTAAGCTAATCAAGCCTGTCAGTAAGACATGAGTTAGAACAGATCACTTGCACTTCAAGAGGACTTGGAATTTGAAGCCTTAATTTGAGGATGATTTATTATTTGCATTTCGGTGTCACCCAGATGGCTCCAATAGTGATCTTGATCCCATTGTCTAGTGTATTTCACAAAATGATGGTATGAAACAGTCTCTGCCTAAGGCAGCCTAATTATGTAAAACAAGGTTGAGAGGAGCAGTAAAAACAAACAGAAGGGATCTGCCTAGTTCATCCCAAAGGTCAGGCAGAGCTGGGAACACAGCCATGTTCCTGGTAGCATTTCCCCTACTGGTCCTTACTGCCTGATGAAGACAGAAAATTTGTTTGGAGCCAAATATCATCAATGCAGAAAATGCTTTAGTCGGACCATGAATAGAAAGAGCAGTCTAACACTGTCTGATGGAGATTTTAAGACCAGCAAGCAACATTACGGCCTTTTTGAACTGCTTAATAAAAAATCCCAAGAAAAATTAAAGTTAGTACCGCCAGTGGCCGTCAGCCCTGCAGGAAAAACAGAAGTTCCTTTAAAAAAGAAAAATAAAATAAAAAAAAATTGTTATGCACAATAACAAGGATGATCAGGCAACAGTGTATCAGAATCCTTTCTACCTCTGACAACTTGATTCCATAAAGATATTTCAAGAGCATTCATAGCTCAGTAATGACACAGACTGTGCAACTTATAAAGGTATAACTGATGCACATCTGAGATGTCTGAAGTGGCCCTGGAAAACTGAAATTTTCAAGTAAATTTACTTTCAGGTAAAATGGCAAAACTTTGCAGAGGTTTATGTGACTAGTTACCTGCTGTTTTTCAAAAAAACACATGCAATATGCTGGGTAATGCTGTACAAGTGCTTCTGCACTGAGCACAGACAAATGCAAGGCCACCTGGACACAGGCAGAATAGAGAATACCCTACACGTCTGTGTTTGGAGTGCAGATTCCCTACAGGTGAAATGAGCTTCTAAAAGTATCTCATAACTCACAGCCACCATTCACAATGTCTAATGGGCACTGCCAAGGCCTTAAAATGCCCAGTCAAGATACGAGAACTTCTCTTACAAGAAATACTGTAATAATGAGCACTTAGTTATAAAATAAACTCATACCAGTTTATTTTGGCTCAAGAGCATCATCCTTGTTTGTGTCTCAATTAAAAAAAAAAAAAGAGACGTGGCTCTACTGTTGCATTTTTTCCTATTACTTAAGAAACATGTATTGAGAGGATTAAAGCCACACCACCACCACTTCTATTTGCTGTTTCAATTAGCTTCAGATGTCTCTGTCCATACAATGAGCTTCTCATATTTGACAGGTTCCAGGTTACTCCTCAAATTCATTTACATGCCTAAACTGTTGCTGGCACAATAATGTATGTAAAGTTACAGTTCAAAACTAAAGCAGATTCACAGATTCTTCCAGTCTCATTACTGCTTCCTGCTTAATGCAAGCCTAACAATCTCATCCAGCAACTTCTATATTAAGCCTCATCTTCTGAGTTGTAAAATGACTTCCAATTTGAAAGGAATGAATTCAAACTGAGAATATCAAACTTCCAGATTCAGAATGTCTCATATTCTTAGCAATTATTACACAGTCATTCTCTTACCCTCCTCCAGAACCCTGAGGCACATTCTAGAGGCTATTCTACTTAGAAGGGATAATGAAAAAGAATTCTGATTAAAAGTGTTTACAATTCACTCATGCCCTGCCAAGAATAAAAGTGTGTCTTGTAGCCAATCATTATGCAATTTAAAAGATGGGAATTAACAGAAATACTGTACATTCAACAACTTTACAACTAGTAGATGTCTTTGACAATTTCCAGACTAGCTGAAAATTCAATCAGCATCTGTATAGAGCCATGTGCATTATTTTTTTTACTTATGACATAGATTTCCCAAATGGGATTAGAGCTTCAATATTCTAAGCATTGTGCAATCACAAATATCTTCTTGTTCAAAGAAACTTATGATTAAGATTAAATGACATGACAGAGTAAAAGATTTAACTGCAAAGAATAAAGAGACAACAAAGGAATCGGGCCCAAGGAAAAACATATACTAACTGAAGGGTTATTACTAATTCAAGGATTAAAAAAAAAATACAAGTAGTTCATAATTATCCTGAAATTAAATATTTTAAACTAACACTTCAGAAGAAAGTTTATATTGAAATCTACAAAAATAATGCCAAGTAAACCCAACACACCCAACAATTGCCTAGGCATATCACAGAGGAAAATACCTGACTGACTTTTAAAATTGATGTGTGCAAGCTGGGACCAAACTGAAAGCTCCCATTAATGGTTACTTGGTGCCATTCTCTACAGACAGGAATAAATTACATAAGCATACCAGAATAAACTAATAGAAAAAGGAGTATCTCACAAGATAGACCTCGATACAAGCATTGGTCCATCCCCTGGGGCTGGAGCAATCTGAACTGTACAAAATACATTCATTAACTGAAGGGGAAAAAAAAAGTTACTATAATTTCCACAGAGACCAAAATGGCTTCATTTAAATGTAGGCTCTATCACTGACCTTCCTGTGTTTAGAGTCTACAAATCATGTTAATGAAATACAATAAAAGCGTCAATTCAAACCTAAATTCTTTAAACATACTCTATGCATGTGATTGCCATGACATTAAGTGTTAAAAAGTTCAAAAATCCCCAAAAGTGCCCATTTCACTATGTGTAAAATGGGGTTAACAACACGTTAGAAGGAATCTGTGTAGGGTGGCAATGTCAAAGTCGCGCCTAACACCCCCGATGCAACTTGACAGGATTTTTTGAGGGTTTTCTTTTGTGCAGAATACAGAGACAAAAATAAACAGAATCTGAGACACGAACCATTTCTCATGGCTGCTCTGTCATGGCACCAGCAGAGGTACTGAAAATTGTATTTGTTTAGCAATTGTGCTGATGATGGAGGGTAACATGCACTCCTTCTGCCACCAACTGCACTGAGCCAACATTTCTAGTAGCTTAGTAAAAGGCTTATTTTGTCACAAAAATATGTGAGCACGGCTTTCAATGAGACCAAAAATCCCAACCCTCCCCACTGACAGATTTGCCAGGTGGAAAGGTGACTGGTTTACACAATAATTTTTCCTACTACTACTACATTTTAACATACCAGCTGCAAATATAATCTCTCCTTGGGGTCAGTTTTAGAAAACATTGCCAGTTGTTCAAATCTCCCTTTCCTATGCATTTCTATAATTATGTGTGAACATTTTCTTATATGAAATTCATAACATCTGAGAGTGAACATACAGGCCAAGGTTTGGGGTAGAAGGGAAGGCCAAGAGGCACAGGGTTTGTGGTTTTGCTTAGTGATGGGGCACAGTAGCTACAAAACCTGAAGAAGCTGGCACAAAACAATGATTAGCTGGAATTACCATCCCTCTCACTGATATCCCTCGAGGGCACTGATGGTAGGGGCTGTTCAGACAAAAGACCAGTTAAGCCACAAAACCTCACCAGCTGCACTTCAGATGAGAACGTCCCAAACTGACAAGACTGTGTGTGCAACACTGCCAACACCCACTGCTTTGAGGTACCGGACCTGTAACTGCCTTACATCTCAAAGGCTGTAGTTTATCTACATATAGATGTGTACACTATCTTCAGAGAGTTGTCCTTTTTTTTCCTTTCTGCATTCTGTGTAGTTGTGCAGCTGTTTTTCCCTTCCATGCTTCTCTGTGAAATTGAACTGTTACAAGATTAAATGAATCAGTGTTGTGGGAGGGGAGGTAAGTCCCTGGTCCCTGCATTTTCCAACACCAGGAAGGTACCACTGCCAAAGAAGACAAAATGTGCTTTTCCAAGTGTACTATTTCAAGGATTCCCAACTCTTTAGTTAGCACATGGCTGGTTTGCAGAGGTCATCCTTTTCCATTAGTACCCACATAAAATTCCTGAGGCAGTTACAACAGTTACTAACAAAGAAATACTGTTAGTGGAGTATTTCACAGATACTACCTACTAGGACAATTTAACTACAGGAACTGAGGCAGAATCCACATCATGTGAAAATCCAGCACATACGTCAGAGAAAAGCAGTGGTGAGCAGTCCATAGCTGGCAACTGCACGGACTATTACTGACCTCAAAAATCTGTAGCTGGTTGGACTCAGAGACTTGACATTTGAGGTGACAAAATAAATCAGAAGATGAAACAAACAAAAAGACTTTTCATCCATTTACAAAAGTTTCTACTGGAACAAATAAAGAAATACCTGACTAAAAACCAAACCAAACCAAACAAACTCAAACCATAACAAAAAAAAAACCAAACAGCAACCAAACCCAGAAAAACCTGGACTTCATAGTTAATTTTAAAAATTTAATGTGAAAAGTTTATACTGACACTTGCCCTTGAACCCATCTTTGACTCCTTCAGTGGAGTCTTCTGAGGAGCCCTACAATGCAGGTGGTTTGTCTTAAACAAGGAACTCTGATTTACAGCTTTTTCTATTTCTCCTTGAAGATCTGCTATCCACACAATAGGAACAAACTACAGTTCACTCTCAGCTGTTGACACACCATATCAGCTTTCCCATTTGCCTATTTAAATCCTTTCCAGCTTCACATTCACCTCCTCCTTTTTCTAAGTTACAACAATGACCAAAGGGAATGATTTTGAGGACCCCTCCACTTACTACCAGCATATTTAATCTTGAAAAAATGAAATGTATTCCCTTTGCCTTTCAATATGAAAATATATGTTGACTTGGACTACATAAAGACAAAAAAAAACCCAAAAAGCCTAAGTGCCTGCTAACCTCTACAAGGTTAACTTTCACGTGCATTAGATTTATTGATGCATTCTCTGTTAGTGGTAGGTTGGGGTTGTTTTGTGGTTTTGGTTTTTTTCCCCACTCCCTAAACAAGTTTACCAGAGAACTCATTAAAAAAAGGCACTTAAACTCAGGAAAAAAACATTTATAAAGAATCAGTCTCATTTATGAAGGACTTACATACTACTGAAATAAAAAAGCACCCCATCTAAACAAAATGTAAATTCATTTCTGAACAGTGTATCTTCAAAAAGAGGTAAGACTAATATAAGGCTACTTTTGTCCTCCTCATTTCATAAAGGAATTAATCAAATGTCTTGACCAAAACTTAACCTTTTCCGCTTATTATTCCAGTCTGCCACATCTACAGGAAATAGATCACCAAAACAGATGGAGTGGGTAGATATTTTTACCTCCCAGTGGCTGAACACCAGCTGTGGACTGGCCAGGCCACTGGTTCTCTTCCTGATTTCATCAGCAAAACCAAAGCTTTCTGCTACTGGCAGCACTGCCTTAATAATAAACACATCCGTCCCCTCTTTCATCTCCTCGTGCAGCACTCTGCCTTCTCTCTTGGACAACACAGCATACACACGACCTGCAAAGACAGAGTTTTGATGAGCTGACCAGCATATTTATATTCTGCATCATGAAGAATAATACATAAATATTTGTTCAGGAGGCTTCAGCATTAAGTAAAATGCATAACTTCTTTGGCTAACATTCTTCCTTGTAAGTGGACCAATTAAGCAGACCCACTGAATTCAAACAAACAATATATTCTGCCAGTACAAAGTGAAGAACCATAAGAACAACATTGAATACATTATTACTACTGCATAAATCCACATAGGTACATTTTATACAGTCATATGACTGATTTTAAAAGGCACTTTGCCAGATTATGTGCCTAACTTGCTTTATTTCTTACAACCAAATATTTGAGAATCATTACTAAGAAGTATTACTCTCTTTAAGGAATTGTATCTTAGCTACCTTTAGGAATTTGTTTGGAACACCACATCCATATATGGTACTTGTCCCAGATAGTACATGCCATTCAAATCACAGAAGACTTGCTTATCTGAAATACTACATATTTATTACGCTTAATGTGTTCAATTAGTTTCTTAATTAATTCTGTCTTAAGTTAGTCATGGATAATTTCAATTTTCTTTCCCGAATTAATACTCACTCCATTCAAATACAGTGTACATATCATGAAAGTAGCTGTAAAAATGCCCACGTTTGACTTCACAGCAGGCAGTAAGTTTTTAAAACAGTTTTGTTAACTTACGAGTTAAGTTTTCTACAGACAAAAACTAACAAATGCATTTGTGTTGATCAAGATAAAAAGATTAAGATAAAAAGATCAAGGAAACCTACACACTGAAAAAATGATTTAGGAATGCCAATATGTACAAACATGAACAGTTAATAAGTATTAGATGTACAAATTAACTTTAAGAGTATCTTGCTGTGAAGAACAAGCTGAGACCAATTTCTAAGAGGTTCAAATACATTATATTGCACTGAAAACACATGATTACATACTGCTACCTTTTAAACAGCTGGGCAAGACTGATTCTTATTGGAAATAATTAGAAATATACATTACTTTGTAATAACTGCCACCTCTTCTGACGACACAAAGGTATCATTAAATACTGTAACCACATGCACTGATTTGCATATATATTGAGGAAATGTTGGAGTGGGTTTATTTGCCTTTATTTTTAAAATAGGGAATCTGGTCCTTCTTCAGAAAATTCAGCACAATCACACTGTTAAATCTTTCTATCAGATGCAAGGAATGAAGCATCAATTCAGCAGCAAACATTTCAGAGCTTATAGTTCCCTAAAAAAATGATGGGTTTAGTGCTCTTTCTATTATCACTGATAATTTTATCTGTTTGTGTCCTTACCAGGACCTCCTCACTGTTCCTCTGACTGAACTTCACCTGTACTATGCATAATAGTCTTCTTAATGCCCATGAGGAAATTGAGGAAATACTTAAGATTCTATATTTAAAATCACAAAAAAAAGATTAAGGCGTTCAGGAGATAAGGCACTGAGCTTGCCAGGCATGTACAGCCTTTGTTAACATAATTAAGCAATTTCAAGTCTATGGAAATTTTGGAGAGTCCAAAAGGATATGAAAGGGTCGTATCTCAGCACAGCCCTCAACTCAGTAACTGCTTTAAAATGCAAGTTTAAACACTGCAAAAGAACACCATGGTCACTGTATGTATTCCGTGTATGAACACACAGTATATATTAAAGGCAATTTGCTACAGCAAGTATATTCAAAACCAGCTTAGAGCTTATTTTACCAACTGTTTTTAGTAGGATGTAGCAAACTTCCCATACATATTAATAAGTAAGGTAACATTTACTACAAAGCACTTGACATGCACATATTCTGGCCATAATCCACTGAAGATTATTCTTTGATGCCAGAGACAATTTCTAGCTTTAGTAAATGGTTTTTAGCTACATGTATTTGATCCCAGCAGTCTGGAGTGTAGGCTCAGTGAATGGTGTCACAGGGAACCTATATAAGGTCTTCAGTTTTACCACTGTGGGCAGACTTCACCATACTGAAGAAACGCTGCTTCTACTCTAATTAGCTGAATGGATTTAGCAGCATCAATCACCAAGGGTATCAAGTGGCAGATGAATGCAGGACCCAAGTCTAAATCCAAGCCCATTACCCTGGGCATGTATAACCTTGTAACATATCCCTGTGTTCCCCTCTCCTTGCTCCTCTCCTCAGCTCCAGTTCAGTTTATTTTGTCAGGAAAGTGTGATGGAAAAAGCTTTCTATCCTGAGAACTTTCCCAGAAGCTAACATCTTCGAAACAAGCAGATGAATATGAATATACATCAAAATTCACTGGGTGTCAATGTATGGACTGCCAAGGGGAAGAATAAAGTCACCAAAGCCAGTGGTTTGTCACATGTCAGCTGCCAAGCCTGACTGGATAGCAGGCATGCTTTTCACTTCCCCTAATGAGGATGCAATTTATTAGCTTACATTTCCATAATAAAAATTAAACTCATGAATTTGTAATGGAATAAGTGCATGTCCATGGCTATTACCACACAACTCACATTCATTAAATTGGACTAATTTGCTTGCATGTCTGAGTCCTAAATTACACTCATTAAATATAGATAAATAAATAAATAAATACATGCATTAGAAAGCCATGTTTCCATTTGAGTTTATGGCACAATTGATGAGCCAATGCATGTTAATTCCCCCATTGCAATCATGCTTTTTAGGTAGTGGGTGTTTTGGAAAACAGCAATTTATAAGGTGTTTTTGTGGTTTCAAAATTGTTATCTTGCTTATAGCTTGATGTAGAGATAACATATAACACTAAAAAGCCTAGTTTTGATAGGCATTCTTACATGCTAGAAAAGATAGTTTAAAATGCCAAAGTTCTCTATCATAGTAAGTCATATTCAAGGGAATGTGTTAATAAGCTTACCACAGACCACCTTTTAGCAGGCCTGCTAGAGAGTACTGCCAAAAAAGAACAGGATACTTTTGAACAATTGCTCACTCAAAGGCATTTCTTTTCACTGCATACAATTTTAAATTTTGCTCTTTGGACTGCTATCATTATGCTTGTGTTATCCTAAGATTTTTTACAACAAGTAACCAAATATTTAATTACTAAATATAGAATACACTATCATTTCTGTCATTTTTTGTATCATCAAAGTAAATTTGCCAATAGCTTAAATGCAATGGAAGTTAGTTTTAAAGAAAATCTTGGTGCATTGGATTGGATTCAGCGTGCAAGCAACTCCCATGGAAAACTCCAAGAACAAATGTTTGGGTGAATTAAATGGCGTTGTAAGTAGGTCATAAAAACAAGTTTAAGTAGGTGTAAGTGGTAAGGTAATATAAGTGACACAATTTGGTATGCACTGGGTTTGCAAATTGATCTATTTGCATACCAGAAGGATACAGATGCTACTTAAAAACTCCCAAAATTACCAGCTGGACTGCAACAATAATTTAATGTTCCTTTCCGTGATTTTATTTCTATATTCTTTATTATCTTATCTTAAAATATCTTGATATGGCATTAACTATGATTCTGCACTCACTTTACAAACAGGGCAGATTTCCCACCTCTTCATGGAACTAATGCTTAAAGAGAAGGGCAATATTGATATTCATATTTACTGAAGTTGATATTACAAAAACTGCATAAAAAGGCAACATTTTGTACCTTACACTTCCAAAAAGGTGCAGCATTGCTATTTACGTGTATGTTTCAGATAACCAAGAAGAATGCAAAAGTTTCATTCAGAACAGTATAAATACTAGAGGCTTTACAAAATCATTGTACAACTCTACTAGAGAACTATAAAAAAACTTCCAACAAAACTTTTAATCAAGTTATACTTATGGATTCAGCCTCATTTATAAAACCTCAGCTTGGCACTCAGAAAGCAAATTCTTGACAAAGGTTTATTTTCCCAGTCTTACCTAGAACTTCTGCAGTAGCCATGATTTCACACGTGTACATTGCTGCCATGAGCCTCTGTGGTTTTGCTTGCAAAGCATAACGACAAGCTTCCTTCATGGTGGCAATCAGTTGTCCAGAGAAGGGACCATAACAATCGGCAATTAACAATTCTCCCTTTTGTTTACTCGTTTTCTCAGGTGATTCTGCACCATTTTGCTTCCTGTCCTGCTGTTCATTCCCACTGTGGCTTTCCTCAGTGCAACTGCTTGCTAGAGTATTATCTTCATTCTGCTGCAGTTCTGTGGCATCACGTTCCCCTGAATCCTGCCTACTAGTTGACAGCGTATCTCCAGCTTTATTTATTTCCCATTTTTCCACTGTAAAACAAACACCCATGAGGGGTTCTTCACACATGGGACCTGAAAGTGTAGCCAGCTGAAATCCACTTACTATGCTGTTGTCAAAGTCTCTGTATTTACTGACTTCTTTCACAGTGTTCCCAAGGCACTGCCACACTGACCTTTTGTAGCCCTCAAAATTATATAACAAAATATTAGGCCCACATTTCCGTGGTCCAAATGACCAGATCTGATCAACAGCATTTCTCCACTTCCTTCCCTGCAGATTTTTCTCCAATTTTTGTTTGAATTCTTTGATTCTATCGAGAGTCTTCTGATTTATCTCATGGGTCTTTTTATCTTCATTCAGAGATGTGTTGAGTTGCTCCATAGTTCGAATTAAGTCGCTGTTTTCTTCGAGAAGTCGAGTTACCTCCTCGGGAAGTGGCATTGCTCTCACGCTGAGAGTAGCTTGTTTATTTGGAGTGGATATTGTAACAAGCCCATCTGAATCAACCTGAACTCCTTCAGGAATTTTATTTTGGTCCTCTTTTGCCTGGTGTATGACAGCGACTTTCTGCTGTTTTCCTATTTCCTCGTTCACCATATCGACTTTTGGAGGTCTCGTGATTGTCTCTCGGAATGGTATAATAGGTGCTGATACACTAATCTGTACCTTTGCAAACCTGGAAAACAAAGTTTAAAAATTAGTTTAAAATTCTGAAAATTATTTTAAACCTGTGGGTGGAAGGTAGGGCAATGGACTTAACATGGAACACGCGTTCATGAACAAATCTGGCTGCAATACAGATTACTAGGTAATGCACTTCAAACTCAAATTTTATGTACTTCAAGAAGGAAGCATTGCCTCTTGTGTCTTCAGAAACATTTGGAAAGGAACTGAAGAAAATAAAAGCAAAAGCATTGCTCTGCCTCTCTGTAAATGACTGGCTCACCCATGTCTTGAAAACTATGCGCTGCTGTTCTCTGCCCTCAATCAAAACACATGGAATAAAGCCAATCAAAGGAACACCAGCAGCCTTCAGATGTGCCACAGGTACAAGAGGGGGTACAAAATCACGAGGGGCAGGGGAAGGCTCGTTAGGATTAACTGAGAGCCACAACACAAGAGACCCTCAAGTGACATGGACAGGGGCCTGGGAAAGCATCACAGCTACTCTGATTTTACTCTTCCCAGACAGTTTGGGGCCACGTGGCTGCAGACATGTTACTGAGCAAGATGGACACTTGATTTCCACCAGCACACCTGCTCAGAGAGTGAGAGGCCCTGAGAAGACGAAGCACTGGGTAAGCTGAAGAGAGCTCAGGTAACCCAGATCTGTTAACCCAGTGTACAAGCACTCTCTCTTCAGCCAGGAGCACTTGGAGAGCTGATACTCCCACTTTCTCCACACTCCTGGCACGGCAACAAGCACAAAGTCAAGAGAAATAATTTTGTCTTTTTGGTCTGATAAACACTATTAGAAAAGTTTCATGATAGAAAGTGATGCTTTAAAGTCAGGTCAAACATTTTAGGCATGTCAAATGTTGTGAGTGATGGTAAGAAAAAAAGGAAGAGTTACTTATTACATTTATCTGACAGACTCAAATTTCAGAGTAGTGTACTCTTCTTAACCACTCCTAAGTACTGAGCAGGTTCATTAAACGACTAGCCAAAGGACTAAGCAAAATTTCCTGTGTTCTGGTAAATCTAGGCAGAGTGATATAATAAGTTGCTGAGGAAAAACAAATACAATTGTAAGCTTTATTTTCATGGGAATCAAAACCAGGAGATCTGACCTTTTTGCAGTTCTTCCAAGCACTTGCATTATACAAAAAAAACAAACACAACCTCCCTCACACACCATCACTACCTTAATTCTTTGTTTCTCATTCTGAACAGGGTAATTTAATCCCCTTGTGCTTAGTCCTTGCAATGCTCTTTGAAGAGAAAGTTCTAAAAATTTCTATTGTAAAAAGCAGAAAATAAAATGTTCAAAGTTACAAGGTCTAATTTCTTACTCTATTCAAAAAGAGCTAATCGGGAAGAAAAAAACCAATTTAGCAAAATTAAGCAGAACATACATATTTAATCATTTAGATAAACATAGATGAATGATCTTTTAGTTGTTTCCATGTCTCTCCACATTTTTGACAATAAGTATCACTTGAACATAATTTTCTAAATGCACACTGGGAAAGCTAAAATTAAATATGTGCTTTTGGAAAAGTGTGATTAAAATCTTGACAAAGACAATACACAATGTAGTTTGAATTCAGCAGAACCTCCACAGTTGTTGTAATTAGTCCAAAAACATCAACTTAGCAAAACCCAGTTGATGCAATTATGGCAGATGCTAACAAGAGAATTCTGCACCACTACAAATGTGACTTAACCATTCTGAATAACATTTCCCAATATTTTGGGGAAAAAACTTGTGGGTCACATTTTAAGGTTGTTAGATGCTGTCTCAATTCCTAGTTCATAATTTGCTATTCCAAATTATGCACACTTAGAAGAATTTAAATGTATGCACAGAAACACAGAGAGCTAATACAGCTCACACTTCAGGGAACAACTTTTCCTCTTGACACTTTCATAGTCAACTAGCACAAGTTGTTGTACCACCGTCAGAATTTACAACAAATCCATGAGAAATGGAGCAAGACAGGGATCCCATCCTGGACTTTTCCTTTTAGAAAATGGGGAGAGAAGAAAGGGACAATTCTTGTCCCACAAGCCAGTACATGAGGGATGGCAGCTAAGATATGCCAGATTCTCAGAGATGACTTGAAGAAGCCCGAGCCAGTAAACACACTTGCTCCCAGCTCCTTTTGGGAGAAGGTATCCAAGTGAGAAAAGCAGGCATCAGGAACCACATGCCAAGCAGGACAATGGTGGGAGCTCTGCTAGTTTGTCTCTACAGGCATTTCTTGCTTTTGCTGAAGATGCCTCAAGCACAGAGTGGGCTTTGCTAGTTTGGAACACTGACAGCATTATCTTGAGGAATACAAGGAAGGCACACAAAAGGGTCACTTTTGACAGTTTATCATTCTCTTAACAAAAGCCAAAACAGATGACAACTCATAAAAAAAATCCAAAACTATGTACAAAAACCTAAAGGGTAGGAATGTATAGGGACTGCTACTAGCTGCTCACTATAATCCTATTTCCCTACATATCCACTATTTTATGATTTTTTTTTTCCAGATTTGGACCAATGCCAGTAAGAAAAGCACTTACACAACCTTGCTGTGCAAACTGCAGCTAAAGACAGGCACAACCAGTTTTAACACACTACATTTGAGCATGGTATATTAGTAATAATCCCGTGTTTTTAGAAGTGGTAAAAATGTGTTGCATTAAGTTGTAATGAGGATAACCATTAAAACATACATCCAATTTTACAACTGATCCAGTCTAACTTCCATAAGAAATGACTGTTCTCTGGTATTAACTTGAAATGAGTAGGGGTAGAGTAACACCAACATCATCAGGTTTGCCTTTTGGTTTAGAAAGAAAATGATAGCAAATGTATGAGGCAGAAATACCAGAAATGTTTTAGCAAATGAAGTTATAGGAAAGGATTGTTTCAGAAAACTGTGCTTCCACCATTTGAAGAAACATTAGAAGATAATATATGCACATATGCTTTCAAAAAATACTGCTCATGAATGAGATTAACATTTGAAAAAAATAATAAATGAGAAAAGGAACAGGATAGAGTGTGCACCTACAATTTTGGTCTTGGTGAATTCTAACTTTTGAGAGTTCATTTATGAGACATGATTCCCCTCAGTTTTTATTTTGTACAAACACTACATTACATTCTTAATTAGACTCCTAAACCTACTGCAATTTATAATTTCTAGGAAGCGCCCAAAAGATTAGGAAGATGTATAGAAGTGATAAGCCAGTGGCTTCTGTCCAACTGCAGATAATTTTATAGCTACAAAAAGGTACATTTATGACCCAATGGTAAAAATTGTTAGTGGATAAAGCTCTATTCTACCAGAATATAAATCAAAGATATCCATCTGACAGAGAAATACAACAGACACCTACTGAACTAAAAATATTTCTTCCTACTTGCCCTCTAACCTTTCTTTCAGGTCATCCAAGCAACGCTGAAGATGAACTTCTCCTGCTGTCACCAGCACGTGTTCTCCTGTCTCCTGGATTAAAACCTGCACACATGGATCAGCTTGGTTTAAAAGCTTCATCCCTCTGACCAGCTGAGGCATCTCACCTGGCAAAATAAAATATTATTAACAAAGTAATACTGGAAAAGGAATACTTGAAATGGGATAAACTTAAGCTGAGAAATAGTAACACTCATTTTTATGGAAATCTAAGCATAAATACTTTAGGATACTCAAAAACTTTCAGTGGGCAAATTTCTGCTTATGAGTCACAGAGAGTGGTATGGTTTAAGAGCAGCAACTGAAAACATAAGCTGTACTCCGAATTTGTCACCAGCAATTTATGTGCTGCTGATAAAATTCACATCATACAACCATAACCACAGCACACATTTCAATGGATTGCACATTTTCTGTTTACACAGCTTTACAATAGGTTTAGTGTAACAAGTCAGCTATTGACTATGACTGTGCTTTGTTGCTTCCTATATACAATCAACTTCAGATACAGCTCATAAACAGCTCGCAATCTAATAAAACCCAAGAATGTTATTGATATGAGTGATGAAAAAATTCAGGACTTCACTCATCATTTTCACAAATTATCAAATTATAACCTTTCTTATTTATTGCAACTGTTTAATGTCATCTTTCAGTAAATTATTGTATTTCCTTGCAATCTTTCATGACTAAGTGTAGCAACCTCTAAATTGCTCATGCTTAAAATGTTCCAAATACATAAATAATGACATATTAGCTTTACTAAAATAAAACTAAAAAGCATTCCATATGGATTACTTAGACGGCATAACAGCAAATGAAGCACAGGAAGGATTTTAAATTAGCTGGAAGCCACTGAAAAGCTTTAAAGCAATTAAAACCTGAAAAGGGGTAAAAGCAGGAATGCGAGAGCTTTTTGGGCGAAACAAATCACAGCTGTCCCTAAAGTGAAGGTGTTTAAAAAGAGTTGCCTTAAAGTTAATGGAGAATGAACAAGCACAGCTGAGTCAAATTTGGCTAGATTACATCAAAGCTATGCATAAACACCTCATGTCAGCAGCCCTTCATAATGAATACAATTTAAAAAAATTAATTATGAATCCTTTTTTTCATTTCACATGTGTGCTAAAGAATACCCACAGGCTTTCTAGGAATGCATATTCATATTCAGAAGGAAGAGTGACATTAAACTTGTCATTCACTTGGAGACTATTAAAAGAAATATGATATTGTATATTTACTGCTAAGCTAAGAGTGTAATAAAAAAGTATCCTTGAAAAACAAACATAAAAATAAACAAAAAGGGGAAAAACCACAGTGTTAGTTCACATGGCCAACACAGCTGAACAAAGTCTTTGAACTCTGCCTTCTGCATTTAAGCTTACAGAGCGATAAACACTTTTTTTTCCCATTTAGAGCTCATAGTAGCCATACTGAAAGATTTTGACGTGAATGCAGCAATTTCATAAAATGTATATAGGGAAATAATTCATATTTATTTGAGTCATTTTTCCAAATAAGCAGATGCAGTTCTGGAGCAGGTTTGATGTGGCCATCCAATGTGACAATGTGCTAGGGCCACCTCAAGACCACATACAGCTCACTGGGCAACCGAATGCTTTCAAGCTGAGCCTGCAATGGCCAAAGGCTGTTTGTCTTCCTGTTACTGCAAGCAGCAGTGGATTTTCAGGAAACTTTCACAAAAATAGCTACCTTTCAGGCTTCTGTCCCTCTAAGAAATTTAGTTGAAATCATAGACTCAGAAGTTACCAAGGAGGGGAAACTAAGGAATGCTGCAAGAATGATAGAACTTCACTTCTTGAGGGAAAAAAATTACCCCCAAATAAGTCAGTAGTTCTAGAATTACATTCGTCTAACATTTAACTTTTTAACATCTACCTTAATAGTGCACTCAGCAGAACCAGTAATTTCCAATACTTTCAAAACTGCTTTAACAAATGCAGGATGTACAGCACATGATTATCTGTTACTCAAACACACAAAACAAATAACTGCTAAGCTGTCCAATCGCTTTCTAAAAAAACATATAATCTTAGTGTTAGAGTATTTTGCAGCTGAGCATAAAGCCAGTTATTTTGGTTCTACTAACACCACAAAAACAAATGGAAATTGGGCTGAAATTCAAATAAAGCCAGAGAAATACCACTCTCTGGTTTGGAGGAAGGGATCAATGTGAAGCAGTACTGCAAATCTGTACCACAAGCTTAATGATACAGTATACAAGAATGGCAGCAGAAAGAGAAAACCCACAGATCTACTTACCTTCACAGCACAGGAATACTGAACTTTTAGCCCCATGTAGTGTCTTACTTGTGGAACAGCTAAGTCTGACCACAAAAGGGCACAACAAGGTCTCCTGTAGCTCTTCACCTCCTGAGACATGAGTGAGCCAGGGGGAAGAACTCACATATGGCCCTCTAGAAAACATATATATTCAATTTATACTGGGCTAATCTCTGATTCAGTGGCTAAATCATAAACTAGACCAATCACTAGGGGTAGGAAGCTGCGTTACTGCCACACTGAATTTGTGTTACTCTCCCCATTCTCCTTAAAACTTACTTGGATGCTTTGGCTCCACAGCCACCCGAACGATTGGTGTTGCTTCGAAGTTGAGAGGTGTAAATGGGGGGCAAGCAGGTGATGTTGACAGTGTTGCAGACTTCAGCACAAAATCTTGCAGGCCTCCTATTCCTAATGGCAGTTGGAGGGCAAAAAGAGAAAAAAAAAAAGGCAAAGCAACAAAAAAAATCAATCACTGTCATATTAAATGAGACTAAAGACATGATCATCAAGTTAAAATAAGATGAAATTATTCTAATTACAAAAACAAGATCCAAAACCTCCTCACTGTTCATATAAAGTGTCTGTTAAAATATTTGTGCATAAACTGGGTTCTCAGGTCTCTAGTGTGACATTTGGTGTTGAGTCTCTCAGCTCCCACTGCAGTCCCTCAGTATTTTCAAAAGGCGTGTTTATAGCTCTGAAGAACAGAAAGGACATGAGGACTTTTTTCCTTTCTGGTATGTCCAAGCCTTTGTACAGCTCTGACATAATTTTGGTGGCTTAAGTTTAGAGAAATTTAGACTGCCAGAGCCCTGCAATGGTCATCCAGTCCAACTTCACAGTCAGATCAAGATGCTTAGTCAGTTATTCACTCAAGTTTTAAAAATTTTAATGATGGAGATTGCACAGGCTTTGTTTCCAAGCTCTTCTAGCGCTTAATTATTACTATTGTGAAGAATGCTTTATTTTTCTTCCCATCCCCTCATGCCCACTTGGGATTCCCTTTTCTTCCAACTTGATTCTTGTACAATTTAATTTATCACATAGTAAGCTATTAATTCTCATCCTAATATATTTTATAATGCTGGCAAGTTGAAGAAAAGTGAGCTAAAATTGTAGTCATAAGAAAAAAAAAATTAGAAAAAATATTAGCTATAAACCTGCAAAATAGCTGCTGTAAATGCATATTTAGTCCTGGCTGGTTGGCACATTTAAGAGAATTTGAAATTATTGCCTTCAAATTCCTAACCAAGAGGACATCATTCATTATTTAGTAAAAGCTATAAAAACACAACTAGAAGTGTTTGAGTAATAAAGACAACAAATAAAGCCCATATCAATAAATAGTCACTTTTCCTGATGCTCCTTCAATCATAAACAACGAGAGTTACAGTACTTCTAATAAATTAAATGTAACTTATAATATCATGAGAAAACTGAAACCTTCAGCTCACAATCTGTACCTGCTAAAAATTAAATTCGCACTGCAGACTCCAGTGCATTTGTGCTCCTTCCTCCTCATTCTCTCCTACATGCCCCAGCAGTGACAAGCAGGGAAGTTCTTAACCCCAGCTCCCCATTATCACCCTAATACTCTTCCAGGCTCCTCTTTTTTGGCTTAGCTTTCTTTATTTGAAGCCAGAAACACAGGGGGTCAGCTTCCACCCTATGAGCTCATGAGGGAGTTTGGGTTCTGAAGAGCCAGTTGCTGCAGAGTTCTCATCTGCACAAGGAGGCTGCTCCTCCGGCACTGGAGGCCTGGCCAGCAGGGATGCCAAAACCCAAAATGTCATTATATAGAAAACCTGCCTCAAAATAACTGGAAGCAGAAAAACATTCAACGGCTTTAAATGCAGGATTGCAGATGCTACAAAGAAAATAAATCTGTATAAACTCTGTGTTGCACCTGACCTATGACCAGCATGTATTTCCTCTTTTTCACTTATTCAACATGTGGTTTGAATGAAAAACAAATGCTGGATCATCATCACCACCAGGGACTGAGAAAAGGGATGGGTCCATTTTATTCTGATCTTCTCCAGCTGGTAAAAAGGAAAATGATTTAGAATGGGAGGTGAACAGCTTCTTTTCAGTGTAATGTGAACCAGAGAAATAAAGTTACCAAATCTTACTTCACACAGACTCCCTTTTTCCTTAACACATTACTGTACTCTTACTGCCATAAAGAAAACTTGAAGCTTTTTGCTCTTTTGTCTCACATCTGAAGGTATAAACACATGAAATGTAATATTGTCTAGCACCAACAACACACTAAAAATAAAAAACCCTGTCAGTTTTCATGAAAATCTGTTAGGCTTACAAACCTGAGTGGTTTAATTGTTGAACTATGTGCGCTAGCACAGAGCAGTATCCAGCCTTGATGAATCTATTTAATTTACAAATTCTTAGTAAAAAATATTGGAAAAAAATCCATAAATGTTCTTGGACACTTTGTTGTTTGTTTTCTGAATCATACCAGATGAAGATGTAACAAAACTAATTCTGAAGTAGCACATGACATATCAATGGAAGAATTCTGCTAATTATGCTGATACAGAAATCTTAAACTTACATATTGTCCAGCCCACTGAAATGTACAAATCCTACTTAAGATCACAGACCTCAAATGTGTTTTAATATGTTACTTGAAAGGTCTTAGAAAAGCCACTCCAAAATTAAGCTTGTAAATATTCCCCCCTTTTAAGAAGGTTTTTGTCCTGTTCAGCCATTGAATAAAGCATCATTATAATATACCCATTTGACTACACATTTATTTTTGTAGTATAATAATTTTCAGAAATAAAGGAACCAAAAGTAAGAAAAAACTGCTTAAGCAAGGTGAGACAAACTACTGCTTTTATTTTAGGTTAGCTTAAACAATGAAACACTAAAAATCACTGCAAGTATTTTTGAATAGTCATTTCTCAAAGACCAACCAAGTCTACAAAGTATGCTGTCTCTCACACAAATAAATATGCAGGTTGGCAGGCAGCAGTTCATTGTACACCACTTCTATTTAGGTATTTTAAAGAAAAGCTGGAGTTAGAAGTGTCTGTAGGAATTTTTAACTGTGAGTATGAACTTGATTAGGAAATCACTTCTTTTGATTAACTCTGCCTGTGGTGTGTCATCCCATTTCTGTACAGAAGAAAATGCTGAATTCTGACTGTTTGCTGGAAGTGTGTAAGTTTCAAAGACAGAAGAGTTTATTAAACCCCCCTTATTAGAAATATCACATGTTTTGCTATATACTGTGTAATGTTACTCCTAACACTGCTCTTGGTAGCAAAGCCTTTTCTTCCCAGTCAGGAGTCAAATCACCTTTGCAGATTTTATAATATAAGGTATATCTCCTAAAGAGATACTCCTATATTTTTTCTCATGCATAGTCCTGCTGCAATTAAGGTGATTACAGCACAGAAACCCACAAACCAAGCTACCCATGCTGAAAAGTCAACCCTACCAAGGGATACCATATGAGGTTTGACATGAAGTATGAGACTAGATTATTTTTTCTTAAATTCGTCATCTAAATGCTTTGCTCCCACTGCAGAATAACATTTTTGTTTTGAAAAAGCATTCCCACATACTGCTGGTCAAAGAAACACAGGGCCTGAACCCAACTGGACTTCAATAATAACAGGCACTGAAAAATCCCACTCTCCAGGGCTCTGATTGTGCCCAGGGCTTCACTGAAGGAAAGGTAATTTTACAAAGCTTAACTGGCAAGACTTCAAACGTTATGTGGAGATATAATTTAAAAAAGATTACAAATTAACTCTCCTGTCCTAAAGAAGCCAGCCCCACACATAACTGTTTATCAAACTGATTTTTAGTGTAAATTAGGAGTATTGTCCACATTTACAGAAATGCAACCAGTTGCTTACATTTTACATATACTATATTCACATTTTATATAGACTATATTTAAATTACTCTGACAAATAAGTCATAGTGATCTGCAATAAACATATTTCAAAGTATTAAAGTGATTATTTCAATAGTAACTGTTGATCTGTAGGTTCAAAATAAGACTTTCCCCCAACAGACTAGGAACTTATTAAAATCCTGTAAGATAACGTCAAGTAAGACCTTCTGACTTTGGTGGTGTGTTCTTGAAAAGGAGACCAAAGTTATGGTTCAGGGAGAATTATTACACAGGTGGAGAAGTATGAGATTTACAGAAGTCCTTCTTTTGTTGAGTCCCTTCTCTTACTTGCCTTAGAAGATAAGAATACTAAATCAAGTATATACCTACTTGTATCACCAGATATCACCACACGATAGAAACAAATGGTAAAACGAGATAAGAACATCATGGCTGAGATTTTCAAAAGGAGTAGGAGTTTTAAGACAAGTCTCAATTTACTTTTCACTTCTGTGTCTTGCTGGTAACCACTACATTAGACAGAAATTTTGCTTCCTATAAAGTATGCTTTTCCAGCTAAATCTGACTATAAAGATCCGAACAGAGATCAAATTCAAGGTACACGTAATTAGTTTCCCTTGATGCAGAAAAATATAGCATTTAATGTTCTTTCCAGTTGCAAAAAAATGAAGCAGACACCACCACCATGCTTAAGTTTTTCAATCAGATACGGGAATAATTTAGTTTGCAGTGTGAAAAATCAAACAAAGAAGAATGAAAGCTGTTTAAATTTTAACTTCTGCCACATTGTTACCAGCCTCAGCACATTAGTTCAGTCGATCTTTATCTTCTCTCACTGATGATATCACCACTTAAGAATCCTTGGCTGCTCTGGAATGGAGACATGTCAAGCTTTGGACTAACACAGCAAGGAATTAAGTAAAGCAAAAAGCCAACGTTAATCTTCCCAGTAAGGCTCTGTCGCCACTGAAATCTATCATTTCTTATCAATGATATCTGTTGAGAAAGATTAAGACCTTACAATATGTAAAGCCTCCCGGTTTAAATGCTCCATGCACTTCACTGTGATCAGTGAAGAAAGACCATGCAAGCTCCTCCATAATTCATGTGAAAGGAGGTGTGATGCAAACTTTGGTAAATCGACACAATCTGAAATCTCAAACAAAGCATATGCCTTTTGTTTCAAAAGGACTGTATAAACAGACTAAGACATCTATAATTTTCTTTGAGCAGTAATGCAAATACTTTTACTCCTCCCTAGTGAGAAACATTTAAAAAGAAATATTTTTTAAAGGTGCTTTAAAAACATGTATGATAAAATAAATTCACAAATCCATCTTAGAAGCATGATTGGCTCTTAGATATTTCCAGTTTCTCCCTAAAGTAAATAGGCTAAAAGCCAACTAAAACAAAGAGAAGGACAAAATGTTTTTGCCAAATAATATTAAAATAATAAAAAATTAAGGGA
The DNA here is from genome assembly GCA_035583185.1 of Anabacerthia variegaticeps. Taxonomy (NCBI): domain Eukaryota; kingdom Metazoa; phylum Chordata; class Aves; order Passeriformes; family Furnariidae; genus Anabacerthia; species Anabacerthia variegaticeps. The sequence continues at coordinate 9,729,180 of JAWWEW010000017.1, forward strand.
AATACCCCTGCATCAGTCATCATTCTCCTTCAAATCCATCCAAATAATTCTCCTTTCCCCAGTATGTAGCATTAGCTTAGGAAAGCTGATACCATTAGCACACTGCTACCTATTAGGGTGTAAATACTGGTTCACTGTAGCCATGTACACTATAAGCATCAGTGTCTATCCTTGCACTACTACCCCTAATTTAAAAAAATTTAAAAAGAGAAAAAAGAGGAGGGATTTTGCAAGGGAAAACTGGCTTTTGGTAGGATTAAGCTCAGTGACAGTAGTATGCTTTTCATACTTAAGGAATCTTAAAATGTTTTACTAATCACTGGAATTAAATGACTAACTGTAGGGACTTTGGACAAGCAGCTAAGAATACCTTTAAGAATACCTTGTATTATACATTTATCACCTCAGATTTTAGGCATGTTTCCCTTGAGTCTCATGGGCACTGCAGAGGGACATCTGAGGGCAGAACTTGACCCTTCTATATTAGAACCTGTTTCTAGAAGGGAAGGGAATGTAAATCAAGACACAGAGCACATTCTAGTCGAGATTTCATCAGCTTTTTCCATAATACATACCACATGTTAGCACAGATTGCCGGTGAGCCTCCTCTTCTCATCTCTAATTGTGCACTTCCCCCTCAATTGTTCTTACTTGCTTCTGAGGCAAGAGAAATTGCTTGTATGGAAAATAGAGTGTTGTAAGGTATGTGCATGATACTGCTCTCAGTGTTTTCCAATAATTTTAGAGAAAAAGTTATCTCAACATTTTTTTTGTATTTCACTTCCTTTTCCCTCCAGGTAATTTTTTTTTGGAGATGAATCTTTAAAAATCACCATTGTCCAACAGACTGTAGAACCCTCTGTCCCAGATTCCTCAGGAGTTTCAAAGGAACAAGTTCTACCCTAGAACCTGCTAGAGAACGTGAATTCAGCTCCTCAATACAAAGGTGCTAAGCTGTAATTTAATTGTAAAACTTTACTTTTAGGTTCACAGCAGTTTGAGGGGAAATTGAGCATAACTTTATGACCAGATGAGAGTAAACTCAGCATACTATTAATAATGTTACTACAAAATTCCCCCTCCCCAAGGGGCACATTTGTGCGATAAGACACTAAATGCAATAAGTGACTTGACACAAGAAGCAACTCAATGCTTTACTACTGAATGGTAGAGTAGTAAAAGATGAAAAAGTGCTAGAGCACCCCACTGAGTTTTTTAGGAAAAAGAGCAAAGCTGTCTGCTCTGAGAACTAGAATTAATATGGTCTAATAGCATGTTCCACTAAAATATCCTATCACTAGATTATAGTTTGCAAAAGGATTACAAACACATACCATGAGTAAACGAGCATCATTTATCTTCTGCTGAGTGGCTTTGGGAAAAAATGCCATGTATTTCATTAGGCACTTAGGCTGCATCATGACACACATTTCCAACTGTTGACTGAGCTGACAATTTTAATTATGAACATTCCTATACTTTTCTCAGATTAGACTATGAACAATTTCAAGGAAACTACAGGAAAAAAAACAACCAAAACCCTTTACATTAAACAATAACATCTTTAAAATGTTACAGTGAATGGCTAGAGATCTCTGTCCACTCACTGTGTGAAAAAGCTGACACCGAAGGCGAGTCAGAAATTTGTTTGCTAAAATACAAATTTACCTTAAAGCAAATGGAATTAAACCAAAATCAGTTAACATTCCAAATCTTGCCTCTGGATTTACAAATTGTTGGAGTCAAGATAAAATATTGATTTCTGTAAGCTGCTTAATGAGACAAATAAATACAGAACCTGAAAGCAATTCAAATAATCATGTTTTTCTTATGCTATAAAATTATTTCATTTGTCATGTCATACTGATTTTTGGAGCTCAAGACTAAAGAGAATTATCCTGATTTTCAAAGATTTATGTTTAAGCTTCATTTCAGCACAGAAACTTAGAAATTTTCTACTTAGGTCTGTAACATGCCCCCATTTCTCCTTACATTTTATGAAATCAATGCCCTTGTAGCTCCACAGAAAAAAAAAAAAAAGAAAAAAGAGAACAAAATCTTTCCTCCAATTAAAGTTTCTTGAATCTTTTCACTCTAAAGCATTCTTGCAAAGGCACTAAACAGCACCTTTAGTGGTTTCATAAAAGAGTTAGTAGCTGTCTGCAGCAGTATACATGCAATGGATTTTGCCTGAGCCCACAGATTAGATATAATTCCTTTCCACACACCGGCTCAACTTGACATCACTTGAAAGCAGCGACACCGAACACCAGCAGCGATGGGGGCAGAGCTTTGTACAGTGTGAGCACACGGGCACTGAGCTCACTTCACTTAGCCTGTACGTCAAATTAATGCTTCCATTACGGCATGTGGAAAGCATTTAGCACCATACAAAGCTCTTCAAGGGTTTCTGAAACACAAACCAAATTTTAGATATATAATTACTTTGAATAAATTATTTTAATTTGACCTGACAGCAACACATCTGAATTTACTTAATTTTTTTTTTTTTTCAAAATTACTACCAGAACTTCAGGGGCAGTTCAGAAGGGTTATTGTTTCAAACAAATGGAATTTAGGTATAGTTGTTTCAACATATTTACTTTGATAATCTACGAGTCCTTTGAAACACTGATTTGTTGTTGTTGTGGGTTTTTTTTTATTTAGTAACAGTAAATGTGCTTTATAAATCAACTAATGAAAATGCATATTGTACTGGAAAACAGATCAGATCAGTTTTTATGGAGAATCCTACAGAAAGAAAAAATTTGCAATTTAGCAATTCTCTAAAGAAAAGGAAATCCTTGTAGACAACGCAGCATTAACTATGCTCTGAAGAGTGTGTATATATATATATACATATATTTTTTTTGTGAAGATGAGAAATGTTTCCCAGGTGTAGCTCTAGAAGCCTCCCTACACTGCTACACAGATAAACACATGCTGGTCATCTACTGACAATTCTCACAGGTAAAACAAGAAAAGTACTTAACAAAAACCCCAGTTCTTTTGTTTGTATTTTCCACATTGAAACTCTCCAAGACTCAGCTATGCTGCTGCCATCTGACTTGTTGAAGACAGAAAAAGACAGGGCCACTGACCCTTCATAAAGCTGTTCTGCAAGTAATTATAAATTGCTAATAAATCTCATCCTTCAAGAAAACTCAAGAAAAAACAGAAGTGTTTGGTAGAATACTTTATAGAGTTAGGCTACTGATACCTAATAAAGTTTGCAAAAGGAACACATACTAAAAGATCTACATTTCTTCATCCTCAAGGTAGCAGAGGAAAAAGACAAATCTCCACCAGTCGCCTAGCAAAGACATGGTTGATACTGCCTAAATTTTGGACATACAAAGGACAAAAATTTATTTAAAACCAACCTCTCTGGCTCACTGATAGTAACACTAATATAAAAGCTACATTAGAAAAATGTAAAGCAATTGTAATTCTACACCTTTGTGGGACCACCATCAGTAACATGAGCTGTGCACTCATACTCAGTTGTGGAAATCTATTAAAATAGGATCGTATTTTATAGGATCAGTAATAGATTATATCTCAGAAGTATTAATCAAAACAATCAATTCTCACTTGATTTCAATGTTTTTTCACCTACACTGAAATGTATATAGATGTTCAGAAGGCAGAGGAGGGCAAGGCAGCAGCTTCAGGCTGAGAAAGGAGGCCTGGAATCAGTTGTGCTCTATCAGATGGACCATGAAAAATGTTTAACATTAGAAGAAGGAGATGGAGGCAAAAGCTTTCTATTTGAAAATGTAGTAAAGTTCAATATTTATTTCTAAGTAGACACTGGGAAGACATAAACCCCCATACAATATTTAAATATTTTTACAAGAGTACTGGAGGCAAGATGCAAATGACAGAAGACCTAAAGTTCATTAGGATTTGGGCACAATAGAAAACTGAATTCTTCTAATTTCTTGACCAAAGGCTTCCCACAGCAGAGCAAAATAACTAATCTCAGCTAACAAATAAATAACATCAAATGATTTCTTCATAAATCAGATTAGTTATAGCATAGTCTAACAACGAACTGAATAAAAAAATACCATTTTAGGTTTTACTCAGTTTTAGTAATGCCTCCTGAAAATGGGCAGACTTCATATATATACTGTTTTCCTAAACTGAAGATCATAAAATATAACTAACATCTGTTACTTCCCAGAATCAATTATAAGTGGTGTTAAAATTAATGAGGCCTTCAGGCACTGATCTTGCAAAGAATTAATTTTAATCTGTAGAAGTCTTGGAGGTTTTGTCATGTTTGCCTAAAAAAACCTACATGAACATATTGCTCCAAGTTCTGCATTACATACCCTAGGTACATGGGGAATTTAGAGTCTACAACCAGAAGTGTCAATTACAAAAGACAATGGCAGTGAGTTTAAAAGCTCATTAAATTTTGTCCATCCTTGTGCTTATTTTAGAATTAAATTGTAGAATCACACTATACTTGATTTAATTTTTGTCACTTAAAAGAAGACTATGAGGCCTTTATCATTCAATACATCAGGTAAATGCAAACACAGACTAATCAGTTCGAGGACATTTCAGACATCACAAGCAGAAGCAGCACACTGATTACCAAATGTGTACAACATCCTGTGGGAAATGCCCGAGTCATTGACCATTTATCCTGTTAACTTGTAAGACATGCAAGTAACTAATTAAAATTCAATTTTCCAAGGCCTGACCCAATGCCTAATGCTGTCCCTTAAAGGCAAACCACTCCCCCCCCCCAACACATCTGCCTGTAAGTGATTTATGCCTGCTGAGTTTGTTGCCTTGGGAAATATGGCTTGGAGTGTTCCAAAGCACCGTGAATGATGGACTGTTTCAGTCTGCCTTATGCAGAAGTTGATGTTTATTTTAAATACAATAATTTTCAAGAGGTATACAGAAAAATACAAAATTTGACTTCAAGCTAGAAGAAACCTTTAAATAGCTCACTTGTAGTCAGGTAAACAATAATATTTCGGGGAATAATTAAAGGATTCTAACCAAATAAAGCACCTTTCCAATGCCTCTGATTAGGACTACTTGACATAATGGGTGTACAAACAGATGGCATGAGAGGGAACAGGGGATGTCTTAAACACACTTGTTATATCAGCAGCCTAGGAAGTTGCTGATAATGAGTTATTTATCACTTGCTCCAGTTTAATAGCAAAATTAATTAAAAAATAAACAGAAAATTGATTCAAATTTAAAAAAAAAAAAAAAAAAGGCAAAAAACCAAAACCCAAAGAAGTTGCTGCCATGTGAAAATCTGAGACTGGGCCATAAATACTCATTTCAGGTTGAAAGATGGAGATGTGCTCCAAACACATCAAATAAAATCTAATTAAAATAGGGACAAATTTTTAGTGAAAGGATGGAATTCCAGAAAGTTATTTCAAAACACGCAAATTAATTGTTGACAAAAGTATCTAAGAAATGTAAAATCATAAATTCTAGAGAAAATGTTCTGCTAGTCCTTCATTATTCTGGCTAAAACAGGCTTTGTCATAGCATTAAAAAAAATAAATCTGTATTTTTCCACAAAATTAACACTATATTTATTCCCACATTTTACAAGTAAGCTTCACATTAAGTGTTTCTGCCAGTCTGCCTCTGTGTAAACTAAGCATACAAATTCATGCATATTTAAAATAAAAAAAAAATATAAAAATTAGGACTGCTACTTATCCTCATCCCCTGAAATCTTTTTCCCGAAGGGAAAGCAGACTGTCATTTCCCCCCCTAATTCCTGATTACTTCAGTTAATGTATCATTGAGAGTTATTACTGTAATTTGCAGTCCACATTACTTTGACTTCCTAAAATACTGCAACATATTAACTTTCATTAGCTCTAGGTCAAGAAAAAAATGGAAAAAAACATACAGATCATTCCTAAGATAGGAGAATTCTTAAGACTAGTGCAGAAGACCACATAATTGAATTGGGCTTTAAAATATGTCTCTATTTCAAAATGGAGAAAAGGAATTAAATAGACCTAATCTTGAAGTTTAATGCCCCATTGCAAACCCCCCCCCCACGTTATAATAAGATTTAATTTTATTTACATCATGAATCTACACACATTGAGAACACCCCAACACTGTTTTCCTTTGCTACAAACTGGCATGAGCCTCACACTGGCAAAAGAAATCAGGGGACTTGGAGCTTTAACATCTCCACATCTGGAAAATGCTTGGTGTTTAATTCCCTCTTTGACAGGAGTGCCACCAGTCACTGAGTGCTTCATTTGCATGAGAGGATAAAAGGAAAAGAGACCCCACCCCAAAAGGCAGCCTGAGAACAACATCTCGAACACAGCTGGGATGATCCAGCTGCCCTCAAGAAGAGCCTATCTCCTTTTCTGGATTGTCAGCACCAGCATTAGCATTTGTCAGACAATTTAGGGTACTAAATAGAGTAAAACTAATCTAAAACAAAGCAATTTTCCCTCTCACCCAACTTTCACTCCCTCAGCTAACAAAACATAAAAGAGACATTGCCTCTGACAGGTTATCCAGGAACACAGTAATCCTAGCGAAACCCCTGCGGCACAATGACCAACCAGAAGTACAGGTTTAACAATCAGCATCTTAGAAAACTAGTTAAGAGACCTTTTTCCCCCTCCCATCCTTGTAGAGAGTGCAGCTAACACCTCCAGGTCCTGAAACAAGTTAATTTGTGTCCATGCCCCACCTCTGTGCCCTCTCAAATCAGACCAGGCTGGCTGACGTTCTGCTGCCTAAGCAGAAGAGCCCACAGCAGAGGGATCAAGTATCACCCACAGGCAACAGCAGTGGCTGCTGCTTCAAGACAAAGCAAAACCTTAAAACACACACACACACAAAGAAAAAAGCTGCTTTTCTGAACAGAAGAAACGTGGCCATTTGCCACTGCTTGGTATCAGCTTTAAACTTTCTGGAAGAGTTCCAGGTAGGTTCTTTTTTCCAGGTGGTACCTTTTCTAGTAAAAATGAAAAGCATTTCTGCTAAGAATGCTTGAGCACTGAAATGACTCTTTTTGGTTGAGAGGCAAGGCTTTCAACACAGTATGTCATACTTCCTGATGGGATTGCGGACACAAAAGAATCTGTTAAAAACGGAGTATGTTTTTAGTCCCATTTCCAAAGTAAACGCACCTCCTGTAATCACACAGGCTCCCCTCAACAACTTTTAAACATGTTGTCAACTTCCGCCAACTTCACCAGTAAGAGAGAGGAGAGGGTCCAGGTGTAATTAAAGTTTCCACAAGTTATGTAAAATCATTGGCTAAGTACTGAAGAGAGACCAAAATTGGTGAGCTCACTGCAAGAAAAAGGGCAGGCAAAACACGGTCATTATATATCCCGCTTGGAAGCAGCTGCCTGGGATCGGCGTGCGCATCCTGGCTGGCCAGCTGCGACTCCACAACTGCAGGGCAGGCGTAGCTTAGAGGGAAGCTGAGGATTTTAAGGACACCAGTCCACAGGAATCCAGGCTTTGCTACTAACACTGCTCAGGGAACTTTCTTTTTGAACATCACAAAAAGAGTAAGCCTTTTGTGGAAAAGCTGCGAAGAATATAACCATGAGGATTCCAAACATTTTGTATCCCGTTTTGAAAGCTTCTCCACACACACCTTTGCACTGAACTGCCTGGGCTTTCTTTACAACTCATCACTGTGTGCTTTCAACTTCCTTGCCCTCACCAGCTCCAACAGAAAAAAGAGGGGGGAATGGGAGTGGATTTCTTTGTGATGTGAGTGCAGTAATTGATGGAACAAAACTACCTGCAGGTTGCACTTGCATTGAGATTAACAGGTTCCCAGTCATGCAACTCACACCGATTGACCCAATACTTCAATATTGCACAAAGCAATTTGTACAAATCTTAACATATGACACTTGGAAAACATCAAGTCTTCAGATGAATATTTGTTGCTCAATATTATGTTTCAGAAATCCAATTAGTCACTGAAACAGACTTGTATCAAAGCTGGCAGTGACAACGCTTTAGCCAATGAAGCTTAAAATGACAGTAACAGATAGACTGACTTAGGCCCCATATATTAACTTAAACATCTGTGTAATTTATACATACTGACTGTGGTTTCTCTATTTCCCCACCAGTACATTGTCTTGGTGCAGGTCTGCCTAAATTCAAACAATAGTGTGCTTAAACCAATACCAAGTGCCTTAGAAAAACCTGCCCACTTCAGATTTACTGGGATGACTGAAATTACATTCATTCTGTAAGGAAAAGCTTTGACTCACATCTCAGCTGGGGTCCTTAAACTCACTGCAGTTTTCCTACTGAGATCTCACTCTTTTCACACAGACACGACCAGAAGCAAAGATGGCAACGTAAAATGTTCACTACCAAATCAGGTGAATTATCTATCAAAATATGCATGCGCTAAGGAAGGTTACCAAATGCAACACCCCACAAAAAAAAGACCAGCTACAGTCCAAGACAGTCCTGACAGAGGAGCAGCCTAGGAAAATGGAGTTTTTCATTTTTAAAAATCAATGTCTTGAAATTTGCATAACAGACCTCACCAGAGAGAATTAGACAGTGGGAAGGAAGAAAGGTGAGAAAAGAACCATACTTCTTTTAGTCTTGATCAGATGCAAAAAGTTATCTGAATTTAGTTCCAGGCATTAATGCCAAAATTTCAAAATACAATCAAGTAAAGTCAGCAGCTGTTCTGCACCTTAAGACAAAAATTCAATGGCAATAGCCCCTCAAACACCACCCTTACCTACCTATTACTGGAGTGAAACAATTCTTTAGAAATAACACTCTCACTAATTCATATTCTTAAAAATGTGAGGTGAAACTAGAAGTTTTATCTAGGCTTTCTATTTTCAAATCATACCACTTTGACAATGAAATTAGAATAGTTTTATTACTAGATAAGTTCAAGTGGAGTTGAGACTCATGCTGCTTGGCTTGCAAACTCTGCAGAATACTTCCAGTAAATATCAACTTTTCCAATTATTTACTAAACGCAAACCCACTACAAACAATCTGAACTTTGAGCCTAAACTACCCAGTGCTGCCCCTTTAACGCTGTTATTTAGCAGTGCTCCACAGTTTGACATCAGTTGATACTCCTAAAATTAGCTCTGCCTTAACTCCCCCCCACAGTTCACAACCCAGACAAAGCCAGCTTCGTGACTCACAGCCTGATACAGGCCAAACAACCCTCTCAACACTTTGGCAATTCCACGTGAAACATGAAACAACATCCAAATTTTGGGAAAATATTTAGAAAACACAGCTTTTATTGACAGTCTCCTGACTTTGCAGCCTTCCCCTTTGTTACACAGGATTGTGATTTTCTGTGATCCTGCTCGCCCTGTTCCTTCAGTGGGAACTGATTCCAAACTTGTCGTCCTCACCCAAGGCTCCCATGCCCTCAATGCAACCCCCACCCTGCTTTTTCAGAACTCCTGGAAGAAATTTGGTAACAACAGGCAATGGAAGCAGAGGAGAAACACCCACAATAATAAATAAAGGCCCTTGTGGCTAGTTCAAATGTAGAGGCATTTCAGAGCCACAGCTGGTATTTACTGCGAGGATGGTGTGTATTACAGGCATCAGGTCTACTACACAACAAGACAAACAGCCCTCCACATGCAGGTGTGAAAACGTACCCTGCTCCTCTCCCTCTCACACTGGAGGCCTGGCTAAGATTAGGAAGTGCTCCTGCAGGAATTTAGAACACATTCCAATAAACTGCCCTCACAGATTAGTGGTTTATATTGCATAAACAGGGACAGCTACAAGTAGAGCTTCTGAGTTTGCTTAGGTTGTAGTTACCTAAAATATTCTCATGTAGTCTTCCTTTATTGACATAGGACAACTAAGGTAAGCAAAATAAAAAGCAGAGGTAGAATACCTGACAGAAAGACAGAGAGGAAGGTGCAATACAAAGAGAAAAAAAGAGGTTAACATGAAGACTTGGGCTGGGGAGCTTAGAGGACAAAGGGTCGATCTCAGAGCCATGTTAACACTCCAAAGACAGCTGAGGGAGGTCCAGCCTAATTTCTGCAGTCTGGCTATTACTCTGAGCAGAAGGCAATTAGTGTAGCCATGAAAGTTAAAGAAACAGTCAGAGAGGAGCTCTTTTTCATATAAAACAGTAGCCTTTTTTCAGGACCAAGTGCCAAAGAAAAAAAAAGAAGCTAAACAAGATGTTTTCATGGCAGTGGCTTTTCTTAACACTACACTGCCTCTGAAACCTGTAAGTTTCCAAGTTGAGCTAAGAAGTAGGGACCACGCTGATTGCAGATTTTTGGCTTTCAGACTACTCAGTGAGATTAATTTAATTTAGAGTCAAAACATTTGTAGATTTTCTGCATGAAGAAATGCACATTAAATACCATACATAATCCAAAGTTTTCACTACAATGACAGTGCTGTGAATCCATGTGAGACCTTCACCCAAAGTTGAAATAGCTACACATTTTCATATTGTATGAAAAACAGTGCCCTCTGGCTTCACATAAAATGGGAACAAGAAAACAGTTTAAAGGAAAAAACTGGTTTCTACAGCCAGTTCTTGCAAAGAAACATATGGAAAATTACATGACAATTCTCTAACTACTCTATCAAGGAATCATCCTAATTCAGATGCTCTGAATATTGAGATCATTTGATATTTGACTTAAAATGTAATTCTTATCAGAGAGCTGTGCATAGGTCATGAGAAACCGAAAACTCAATGAAAAACAAAGAAAACCACTAAATTTTTTCTTTAGAACTGTTTTGTTCACAGGATATTTGTTTTAAGTATAAAGATGGGCAAAAGCATTGTTCAGTCAAAGCCACGTAAAGGAGTTTCAGTTTTGCAGAACCTTAGAAAAGAGATCATAGAGAAATAGAGAAGATTAGAAATTAAAGAGAACTATAAAATTTTTATTGCTCAAAGCCACATATACAGAGAAAACTTCCTGGTGTACTTAAGCTGAAAAGGAAAGATTTAAAAGAAAATACTCAGAAGTCAAGAACTATGGCAAAGTAGTGACAAACTAGATTTACACCAACCAAGCCTACACTGCCTAAAAAAAGTGTTTATCCACCACTCATTCACTGCCTCTGTCAGGGAATAGAGGGGAGGACGTTTTGAGACAACTAAACTATTTCTAGATCTATTTTCTATACCCAAGTTTCTTCTCCTACCCAAAGTTACACATGGTGTATTTTAGCTATGATAAACATGAGGAACGAAAATATTTTGTACCATGAATAGGACTATTTGTGTTATTTAAGGTTGTGTGTTGGGAAACGCGCATTGTCCTGTTTGAGACTGCAAAAGGATAAAGAAGCAGCACTGTATGCAAGGCCTGGCAAGAGAAACTATATTAGGAACAGAGGTGCAGACACATGTGAAATATATGTCTGTAATACAGAAAACAATGATTATCCAAATGGATAATTTCATGATTTAATGCTATTTTTTACACCATTCAGTGTCTTTGCAATTCCACACTTCAGTAAAAGTCTAGCCTAAAAGATACCTACAAGGCAGTATTCCAGTTACATTTTTATTTAGTTATCTGCCCCAAAGTACACTATAACTTGATACTCTGAAAAATGTCGACATTTCACAACTACCTTTTAGTACACAAATTGACAACCTTAGCAATGAAGCTGCAACTTAATTCACATGATAGAAATTAAACTTTATCTGACAAAAACAGTTGAAGAAATAGTCAGCTGATTAAAAGTACACACATTTTCTCAAAGACATCATGATCTGATTCATGTGCACCATCACAGTAGCAAGAGAGATGTATTGTCCATAAATAACACTGCAAAAACCAAAGTCCTTTTAGAATAGAAATTCTTTTCTGCATTGGTAATAGCACACATTGCTAAACAGATTTGATTTACAGTGTCTTTTTTATGTCTGAATTGCTGTACATGAATTTACATGTAGTAAGGCATATATTTTCCAATTCATCTGTGCTTAAAGCAATTATTTTGCAGCTATTTCTGAAATGACAGCGCATGTTCTCAGACTGAATTTTAGAAAATGCATGGTCACATTAAACAAAGGAAATACTCCTTTAAAACAGGTTTCTGAAAGTCTGAGTTCTACAGTAAGTACTTCTGCAAAGGGAATTATCTAGCATCTTTAATTCAGAAGCAAGAAAACAAATCTAATGCCATTTTGTACAGAAGGATAAAAGGTTCAATTATATAGTCTAAATATGGATCCTTGTTAAATCAGGTAATTTACACCTCTGTTGAAAACTGAACCTCAAAAGCTAATTCCTCAAATGAGGCCTGTTTGCTGAATCTTTGACATTTACTCCAGTGCCCTGGTGTCCCAAGTTCATCCCTGCACTGATGTTTCCCACTTCTTCATACAGCATTTCACAGCTGCACTAACAGGCAGGATTTTCTTAGAAAAGGAATTCTGATAACTTTGAGTACAAAATTGAAGTCACTTTGGTTCATCTATTACAGATCCTCATTTAGTAATGGATACCTAAGTCTCTTTAGAGGTTTTCCACCAATCAAGACAAGTTAGATGGCTTCCCTTAGAACCACATCATAAGGAAGGAGGGAGCACACAGCTTACTACAGACACCTACTAACAATGCTGACATTCTAGTTTTAAAGAGGATATTGGTTTAAAAACAATACAACACACCAAAGACAAAAGCATGCTCCAAGTAATTTTTATAAGCACACTAAGGGAGGGTTCAGCATTCAAGCTCTTCAAATGAAAACATGAGGTAATTTCCTCAGATCATCAGAGATGTATCTCAGTACGCTGTAAAAAATCCCAAATGTAACACTACAGATGTTAACTCAGCCAATCATCTCAAAACTTCACATTAAAACTTCTCTTACCATTTGACATTGAGGATATTAAGTACTTTACCTTCTTCTAACCTTACAGTATTGGAAAAAATAAGATTCATTAGCCAAGTGATAAATACCGCTCTTTCTGCAGATAACTCTTCTCCCTTTATTTGTATACGCACATAGTCACTTTCATAGAGGGAGAGACTAAAAATAATACATTGATGCTTGCTAAAGACAGTAAGTGTGAAAGAAATACTGGGGGAAATCCCCATCCTTTCATTTGAAAGAGACTTGCAAAATTACACCCAACCAACCACTCTCAGAGAAGATTTGGAGATAAGCCAGGTGGTATCTCCAACCCAAACCCACAGTTAGCTGCTGAAAGGCTGAGTAACACCTGCCCAGGGGCAATGACTGCAGAAGTCAGTTCTCCACTCTGACACAAGAAAAGGAGTCAGTCTCCTCAAACACTGGCCCTGAATTCCAATCAATGAATGGTAGTGTAATAATAGACATCAAATAAATTTGAAGTCTCAAGGCCAAGAACCACTTCTTCCCAAAGTAAACACTGAAGTGATAAACAGAGAGGACCCCCTGCACCTCAGACCCTCCTGCCAGTCTATTTCTAGCTCATTTCGATGAAGGAGCTGCGGAGCAGGTGCCTGCTGCTGTGCTGGGAGTCCCCTCAAGCAGCAGTGCTATGAAATTGTCTTGATTCCTGTTAGTCCCTCTGCTGCCCACAGGCACAGAAGGAGCAACAGTGAACACTGACAAGTCCGGGCACTTTTCCTTCTGGTACTATTTGGGAAACCTCAGGCATCAGCAAGTAGCTGTCTGTGTACAAACCCCACAGAATCAGGAGTGCTTGCCTCACATTTGGAAAATTATTTAGAAATCTAATTTCCATTTACAGGAAAGATCAGTTTTTCAGATCATAATAACTAAAAGTTACTTTCAACATGGCACAGAATGTTTCATTGCACTCTCTCCTTTCCTCAAAAACTTAATCATTTGAGTTTTTTGACATTATAATCCAACAGGGGTCAAGAGCAAACTTACATTTTTGGGGAGATGAATGTATTATTACTTTAGCTTAAACAGTCTTATACAGTTCAATTTTTCAAATATGATAAAAAAACCCCTTGTATTCCAGTGGTAAGACTAAACACATTTTTAAGGCCTCATAATCAACTCCTGAAAATAAGAGCACAGAACATTCCAGAAGCACTAGAGAATTTAGAAGTGGTTTTCTTCACAATTACTACACTCCTGATTTCCTTTTATAGTCTTAATAAGCTACAGTCAGAAAACTAGAAAAAAATCCAGCTAGTCAGAATGCAATTTAAATTCTTCAATTAAAAAAAAAAACAACAAAACAAAAACAAAACAAAAACCCCAAAACAAAACAAAAAAAAGGCTCTATAAGGAAATTATTAACCATTCCAAGTGTCCTTCCCTCAAAAAAACTGAATTAATAAAGGCACATGTCAGTGCTAAAACTCTGACCTAACACATGGCATATTTTTTCCTCTCTGGTGATATATTTACACTAATTTGAAAAGAAGGTAACGAATAAATTATTTCTTCTGCAATAAAGTTTGTCAAGTCAAATGCCCTGAAATAAACGACATGAAATGGTAAGGCAAACAGGGCAAAGGAAACTCAGCAGATGACCATCAATATATACTCTAATTTCAGGTGATACCAGTTCCTAAAACGTGCACCAGATTACATTACATTGCCCACTAAGCAATACGAGTCACTCAGCCAGCTTGTTGGAAGCACACACAGCAAAGAGCCCAACTGCAAAGGGACTAAACCCACTATGGCAAATACAGAGTTAAAGAAAATGGTTTCAGTTTCCAGCACTGAAAGAGGCCGAACAACAGATTAACTATTATGCCTTTAGCTCAAATTAACAACATATTTAATTTTTTCAACAATTTCACTAGTTATAAAACATTAACTGGACAGGAAATTAATACAGATACAATGATGTCAGGTAAATGCAACAGTGCACTGAGATAAAACATCATTCAACAACAAAACCCATTCAATTATGTCTCTTTTTTTTCAATAGACCTGGATTACTAAAAACTAGCTAAAAAGACATGACGTTTTGTTGGCATTATAAGAGGGCAGTTAGCAGTAAAAACTGTAAGTATTCCAAAACTGAAGACAAAGGTCTGAGTTTTCTTTGTTTCATTCAGTGTTTTCAGCCAATTTCAGCATCATTCTGGGGGAAGGCTGCCCTCCTGCGTTCACCCGCCACAGCACGCGATGAGACAGCCCATGCAGCTGGAATCACTTCAAGCTGGCTACTCTACTTATTTTATTTTTGATTTTAAATAATCACATGACTGATTGAGAGAGGGGGATTAGCCCAGCAAACGTTTGCCCAGGAATAGAGGGCTGGTGCCCAGCAGGCGTGTTCCCGGTGCTCCCGCAGAAGGTGGGACGCTCACTGCTTGGCACCAGGCCTGGAGAGCCATTCTGGGCTTTCAAATGGCATCGCCGCTCCCAGCTGCTCTTTGTTCTTAACAGAGCCTGCTTATTAAAAGCTCCTAAATTGCTTGATGAAGTCCTAAAGGAATAAAAAGCTTGTCAGACACCTTGTAATGAGGTTAGCTGTACTTCATACCAGCTCTACTGCCGCTCTATGGCACCTATTTGCAGCAAGGTACCAAAAAATCCAGAAGTGTGAATCCATAACCACCCACAATTTCCCATGTCATATTGCTCCCACGACAAGTGTGCTATAAGTGCTTTATAAATAATTGAAAGAACACTTGAAAAACCAAGGGAACACAGCAGTCTGTCCTGTAGGAAGTCAGACAGTGAGCTGGCAACAGGAGTGACTTTTAGATTCCTGCTTTTAACAATGTAATTTGGTAAGTTAAAAAAACAAATGCTCTTCATTTGGTAGAACACTTGATATTCACACAGCTACCTGCATTTGAAAACATTCAGGAAATCATCTAGCCTCCTGTGAGCATTACACTAAAGCACTACAAATCTAGTGGTAAGGGAAAAACTTTTTTTTTAACAGGATTCAACAAAACAGAGAGCACTTAAATAGTCAAATAGGAATTTCTAAGAAAAAAATCTAGGCTTTGTACACTAGCAAACATAAGTCTATTGTTACAGTTCTTGTGAATAAAAATCAGTATACAGATCAGTAATTTTAAGATGGATGTCATTCTGAACTCATGTGTGCACATGCAGGAGTGCATGCACAACACACTTTGAGACAAATTTTATTCCAATTAACAAAAATCTATCACTGAGTGCTCCTTCAATTCTCTCAAAGGAAAAACATGACACTGAACTAACTTTTTTAAAATCTCACATTATTCACTTATACAAGTACCTAAACCAGTGTTTTCAAAAACACGTGCCTTCACTTTTACATCAGTATTTGCTTAAATTACTTAGAAATAAAAATCAATACCCAGTATGGGAATCCTAAGCCTTTCATCTATGCCTATTATCACAAGAAGACCCCACTACCTCTTTTCCGCCCCTATTTAAAATACTTTTTTACACTACCTTTAATAACTGTTTCATTACTAAAATCCCCCTTTTTTGCATAGAACTAAAAAAGCATTTTGCCTTCAATTACAAGACAGCACCAAGAAAAATAAAAAAGGGAGGGAGAAAAAAAAAAGGAAGTTATTCTGTGCATCTGGAGAGCATGCACCACGTGTTCAACCTTTACTTACAAGTACAGATAACATTTTCCTTACATACTTTACATACATATTTTCCCTTATGATTTTTCCTTTGTCACTTTGGGGATCACCCACTTAGTTCTTTTTATGGTCTTCAACCACAAAAATTTCACAATTGTTACAGAGTGATGCTCCTCCTGTAATTGTACTGTTTCTTTGACTAGTTCAAGTAAACAAATCAATGTATTTATATATATAAAAGGAGAGATTCTTGCATGGGAATAAGCAAATCAACCATCCCCACTTTCTCTTGAATTCCCCATAATACAGACTTACACTTCAAAACTGTCTCTGAGACAAAAAAAGTCTTAATTTAGATTAAATAATCCGAACATAGAAACATAATTGAAATAATTTAAAACTTGAATGTAATAATCTCCTTGGTGGACCTTTTGACACTGTTTCAATTGAAGTTATTGTTTTCCCTCCTGGAAAATAAGTAACATCTTTTCATTCATGGAAAGACATAAGAAATGTTGCTTCCCCACAACTTCATTAACAAAAAAGAATTTAAAAAAAGTTTATCTTAATTTTTCTATTTGTGTACCTACATTATCAGTCTCTGCTGCTTGTTAAACAATGTCTAACACTATTTGGCAAACAAGAATTTACATACAACATCCAAATTAAATCAATTAACACATTGTGACTGGACTATCTATAGTTTTCCTTTATAAGAGACTCTAAGCATCAGTAAGAAGAGCTCTGATAATTAAACTAGAGAGCAATGGATTTTATGCTACAGCCAGGGTACACCTCCTGTCTAATACACCTCTGGAGATGATGCTTGCTTGGCAGCTCCTGTGCCATAGACATTCCCTGGGGGACGAGGGGAGTGTCCCAGCAAGAAACTTCCATAATACTCAATAACCTAAAGAAGCCAAACACGTCTAGATAGCCAGATGATTGTCTGTGTCAAGCTCCTTTCTCTGTCATATTTTCGCCATAGGAAGAGGACAAGCCTTGAATGAGTGGGGCAGTTTCAGTAGCTTGCTATTTGCATAGACTAG
This sequence comes from Anabacerthia variegaticeps, assembly GCA_035583185.1. Classification (NCBI taxonomy): domain Eukaryota; kingdom Metazoa; phylum Chordata; class Aves; order Passeriformes; family Furnariidae; genus Anabacerthia; species Anabacerthia variegaticeps. Next base: position 9,746,746 of record JAWWEW010000017.1, read on the forward strand.
ACTGCAAACACAGGTCAGTGTTAATTACAGTGTCACTAAGAACATGCAATGACACATCAGTCAAGCAGTCTGGAATTTAAGTGCAGTTTCTCTCCTTGAAGTCACAGCAGACAATATTGTCAAAATAGCATACAGAATTGTGTCCAAAGTCTGTGATAAAGGACTTTCTTTCCAATGAGGATTCAGGCAGTTTTCAAAAGGGGAGCACAATCTGTACCCAGATGTCTTGGTTTCAAAAATCAATTGATTTTGAGATAGGGATTTAGGTGGCACACATAATTGTCACATTTAATGTCTGCAAGTACAGAGTCCTTCTGTATTTTGAATTTAAGCATGATTTTGGTATATCCAGTTAGAATTTACTGTTTCTGTTAAGATAGTAAGGCCTCAGCCTAAGTGAAGTCAGTACAGAAGCTGATATGGCCCTTAGGACAGGGTGACACAGCAGTAGCCAGCACTGCAATGAGGACGAGCAGGTGGACCATTTGCAAGACCAGGCTCTCACTCCCACAACTCTCAGAGCTCATGTCCATGGGAGGTTCAAATTCAGCAGCTGAACACCTTGGAAAGGCCTGTGACACGACAGAGGAAACATAAGCTGTTCCTGAAAACAGTGCACCAAGACACGTGATTTAGCTTTGGATCAGCACTTCAACGTTTTTCCAAACTGAACCTCAAGATCCCTCCATGGCCCATTGCAATGACTCTCATGTTTTCATTCACCAGTTCCAACTCAATGCAAGTGCCATCTGGGACCTGAGGGCATATACCTGATCTAGCACAGTATTATCTGCTGCTCCAATAATGACATTCTCCTCCTGCACAGTCTCTGCTCATTCAAAGGAGTACAAAGCAGTTAATAAGTGTAATATCCTTCTGCTGACACAGGACCTCTAACAGAAGTGCAGAGGAAAAAAGGTGAAAAATGAGAGGGTACTCTCTCCTCAGACAGCACTTCATACACACACTCCTTTTTTAGTTGTCAGAAAAATCAACAGTCCTTCTAAATTACAAGTTCTACAAACCAGGTGTTTTTTGTCTGAGACAGGAATTTTACTCTTTTCATAAGATATTCTGACAAATAATTTTAAAAAGAAGATTTATTACAGCATCTTTATTATCTTTGGTGTCCAAGACCTTTTTCATTTGCTTTAAATCATATTTCACCTCCTACTCAAGGCCTACAAAAAATGCACAGTAGTCACAAGATTGTAAAGAAAAATTCTGAACTACAAACAGCTATGTGGAAGGAGGCACTATTCTGTATTTGCCATATTACTTGAAAATGACATACTGCTTAAAGATTTTTGACAAATACTTTTGACAAAAGAGTTGTGCTGTAAACTTTCAATACAAATTAACTAATGCAAAGCAGATTCTCTCTCCTAACTTCCAGGAATTCAGAATAATACCAGAAAATAACTTCCCAAATCTTTCCAGAATGGCTACACATATTAGACAGGGACATAATATCACTTTTCAGCTGGATGTTCTTGAATTCTGTTTGTGTCACAGCTTTGCAGTTCAAACACAGTTTGCTTCATTACCTTTTCCTCTTATAATGTTTTGTAATCTCAGATTTTTATCAATGAAAAGGAGAGTACTGTTTTAAGGAAATATTAACTGAACAGAAGGAACAAGGGATGAAATCTTTCCATCTCCAGCCTCTGTATCAAGCCATGCCTTTGATCACTAAACCTTTGCACAAGCCAGTAGAAAGAATAAAAAGGCTGCTCACAAGGACCAAGCCGATCCTTCCCCATAAGAAACAACCTAGAAATAATAGCAAAAACCTGCTAAACCCTGAAGAAAAAAAAACCCGAAAGAAATCCTATACCATGAATCTTAAAGCGGAAATAGGCAGTCATGACTAACTGTGTATTCCTTATGGCAATAATTTAATTATACAGAGTAAAACCACAGAGCTTTCAGCAAAGCTTCCTTAATTTACTAGATAATCCACTAGCAATTTCCTTATATGGCTGGAGAGAAATCACTGCTGTATGCTGTAAAGCTGGAAGATAAATTGCCTTTGAAACAGAATTCATTGTTACTAACTGGAATAATAAAAGTCTTGCATCACCTTTGTTACAAAGGCCTTTCATATAAATGTATTGCATTTTCTCCTGAGTGTAGTAAATCAGTAAGGTGTTTATTTAATGTATGTAAATTAACAATGCAGCTTGACAAGGAAATGGGAGAAACAAAGGAAAGGTATTTAGGACTTTTAGTTTAACAAAAAAAATCTTTTAACATTACATCAGACTTAAAAACCACCAACATATATACCTGAACTTGAATGTTTCAGGCAAAAATGAAAACCTGGTTTGTGTGACCACATCACAATGATCCAATGAAAAAGGATGAAATGCCAAACAGTCTGGCTAAGAGCTCTGTGAATGGTTATCCTACAATTCTAATGCATTCTTCTAAATACGATCATATTTTTCTCTGCAGGCAGCAGCTCCAGGAGTATTTATTGACTGGTAAGCATGAAAATCATATCCTTTCACTTTTACTGCAGAGTGTTTTGGGGTGGGTTTCTTTTTTTATCAAACTCTTAATAATTTTTGAAGAGACTATATACTCAATGCATCTTGATACTGGAAATGGTCAACTACCATCAGACTACAGTAAGGTATAATTCAAAGTTTTAAAATCTTAAGCTTCCAAATAAAACCAATTGACCAGCTGCTTATGTTCTGAATGCCAGGCCCATGAAAAAAATGGTTACCTGCCTAAATTAAAAAGTCAACCCTGACAAAGCACACCTATTTTCATTTACTATTTACCATAAATTTCTAAAAATCAGACAACAGACAAGAAAATCATCTGGTATTTTGCCATAGTTCAAACATTTTTCATTCACAAAATGAAAAAAAAAAAAGAACCAAATAATTTTTAGAGTTTGCACCTTCTAAATTGTGAACAAGACTTTCGATTTAAAAAAAGGACAAATGGACAAAACCAGCAAAGAATGCTATTCATATTCTACAGCAAAGCAGCTCAGAATCTGGCACAAAAGAGCATAACTCAATGATTAGGATGACTTATCACTTAGAACCTTGTCCATGGAGAAAGTGAAAAATTTGCTACAGTCATAAAAGAAGTAATTTTTAGCAGTATAGTTCAAGCAGACCCATAAAGAAAAAATACAATCAGCCACACCACTCGAAAAGTCACATTACAGAATTTCCACTACTGGGAAAATACAAATAATCCTTGAGATTTATAAAATATGACAATTTACTACTGCATTTGGCAATTCCTGGCAGCGATGCTTACCTGGCAATAATCCAACCTGAATGTAACATGCTAATGTAATCCCTAGTTTTCTCCTATTCAAAGTTCACAGAAATCCCAACTTAATTAAAGTGCCTTCCTTTTTTGCACACACGACATACCTAAAAATATTCATCAGATTTAAGTTTTCTTATTAATTAATCACATCTAACCAATTTCAGTGTATTTTGGCTGATACATGGATTCAAGCTCTGGGAAATTAAATACTAGTCACATCTTACCGAGCACATTTCCTGCAGGTACTTCTTCAAGGTCTTCAAGTTCTCTTCCCATAAGCAGGTAGAGATTCTCCAAAGTACAACAGGTCATATGAGGTACCACAGGCAGATCATCAGTAGCACAACACTGGGATGACAGCTACACAGAGCAGAACAACCAGAGTTTGGGTATTTGTCACTTAGCACTGATAAAAACTTCTTCCACAACACTTCCTTGCATTCCAAAGCTAAAAAATATATTCTAAAGCATTTTCACTTCAAAAGCTACATATTAAAAATCAGCATGTACTTCCAAAAAACCAGTTTGTGGGAAATAAGCAAATGTTACCAAGATAAAAAATTATGCTTTCTTTGGTAAATTTTAGTTGTGTACTACTCCTATCTCACTTTTCATTATCACTGATAAAACAAAGGAACGTTTTGAAGTAAACTGAAAAGCAATGAACTCCTTAGATCAGAATTTCAAAACATTTAACACTATTTTTTTCAATAGTATTATGCACCTTCTGTTCCCTAAAAGCACTGCTTTTTCCTTCACAATTTTTTAAAAAAATCAATATATACACATACTGGATTTACGGCAAGCTAATACAACACTACTTAAAAGTATTTTGAAAATGTTAAGGCTTATAATGAGTTTACAGACACAATCAGGTATTAGCACAATTACCCAATTTACTTCAATACTTTTTGGAATTTTTTACTTGAACTTTATTTTTTGAGTGAGCAACATGTAAGAAGTTCAGTCATCAATGTCTCAAAAGAATCCCAAGCTATTGTAACAGTTCACTGTCACCTCTTACCTTATGCAAGGATTCAGCAGGATCATATTTTGGTCCTAACACAAAGATTTTTTGCCCTCTTTTCACCACACCACTGAACACTCTGGCAAATGCAATGAAAGACTCCTTGTTGTCTTCTTCCTGTTTCACTGCCTTTGAGGTCATGCTGTCTCCTTGACCAGTGAACTGTTGCTCTTCACCTAACCAAAGTTGGAAAAAATATATTAAGTATAAAAACAGTTTCTGCCTCATCATCTGAACGACAAAACTATCAGTTACGTATTATATTATCACATCCGGTGAATCACAGAATGGTTCAGGTTTAAACAGACCTTTCAGATCATGGAATCCAGCCCTTAGCTCAGCACTGCCCACCACTAAACCATGTCCCTAAGTGTCACATCTTTTAAATATCCCCATGGATGGTGTCTCAACCACTTCCCTGGGCATCCTGTTCAAATGCTTTACAACAAATTTGGTCAAGAAATGTTTGCTCCAAACCTTCTCTGGCACAATTTGAGGCCATTTCCTCTTGTCCTATCACTTGTTACTTGGGAGAGAAGATCAACCCCCACCACTGTAACTCATAATCCAGTCCTGTTCCTCATACACTTCTATTATACCAATTTATTATTAGGCTTTCATTTGGCGTTCAAAATAATTTAATTTTCAGCAGAGCATCTCCTTCAAGCATTCTCTCTCCTCACTGACTCAAAGTACTGAGACCAAGCACATTTTTAGGCTACAGGAATTTGTATCCATAGTACTATTACACCATTGAGGAACTACCAGCTTTCCTATAATCCTTCCTCACTCTGCATTCAGTTCCGCTCTGAACCGGCACTGAACTCTGGACTGGCACGTGACTGGCTCACCATGTGGATGATACACAGCCCCTTGGCAACACCGAGACTACCATTAAACATCCTCCTGGAGCAGGAAGTCTCAGGGCACCACACACCTTTTGTATCACCAGTGTTCTCAGTTACTCCAGAGGAATTTTCACTTGGGGGATCTTCTGGCAGCTCCTTTCCTTGACTTGCTGCCAGTTTTTCTGCATGTCTTCGTTTCGCAAGCTCACGCCGATGAGCAATTTCTTCTTGAGTTAATGGCCTACATTGTATTTGAAAACATTAGTATTTGGAAATGTCATTTACTTTAAAATAAATAACAATAATTAGAATACCATCTTTGGCAAAAGTAAAACTCATGCAGAATGCCACTTCTCCCCATTACACTATAGATTTTAAGTCAGCTAAAATTAGCAAACTCTTCCTCTGCCATATTTAGAAAGAGGCCACTATGCTAAACTTCTGTTTATTTTGTTAAAATAAATCAAGTTTCCTTCACCATGTGAATTCTCACTTTTCCAGGAAAAATCCAAGACAATTTTCAAAACTGCTTTTTACATCATGTTCAGTATGTTACCCTGAACAAGAGTGACTGCTCAGACTACAAATACAGTGTACTGATCTCAGCTTGTCTATACCAAGGTAGTTAGAAAAAAAATCAGACTTTTACTTTTCTGCCGAAGAGATCAAATACTTCCATTTTTAATTGCTTGTGGTATCTTCATTATTTTAAAGCAATCTTTACAGCAAGTGCTCAAATGAAGGAAAAACTCTTTGCTTGCTAAAGCTACCTTTTCTAAAGTGAATAACTTCATTATGGACAAATTACTTAAATCAGACAACAGCAAAATATAATTTTAACATTCTGATGTATCTACCTACTCACTCTTACACCCTGCCTTAAAGCAAAGAGCTTTATAAGATTTAGAGCAATAAATAATAAAACGAATTACATTATCATTCTTATGTAAGGCAGTATAAAGAGAATTGTTGTTAAATAAAAGTATTTTAAACAGCAAATCTAACAGCACTGCCTGAAGTTGTCCATTAATTTTTAAATCTGAACCTCAACAAAAATCTGCGATATAAGGTTATCTTCTAATTTAATGAATTCCAGAGAAGGAAACTGGTTTCATATACCAGTCACCTCCTCCTTCCAGTTATTCCTCAGTTTCTATTAATTTCCCATGTAAGAGAGGTGAACCTGTGCTCCTGCTACGATAATTACAGGCACTCTTAAGAATCATCTAATCTGTTTACTGATTTCAGTATCAACAATTTCTCAAGCAACATGCTTTTATGGGCCTACATTAAAAAAATAATCTTTAGCACCTTGGCTTAAAAGTGGGAAAAAAATAATTGTTATGTAGATATCACTTTTTTAATGCAACTAGAATGCTCCCAATGTCAGTTTTGGGGTTTTTTGCATTGGGACCAATGGACATATATATTGCTTTCCAGCATTAATGCGTTTATTTCCAAAATAATAACCAATACACTTTTTTATATTAGATGAATATTCTTAATTAAATTCTAACTCAGGAGAGGAAACAGAAGTCTTTCTATCATAAAACATGCATTTCTACAACACAACTGGACAAACTAATCACCAAGTCTTAGATCTTGACTTCAACTCAAGAGAGTGACCATAATCCCACAGCAAAACTGACCTACATGGTATGTCCTGCATTTGCTCACACAATGGAGGCAGGAACAACAGTTCTTAGTGTTAAGATGGTTTAGGATTTTTCTATTAGTAGTTTTAGCTTGTTTAGTAGCCTTGGACAAGTCACTTCCCCTCTTTAATTCCGACATTTACAAAACCAGGACAAGGTCTCCTGAATACCAGTAGTAATAATGAACGATAAGAGGAAGAAAACCACAGGAAGCACTACAGCAGTAGAGTAACTCTTGTTTACAGAACAGCCATCTAAATATGATCTCTACTAAAAAAAGCACAGAAAGATTGACTCACTTCGCCATATCAACTATTACACACTCCTAAATAGGGAAATGACCCATTACTCACAGATCAAAGTTTTTATGTGTAGTCTGAAGAAACAGTTACTGCACACTTATTCTGCTCTTAAGTGGATTAATTAGGGGCAGGAAGTCCTGAACAGATTATGTGGCTGAGACCAACTCACTGCCAGTAAGATTTTTTTTTTTTAATATCATAATCAAGATGCTGTTCTGCTTATGACACGTTCTGCAAGGAACTGAATTTAAAACATGAGACTCTTCGATTTATGAAAACTCTTCTTAGAACTTGAGGAAATCACCTCGAACACTGATTATCTTGAATCCAAACGCCCAATTCAAAAGAATAAGAAAATTATACGTAAATTAAAAATTTCTCTAAAAACTACCTAAGAGAGGCTGCCAGGGAAAAATGTAAGAGTCTCAAGCACAGACCTTTAGAACTCAGAACGTGGGACAGACATTACATGTCATAGAACAGGAGAAAGCAAGACAGAATCGCCACTTCAAACTTCTTAGCAACATGGGGGTTTTCCTTTTTTTTCCTTTATTTTTAAATTGTCTCAAATAATCATTGTGACAGAATTAAGAATATGTATCTCTGAAATTTCAGATACTGTAATATTATTGTCTGGCCTCTTTATTTTATTGCAAAAGAGAGCAAGGCTTAACAATACAAAATGCAAAGCAGATGGTGGAGATGAGAACTTTTTTATTATTTTTTTTTTCCTGAAGGCAGCTGTTCAAAGTTATTTAAGGGTTTGGAATGTCAGAAAAATTCCCAGAGGAGAGAGACTGATAGGGGAAGTACAGATGAGACAGCCAAGGGTGTCATAAATGCAGTCTATATATGATGGCATAGTATACACATGAGGACATACACATGCATTCCAACAGATTTGGTTGCCCAAAAATAATTTTCATTTGTGTAAATAATACTGAGAGTAAAAGAAAAAAAACTGTTACTCCTTTACATGGTATTTTTGAAAGTATCAGTATATTTAGGTGCCAGATAGTCCTAACCACAAATATTAAAGGTACCTTAAAATTCAGAATGCACCGGTGTGAGTTGCAGCACATATAAACACAGTTAATTATATTCTCAATTTGATAAAAAAGCAGATTGAGTGTAGGTGGGACTTTAGCTAGTAGGTACAACCTAAACTTCCATCCTGGTTTCTGTCAGCATCAATTTCTACAAAATTAGTCACTCCCAGGAGAATCATTAGAAACTAAAAAAAGATAATGTTGTCAAATAAATCCTTATATAGAGTTGTAACACACTCAAGCAGAACAGAGAACAAGATTAATGCACAGAAGGCACTGGATCTGCAACAAAACCAGTTTTAAATTATACCCTGATTTATTCAATTTCTCCAGTTGGCAAAACCAATCAGAAGCAAAATCAATTTTGAACAAATGTTGTACAAATCAAAAGAAAGATCATCTCTCCTTTTTCTTCCCTTCCCCTCTTTCACTCCACAAGAAAGGATCTACAGCCTCACAATACTGGTAGAAAAAAATGGGAATATCCAGTCATACAAAAAACAGCAAATGAAAATTCAGGATCAAAAGGAGAAAGAGATTCCCTGCCTCCAGAGAGATGCTACAGCATCCAGACACAGGAACCTGGCACAAGCAATGGAGCTGACCATATATTACTAATTCATCTTAACCTCAAACACATGGTAAACACAAGCTATGGAAATAATAATGTGGAAAAGAGTATAATATACATACTATTGACATTTAGTAGACTGTTGATTAAATCCATCAGATTTCAGGTAATGTAAGTGAGTCACTGCCAGCTACTTCTATGATTCCCACACTCCCCTAGGATAATGCAGTTAGTTCAAACTGAATGACAACTTCATGCAGTCAATCCCCTGAACATGGCAGCTTTTCTACTCTTTCATGTTATCAAAGAGGGATTTCAAGCCAAAACTGTTCAAAAATTCAGAGCGAATAATCAGAACAAAACCCCCAAAGACAAATTTGCCTCTGATTATTAAAGTGTTATGTTTTTTAACCTTCAGACCATTTGAAAAAGGAAAACACTACAGTCAGAACATCGACTGATTTCCAAAAGATTAATAGTACTGCCAACAAGTGTCTGTGATGCATTGCCCATGCCATGGACAAATGTTTTTAAAGTGCTGAGAATACTTTCTCTCCATCCAGCTTTCACCACTTTGAGTTCCATGAGCTCATGGACATGCACTTGACTTCACAAGCTGTGAAGGGGGTAATTTCTGATAACATCTTTAAATCCAACTAATTTACAGAGAATCCTCTAGATTACTCTTCATGACTCTGCTCTTCAGAATTAAGTTCTAGTGAAATCACTGGCTGCTGTCCCACTCATCTGGCACTCAAAGAATTCTGTCAACAGCATCCCTGAGGACAGCTCTGTCAAGTGCAGTTTGTTTGCTCCATTCCAGCACAGCGTATGTCCAGAGGTCTTGCTAATCCTTCTGAAGCTCGTTACTTGCTGGATTAAACTACTTAATGTCTACGGAACTATTTCCATTCACAAACTAATGTACATCTACTAAGATCATCTACTGTTATTTCTGTTGCAACTGGAAGTCCTATGCAATTCACAGTAGAAATAAATATGTAAACACAAAAGGAACAACAGAAAATTACCCAAATCAGAATTTACCTAAAATTTTATATAACAATCTTACAGGGCTCCTGCAACAGGGAATACTCAATAACTCTTCTGTATTATATTACACAGCAGCTTTCATTCATTCTGAGATATGTAATGAAACGAGATATCAATACCAAGCTGTCATACACTGCCTTGAAAAACACTCTAGACTGATATATGGACCTTTGATTTATCTCACATGCTAAATTTGCAATAAGGAAAGAATAAACTTGAAGAAAACCTCTTCCACAAGGTTACAACCTTTTCTCTCTTAAGCTTACCATTCATTACACAAACTAAAATATACCCAGAGATCCAAATTTCAACCATTACTACATATTTCCTTCTTGGGTCAGTTCCAAAGGTCTTAGGTGGATTCAGCTGTATACTGCTACATTGAAATCTATTTCCTGATAACCATAACAGGGGTTTTAATTTTTGAAAAGCATATATTAGTCTATTAATTATATAATTGTGTGCCAAATTCAGATGTTAACCTGTAAATCTGACAGCCTATTCAGATGACTCATGCCCTATTCATTTGTAATGCACAAACTACTATTTAGAACAAACCATTAATGAAAACAGAAGCTGATGGGTTCAGTCACTCCAAGTTGTATTGCCATTAAACATAAATTAATTTACTTGCAAGAATATGGTAATTTCTTACAGAGCTTTGAGCTTTATCTCATTAGGATCAAGACAATGGAACAATATTTCAGCTGATAGTTTGGCAAAAATCACCTTTTTTTTTTTCTAATACAGTTTTTAGGAAACATTAGAAAGCAAACAGAAGTAGTACACTACAAGCTGTTGGTTTACGACATTCAAACAAGCTGTAACACAAAACAAAAAAACTGTCATCATAATTTCATGCAGATTTGTATGGGGAAGTGTCTATTTTCTTGTGACACCTTAAAAAAATTAGTCCTGATTTCAAGCTGCCTGAGAAAGCACCTTTCCCATTATCTGTAGGAAAATGGTACAGGTATTATAGGTTTTATATCCCCCAGTACAGTAATGAAATATAATTTTAGTACACCAGCTTATCTGTTCAATAGACTTTTCTTTATTACCACTGGAAAGTAGAAATGGAATTTCTTCAGTGTGCTCTATTTATTTACATTATTCAGCAGGATTGTAAGATGGACTTCAAATAACATAAAAGGTTTGCTTCCTATTGCTGACAGGGCATCACATCACTGTGACAAGTATACATAAAGCTCTGCAAAGTGAGTAAATGATTTCATCATAACACCTGATATTCAGTTTATATTTTCTTAGCATTTTACATTAAATACACTGAGGAACACTTGAAAGCAATTGCAAATAACCACTAAATATTTCTCTTTTACATCAGGTCAGATAAAGGCAGAATTCTGAACCTCAGGAAGAACAAACTGGAACATGTAGACCCTGTACCTAAAGGCCAAGCTTGCCTTTTATTTATATACCTCCACTCAACCATCCTGTTAGACTGCAGTTCAGTGTGAAACATCAGCAGAAATGAAAGAAACAGCATATGTTGAATGAACACCTAACTCTACACACAGAAATACTTAAGAATAAATAACCACAGGCACCAACAAATAACCATGGCCTCCTAAGAGAAAGCAAGCAGCTCCAAGAGAAGCCCGCTATGGCCCTGTTTCCTACTGGGTTGGGTTTTAGATATTTTTATATCTAAAGTGAAGGAGGAATCCTAATTTGTTTGCCTACTCTGCCCAACTAAAAATTTACAGAAAATTTACACCTTTGTCTGATGTGGTTGGAATGAGGAAATAATTTCAGAAGTTCAGACAAAAGAAACTGGAACACAAAACTTATTTGCAAAATTCTCATTTCTTTAGAAGACCTTGATAGCAGCTCAGGACATTCTGATACCATACAAAAAGTCAATTTTCAATTCTTTCCAGAGAAAGACAAATCCAAGCTGCCAACCTGCTGTAATTTGACAACAAATTATTTTCCCATGTCTTTTAGTGTAGTAACAGCTGACAAACTTTGCTATTTAAACAGTAAAAGCAAAATCATAGCAGTTTCCGTAAAGAATCTATTAATTTTAAAGTCACCTTCTAGGAGATATTAGCTGCCAACACCAGCCTCGAGGGAGGTTGTTTTAATTAAAAATCCAACCTTTGTTATCATTTACTATACACCCTGGACTTAGAAGAGCTTTTTGCTTTTCCCAACTTATTACAAGCAGATGGCAGAAATAAGGCAAACTATAAAAAACTGCTGCAAAGTCAACTTGCATCTTCTAAGAAAGTTACAGAAACCTTACCCAATACTGGCTTACAAAAGGAAAGAAAGAGACAGTGGCATGGATGTATTTTTTTCCCTCTGGAAGTAGAAGAGTACAAGTTTTGCAAAAGAAAATCCAGAGAAAACTCTCAGATTCTTTACTGGCTTTCACATGCTTAAATTAATCCTTCCCCCACCCCCAAGGCACACAAACAACCATGGCAGATCAGTCGAGCAGTGAAACGTCAGGACACACAAGAACACAGATATGCCTCCTCAGAATTAACATGCAAAGGACACATACAACATGTATTAATGTTCTCTAATAGGTAAACGCAAAACCACTGGTAACAGACATAGTGAGGATATTCTTTGTTCCTCCCTATATTCACACATTCTCATGGAGCACCCTCCTGGAATACCAGTTTAAATACTGGATCTCCCTTGCTCCACTCAACCATCACTCGATTCTGTGAAGTACAATCTTCACTGGGGAACTGTAAATAGCACACAGCGTGCTCAGAAACCACATTTACACAATCCTGTGCTTTTAAAACACTTAGATTTTGCTTCATGGAGATACATTTCATTCTTTAGAACTAACCTCCCTTTCTGATTTCTTTAAGAACAAATACCAAGAAATACACACTTAGCCATATTACTGTTTTTCAAAAAATGGAATTCAACTGCCACCTCAAAACAAAATCATTATACTACCTAATCAGCAAAATCACACAGCTAGTGCCTGATTATCTCATAGAAAAACACTCATGTGATTTCCTTTTAACATTAGCCAACTAGTAACTAATTGACTAATTTATTATGAAGCCCGGCAAGAAATACTTTTCTCACAAACTGAAAGGCAAGACACTACAATTTTCAATGTACTGAATAAACATAGAGAAACGAAAGTAACTAAAATCTTGAATATTTCAGAGTCCGGTGTATGCAAAAGCCACCTTTGCCCCTAGTGACATCCTCATCACCTCAAAGACTCTTGATCCTCCAACAAATGAACAACAATAGTCATTATCAGTGATAGAACAGCCAGAAAGCGATGGCTTCAGTGTACTCTGGTCTGATAACTGGAGTAGAAACGCAGGAAAGGAGACAAAGCAGGAATGGCGCTGCTGTGCCACACCAGGACCTGAGAAGAACTCACGTTTCAGATACGTTTAAGGACAGAACTCAAAGCAAAACTGCACCATCTAGTGCCTGCTCAATCCACAAGTGCAAGGCATCTTTTCCCTGAACTCAGTGCAAGATTTCTGGTGGAAGGCTTTTAGATAAGCTTGGCAAGAAAAAAATGGAAATAAATCTAGGAAGTGTGTGAAAAACCTAAGATAACAGTAAAGCTTTCAAATATTACTACAGCAGCAGTAACATTTTTTTTTGAACAAAGATTTAACAATGGCAATCAGTCTAATTCAGCATAAAAATTTATATTTTCTGTATTACTTCACTGTACAGTGACAATCCCAGAAAAACATAAAATGGCCAGTTAATACAAAAGTTGCCAACTGAAAATGCTCCAGAGGCTTAAAGGCATGAAAGGTTAAGTAAGATGAACCTCATTCTTATAAACTCATCAGAAAAGTGCATTTCTTCTGAAAAAAAGCAGATAGCTTCAGCTAAAAGTAGTACAATTAAGTGTGCTGGGGAAATGAAATCAAAAAGGATCTACTCCTCAAAGAAGCTAATATGGTTATTAAACAATAAAAGGCTGTAACAAAAAGTCTTGCAAGCCTCCCAGAAGGAAATCTTTTGAAGTGCATTAGTGCCTTTCAGGTCACTGAAACACTAGTGAAGGTCTGGACTTCAAATAGGCCATTTGATTTTGCATTTGCAATGGCCTGGACGATCACTGAGCTGTTATGCCCAGTTTCATGGGAATGTTTCTCGGGACAAACACAAGCTGATATGGCCATGCCAACACAACCTCACTGAAACCCTAAGGAAGTACCACACCTCAATCATTTCCCCCAAACATCCTAAAACTGCATACAGTGCATGCAGTAGGATGATATATTTGGACAACAGTACTCTTCTCCAAGAGATTTGCTGTATCTTCTACAACTAATATGATTAAAGAACTCATCCTTTGAACTCATTCAGAAAACCTTTACTTGCAGAGAAGACTTTATTGCATCTCAAGAATTCATTGACTGTTTTCTCAAGTCTAAAACAACTTACCCCCACTTTCAACAATGTTTTTTCTTAGAAGTATCTAAAGTAGATCAGAAGGTTAAATGTTACATTTTCTTACCTTGGCTTATTCTGTGGTAATGCCTTTGAATCAACAGGAAACATTTTAGAAACAAAGACAATAACTGGGGCTGTTCCTTCACTACTGCATTTCATAAAAGCTGAAGAAACATAAAAGGAAGTTATTTTCCCTTTTTTTTTTTCATTTTCCCCAAAAGCATGGACAAAATTATGGCTTTACATTAACATTATAGGCATTACTGTTTATTTCCTTTTTCAATGGGCAATATGCTGAAGACAAATCAACAGGAAAAAGTAGAAAATTACTCTGGCCTGCTGATTTGATAACACTGCCTGTATCTTCAAGCGTGTTTCACAAAAAATGAACGAAGTTGCAACAATACAACTCTTGATAACAAACTACCTATACTCCAACTAAATGTATTGCTTTGATAGTTAAAGTTGAGTTTACAGGCTGATTTAGATTAGAGTGAAATCCAGAGAGCAGCTTATGATTAAGACTGAACTATCTATTCAGTACCTCAAAGTACTCTCCCTCCTTTCAAACTGAAGGAGGAACTCCTGCAAATGCCCAGATGCTCCTGAAATCCTACCAACATCACTGCAAGCACAGATATTCCTCCAAGGAATTTGACATTCACATCTCTCCTTTAACTGACATTTGATATCTCATCCTCTTAGATTTCTTGATGCCCTCCTCAAAATATTATTCTACAATTAATATTTAATTATGAAAAGCTAACCAATACACTTACAAAAATTAAACCCAAATGCAAATCACTACTGGCTAAAAATTAATGATTTCAATATAGAAGTTAGTAGAATAGTCAATTCTCAATTATATAATGACACCTACCATTTAGAACTAAAAACAAGTATTAACCTCATATCCTTGTAAAAGCCCCAGTTTTAAAGAAGTCTTAGACTTTACATCACCTGCACCTTGATTTGTTGAAAACCCATGAATATACGGGACCGAAGAAAAATGCATAAATATAATCTTATAAAAATAAGACTATGACATGTCAATGACAAACATCAACAGACATTACAAGTAAAACAGTTACAAATTTAAGTAGGGATTGCTACACATCTTATGATCCAAGGACAAAAAAAAAATCACCAAGACAGAAGCCACTTTCATGTTAATGGGAGAACACCTACTCACCACTTTTCAGTTCCTGAGTTTCTGGTGGCAAAGAATCAAATGTTCTAGCTCCAACACACATCAGCTTTTCCACTCTCTCTGCTGTGATGTCAAGAGGACTGGGAATTTTATTGCACACCATGGCTAAAACACATTGCTAAGGATGCATATTTATATTTCCTTCGTGAATCCAATTACCAGGAAGATGAATGCTTTCAATGCTCCTTTCTTTAATTCAACCGCATGCATTAACTGCCAGCAACAACAGATCCCAAATCCAGCAAAGTCTATCAATCCTCAAGCCAGCAACAATTTTTTGCTATTTATCAAGGGCAGAATGGAGACTTAAGGAGGGGTGGCCCACTCTATGTGCAACTAGGAAAGTAAGAACAGCACAAGTAGGGCAAGATTTATAGAACTAATTAGTACTTATACATCAATAATTTGTGCACATCTACCACAATGTAATATGTATTATATTATAAATGATGAGCACAGCAGACAAACAACAAAGGCTGATTTCGGATTAAGAATCTGTATGTCTAAAACACAACATCAGGCATTTACAAACCTCAGGGACAGAAGACCTATGACACTATTAGAAACAGAAGACTTGTTTCTCCTTCAGGAAAACCACTGAAATTTGTATATAAAACTACATCATCAAAGTGTACTGTTAGATTACCTCCAGTTTCATAATTGAGTTTCCTAAAAATAGCATGAATGCAAAAGCACAAAGTTGGCAGAAATGTAAAAATAACTGTAGATCTGTACCTCACAATGTTACCAGCAAGAGAACAGGTGCAGATAGCAGGCACAGACATCAAAAAAGAGAACATATCCTACCAAATCACACTGTGAAATATGTGAGCACACTTTGAAGTCTGAGAACTGCCAACAGAACCAAACCCAGTATCTTTCTCAAGGATACAGAGGACTGCATCAGATACTGGCAGCCACTGGCTACAAATGGCATTCAGATGAACTTTGGGGTCTGCGTGCCGTGACTCCCGTGCACCGATTTTCAGTCCCAAAGAGGTGACTATCTTCTCTATTTTTTCTTTGTCTCTGTAAGGACAATAATAAAGAGATAAAAAACACAGCAGCAATAAGTAAGAAGTATCTGTAATTCGTGAGTATTTCAAAAAATCACCACAGCACATGGAAAGAGATGTCATGTAAACTATAATCTTCTCACCTTTTCATAACAGCTTCATACAGACTCCATATGTTGTCCAGCACCAACTGCACAAACAAAGGCTTCTTTCCTTTTGACTGGTAGAAGACAAACATACAGCTCATTACCAGCAACTTCTCACTTTTACAACAGGCTTTTTTCAAGGAGCATGTAAAGCCTTTATTCAAAAATCAAGACAGTTGTGTTTTCACACAAGATCACTACTTCAACAGTCTGTCTCCTAAGAATGGTGTAAGGCACAAAATAAACATGAAATTTAGAAGTGGAGGACAAGGGTTTCAATTTTAGAAGTACTTGATAAATATGGCACATAACTACCCTGAGTCTGGTTATCACCCTCTTAATAACTATTTATACAACTATTAATCCTCACCTATGCAAACACCAAAAAAGTCATGATTACGTGAAAATAAGAAAACTCCCTGCTAGATGAGATTTCCTCCATGAAGCACTTGAACAGTCAATTTTGGAATGTTCTCAGCTCCAAGAGTTGATGCAAGGCTATCCTAGTGGCTTTATACCTCCAGTGATACTGAAGTGAACAGGTACTGAAGTCAATTTTCACAATAAACTATGAGGAACAGCATGAAAAAAATAAAAGTAACCCTCAACATAAAAATCAGGTAGTATTTTTGACAACCTCCCTACCTGATCACCTTTCATTATCTTCTTTGCTTTTGTATTTAGATAATAATCTCCCCATAAAGTCTTCAGAAGTACTGCAGGCTTGATTCCAATCTTTTGGCTGTACAGTTTGGCAAAATGCTCAATGCTGAAAGGAAACAAAATACATCTTAATAGAAGTGCAATGCTGTTTACATATGCTTATCAGCCTAAACAACAGCCTGCATGAAAATCACACAATCTCAAAAATCTCAATGCCTTGTTTTATTCCCACTTCTTCAATTGTCTTCAGCTTGCATTAACATTTACACCTGCAAAAATATTTAGTTCTATCAGGTCAAAAACATGAGCAGTATGTGAATGGCTTTGTTTTGTTTCAAGTCAGCTTCAAGGCTGAACTTGTTTATTTGAAATAAACATTTGTGTACATCCCCTCAGCAAAAGCTCAAAAGCATAATAGAAAAGTTATAAATACTTATGCGATGACTCTCATACACTCTATGGAAGACGTCCCACAACACATTTAACTATAGACTGTGACCAGAACAGTACATGTTACAAAACAAGTATTCTTCTGAGTCACACTTGAGCCATCATATGATGGTAATTACTTTTAATTAACTACCTAGAGCACTTCTTGTTTGAATCATTACTTTAACAATGAGTAAAAATGAGAAAATAATACAAAAACTGTAATGCCATCCCTGTGTTACAAAGCCAGTTGTGTTGTTCAGTAGTCCCCATGAGTTAACAAATGAGGGTCCCTGTGAGGGAATCCTGAATGTTCCATGTTTTTTTTTTTTTGCTAGAAATGTTCAGTAGGGAGTAACAGAAAAAATTTCCACATATTTGCTCCCTGTGCATGCAGAAACAAAAATACATTTATAACTGCAATAATCCTATTTGGAGAAGGATGCTATTTGATAATATTTTCTTTGAAATCCAGAATTCTTAAGTTTCTACACATCTAAAAAAAGACCTGTCCATGTCAGAAAGACATAAGCTTTGAGTTCTGAACTAAGCCCAAAGAGATTTCTTTTCCAGAAATTACCCTGAACTCTCAGTACAGGGAGAATGTTCATGATTCATGTGCCAGCAGTTCCTGCATATGTACTTACAGCATTTTTCAACACCTGAGCATTATGAGAAAAACATATGCACTTACACCATTGGATGAGGCTGGCATTGCCTAATAACTTAATTTTTCCTGCTATGACAAGTCAGAATACCTTCAGAAAAAGAACCCACAACCATGCAACAGCAGTCAAGGCTTTCCATGATTAAGAAAATGCTCCACTGATCGGTGTTCCATCACACCGTACTGCTGGCAGTCCAAAAGTACCTCTTGAAACTAATTAAGAAAACTGTTCTTTCTTCCCCCCTTCCATTATATGATTTATAAGAGCCAAGGTCTCCCCGTTCATTGTAAGAAAAAAAGGAGTACCAGAAAGCCAACAATCTTCACTCACCTTCAACAAATACATTAAAAACACTTTAGGATGTGAGGGAGAAATTGAGAATTAGGACTGGTACAAACACAAAACCTAGCAGACTGAAGTCCTATTGTTTGTCCAAGCTGTAGGCACATTTTATTGCATAGAAACTAGATTAACACAATCTATTTGTGTAATCTATGAAGAGTTTGATCCAGATCCAGCAGTAGAACACTAACACCACTTACCTAAATTAGATGCACAAATGTTTTTTGGTCTAGATATAATTTTGTACATGAATAGTTCAATTCATGCAATCTTAAAAGTGTTTCAAGTTATAGAAAGCAGAAAGGAGTCTAAATTTGGTGAACCTTGGCAAACATGGTTTTTAGTCTCATGTTCAATAAACAGCACTCTAACGTTTTAAAGTTCATCTCGGATCAGTTTAGTATCGGGAAAGAGTAAACAGAAGGCCTATCAAACCTCTCTAATATACCAATACACCAATCACAAAAATGAGGACAAGTCATATCTAGTCTATTTCTTCCTCTCATTTAAAGCTAAATGACAACAAATATTTAGTTTCCAGCGTTACAGAAACTCTGCAAGTAAGGTTCAATGCACCTGACAAACATAGATACAAGATACACATCAAGTGTTTTCTGCTGAGATTCTGAGCTAGAGAAATAACTCAATTTTCAGTCACATTTTTATGAAATTTAATTCTATCTGAAGAGAATATATCTGAAAAAAGAAATCATGAAAGGAAAATAGCTATCTAAAGTCTCACTTTTGCAAAAATAACCATTTAAAAATAACATGCTCGCTTTCTCATTGTGAAGGTGATCATAGGGTGTTTATAACCACATGATTATATCAGAATGTAGTTCTGCAACCTATAAAATCTTAACAGTTGATCATTTACTTGCAAATATCAAGTAGCTTGATCCAAAGACCTGGTTTCTAAAATGCTTTGGAGCTTATAATTCTACTTATTGTAACAAAGAACTCCGCTGTACCCCTTCCTTTAAGAAACATATTTCTTAGTGTCTAACATTCTCTGGCAGTGTACTTAAAACACTGATGTGAAACACAGGCCAAGTCTGAACTTCTCAAAACAAAAACGTAGCTGTTTGTTTCCATGTATGCCCTTGCACAGGCTTTATCAGCATACAAAACAAAACTAAGCTGCCACGTGTCCATTCTTTATCCATCCAGGAGAAAAACAGCAGATAGCTCTGAACTATTTCAACATCTGCTCAAGGAAATGTTTTCATATTCTGACTCTGAACCTGAACAAGTGTTTAAAAATTGTAGTCCAAATACTCTGTGTAACAACCGTTTAATACCACAATCCATGAAAATTCAATGGAAAATTTCAATGGAAAGTTAAAAGTCAGGAAATCTAAAGCCTACAGATATCATAATAGTGTTTCCCTGCACATCATAAACAGGAAAGTAACTGTGGGCACAATATGGGAATGGAGAACTTAAGGTAAGATGTATTAATGTGTGAATCAAAGGTATCAGAAGACTCTCTCTAGCCTTCAGACATGGAAAGATCTCCCCTCAATGAAAAGATCTCTTTCAGAGTAAAGAATATGTCTGAATTTGAAGACTTGTTACCAACTTCTTTACACACCTGATTTTTAATTTTATAAATTATTATTACTCACAACAGATAATTAAGCTAAAATAGCCCATTTTATTTTCCCTTTCCTCTGAAGTGACAAGAAACGTTTGTGTTAAATGACAAACTACACAGGACACCTTATTTTGACTTAAAAATGCTAGAGAAGATTTTTCTAAAGGTTCTGCAATATTCAAGACCTTTACTGTATTACTGAGTGTATCTATATTTTCATGATGAAGTCAACGACTCCACCTCGTGGCCAGCAAGCAGAACATGTGCGACCTTCACATGCCTGCTGCCCTCCCCAACCACTCCACTTGTGCAATAGTCCTGCACTGCTGCAGTTTTTGGCCTTGTCTATCAAATGCCAGCAACTGATAAAATGCTAAGTTTACCAGGCCAGGCTGAACTCTACAGTGGGCCCAGCAACTGCTGAGTAAGTAAAACAGAGCTCCCTGTCAGAGATGACAATGATGGTAGTGTTTTCAGCTGTTCAGTGCTAATCTATTAGAATTTACTTATATCCAGTTGCATACCACAGAAAAATCTAAAAAACATCTTTACAAATAAGAAGCAACTGCAGTAGACAATTAAAAGAAAATAAAGCAGTAATTAAATCCTAAACTTACCCAAAACCCCAGCCATCAACTGCACTGGCAAACACCACATTTCCATGTTCTGGTGAAAAATACAGATGTGAATCATCAGTATCTTCCAAGCCAGTACTCCAGTCATAAACTTGCTCTCCTGGTGCAGTGTCTGAAACGCTTTCACTTTCTGTTTCTTTCTCAGCTCTTTCTTCTAACACTTTGGAGGTAAAGAGTGTTCCAGTGACTGCATTGATCTACAGAAGGATATGTAAAAACACTCTGATTCATTTAGTCTTTCAAAACCCTTTCAATTAAAATGCAATTCCCCCACCCTCCAAAATATAGAAAGAGGTTTTGTGTAATAAGATAGCATGCCTGTGATTCCTTTGGCAATTTAAAGTGCAGACATTGTGTAACTAATTCTGCACATTAGAAGACAACAGGAGTTTATGAGAAAAACACCATAAGAGACATAAACAGCATGTCGTTTCCCAGTCAAAGTCCACCACACCAGGACTGAATCAGATAAAGGTGATCACATGTAACATAGTTGCCCTCTCAGAACAAGGACTGGTGAACTAGGAACTTATTACTGCCAACAAACAAACAACAGAGAGCAACGAGAAACCAGGCAGGAAAGTGCTCAAAAGCAAGATGTAGGGGGGGAAATAAAAAGTTTGAAGGCAATAACTTAAAAGATGAATCAACTTTATTCCTACATAAACCCATCAATATCAGAAGCAGTCTAATGAGATCATTCATCTACGTCCAAAGAAGTGTAAACAATTTAACAGCAAGAACAAAACATTCAGCATATTATTTCTAAAAATAAAGACTCTTCCTGATGACCTGTCAAGAGCCATTTAGTAGACTTCTCTCCATCATGGGCATTCCGAATGAACCTCAAAACCCATCAGAAATAAGATGCATCTCAATGTTTCAAGTTAGACTAGATGCTATAGAGCAATAAAATCTGCTGTGTGCACGTGACACTATGGCCGGAATACCTGTTCTAAGATATTCTTCAGGTGCAAGTATGCTTCCTGAGGGGTGAGCTTCAGCTCCACAATCAGGCGATCGATTTTGTTAATCACCAATACTGGACGGATATTTTCCAGCCATGCTTGTCGCAGGACTGCTTGAGTCTAAGAAAGAAATAGTTTAAAAAAATCCATTAAAGAAAGCTTGATACCACAAAAAAAAAAAAAGATAGACTATAATAAAAATTGAAATAGAATTCTAAAATTTTATAAACATATAGTAAAGGATGGGTTGACATTCAAACCAGAAACCTGACTCCCATGGTATACAGGGATAGTTATTGAAGAATTCTGCAGAATGGCAGAATTTCATGGCAAAAAACATCCACAGTAACAAAAAACTCCCACTATGTAGAAAAGTATGCTCTTTTTTTCATGGCTACATCAGTTTTATTTTGTATATTTTTGTCACTTTCACAACCCTGAGTCCATGCAAATATAGAAAATTACTTCTCTTAAGAACATTCCATTACCTGAAAAATTAAATACTTATCGTTTCAACCCTGCATCATTACACTCACTCACCAGCGTTGTTCAGTTTATCAGCACAACTGTGAAATTTACTACCCACTTTCATACTTCAAGTGCACTGTCATCAATTAAAGGTTTTACAAAACTTCTTAAACAGCTCATCTTTTATTTCTATATAACACAATTCATACTTGGCTTACTCTGCCTTCCCTACCCCCTTCTCTATTTAATACACTTTATTTCACCTGTGGACAGACTCCTTCAACAGCATCCACCACTATGATGCAACCATCACAGAGTCGGACAGCAGTAGATACTTCTGAAGAAAAATCCACGTGCCCTGGGGAGTCTATTAAATTAATCAGATACTCCTGCTCACCTAGGATCAAACAATAAATTAACAATTCAGAACAGTTCTCAAAAATATTTCTTTCAGCCACCCAGTTATACTGCTTCAGCTATTATTTGATATTGTGACAATAACTACCCTATAAAAAACCTTTACAGCACAGTGTAACAGGCATCTTGACACAGCAGTAAAGACTGTATAATGTTTTTTGAAAGAAGTTCTTAAAGTGACATTAATTCAAGACTTAAGATCAAAATTTAAGTACTGAGATCTAAAATAAGAAGATAAAGGCAACTACCCCCTGCTGTGGATCCTCCATAGCCTCCCCTCAGAGACAGGATTGAACACGGTTTTCCTGACCCTGAGACGGAATTCAGTTACCTTGGCTGACTGTTGAATGCATGCCTAAGCCTCTGCAGAATCATGGCCTAACACTGAGAAACACAAAAGTGAAAACTGTGCACACAAAGTTCACAACAGCAACAACAAAGAAGACAGGGAAAATTGACAAAAATATGTATTACAAGTTATACTTGCCAGCATGAAAAACTTACCTTTCACAAAGTGCAGTGAAATTGCACTAGATTTCATTGTTATTCCTCGGACCTGTTCATCTTCTCTACTGTCTAGGTATCTCAGCTGAGTACAAAACCAAAAGAAGAGGTGATGAGTCTGCAGAAATAACTTCACAATTTCTTACCAATTGTCAAAGACTATGACTGCAGGAAAACAAGGTTTAGCAAGACTAGAATTGGAATTTTCTTAATCACCACAGATTTACAATCCCAGCAGGGATGTTGTTCAAAATGACAGTGTAACTGTACCTTTCCTGCCAAGCGGCTAGAGATTATTCCATTGCTAGATATAAGGCAATCAGCTAGAGTAGTCTTGCCTGAAAAGAAAAATAAATTACTTAGATTAAATGAATACAAACAATGGCAAAAGAAGCAACAATATTATGAATGCTGGTAACATGTAGCATTCTAAAATGCCAACACTAATAAAGGCTTTAAAGTGTCACAAAAGTATAAATTAACTTTAAAAAACCCAAATCTGATTATTCAGATTCATCCGTTAGGAACACACAAATTTATTTTTGAAGAGTGGATGCAAACTCATCTGTTATGACCAGAAAAGCAGTTGAAATAACAAACACTACACGAGAACCTGAACATAACATGCAATTAGGCAAAATACTTGTGTTCTAAAGTGTTTATTATTTCCAGGTACGTAACAAACTTGTTCTATTAAGTAACATAGAAAAACAACAGCCTAGTTCACATGTATTTAATTCATGTTAACATTCAACTTCATAGAAGTAGAAAACATTCCGTTTCAACTATCCCACACCATTACAGTGCAATGTTCTCTTAAGTTCTAAAAGATAAGCTGCATCAGGCCAAGAAAAAGGTGCATAAAGCAAATTTACTTCTCTGAATTTCTAAGCCAGTTTAATGCACAATCCATGAGAACCTACTGCTTTAAAACAGGGACCAAAACACCTTTCCACCGTTCAAACACACACAGGTTTCCCCGGGCGGTCTCCGCAGCCACGAACAGTTGCCTTACCATGATCCACGTGGGCCAATATG
Organism: Anabacerthia variegaticeps; assembly: GCA_035583185.1. NCBI lineage: Eukaryota > Metazoa > Chordata > Aves > Passeriformes > Furnariidae > Anabacerthia > Anabacerthia variegaticeps. The sequence goes on from JAWWEW010000017.1 coordinate 9,771,083, forward strand.
CAGATGTTCCTGATGCCGGCCGTCTCCTTCTGGAGGCCAACCATCCTCCCCACGCTCGTGAGCACCATGGTCGGCGAATTCTGCGGGCGGAGGGAAGCACTGCAGTCAGGAGTCAGCCCGAGAAAACTCCTTGGGTTGTTTAATGAGGCAAACCGTGACCACACCGGGGACACCGGGGACAGGGGGACAGAGGGACAGCGGACAGGGGGACGGGGGGACAGAGGGACAGGGGGACAGGACAATGGGACAGGGGACAGGGGGAGAGGGGGGCAGAGGGACAGGAGGACAGGGGGACGGGACAGGGGGACGGGGGACAGGTGGACGGGAAAAGGGGACAGGGGGACAGGGGGACAGAGGGAAGGGACAGGGGGATAGGGGGACAGCAGAGCGGCTCCGCCCGCTGCTCCCGGCCCGGGGCACACACACCGACACATAAACAAACAAACACACACAAACACACACAAACACAAACACACACAAAACCACAAACACAGAAACACACAAACACAAACTCACCAGCACACCCACCCCCACCCGTGCCCGCTCCCGGAACCCCGCTCCGCTCCCGGCCCCGCCCGATGACGTCGGACGGAAGCCGGGCCGGGCCGGGCCGCGCGCGGGCGCCTCCGTTGCCAGGGACGCGGCGTCCTTAGTTACCGGCCCGGGCGGCCGCAGCGGGGATGGGCCCGCCGCGCTGCCTGTGTGAGATCTGCTCCTGCGGGTGAGTGCGGGCACACTCCGGGCTGGTGCCCTGTCCGTCTGCTGCAGGGCACGAGGGCTCTGCAGAGGGACCTGGACAGGCTGGGTCGATGGGCCAGACCAGCGGTGTGAGGTTCAGCAAGGCCAAGTGCTGGGCTCTATCCCTGGGTCACAACAACGCCCTGCAGCGCTGCAGGCTGGGGGCAGAGTGGCTGCAGAGTGACCCAGAGGAAAAGGACTTGAGGGTGCTCATCAGCAGCGGCTGGACATGAACCTGCATTGCCCAGGTGGCCAAGAAGGCCAGTGACATCCTGGCCTGTATTAGGAATAGTGTGGCCAGCAGGACCAGGGCAGTGACTGTCCCCTGTACGCGGCACTGGTGAGGCCACTCCTCGAGTGCTGTGCCCAGTTTGGGCCACTCATGGCAAGAAAGACACTGAGGGGCTGGAGCAGGTCCAGGGAAGGGCAACGGAACTGGGGAAGGGTCTGGAGCACAAGTCCTTCAAGGAATGGCTGAGGGAGCTGGGGGTGCTTATCCTGGAGAAAGGGAGGCTCAGGGTGACCTTATCTCTCTCTGCAAGTCCCTGAAAGGAGGTTGTAGCCAGGTGGGGATCTCTCAGGCAACAAGAGACAGGACAAGATGACATTGTCTTGAGCTGCACCAGAGGAGGTTTAGATTGGACATTAGGAGAAATTTCTTCACAGAAAGGGTGATTAGACATTGCAATGGGCTGCCCCGGGAGGTGGTGGAGTCACCATCCCTGCTGGTGTTTAAGGAAAGACTTGGTGCCTTGGTCTAGTTGGCAAGGTGATGTTGGGTCATAGGTTAGACTCAATGGTCTCAGAGGTCTTTTCCAACCTAATTGGTTTTGTGAGCCCAAAAGCTGCCAGGGAGTGGGGAGGGTGTGAGGGACCTCAGGGCCCCAGGAGGGTGGGGGTCCCCTTCAGGAGATGGCACGGGGGTCCCCTCAGCACTCCAGGCCCACCCCCACAAAGTCACCCTTGATCTCGCCCCCCTCACACACCCTGGGTTACATGGGGGTTCCTTGCCTCGTCACTGCTAATATTTTTAGCAGTGGGAAGGTGAAAAATGGGTAACAGTCCCATTTCAACAGTTTCTGTCTTCCCTCTTTTCTAGAAAGGGATCTTCTCAGTAAATATGAAATATTATGTTTATGTAAACACAATAAGGGTTAAAGGAGATCCTAAATGCACTAAAATGGAACACAGTGGAGACAGTCTTTGAAAGCCACCTAGACTAAATATCAGGATCAGGCTTTTCCATAAAGCCATCTCCCACTGAAGGACTGCACAAAAGGAACCCTTGGATGAGTTCTGCCAACGTTGTCAGGAACCTGTGAAAGCACTGCAGCCTTTAAGAGAGATTTAACAGATCTGCCCTTCTGCCACCACGTCACTCTCCACTGTGAAGGGAAACACCACTGTTACTTTACATTCAATGACCCCATATAAAGACAAATAATTCATCACTGTCCTACAGCCTTTTTGGCCCAGAGGGCCTGGCACAAGAGGGTACAGTGGGCAGCTTTTTGTTTAAAATCACTATTACAGGTCTATAAGCAATATTATCAATGTCATAGGTTAAAAAATGCACAAGTTAGGTTTCCCAAAATAATAAAGGATTTAAACTTTGCAAAATTCAGATATATATTTATAGGTTGGAGTCACAACTGCTAATAGTTTCAATTTCTTGTCTACTCAAAAAAATCCCAACCAACCAAAAGAGAAAAATAATCATCCTAAGATTCAAAGATTCAGTCTTTAACATTAAAAAAAATTCTAACAACTACATACACGAAGAGTCATCTCCTGTAAGATCATAAGTGTGCTCAATTTTTTTTAAGTACAGGGCAAATCCTATGGCTGCAAAGTGTACCATGAACTACAGGTTTCATATTAAGGTCTGTAGAGCAGACACATTCATATGTTTCTGTCGGGGAAGTCTGTCTGTCTGTTCATGAACCACTATTTTTTGGATCTGTAGACAGAGACCAGAGGCAGGCAGTGAGTGTAGCTCCTCATGTTCTTTTTGGCCCAGTCTGTGGTGAATTTTGCCCCATTAATGTGTTTCAAAAGTCCTAGATTAACGAAGAGTTGGAAAGCAATGTTTTCATGATGAGATAACAAATCTGGCTCATGCTCAAGTATAAAGATGGTGAGATAACAAAACGAGACAGCACAAAAATAAAGTCCAACTCAACCAAAAAAATTCTCAATCCAAAAATCCAGTGTAATAATACAGATAATTGAATTAAACATGCAGAAAGCTTGTGGTTTAAAATAAACATCACTGAAGTTATTACAGTCAATAGGATTTTAAGCCACTATTGGTTTAGGCAGCACATCATGTTTACTTCAGTGTATAGTGTTTCTGTTTTTAGGGGAAGGCTGATCGCCTGGCAGTGTTACCTGGATATTGGAATGCAGACACATCCTAGATTTCAAAGCAAATATAAACATCTAATGTTTCTGCTATCTGCAGAAAATTTTGTGGAGATATAATTTCTGCTTAATTCTAAATAATAAAATAGAAGGAAACAATCTTTCCTAGCTTTTCCCAGAAGGAAAAAAAAATACACTGAAAAAAACTTACAGGGAGAAAAGCCAGTTAGACAGAAATTTATTCTGCTTTCTCTAATACAGGATGTTAAATCTGGCTTCCAAAGAAGAATAAAGCCTCTGTGGTAGATGAACTCTCTGTACTCAAGAATAGTATTTTTCTGCTATAAAAGATACTTAAAATGCATACAAAGATGCATACAAAAGAAAAAAAGATACATAAAAGACACATACAAAAGTATAAAAGTTTAGTTTTGGGATACAAAAGTAAACTACTGCTTTATCTTCTCAATCTGTCAGCCTCCCCCCATAAAAATTTGGAATATTTCTCTAAAATCCGAGTTATTTAAACCATCATAACTGACCACATGGAAACAACACACAAATCCGATAGAAACTCCCAGATCTCCTGTCAACACTAGGAAAGTAGATTAATCACAAAAGTAGTGTCCATGCATCATTTCTGTCTTTCACACCGTAGTGTGTGCACTGGCAGGTAAAAGATAAAAACTCTGGGTTGGGAGGGTGTTTATTATGATAAATATTAAACTTTTCTCACTATTAGTCTAGTTTTTATGGGAGAAAAATGTTTTGTGGGAAAATTTCAAGGGTCTCTCCAGCATTGCATAAAAAACAAATGTATGTATGCCAGGCCCTAAATAAGTGAATGCACCAGCATTCTATTAAAATAACCAGAACAACAGCATTTGGCACTACAGAGCCCATACACTGTCACTTCTATTTAGCTGAGATTCTGTTCAGACCTTATGCAAGCCACAAGATAGTTAGTCTCCATCAAAGAAGGGAAAGAATAATAATCCCTCAAAGCAGGCACCAATCAGTCATGGGAAAAGGCATATTCTCACCAAATTCATTTGAATTATCAGTAACTCGAGTTAAAATTAAGATAAATACAAGCAACAAGTTAAAAATTATCAGTGTCTTGAGTTCTGGCCAAACTGGAAGCAACATATTTCATTTATCAGAGCTGCAATCTGTTTTCTCTGATGATTTTTAGCATTGTAATGGCTTATATAAAGTTATTATCTAAATGAAAACTTTCAATTTAGCCACTGGACAACATCCTAAAAGTAGATTTATTGGTTAACCGAAAAACCCCTAATCTCTTCTCCAAGTCAAACTCACATTAAGGTAATTTTACATTGCCTTTTAGGCCCACTGAAAGTACTTTCACAACACAGAGTAGGATGTAAGATCTTCCTGAACAGCCTCATCTGATTCCAAGTAATTCTGCGCATAGTTAGAGTATGTTCAGAATTATTTTATATACTAGAAATGACTGGGATGAAGGACATTTTTAGTTCAGCAATGAGTTCTGATAAAATTGCAAAAACCTCTTTTCTTGCAGAGATAGAGTAAATCACTTTCACCTCTGTTGAGTCTACCAAGAACTGCAGGCTCAGTCTGCAAATAATTACTTTTCTAGTATCTATTTCTGTTTGCAGATTGTCCATTCAGCAACACTTGGGATATACTGACAGCATTGCTTAGAAAATATTGAGTTAAGTCCTCCAAGACTGGTGACACCAGAGCAGAGAAGGTGTTTGGTTTGGTGGGTGACCTGGACCAGCTTATGGCAAACTGAAGATTGTCAAAGTGAAGTTTGTGCAGATGAACAGCGTTTGTTTCAAACTCCTTTGAATTGTGTGCCAGAAAAATATGTGAAGAACGTTGTCATTTGATAACCCGTACTTCAACTAGCTTTCAAAACATCCATTCCTTGGTTTTTGTTTCTGCTTAGCTGTTACTTTTAGATGCTACGTGACAGAGTTTATGCTGTTTGTACTTTCTGAAAAAACATTACCAAGGTAGAAACTGGATTTCATGGCAAATGTAATGACAAGCAAACAAACACTGTGCTGAGAAATAGCACACACTTACCTCCTTGTTTTCCTACCTTTCCTGTTCTTTCTCTCTTCTTCCTTTTTCCTTTCCATTCTGTGTTCTGAAAAGTTCTCTCAATTGTTACTTGACTTGATTGAAAAGGCGTAAGGACCTTAGGCTTTGAAAGGATCTGGATTCTTAGACAGGGCTACTTAATTTCTCATTTTTTGAACTACTGAGCTGGTAAACTCAGCACGAACTAATACCAGCTTTAGCTCTCCAGTTTCAGATACCTTCTTATAGTGTGTTTTTTTTGTTGTTGTTGGTTTTTTTAAATTTATTTTCATTTTCTCATTTTCACAAAAAGATTTCTTAGTTTCTGTTTCTGTATTCTCTATTACCTTGCTTTAATTTATTGTTTTTCTTTTTGGTACTCAGGTTTAGCTAAATTTCTCTGCAGACCTTTGAACTATCTTTTGGATATCTACCTTCCTGAAACTTGCATTTATTTGTACTCAGTCAGAGCTGTACACTTTTACCCTTCTGGGTTTTTAGATATTTTTGCTTTTCATGTACAGAATTTTACAGTACTTTGAAAAACTATTTATTGTCTTTTCCCTTTGCTTGTATCTGAACCAGTATTGCAAGTTGTCAGCCACAAGGAGGAAGATATACGTCCTTGAGGAAGAGATCAAATAACAATCACGTCAGACAGAGATGTGTATTATGCAAACTAGAATTAATATAACAAGATTTACAAAACAATAATAGCGTGTAAATTTTAATTTCATGGATCATTTGTGCAAAACAACAAGGTATAAGTAAGAAGTTGTCATGGTATACCTCCCAGCACCTTTTAGCACAATATCATTTTCACATTAGTCATTGATTTAGGTATCAATGACAAGCAGGTGTAATTGAAATAAAATCTATTAAGAAAAAGAGATGTCATTACTTCTAAATAAATGTGGGTTTTGGATAGAGAATTTAGTCAGTACTTGGAGGGGAAAAAAAGGGTTGAAAAGTCAGAAATGGCCTGTAGAGAACTAGGGATTTCACATTGCTAAAATTTTAATCAGAAAGTGTTAATCAACAGTGGTGAAAACAGGTGACATGTACAGAAATAAACAAAACAAGTGATAAGAGAATACAGTAAAAAAGAGGTAATATGAGATGAGAAATGAAGTATAGTTAGTTAGTTTTACAAATAAAATTAATAGTGTCAATAAAGATCAAAAGAGAGGAAGGCGCATCTTGGTGCAAACATCGCTGAGAGGACCGAGATCAACTCTATCCTGTACTCTGTACCAAGGACCAACTCCCATCTGATACTGTTTTTATCAACGTACCGTGGTCTGGGACCTGTGCCACCAGCCACCAATACTTTGTGGGTTTAGCACTCAGAAAAGAATTTAAACAAAAACTACTGATGTCCTTCAACCTTCCCCATTCGTTATTCACTCCCAGTAGGCAGGGTGTGGGTTCTCTTAAATGAAACCACCCAAACTGCTCTCATGTGCTGTGTTCTGCCCAGGAGCCATCGCTGCTTCCACGAGCGCACAAGGATTTACGATGAGGAGCTGCTGCCGCGCTTCACGACCGAGTATGTGGACAACTACCCCGGCTACGGCAACATCTGCCCTCCCAGCAGCTGCAAACCGAAACATGAGCTCCAGCAGCATCCCGGCAGAATGGATGGAAACTCAATATTTAAGTAAATATTTCAAAGCAATGTGTTTTGCAATTGATCAAGGAAGGTTTTCATTCTTTCTTTTCTAAGGGGGGACTAAACATTGTATTGCAATTTTCTCAAAATGCAATCATTGCGTCCTTTACACTTTTTGCATAGGTAAAGTATAAATTTTGAGTAGAGAAATAGAGCTACCACAAAAAGGTCATGAAAAATAGCAAAGCACCTATACACCAAGATTTGCATTCTTTACAGCATCCTTTAACCTGCAAAGATATTGTAAATATTTTGTCTTTGTTTTCAGCCTGTTTAGGACATCTAGGTCTCATAGAGCCTGAAAAACTGGCAAGCTAGGGAACTTTCTGTAATACACGTGTGGAATCTGAGATAGTGGGAAAATGAAATCTTAAGAAAAACGAAGGGGGATTTTATTTTGTTTAAATTCACAGTTGTAAATTAATAGTTTCAAGAAAACAAACCATAAAGAGGTTCAGTAGCTCTGTTCTGACACTGCACAGAGTGATGTTAAGCTTACAAAATTAAAGAGCATCCTTCAAAGAGAAAGAGACATCACTTATTCATTCTTAGTGATGTGACATTTTCTTTTTCCATTATTTTTTTTCTTTTCAGTTATGAGGGCAACTGGTGAAACTTCTTTGGTTATTAATAGAAGAGACATAAATAGAAAGCCCAAATGCCATTCTTGCAGCTTGGTTGTGTACTGTATGAACTGTTTAAACACCCACATATGTAATATACACCCTTTTAATGTAATGTGCCCATATAAAAACAGTAAAATGATGGTTCTGATTATGTTTCATTCTCCTCCTGCCATTAGTAAATGCTACCTCTTGTAGCAGTTTGAGCTTTGCTCTGCTTCTACTTTCTGGACCATTTTTTTGCAAAATTACAGCAACTTTTAAAGTCTCCTTTCAGATATTTTAAATAATATTTTTAAACTGTGTATATAGGACTCAGAGTGTTGAAAAAGTTGCTTCACCATCTACCTTTGAATAAAGGCTCTATAATGCATCAGAAACCCTGGATTTACGTATTAGTTTCCACGCTCTGTGCTACCCCTCTAACATATGGCATCAGGTTGATTTTCAGAGTAAACATTTAAAGTTGTCATTTTTTCACATAGTGGAAAAAAAGTGACTTCTTCAGGAAAAAAAGAAGTTTTTTTAACCAGTCTTTTCTTTTTCCCCAATTCAGAACTGATTATTTACCATATGGTATTGTGAAGAGACCTTATCGGGCACCACAAGAATACAGACCAAAGTCAGGAAAGATTGACCTGGGGACCATATACCAGAAAGATTATAATCCTCACAAAGTAGGACCAGTGACATTAGCAAGACCTCGAGAGAGAAAACACACTACAGATGCAAAACTGGATACCATACCAACCTATCGAGGTAATAATATATGCCACTTATAGAAAGAGAAATAACCAAGATGAAGGTAGTATTCTGAATAATCTGTGTTAGAAACTGGATTTGTTAGTTTGGGACAGAGTAAAACAGAAGAGAAAGCAGGTGATAATGCAAGCACTCCACTTGTTCAGGGGTGACATTTATTGGTTCCAAACAAAAAGCCCTCTCTGAGACTTTCTTGGCTAGAAGGAAATTCTAACATATACTTGGTTAGGCTATCTCAGGCCAAAGTGAATTGTAATTAGAGTGCAATATATCCTTCAGGTAGTTTTAGTGCATGTGACATATTTTGCCACAGAGTAGGTCAAAAGTGGATTTTGGATTTCTGCTTGTGTCCAGTATAGCTTACATATATATCATCCTAGCAAGGATCTGTCTTGACATGAATTATTCTGTTAGAACAGTCAGCACAAAGGCAGTAAATCTCCTTTTATGTCATTTTTGCAAGTGACCCTGATATACTTTACAACACTAGAGAATTTTATACATGTATAGGGCTATTTTCTGTATAAAACATACACTAATAAGCACATGAAACATTTTCTTTTTCCTTGAGAAAATAGTCAAAATAGGGCATCATGGTCAATTTTTTTTGTCTGTTATAATCACACACTATAACAGAGAACAGTTTTGTCATATCACAGACATGCAGATAAAATTAGCACTCTCACTTACATGCATTTTCTTTGGTTTGCAAGATTTAATGCCAGAAGAATTTGTCTTAAAGGAATGGTCTTAAGTAATAACACCTCTATGGAGGAATTTTGGTTTTTCCTTACAGATCACTATAAGTTATGGGATGCTCAAAGAACAGAATCTTGTAAGGTGGAGCGTCCATACCAGCCACCTACAGAGAGGTTTGGAAATCCTTCTACGTTTCAAGATGACTACATTCCCAAGGAATTGAATCCCCCAGAACCTTTTAAACCTCCTGCAGCCAAGCCTCCAGATGGGCCTTTTGATGGTACCACCATCCATCGCGCTGCGTATATTGCTCATGAGCTGGGACCAAAATTCGTAAGACCAAAAGATGAGTACAAGCCATGCGAACAACCCTTTGAAGATCTCACAACCCACCAGAGAGATTTTAAAGGGATGCCTGGGCAACAGGCAAAAAGCTGCAAGCCTGAACATAGAAAAGTTGGATCTGATGCTCCTTTTACTGGAACCACTGAATTCCAGGATCGTTACCAGCCATGTCTGGTTTCTTTGCCTGAGTTCCACAAACCAAGAGAGTATGTTCCACCCACAGACAAGATGGATCTTAACTCCACTAACCGTCTTGATTATGTTTCACATAAAATTGCTCCTGCTGCCCTCATAAGACCACCTCGTGCAAGGAGAGTCAGTGCCCCTTTTCAAGGGACCACTACTACAAAAGAAGACTTTGTACCTCGGGGCTTCTGTCGGCAAGGGCTTATCAAGAAAGAATCAGAGTTTCCAAGACCCAAGGGAAAATTTGCTGATTTAACTACATTCAGATGTCATTACATACCACATCAGGCCCCTCCAGCTCAAAGCTGCAAACCTGTACGTGCTGTAGGTCTTAATCCAGTTCCTTTTCAAGATGAAACTATATATCGCATAGAATATACTCCAAAGAAAAAAGCTGTGTGCCCAGCACATCATCCATCCACTCTGGGTTATGTCTATGTAAACACAGATTCTCAGGGTCACCAGTTCTTCCGCCATCTGAGTCCAGAACCATCTGACTCAAACTGTAATCCGATTCCAAATGAAGTAGCTGTTGCAACATAATATTGAAGTGCAATATTTCAAGCACCCTAGTGAAATAATCAGAATCAAACTTGTTCATTTTTTCTTTCAATAACACTGAAAGCAAATTAAATAACGCAATTTTTGCTTTTACAAGTTTGAAGAAAACCAAAGCAAAACCAGAAGTTTATTACAAGACCAATAAAGATTTGCCAAATGCTGTAGGAATACTACACCTTACATGGTGTCTGTTCTTTTTTCAATTGTGTATTCTAATTTCCTTGACTTCCCAGGTTTCATTACGCTCCTTTTCAAGCATATGTGTCACACATTCAGTTCTTTCAGATTTTCTGCCACCAAATGATTGCATTTATGAAATAGCAAATGTCTTTTGATGATAACATCCTTTACACAGTAAGCAAACAATGCTGTCCATAACAATCTAAGTAATCAGTAACAATCTCAGTAATCCGGTAAGATTTTTTTCTTTACATTTTGCTGCCCAAATCAGAAGATAGCAAGCCATGACACCTAGGCATTTCTAAAAATCTGGGTTTAGCTTTAGTCATCATTATTTTTCCTTCATTCTGTTCTGAAATGAATATAAAGGTCACACTGTAATTTCTGGTTTATGAACCAGTAGTAGCCTTGCTCTTCTTCTGTACATGTACTTGAAACTATTCAAACCAAAGGCAGGTCATTAGACTCTGTTTCCTTATTTCCCTGATGTGCTCTTTCAGCATTACTCCCTAAGGAAACAAAACTGATGCAAAGCTCTGGCCACACTGACACACTAAGTGCATGTGTCCTCACCAGATGAGTAATTTTAAACCCAGTGAGCAAATTCAATCAAATTTCACAATGAGATTGCAGATTCTTTTTTTAAGTTTCTAAGGTAGATGGTGGGAAGCAGAGAGAATCAGGCTCAAAAGGTTAACAACCACTGTAGTTTGATCCTGCTATCTGATTTTTAAAGCTAAACAGCTGGTTATCTCTGCTGGAGTTCACTGCAGAGGCAATCTGAAGGGAAAATGGCAGAAAACTGTACAGGTGTTAGTAGAGATAACAGAAAATAGGATAAACTCAGTTAAAAAAAAGAAGTGTCAGCCGATATGCAGAAATCTGCAGACAGCCTGGCTTCAGTCTGTCTGCTCTTCAAAGAATTGTTTGTTCCAAATACACAGAAACCATGTCTGTTTTACTGACATTTTACATTAAATGATTATGCTTCCTGTATGAGATATTTAGCATTTCCTCTATATAACTCTGGCTGATTTTGAGAAATCTAGATGAATCAATTTCAGTTCTATTACATTCATGATTTAAGCAAGTCCCAGTTAATAATTCTATGATTAGCTGTATTATCATGTTCTATCACGGTACTCCAGTATGATTTTTTTGTCAATATTGCATATCTTATACCTATTAGTATAGGACAGTCATTTGGGTTCTGTAGAATTATGTGCCTGTACTTCATAAACAAAGTCAGTAATAAAAGGGCTAAGATCAATTATGGAAACATTTTTAAAGCAGGAACTTGGTTATATGAAAGCAAGAAAGCTGAACTGAGCAGCTGTGCACAAAAGCATTGCATGAGAGAAATCCAGATATTACAAGAGCATCAGTAACTTCTAGGCAATTTTTTTCTTTGTACTGGGTTTTTGTAGTACGACTTACTCTGTTAATGAAACAGCAATTAATTGTTATACTTTTCTCTCTGAAGATTATTCACATCCCTCAGATTGTGAATGAACAAGGACAATGTAAATCTGTGAGTTCCTAAAACAGGACAGGAAAAAGTCCAATACATTGTCATCTTTCTGTACCCCAGAAGAAAAAATACAAACACCCTTTTTAATCATTCTGTGGCCACAACTGAGGAAACAAGAAAGTCAAACCTTTGCACAGTCACATCTACTCAGGTCCAGTCTGCCCTACCTTGAGCAGTTTACAGAAGCTCTTAATGCCTTCCAGCTCTGTTTTTTAGGAAGGGAGAAACGCAATTTGAATCCATGAAGTTACGTGTGCCTGCATGTTCTGCTCAAAATGGCTCTTCCTGAGTCTGTGAGTGAGCCCAGATGCTTTTTTTAATTTTCACAGCTGTTTTTTCAGTTCTGAAGTCACTTCCCTCCTCTAGGTTATGGAAAGTCATTTGCTGTCACCCACCAGCACAGTACAAAAATTTTGAGAGAAAGTGGAGGGCATATTCAGATACATTTAACAGTTCCTCTGCAGATGTGTTTGAAGACTTTCTGCGTGGAGGGGCATATTCCTTTTCATTTTGTCCTTAATGTTTTCTCCTAAGTTTAATGGTGAATGAGAGAAGCCTTTATTACTTTATAGTTGAAAGAGCCACATCATATTGATGGTGCTTCCAGGAAAAGCATCAAATGATACTATAAACCTTGAGACAGTATTCAATACTTGACGTCAGCTTTTTCATGAACAACATATTATTGAAATGCAGACCAAATGAAGACCAGTCTGGAAAACTAATATTTTTTCAAAATAACAGCTGTTAAAAAAGCATTTTATGATGTCATGCTAAACCAAGATGTAAACGCAGAGAAGTTATTCATGGATTCAGTTGCTGTTCTTGAAGAGCTTTCCATGCACTCTGCCATACAGCAGCAGGCTGCACAGAGCTGCGGGATAGAATCTTTACCTTGTTTTAAAGGCTGCACGAAAGGAATGCACTGCTGAAGCAAAAGGAAAATTAAACAAACCCATGCACTTTTGCCAATATTACCATCCATAACTCTGGAACACAACCATTCTATTGCTAGACACTTATTTTCTATTTAATAAATTTTTAAAAGGCTTTTATTGTTTATACTATTTATGAGACTTTTCTTTCTAAACACTATTACCAATATTTGATATTCTGAAACAACTTCTTTCGCACATAGCTATTCCCATCACTTGCTAAATATAAAACTTGCAACTGTTCTGTTGGATCCAAATGAACTCTGCTTGGTGCAGTACATGAAGGCCCTGCAAAGAAATGCAACTTTGTTCCACCTTTTACAGAATCCTGATTCTAGATCTCAGTGAATCAGAGCTGACTTACTTGAATTTTGGCAAATTCTCTACCTGCTTTTTCAGTTCGGTTACATATATTTTGACTCTTAATAGCACTGCAAACCAGACTGTAGTGAAGCTGAGAATCTGTCTGATAAGCTGTTAAAAATAAAAATTAATCTCTGGCTTTGAAAAACTCCCATAATTATGGGCATAGGAAGTTGATAAAATAACAAAGAATGAAAGCATGGTTATCACGGAAATCATAGTAATAAACAATCTCTGGGTAATCAGTGTTGAATAATCAAACTATACTTTATTTCAGAAATATTAAAACTACGTTCAAGAAAGCTAAAATCTTCAGTTACTGGAGAAGGAATAAAATAATCTACAGAGGAATGTCATGCCAGTTGCAATAACAAACATTTACAGCACTGCTTCTGTAGAACATGCATACGTAACCAAAGGCAGAGTTAACGCAACAAAAAACGCTGTGTGTTAACATTTGAAAACTTTAAATATAAAGTGAAAGCATGAATAAGAAATTTTGGTAATAAGAAAAAAATATATGTCCAAAAATCTTTATTAAACACTGTACAAAACAAAATATTGCACTTTTAAATCAGACAATAAATATCTACAAAAGTATCTTACAAATGTTTTATTTTAATTTAAAAAAAAACTGCTTAAACAATCAAGACCCATTGCTGATTTTAAAGGTAATGATCAGGAATATCCTCTCCTTGCAGTCAACCTTGGACAAAACAGTCCACCTTGAACATTTTCTATACAGTAGTGCTAACCTAATTTTCAGTGATGCAAACCCTCTGCAGGAATGCTGGGTATGAACTGCTCTAAGAGCACACCCACTCACCAGCTCAGTGATGGAACACCAGAGCAAGTCAACGCAAGCATTCAGGCCTCCAACATGAGCAGTAGTTTGGAAACTGCAAAAGTAAAAAACGTGTATTTTCTACCTCCTGTGGGGTTCCCTCTGCTTACAGCCCAAATCAGACAATATCCAACAGGGAAAATAATTTACTCAGGAATATCATAATAAGAATTCATCAACTTGCAAAATGGTCAGATGGTTAATGGTCATGATGCTAAGTCATCTTGATGGAAAACGGCTCAAAATATATTTCTTTCACTTGTTTACCTTCATAGTTAATAATTCCTCCTCCATTAGTGGAGAAAAATAAAATGAATATTCAGGACAGGAAATCTGACAGCCATGTTTGGACAGTTACTGGCTCTTCATTTGACTTGATGTGCAAGAGAACAGTGATCACAAATGTTTCATTCATGGCTCTGGCAAGGAAGACTTCTGTCTAATTTAATATCAGTACAAAAGTCTAATCATGCTAGAACATTGGTTGTACTTCAGAGACTGGAAATAGAACAGAAACAATAAAACATGACACCCCATTTATTCAAAATGTCTTTGAAAATTGTACTGGCATCTATAGAGTCTTTTACTGCATACACAGAAACACAAGCATGAAAAATTGAATGTACTTCTGTGTATTCATCTCACAAGTAATATCAGTAAAATATATCCTGTGAGATCAACCCTTCGGCTCAAGCTGTTTATGAAAATGAGGTTGCTGCCAAAAATTTTACAGCTACAAGCCACAGCTTCTATAAATTTAAAAATTGTGTTAAATATAATCAACAAAATTTAAAACTTAGGGATCAATAGTTGCTGCATTTCAAAATTCTTCAAAGTATTTTTGTGACTTTGGCTCATAAGTTAAGGACAGTAAGCACTATCATGCTTTTAGGTAATGCTTTTTTCCCCTGATAAAATTATAATGTGATGTCCTGTAAAATTTTATAGATCATATGCTATATGATATTATCTTGCTAATCCAGACACGAAAATGTTTAAAACATTAAAAGTTCCATTGCAAAGAGTGAATAATAAAAATTCCCACAAAAAGTACCCTGTCCAGCACATCAATCTGCAATACTGTTTTTTCATTAGCCCCACGTTTCCATTTAACTGTTACATCTCATTTACAAGTATATACTTGGAGCACATTAGTTTAATGAACCTCTCTTCTCATCTCTTCACTGCAGCATCATGGACTTGCCATAGAGGACTTACATTTCTTGACATGATTGACAACATCTTTGTTTGTAGGTGTCTATCAAGCATAACTTTAGTTGCTTTACAAATGTACAGTAGTGAGTTGTATCCTTGCATTCGCCTTCTGAAAAATATATTTAAACATTACAAGGCTTTATAATGAACAGAAGAGAAATAGTAGAACTTGTCACTGTAATTGTAAACAACTGTTGTATTCCTGGTAGCTTTGTAATTATTTTACTGTGCATTCCTGACAACAGCGGATTCAAAGCTAAGCAAGGTCACAAGAGGTGTGATCTCACAGCATTCCTTTACTTATTGTCTGTTTCAGAACACTACCCCATCCTGGTGAATTTACAGCTTGCTCAGAGACTTGTGAGTCACAACTGGCACAGTCACGTAGGGAAGTTTGCAAAAAACAACTTCCTAAATATCCTATTTCTAAAAGTGGTTTTGAGGCTTTAATATCAAACTGGCCTACTTAGAGAAAAGTAACTCCAGGATTATGAAGTGCTCCTCGGAGAGGATAGTTTTACCTTTGATGTATAATCAAATGCTTGCAGAATCATTAGTGTACAACTGTGAGTCACTTTCTAATATAACTGCTACAAACTATGACTATGCTCATATTTAAATAAACATTTACATACTGTCACAGGATGTGACATTGCAGTGTTGCCAGGTCACTGGTCTCTTCCTCCATCCACAGTACTGATCAGCCACAGGTCTGTTATTCTGTCTGTGTACGCAGTACACCCGTCTTGACTGAAACCCACTGCCACAGTCCACGCTGCAAGGCCTCCAAGGACCTGTCCGCCAATAGACATCACACGCCTCTGACGAACAGTTTCTTCTGACAGGAGGCCTGTGGAGGGAAATAAGGGGCAGTTAAATCTTTGTGCTAAACCCTTATTCACAGAATGATATACCCAATGCTGCAAGGGGCATCTGGAACTGATTAGCCCACATCCCCTGCTCATAGCATAGCCAACCAGACCAGGGTGCTCAAGATCATCTCTGTGTTTTGAGTATCTCCAAGAATAGAGACTCCTCAACCTTTCTGGGCAACCCGTTCCAGTTTTTTTCTTATATTTAAGTTGAATTTCCTGTATTTCATTTTCATTCATCATGCCTTCTCACTCATAAGGGAACAAAGGACAAAGCCCTGTTTCTTTATCCTGGAATAGAAAAAGTGTTTTACCTTTAGGAAAAGTTAATTAACCTTGAAACACTGCATACTGGATGCTCTGAGTTCTTCGTGCATAACCTCTGTTGAGTCCCTGAACTCATCTAGTGTATAGAAGGGCTGACTGTTCCTACCTCCTTTCCTCGTGCTTGATACAAAAGAATGTGCATATTTATACTGCATTGACAATCCCATACCTTTAATGTGATCATCTAAAGAATCTAACTTGTAACCTCTTCAAACTGTTTACCTCTTTCTTTCATCACAAGAAGAGTTTGGCACCAAAGATCCATTACGAAGTTGACATATAAAATGGCGATGCTGCAAACCTACAGGGCGGCCCACACAGTGACCAGAGCACTGAAAATGGAGAGACAAAGGCAAGGGGAGAGAAAAAGACACAAACAAGTTAATAACAACAGAATTACCCTTCTAGGCAGTTACCCAGCTACACAGCCCAGCCATCATTCTTGCTCCTTCTACAGTCCCATCACACCTCAGTTCGGATAAGGTCTAGATATTTTGGATTCTCTGTGTACAATTTCACCAAGCCACTGACTTGCCTGATTATTCCTAAAGCTAAATCTATTCTCTGCTCTCATCCCATCACATCCCCACTGCTACAACATTCATTTTGTAGCTCTGGCAATCATAAACCTTTATCAGGAATGTGGCAAGAGTAATTCTAATTTATTACCTTGCACATTGAATAGTAAATATTATTGCCATTTAATGTTCATAATTATAAAAATTGTATCAATATGAACACAAGTCTACCGTGTGAAGGAAGAAACAGAAAATACAGGAAACAGTTCTGTGCACTAAATACTGTGGCAACTGCTGTTGAAGCACATTCACATCTCTTTTTTTTGAGGACTTCACAAGTACAGCTATGCAAACTGTGTTCTTACAAGACTGCAATAAAAGCAGTATACTAGCTTGTAAAATGGAGTACTTCATAATGGCTTAACTCATAGAATACGTTGGAGCTGATAGTCTGGTTTTGGGTCAAGTCTTCAACAAGTAAAACTTGCTCAGGTATCACAAAATGAGAAAAACCAAACCAAATCAAAACAAACACAAATACAAGAAACACACCCAAAACCAACCAACCAACCGAAACAAAACAAAAAAAACCCCAAATAAACAAACAAAAACCCAAACCAGGATTTCTAATTGACTGATCTGAAAGGTGATTACAAGTACAGCCACAGAGCTCCTCCTCTGTGCCAGAGCACAGATGATCAGCCGATGGCGTGATGACCCTGAGACACGTTTGTAATATATGGAGTCTCCAGACAAATGCTGCAACCTACCTGTCCCTTTGCCTGTATTGGCCCCAGGGAGCAGGAGTGGCCCGTGCAGGGTTTCCTTCCCACAGGCCGATCCCTGTGGGTACAAGCCCCTGGCAGCAGTGCCAGCTCGCTGCCATTCGCTTTCACTTGTTGGCACGTTAGCTGTCGATGGCGAAATCCATTGCCACAAGATGCAGAGCACTCAGACCATGGGCCAGCTACCCACCTGCAGGATGCACAGGCAAATTCACAGCAATTATTGCAAACTTGCTGCTAGCTCACAGCAATTGTTTATAAATAAAAATCTAAAGAACCTGTCACTGCAAGCTTTGGATGTGAGAACAATTAGTTAAGCAAGATCTTATAAATGTGGTTAACAATGACTTAGCACATTTGCTAACAGAAGTTACACTGCTTGTTACCAGAAGCTTCTGCTAGGTAAGCCCTACAGACCCTGCTGGAGTTTGGAAGGAAGGACACTGTACTTTTCCATAACTTAAAAAATGAATGGTACCAATTTAGTTACTACTAAGGTGGCAGGCATCATAACACATCCAAATTCCTGACATCAAGATCTCACTAGAGAATGGCTCAAGCAGAAATATGTTACTTATTGATCAGAAGTTGCAAAGACTTGGTCTGTCTTGGCAGCTAGGAACAACACTGGGGAGGCAGCAGGTGGTAATACAATCTATTTGACTTGATCTTTTCATAAATCTAGGCTACAAATACAGAATGGGACTTTATGCACAGCACAACTGTGATAACAGGAAAAATACTCTGTTCTCTTCAGCAATTATTTAACTTTCTTACAGCCAAGCAGTTTATATCTGTTCAAGGAAGA
This sequence comes from Anabacerthia variegaticeps, assembly GCA_035583185.1. NCBI lineage: Eukaryota > Metazoa > Chordata > Aves > Passeriformes > Furnariidae > Anabacerthia > Anabacerthia variegaticeps. The sequence goes on from JAWWEW010000017.1 coordinate 9,789,487, forward strand.
TTAATCTTTTACAGTCTGCACCTTTGTCTTTTTCTCCCTCTTAAAACTCAAGTACTTTTTTAAACATTTGGTGTAGTGCATGCACAGCAAAGCACAAGTTAAGGACATACTCAAACACTTCTATTTGCTAAACTGTACTTCTCTGCTGTGACAGAGAGAAGTGATTAAACACATGAAAAACACTTTAAATAGTAAGGGCCCATGGCACTGACTCTATGTCTAAAGTCTTTATAATGCTATGGATACTTGCTAAAGAGCTGCCTTGGGATGAGAAGGTTGTGCAGAAATCAGTAAGTGTGGAAATGGGAAGGGAAGTCTGGACATTTTGCACTTCCCTCCCAGGTCAGTAATCACAGGGAGAGGGAGAAATTAGCAGCGCCAAGAACCAGACCTAGGGCTATTTTCCAGGCATCTGGGATGCTCTTCCTGTATAGAAAGCATGGAATATTTCATAAAAAAAGAAACAATTTATATGTTAGCGTGCAAATATAAGGCAGAGTTAATTATGTTACTATACACACAATTCGCTTCCACTGGTCAACACATAAAGCCAAATTAAAAACAGAACAAATTAAAGCATTTAAAAAGACAATTCAGTTCCCATTCTGCTTGGCCATACGAAACAACTGATTTGTTTTTGTTGTGAATACTCCAGATCCAGTGATTAAGTCATGCCCTGCAGTTCACTGAAAGGCATGAAGTTGCTCACGGGAGCAACAGGTCCTCTTGTATCCTCCTGTTATCTGCTCCAAAAGGCTGGAGCTTAAGAGGGAAACCTGCAACTTAACCTGTGTTTCAAACTATTAGTTCTATTTCAGTATCTTTCCACCGGCAAAATGTTTGCTTTCTACAGGCTGGCTGGAGTTCAGTCTCACAATTTAAGATGATCTGTTTCTTGGCTGCTAATAATGAAATATAAACAAATTTGTCCTGATATGAATCTGTTGCTATGTTTTCTGTATTTAGAACAGAGTTAGAACATACTGGCAAGATGCACTCCCACAATGTCAGTTAAGGTCTTAATACTTCTCTCCCAATGTTTTTCATGTGAGGGACAACTCCGAAGTGTGTGCATCCCTCACAGATTTCTGTGTTGCTGACAGTCATGGTCAAGTTCTTAAAGCAACAGAAAGCACTGGTTTTGAGGACTCCTGTGGGGTTTCCTGTTAATAACCTAGCGTAACATCTTGTTGAGCTCAGTGCAGCTTAAGTAGTCTAGAGGTGAGTTTTTGGAAACAGATGCTTTGGTGTACTTGTCTGCAACGTATTTTAAGCCCCAGGACCACAAGGTACCCCTGCCAATCCAGTGAGAAAATGGGCAGGGAAGGACATGCAAAGACCACTATGGTGAGGAGTGTTAGAAGTAAATGAGGCATTTCACAATAAACATCCTACTCAGAGCTCTACTGGCACAAAGGACAGCAGGTGAACACAGAGTGTCCTGGTGCCTCTAAACACCAAGAATTTTCCCTTTGTGGCATGGCACAGATTCCACAGAACTAACACATCAGTGTCCCAGAGATACCTCCAGCTCAGCTTTGGAGGTGTGGAAGCTGCAAGGCATGCTGCAGCAGCATGGAGACACACTCAGATCTTACTGCTACAGCTGAATCAAGTGTTTCCCTACTTACTTGTGAACATTTTCAAATCCCTCATGCCTTAGGGCCCATGATGAAATAAACCCCACATTTCAGACTCAGAGCATAACCACAGAAACAATTTCAGGAGGTTGTGATTGCATTTTTAGTACACATAGAGCACATGGAAATAGAGTACAAAGGAGGTTACCTGGCAGGGCAGTCCTGTCTGTTGCATAACTGGGAAATAGTCACTGGCTTTCGCAGCTCTGTGCATTGTGATTCATTTACTTTCTGTTTCTCTGCGTTCATGCACTGTAGCCTTCTGGAGCGGGTTCCTGAATGCCCACAGGAAGCAGAGCAAGGACTCCACTCAGCATATTCCCATGTATAATCTAAGAAATGCAATTGGAAGCAGTGTGAGAGAGGCACTGCACATTGTAACTGTGTCACACTTTGATTGATTTGGCAGCACACTCTGTAGGCTGGATAGATACTGCATCCTCTGCAGAAAAGCAAATAGTTCAGCATTATGAAAAGGGACTGTGAGCCAAAGTAGAATTTAGTCCCACTCAGCTCCCCCTCAAGTTCAGTCCTTACCTATGAGCATGAAGCCCTTTAGAAGGCAAATGGGATCAGCACATGTGCACATGAAGGGCAGAACCTGGCTCACAGTAGGAACTGATGAGTTTCTTTTAAAACTTTCATAACATTTTTATACAATGAGCATTAAGAAGAGGAAACTGTAAATCAGGCTCTCTAGGTTTCCTGCTGTTCTACAGTAAGTTTACTCTGAAGAAAACTCATCTTACTCCAGACACCTCACATAATTTCAGGATTTAAGAAAATCCTGTACTAAACTACAGAGAAGTATTTAATGCAAAAATAATTTGCCACCGAGGCATCTGGCAAGATGAAAAAGGAATTTGTTTTAAAAAGCGTTTTATATTAAAAATCGATCACTCCTAACAATTACTACCTTTATATGTAGTCACAATTCCTCACTTACTCCTTCCTCCACAATTTTTTTTTGACACTTGGTAAAAGATGAAGTACTATGCAATGTTGACAGATCTTTATGTGATCACAGAAGGAGTCAGGTTTTTCTATAATAACCAAGAATAATTGATAGCTACCAGCTGTGTCCACAGGCTCACTCTTCCAGCACATAATGAATTCTTTAACTTATTGTTTTTCAATGTTTCCTTATTACTTCTGGGTTTCTTAAAATAATACAAAAAGGCCTTTTTCAAAGTAGAAATAGTTAAATTTACTGACTGCAGCTATGATGGAGAGACTGCATTGTTTGTTTAAGTAGGATGATACTCCTCAGAAGTGCCCTCAATATGCCTACTGTGCAAAAACCACCAAAGGAGATTATGCAGTCTCACAAATGCATTGGTATTGCCATGATGAAACATTTGCAAAGCGTCAATCAGAGTTAAAGCTCATAACTAGAAAAAGGAATTGCCCCAAACTCCTGAGCAACCTGACTGGGAAAGGGGATTGGGCAACCTGAAGGCAGGTGGATAGCTCAATACCTGGCTCGACCTCTTCAGAAATTCTAACGGTAGTGAGCTCTAGACTAGGACCAAGGACTGGACCTATTTTTTTGTAAATTCTATTAGGATATTTTCTGATTCAATAATATTTTTATTTAATTTTTATTTTAAAAAGAAATGTATTGATCATAGATATGTTTCAGTAAAAATTACTTTGCAAACGTAACTGACTCTGTAAGCCCAGACATACCAGAACCATCCTCACCCATGAAACAGTCACTGAGAATACCCTCTTACAGAGCGTAGGGGATCTGATCCTACTGCTTGAGTCCTTTGCACATACACCATAAGTCAGATCATATTGACAGGTTAAGAGATAAAACACATACAAAACTTTTCACTTTCAGCAGATACTTGGGTTTAAATCTGACTTGTATTCCCTGGGCATTGACTAGTCAGAATTTTTACCTTTTTTATTTTACATGTCAGGGGGAGTTCGGTGCTTTGCTGCCAGACTCTTAGGGGGATCTAAGTTCCTAACTAGTAATGTGGTTTTGTGCAAGGGCCTTGCACTGGAGAACGTTACAAGACATTCTTGAAAACCTCACATGGAAATCAGTGACTGTGCCGTGGCCCTAGTGCATCTATATCTTTAAGGGTGACTGCAATAACATCACTACTATATTGATGGTAACGATGCTGGATTATGACAATTATATTAAAATTATTTTTATTATAATGAAGATCTTTCCAAAGATGACCTCAAAGTCAGGGTTTTTGCAGTTTGGTGCGCTATCACAGCAGCAGTTTCTATCAGTTGTTGAAGGAGAAGTTGATACAATCTACCTGATTTAAAACTGTCCGAGCAGAAAGACACATTCTCTCAGTTACTCAGATACACAAGTAAGAAATCAGAACCCCCACATGATATTTGGATACACACTAATTCCCATACTCAAATGGGACTATTCACATTTGTGAAGTTAAACATACGTTTGTGAATTACTTTCAATGCATAAAAGCAGGTTAGTTTTCAGCAAAGTCTTTACAGAGTGAAAGAATATATTTTAAAATTCAAGAATTTGTCATATAATTTTCAACAAACCTTCCTTCTTGACATTTACCCAAACTGACATTAGTTTTGCACTAGCTGAAGTCCAACATTGGAATTGTCCAGCAAATTGACCAGAGTTGGTGTTCACCTCTAGGATACGACCCCCAACCAGGGTTCGGTATTCCAAAGTCTTAACTTCCTCAATTGGACTATCTCCAAAAAGCCAGTGGACTGTATTTCTGTAGCTGGGCAGCACCGGGCAACCTGAAAATCAACAGCATTTTAGCAGGTTTTTCTAGACACACTGAAATGTTTGTGAACGAGTATGGATGACCGTGTGGTTCTACATAAAAGACATCACCATTCTAAATAAAATCCCCTCTCATTGTTTTCAAGGGAAGCTCAAAGGGTAATTATGCAGCTTTAGTCACAATGAGTCACCTCAAGGTGCCTAAACAGTCACCATTCTAAAACATTTTTAGAAAAGCTGAATAAAAAAAATTATTGTTTGTCTTACTCTAAGGTTTCCTTCAAGGTAATAGAAAGCTGATGTAGAGTTAGGAAATCCAGGTGGTCACCAAACCTAAACTCATGGGAATTACTCTCATTTTTCCACAGGGGCCCCTCCAATTTAATGAAATAAATAATAGAAATGACAAAGCAGAAAAGACAACACACCTATTCTTAGTGGATCTCCAGGTACCACACTGACATTTGTACCAATTCCAGATGCCATTAGAACACGCTTTCTTCTGCTTCCCTTTGATAATTGAGTGTTATTCTCTGTAAATCTTTGTTCTGTAACACAATGCATAAGAGCTTTTCTTATCAAGAACTAAACCATGATGCAAAAAAAAGAAAAAACATTACCAAAATATCCATCATGCTAGCTATGAAGCAGAAGGGTAGTAGCACTTTGGAATCCTTATGCATCAACTTCATTCATGACCATCTAACAAATAAACTTCAGATATGTAAACAAGGAAACACAGAAATTATTTGTTTATGCGAGTTTCTAAATTAATCAAATTTACTGATTTTATTAGGAAAATAGGCCTGCAACGTTTAGTGTAAAAACAAGATTTACAGGATGTATGCCCTGTTTTTCATGACAATGTTGTTTATTGTTTCATTACAAGCCATTAACATAGAGAAATTTTAAGAAAAATAATTCTTTCACTGGAATCAGGTCATTCCTGTGTTCCATTACTTGGAATTAAGACAAAGAGCTACAACATAAAAAAAAAAAATCTTTTAAAATCTCATTATGCATACAGATAGTATAATGTATGCAGAATCAAATGCCTATCACTATAGCAACTCCTCCTTTTTATCATATGCCGGCAGAACAACTGCCAAAAACACGGGCAATCTGTCAGTAACACACTGTTCTTACCACTTAGTCAACAATTCTCATTTAATGAATGTACATAATATCCATGAGTCCTCCTCCTGAAGGGTTTAAATCTTTTGCTGTGTTCTAACTTCTGTGGCTCATTTTACACTGGCTCAACACTGCTCCTCAGCGTGCAGTGTCTGTGCTAAGCCTCCTGCTTGTCTGTAAACAGCAGGACAGAAGAAGTCTCCACAAACCACAGTGATGCCAGTCCCATGGGCAAAGGCAGGGTGCCTTGTCAGGCTTTGGGAACTTTCATTGCACAGACTCTGTGCTACTGCTGGACTGTCCCTGGTCAGGCAGTAAATGCTGCAGCCAAGCCCAAAAACTGATGTGATGCTGTTTTAGACAATATTGAGCCAGTGCAATCTGCAAATCCTGACAGAAGTCCTCCTGTTTCACTGCAGTCTTGCACAGCCAAAAGCTTGCAGAATTTGGTCCTCTCCTATCCACTCCAGATTTATTTAAACTATTGTCATGTGACCAGGAATAGAAACTAAGTTCAGACTCTGGTAAGCAATCTTTCAGTCGTGTCATCACAATAATAGTCCTGTCTGGAACATCCAAAGTCTTGATGTACTCCAGGAAAACTGGAACCAGGAGGGCAGGTTCAGTCTACACTCATCCTCACACAGAGACTCATGTTATCTTTTTGGAATGTCTTCCTTGGCCAACAGACCCAAACATCTCTAACCTGCCCTCCATGTGCACCCAAGAAAGAGAATTTGGAGCAGGATTGGCCATGGGGAGCTGTGCTGCTCTTTGTACAGGAAAATGGGGAGAAAACTCATCTCTAGAGCCAAATGATCCATTTACTGGAGTGATTTGCAAGGCAAGATTGTATTTTATAGAATTGCGTTGTTAATCTACTTACAATAGGGTCATTTACATGGAGATTTTCTTTACATTTTCTATTCTGAGAGTTAGTAGTTTATACTCAGAATTCTTTTCTCATGTTCCTACATTTTATTGACCTCTATAATTAAAAAGACCAAACAAGACAAACAAAACAAAAATCAGATCCCAAAACCAATCTTTGCTTTCATTTCCCTGCATTTCACTGCATATTTTTCTAAATACTGAAGCCTGTCCTGTTTACCTAGATAAAAACACTGGGAACAATGTAACATGACAGTGGATTTAGTTTCTAATGTGGCAGTTGGTTTAAGGGCTGATATTTTTGTCTGGAAGCAAGAAGATGAAACAACCTTGAAGACAAGAGTCAAACCATCTGTACATAGATCCACATGACTGGAAACACAAAACAGAGAACAAATCCCAGGGAGTCAGATGCAATCAAAAATTCCAAATTCCTAATAAAGTGTTAAGTATCCCCCCAACTATTTTATTGTTAAATTTTGATTATAGAGTGTCTCACTTGCTGTTATCAGTAAGGAATTCTCATTTAGCACTTACCAGTTATGTGGAGAACAGATGCAGCTTCAGCTTTTCCAAGAGCATTAGTTGCCCTGCAGGTGTATGTTCCTGCATCTTCATAGGAAACGTTCCTCAGAAACAAAGAGCCATTCAAAACCAAGAGAGAATTGATCTGTAGAATGTCTTTCTTCTTCAACCATGTTATGTTTGGCTGGGGAACACCTTTAAAATGCAAGTAATTAAAACATTTCTTGTGAGATATAAGCCATAGGGTTTATATTTACCATAGGTATATAACTGCTGCTGTAACATCCAAAAATCCCAAGTTCCTTTGTCATTTCACAGAGAGGAAAAATAAAAGTAACAACATTGCAGCAAAACAAGCACTTTTTTACACTCACAAGAAAATTTTTCAGTTGTGAATCTGATTAATAATTCAGCATCTCACTAAGGTTAAAAGTTAAGTACTGTAAGCCAAGCTCATGGGCAGCTTTAAAAAATGCTGCCAGTCCTACAAAAGCAACGTGCCCATGTGTGCTGAAAGAGATGTGACACCATCAAACCCAGTCAGGATAACTGATGCAAAGATCTTCATAGACCCTTTACATTCAACTTGTCTCCCAGAATACAGGGAGAAAGGAAGGAATATTCAATTTCTGACCAAAAATCAAGAAAAAATAAATGAGGCAAAAATATTTCTCTTGAAGAAAGGAAAAAGGATGTATTTATCAACTACATTAGAAAATACATGTGGCCGGTTGATGCCAAAAAACTCCTGAAGACTTCTCCAAGTTGCAGATGTGATCTACACAACTTGTAACGACACAGTGTGAAGGGAAAGGGACAGAAATACAGGCTCAGTTGTTCAGCAGTCTCAGTTACTGTGATATAGAAAACCAGAGGTCTGTCATCATTCCTGCTGCAACTCTTGAACTGTGAGAACCTCAGCATTTGCAGATAACTTGTCATTTTAAATTTCAATCAATAAATTACTTTGGACATTTATTTTTAATGAGATGATTTTTCCACAGTACCAGCGAGAGGACTTCTACTGTTTTATATTCCTCAAACATTTGCTTTTAAAAAGATATTTTGCTAGTTGACAAATCAGACGCCTCCTTGCTTGTGCTCTGGGTGAGCTGCTACAGCAGAAATGCTCTTTCCAAGTTCCAAGATCTTCGGGATGCCACTGGGCAGGTTGATGTACATGGCACAGGGAGCAGCCAAAGAGAGAAGTCAGAGCAGAGCAGCCAAAGAGAGAAGTCAGAGCAGATAAACTTTCACCTGAACTCTCTTTGTCACTAAATCCATTGGTGAGTGCTCACCAAAGACTACCAAACCAGGTTGTGCTACAGAAGCCGACCCGAATGTGGGACATTTGGAAGGTTCAGCCACCCTGAATGCTAATTCGGCCTCCTCACAGATCATTGTGCAGTATTACTTTACAGATGATGTCTTCATGATGTGGAATGGCCTTTAGGAACAAGTTTAGCATTTCAATCACTGGCTTAGCACTTCCAGTGCACACCTCAAGTTTTTCCTTTGCTGTAATAGGAACCAGACATATTTTTTGGAACCTGCTATTTCACTGAAGGAAAAGGCTCCCCCTGCCATTTTGTCTCAAAAGGCAGCAGAGAGAAACACTTTTCTGCACAATCACAGATTTTATCCTAGAAAATTTAGCAGCTGTTTGGTGCTTTTAAACTCACGTAGATCTGTATTTTACTGAATGACGCTGCATAAAACCAAATACAGATCTGCAGAGAGCACAAGGATCCGAAACCCAGGCTGTTTTTCAAGTTTCCAGAAGAAGCTCTATGCCACTTTGAAAAACCCTTGTGGAATTAGGAAGAGGTCTTTTTTAAGGGTCTTTTTTCCATTTTACCCAGTTTTCTGGCTAAAGTATATCATTCTCAGGCATATTTTTCCTTTATGGTATATTTTCCACAGCCATTCAGGAGTATTTAGTTACCATGCAGATGGGCTGAGGAGGTGGGGTGAGGATGCTGAGCTGTTTAAATCTAAGGCCTCGAGTTTGCAGCCACATGAGCTTCACTGGCACCAAAACCCCACAGACCAATCAGAGCCAAAAAGAAGCCAGAAGCAGCACAGTTGAGATGGGACTAAAGCAAAAAGGTTTACAGTCAAATTCCACAAAACACAAAAACCATTTGGAATGGCTCAAAATTAAACTTTTAACCTGAGCCTCTATCAAACATCAACCCACTATCACCCCAGGTTACAGTCCTCCCTCTGCTCTCACAACAGTATTTAGAAATGTAGCTCATTCTTGAGATTTAACTGAAGTTAAATATTTTTCTTCCAAACTTGGTTTCTATCCTAGAGTTTATCCCAGGAAAATCGCCATGTCTCTCTTCTTCTACCCATGTTCCCATTCAGAGACATGTAGAGCCTTTTAAAACCTGGACTGGAGTTCAGTTTGCAGAAATCTGCAGAATAGCTTTGTCACTCATTTTAAGTTCAAAATAGCCTATCTGTCACACACCTTAAACTCAAGTTATAGCCAGTGATTCCTCTTCCTTTCTCCAAAGAGCTGTATATATTTCTCTTTAGGGGAAACAAGTGAGTAATACCACACACACAAGTAAATGAGACCATTACTCAAGTGAACAGCGTGAGCACACAAACATAAATCCAAGGTCAGAGGAGCAGAAGTGCAGACAGAGCCCTGCACGACAGCCCAGCAGCCAGTCCATCTGTCTGCATGACGAATGCACCCAGGTGATCACAGGGATGCTGCACTTACAGACAAAGAGAGTGTGTGGGGGGGAATCCATCACAGGAAATACGACATTAATGCATTACACACAGTTATCACAAACTGTCGTTTTGGAGGGAAGGTGATGTTACCTGGATGCCTTCAAGGTGTACACATAAAGGCGAGCTATTTGAGCTGAAAATTGTAGTGGGGATAATCACAACACTCCTGCATTGTGTTTTACCCAAAACTATAATGAAGATTTTGATCTAGGAGTTAATAATTGTTATGTGAACTGTGTGCTCAGCCCCTCTGAGCTGGCCTCTTCATGATGATTTTGAGGACCCTTTGAGATTCTGCATTTCATGGTTCTATTTCTTTCTCCCAGCCTTTTTATTACATGGAAACCAATTCACTATCTAAAAGTGAGACTGGGAGATATTGTATTATCTGCTTAAAAACAACGGGTATTTGCAAACAAGCTCCTTCTGTGACCTTTTCATGGGCTTTTGGTCTGGTTGTCATTAGGAGTATTAAGACAAATCCTCAGCTTGAGCCCTGAGCTAAGGAAAAAAGGAAGATTCCTTGCAGACACGAGTTCAGGGACCTATTACAGGCTGGAGCAGAGCGTGAAAGGATGAGAGAGGGGCAGGACTCTGCATGCTCTGCACTCAGGACCCAGCTGTATGTTAGAAATCAGGGTCACTAACCTTGTCTTTCAGGGGAACCCAAAACTGGAGGGCACAAACACAACTTGAAGGTTTCGGAGTTGTGCATCCAGAGAGATACAGTAGAGGAACCAGTCAGAAAAGAGACTGACTGTATGGTTCTATCACATCTCCTAACAGACACCCTAGAAATGGATTAAAGAAATAAAGCTGGAAAAGAACATCCCTATGGTTCAACTCCTTTGCATTCCTCAGCAAAGCAGCACATGCACGTCAAGGTCTTCTGGACAGCTTCAGTTTATCTGTGTGTTCATATGGCCATGAAAAATCCTTTTGTGCCATAACTCTCATGAGAGACAGGGTTCTTGTTTATACTCTCATTTCTGAAATTCCTGTCAGGAGAAACTCTTACTGTTGGAGGACACTTAAAAAAACTATTTTTAGGTTTGCATTTGCCTTTTTGCTTAACAGTGCTCTGCATAAAACTCCATCTCATAACCCACCACTCAGCACAACCCCAGCAGTCACCACCAGCACATTCAAGTGAAGAAGTTTCCAGCATGCAGATTTGCAATGCTTCTCCTTTAGAAATTAGACTCCATATTTAGTGCTCCTGAGATAACATTTTTCCTTCCCTACTGGAATGTAGCACTGCACACTGAGCTAAGTCTCATCTATCAGCTCTTGTGAAAAAGCAGGCAAAGTACACAATTCCCACATTCCTCTTGTAACAAGACTCTTACAGTAGCACTGTGAAAAACACCAATTTTCCTACACAGAAACCACAGGACAGAGTTCAAGCACACCATCAAAACACGATAAGAGCTCTTTTATTTCTAGGCAAGCAGTTAAGGCCTAAAACCTCTTCTTTACCCTTTAGTACTCATGTAAGTAAAACCCCAAGAGTTTTAAGCACTGTTCTTTTATCCAAGTAGAAACTAAACTAAGAAAAAATAAGTAAAAACCAAGTTTTTGCTTTCTTTTATTTTCTTAAATGAGCTGAAATTATATTTAAGCTTTGGGACACAGTTGTAGGACTTCACAGAGGAATTTGTCCTGTGCACAAGGTTGAATTTTACTGCAGATGCTTAACTCTCCCTGACATACAGGTTCATTTCCACAGGGACTTTAAATGAATGAAAATAACTTTCATGCTGTCTTTGACAGGCTTTTCCCTTACAGAATTGTAGCAAGGCTTTCAAGGTGAAGAATTCCTGCTCTGATCCCCAGACACTGTGGAAAGGGGAACAGGTAAGAGATAAACTGTAGCCACCTGTGTTCCCCTCCTATCCCATCCCCACAATGATGCAGCTGAGGATGAGCCCAAAGGTACCAACCTCCCCAAAATGCCAAAGGTTCAGAATCCCTGAGAGCAACAGAAATCCCAGTGATTCAAATGGGAGATCTATCACTGGATTCAGACAACAGCAGAATCAAACAATCATATTCTCCAGCTCCAAGTCAGAAAAGCCCTTAGGCATAAGACTAAACTCCTTCCTATCAGGGAATGCAATAAAACACACTTCAAATTAAAGATAGCTGTTATTGTCCTTCATTAACAAAGATGCATTCCTGAAGTCAGGCCTTCTTAGTCTTAGAAAAACCTTAAAAATGTAACTTGCAATGGATCTAAATCCTCTTAAAAATTTCCGCTATAGACCTAAGTGGCTATAAAACTTTAAAATTAGTTTAATCTATTTTTCTGACCTCAAACACAGGTTATTTTCCACTAGCACTGGAGCAGATCTACAATACTAAATGTTCCATGAAAAAAGCCATGAGTGGCCCTGGGACAGCAAATGTTATGGAAAAAACCTCCAGCTCCGGACAGGACTGCAAAACGTGTTTAAAAAAGGAAAAAAAAAAAAAAAAAGGAATCTGCACTATAGGGTGCCCTTAAAATATTCAGTGTTCAAAACCAAATTTCCTCCAACCTTGAAAGCCCTGTGAAATATTACACACCATAAAAATCTTGGCCTACTAACTAGTTGCTCTAAAACATTGGATATGTCTTCAGAAATTCTTCCCCCAGCTACGTAGAACCTCATAAAGTATTCTGTATTTCTCATTCAAGAGCAAGGCAGAACTGTGCTGGCACAAAGCACATTTTGATGCACTTCCCTAAAAGTTTACCTGACTTCAGAGGCTAAATTTGCATGTCAGCTTTCAGAGGAAGCACTTGTGGGTCAGCAATATACACAGGGAATGTCATCTGATTATTATTTATCCTGAACTCACTAACACCTCCAGTGCACTTAGCGTAACTTACAAAGCAACTGCTTTGATTGATCCGTCTTCACATTTTGTCTCACAAACTTCCTCTGTATTCATCTGAACTGTGCCTGGGCAATCACCTCGTGGTGAACCCTAAAAAGCCCAAACCCTGCTGCGACTGTAACTCCTGTATGAATCTTGCCCACTTCACCAGGAATAACAGCCTTGGATAGAGCACCAGCATGAGATATCTTGGCACTCGGTGGGATCTCCCAACCTGCCCTCTGATACTGCCCCTTCTCTCATAATCTTTCAAAGCTATTACCTCTCCTGCTCCCTACCAGCCCCTCTTCCTAGGTGGTAGCAGCATCTGGCAGGATTTAGATATTCTTACCGACATCTGGTGACCTCCTTAGAGGGGTTTCCAAACAAGACCCCTTCCCATCCCACTCTCGCTACAGCTCTGTCGGGTTCTGTTTAGTTCTCTGGCTGTCATCTGAAAGAGAACTTGATCTTTTTTCCAGCTGCAGAAGTTTAAGGTTAATATTTTTCAAAATCAGGTATTTAAAGCAAACAAGGCAACTATATTTAGGCAACTAATGACTGCTAGACTGAATTCTGTAGTCAAACCCCAACAAAGCCATGGTTGGTGTTCATTAGGGCAATTCCCCAATTCAGCACTGTTAGCAGGGACTGCTTTGCCCAGCTGTGGTAATTACACTTTCACTGTACTGAATTACGATATAGTTTTTGAGATGAGATTAAAAAGTGGCAAACAGGATTAACCACAGCTTTGAGCAATGGCCAATTTATATTTTCTATTCTTTCATCCATTCCTCTGCCATTAGTTTTGATTTGCCTTTATGGTCAGCAACCAGCAAGCGTGCTGGTGTTCCCATGGAACCAACCACCACGACTTCACAGATCGTCCTCGGAGTGGCAGTCTTGAGGTACAGCCACATCTATATGTCTACCTTTAGGGAAATTGTTCCGTATGTACATTTGTTCTGCAAGTATCAGTTGTGAACATCCTTTACCCTCATTTAGCTCTTAAATGTGACTTGTGTGATCCTGCTGCAACTCTTTCCAGAGCTTTACATCCAACCAGCCTTTATAAATCTTCATTCTTCACAGCTGTAGTCAACTAACTGCTCGCATTCTTTTTGAGAACTTCTATAAAAATGTTGAGCATCACAAATCCCAAAACTGTCTTTGGGGCCCCCTACCCCCTCTCTCCACTGTAAATTTGACCCCTTGTTCCTCTCAGTCATTCAATCAGGTGCTAACCAGCAAGCTCATCTCTCCCTTTACACTATTAGAATTCATTAAACCCTGTCTAGGGAATTTCTTGACATCTTTTTTGCAAACTGAAGTAGGAAGTATTTGAAATTTTACTTTCCTTTCACACAATCCATCTTAAACCCCTCATGAATTAAGAATTTAAAGGAAATTCCTCAAATTAGCAAAGCTGAGAGAGATTAAAAAAAAAAGAAATGCTGTAAATGTATGTCTCCCCTCCTCTCCGTGTACTCTGTAGGCTATATCTACATCAGAAAGCAGTGGAAGGCCTCAGGAATGTGCTTTTGAAGAGACATTGTAATACCAAGGTCCCAAAACACACCTGGTGAGCATTTGGATGAGGGTTGCTTTGGACCACTCGGAGAATCTTGCCGGGACCTTTGGACATACTGCCCATTAGTACTGGGAAAGTGACAGGCAGAGTCCCTGGGCACACCTTTCACTTTAGATATATCCAAAGGGATTCAGTTTTCCAGTTCCCAGACTGTGAGAGAACACATAGCAAAGCTCAATTAAGCTTTTGAAGCGCATCTTTCAGTCCTTCCTTCTTATGCCTGATCCAAACAAGGACTCTAAAGTAGATGCTATAAAAAGCATTAGAGCAAAAGATTTTCTTTTTGTTATATTAATAATAAATACTGTCATTCCTTCCTCATAAAATAAATCTGTACTCACTCCTCCAAACTATTGAAATCTATTATTAATATCTCTTACAACAACAAAAAAAAAAAAACAAACCTAGAAGAAATGAATCCTGCATATTAAACTGCTGTATTTCTTCCCTGGTGCCTTCTGAGGGGTTAAGGATAGAAGACAAAGAACAGCATCAAAGTTACATTTGGAATGGTGTGGGTAAATGAAGGAACAGATGGAAAATCAAAATCTTGATTTTTCTGGCCCTGTGTCAAGTTCCAATACCGACACCACGTAGTTGGTCCACCTTTGTGAAACTTCTGTGCAAAAAGATACAACAGGTTTTGTGTATTTCTCACAATTTTTTATCAGTGTGTTATTATTAGAGAGCCAAAATGTATTCATAGGAATGCAAGATTTGGATGAAGATGGAGTTTCTACTTTTCAAGGCCTCCGTGCCAAGACACTTCAGAGCTGCAATGCAAAGGATAAACAACCTCAGCTCCGTGTGTGTCACTTCCACGCGCTCACCAGCAAGGGGCAGACAATGCACATTTTATACGTATTTCCACTTTTCCCCCCCTAGTTTACTCCAACTTAGAACTTTCAAAGGTTTTACAATAAATGGAGTCTGACAGTTTTAGTTTATTTTAGCAATAATCACAAGACGATCTTTTCTGCAAATACAATAAATGTTATCCAAGAGCAATTTGGAGCAATCAGTATTGATATTTATACCATGTGTGTTGATTGAAAAGCTCTTGGCTGTAAGAATGGAATATGAATCTATCCAGACTGCTATGAATATCTCCTAGTGTATGCTCGTGTGGGAGCTATAAAAGTGAGTTTATTATAATTAGTGGAAAAATAGTTTTGTTATAAACTGAAAAGAGAAAAAGTGATACCATCAGCTTCAGCAGTTCAGCTAACTTTCTTAGTCTGTTCTTTGATGCTCTTCTGTTTATTAGGATACACTGCTCTTCAGCATTTCAAAGGCTTTTTGCAGTCTCAGTGTGATTTTTGGAGTGTGTGAGAAAAGCTTTCAAAAGGACAAAAGAACCAAATCAGCAACAATGAAAAAGAAAAAAACCCTTTACCCAACAGGCCAACACTGCACAGAATATTAAGCTTTACATCTTCAATATGTAGATTTATTCCCAGAGGAAACTATGGGTTGAACAACTCTAAAAAGTACTTTAGGTTATTCATCCTACTGAAAAAAAAAAAAAAAGCCTTCATAAGTTATTGCAACCAAGAAATTTAAAAGAAATTTAAGAATTCTGCTACTGGCATGGCATTAATACTCTTCATACACACAGACACCTTATTCATTAGATGCTTCTTCTTGTGCAGAACTATGTTGAGGGCTAGCGAGAGTCCCAAAGATCAGATGTATCTGCTTGGCACCACTGAGAAATCTGCATGAGCAATGTCTGTGTAGAAGGATCCTGACCAAGCACCAAGTAGAACATGGAGAACACGAAGACCTATCTAGCAAAGTTTCACTCAGGACAGGCAGAGACCTTGTCATGCACAGAGAAAGCACATTCCTGTCTCTGAGCAATCAGGACGAAGGGCAGTGAGGAAGAGGAGCTCCTGATCTAGCCAAGGTCTCCCTGACAACTAAAAGAAAGGCTCTTATGATTACTTTTACAGGTCACTCTAAGAGATCCTCAGCTGACAGACAGTCACGTTTGATCACTGCCTGATGGCACGTTTATTCCAGATATTACTTGCAAGGATTTGCAGTGAGCCATTACTGCACGAATGCAAGAGATCATTCCTGTAAATCAATATGTATGAGGAGGAGGATAAAAGACTCTTGTACACTCACACTGCCAGCTTATAGGAACTTTTGGAGTGCATAGAAATATTAGTATTTTTTTCTGATTCAAATTCCTGTTTGTCTGATCATTCACATGTTTTATCAGCATTCTTATCCTCCTAAACTGCAAGTGGACATATTTTTGTGTCCCATCTATTAAACAAATGTATTAGCATAAGGTGCTATTAAGTATAATCCTCTGGTTTATTACTTTTCATTAAAGGAAAGGAGAACAGGAAAAGTCTTCTTACATCACTGCAAAAGTTTTTCTGCTTCTAGACTTAGTGACATTTTAAGTTATGCAAGCTCTATTTTATTCACAAACAGTAATACTTACTTCCTTGGCAATGACAGGAAATAAAGCAATTAGATAAATCATTTTCTAAGTCAACACTGGTGTCTCAGCATAACTAAAGTTTGGCTCACGAATATACACAATTGTAAAGCATTTGGAAATCTACAGTCCCATGTGAAAATATTAATTTATATTTAAATTGCTAACTGCTTACCCATCCTAACAATATTAATATTAACAGTGTGACATGAACTCTCTGCTGAATTCTAGATGTAGGTCAGTTATACATGGAGTTGCCAAACTATAGTTGGAAAATATTACTTCATCAAAGAATTAGCCTTGGTACAACGGTGAATAGCAGAGCCACATGTCCTCATATATGTCAGCCTGGCGCCACTATTGTATGCAGAGCTATTTGCATATATATATTTCTATCACTACCCTGGTTCTGTATCAACACCCTTTGAAATGCACCTCCCAGCAGCACAAACGTGAGCAGCACTCGGGCTGCTCCGAGGTCACTCTGCACTCAGTTGCAACGTTTGTGACTATCAGCACTTTCACACATCATCTCCACAAAGGGCTGAGCTCAGCTTATTAAATATTTGACAGAATATTGCTGCAGTGAGGTAGATCTTACACTTTAAACTTAACAGATAGCAATGATAAGATTAAAAAGGAAATATCTACCTTTCCAACAAAGGACTGGGAAATAAAATGAAGCAGTGAACTGCTTAATGCATGTAACTTCTGATTAACATTAATGCTCCTCCACAGATTTTGAGCAAGAAAAATATCTGTATGCTCTCATAGCTCAGCACTGTTCTTTGTTTTCTTGCTGCAGCTGCAGACTGATGGCTCTAAAAGGTAAGTTTACTTCAATGTCAGGTTTTAGGTGCTATTAAGCTACGGCTGGAGATTTCATTTTCAGTTTTAACAATAGTCTAGACATATGTGCATCTCAAACAGGGATAAATGAAGTTCTCTGATGAGCAAGTCAGCTGGCCATGCTTGCCATTGCAGCAAGATAGTCCTGCACTCGGGTGGGCTTTAAGCTCCATAATGGAGCCCTAGGCCAGCTCATGGAAAGAAAAGCACTTTCAAAGGAAACTCTGAACATATGTGTGTAAATTGAAGTGACAGGCAGAAAAGAAATAGGGCTGGTGTGGGTGACATGCCTAATAAAAAAAGACTAATGATCAATGATTTTCTGCCTTCACTGGTAATTTATTTCAAGATGGAAGGTAAACTTCCGATTCCAACATTACAAGGAATGTCAGGGCAGTTCTTGCTTACCTTTCACTGGACATTCAATCATAATATTTGCTCCAATTCTTGCCACAATTGTATCTCCAACAACTGCTGAGAAACTGCTGGCTTCCAGATTTGTCACATTTAACACAGAGGACAAGATGACAGGAATCTCTTTGAAATTAAAGGGATAATAAGTTTTAAAAGCTTTATTTGACTTTTAAATATAGATCCTGTATTTAAATTCATTATGTTTGGAACAGAATTCAGTTTGCAAAGCAGAAGCCAGAACATACAGGTGGGATAGATATGAACAGACTGAACTCACGCCTGCTGTGGTTTTAGAGCAACAAGACCATCTTATTGCTGCCTATTAAATCAGAGTTTCATGGATTGCCAACAAAATAAACTATTTCACATAGCAGTGGGGATGGGTGCACTTATACATATATATATTTATACACACACACATATATGGATAGATATACATAAAAGCCCATTTCTGTGCATGCTACAGTCTTACCTGCATGCAAGAGCAATGATGTTTCTATATCAAAACCAAAGTCATTAACAACCAGGCATCCATATGTGCCAAGATCCTTTGGAGTAGGATTCCGTATCTGCACTTTTCCAGTGGTGTCCAGGACCACCCTGCAGAATAATCATGGAAATCAAGGGTTACTACTCTGGGTCAAACCCAGCTGAGTCTTCTTGCAAGGGTTAGAGCAGAAAAAACTAATTTTTAGGAGTTTACTGCACTAGAGCAGGACACAGAGTAACATATCTGCCTCCTCTGTGGTGACAGGAGGATGCTCAGGGATACACACATGGAAGACTCCAGATCTCCTTCTTCTCCAGAGCTGTGTCCTAGTTGCAGCCCTTGGAAGGACAGAGCATTTGCTACTGCAAACCAGGATCCCTTGGGAACAACAGCATGAATAAATCAAAATACCACAATTAAAAGCATTAAGCTTGGCAAGAAATTGATCTCTCCACAGCAAGCTTGGTTTTCAGCAGGATTGGGAAATCCACAAGTCTATGGTCTGACTGACTTTCAAGTTACTGTGGGGTTGGGATTGTTTGGGCTTTCCTTAAATCATCACTGAAGCTAAAATCTTCCACCAAAACCTCACAGGTGTCTTGAATACCTTGACTGCCCTCTGAGGGGCAAAAATATTAGAGACAGCATCACAAGCTGGGCAAGGGGCTGAAAATAAAACCAATTCTCCCTTATTACATTTCTCAGCACTAAGTTACGTGACTTGCCATATACTCATTGCATCCCAAAAACCTGTAGATCTAGTATTTTCCCCACAATGAGTACACTTACAAAATAGATTCAAGAAAAACTAAAATTAAAAATACTGGTTTCTCGATAAAATGAATGACCTTGTGCATGGCCCAGGTACAACACCCTTTACAAACCTAACAGATAAAAGCCATTTACCTCCTCACACTCTCTTTCAGATGCAACACTATTGATGTCACTGGCTTTTGAGTCCACACATATATATGTGGATTTGTGTATAAGAAATCTTACTGGGAAGAAAGTAGAAAATAAACCTACTTTGCTAATATATACCTTAAGTGAAAGAATATCAGTCTGAGCTAAAATTAGGAAGCAAGCATACTCGTGAATAAACAAAACACCATCATGTCCAAAGAAATCAAAGGATCACTTGAAACAAATTAATGGAAAATTATGCGTATTTCATAAAATAAACATGACTGGTGGGAGCTACATGGTTCCAAAAACATTTTCACTTTTTAAAAAGGCTTACTTTTGGTGTCTTTGCTTTAATTGATAGCCCTGCAGAAGTGTATTTTTCTTGGCAGTGCATTTAATCAGTTAAGTATGTTGAGAAATATCCAAAAGTGCCTTTATCATTTCAGAATCATTTTTTTCATTACTCAAGAGCTAGCTATAATTCCAAGAGGTTCACCCATGCAGTTAATATTATCAGGTGAGCTTCTAATTTATCAGCAGTGAAGTATAAGTATTTGCTCAGTCTTAAGCAAATATCTCACTATAACACTCTTGATGTACTTGTTCTTCAGGTAAAGCTCTCAAATGTGATGGCAATGCAGGTTCTTTATTATTTTTGTATTTCACTGTCCTCAACAGAAACATTTTAAAGTATTGAAAAACAAAAAATAAATCCATGGAAGCTCATTTTTTCTTTTTCAGTTGAAGTTATGCAGCTCCAGTTTTACCCAAATATTTACTGTGTTGAAGGATGGAGAGGATACCAGTGGCATCTTTCTTTCTTAAAACGGTTAAGAGCTAGGCCTTATTTTCATCTATACCATGGCAGATGTTTTTAATGTGCTCCCACTGTATTTGGTATCTGAATGAAACCAATAGGCTTCCTAATTTGAAGACAAATCTGCCCTTTTTCTGACACAGATGAAATGATTAAGGCAGATAAAAAATACAGTCAGGACATCCAAAACATTTCACCTTGTAAAAGTATCCTCCCAGGTGTTATTATGGAACATGACAAACACTTGGACATTAGTAAATCCAAACAATGTGACAAACACTTGAAAGAATAAAAATAAATTACTAAAAAGATGGAAGGCCAAGTGGTCATGCTTATCTCATTTTTATAACAGGATGTTCTAATATTGCACAGCAGGGTGGATTTTTACAGTCAAAAGCAACTTAGTAAGTCATTCAAAAATAAAAGAGAAGGTATTTACTTACTTCTCAGAAGCTTTTAATGTCTCGCCATCTTTTGTCCAAGTATATTTCACTTCACTAACACCAGCTGTTTCACACAGAAGATTGACAGCACGAGTATTCTTGGTCAGAAAAACTGTATTTCCAATTTGTACAGTCACTGTTTTGTTGAGGAAAACTCGAGGAATTTCCTTTCGCCTAATAATAACTGGGGCCTTCTGGTCAAACATGAACTTATCAACTGTTTTGGTGTTGAAATGTTCAGATTCGTTTGGCGATTTGCCCGTGAATTTTGACACAAGTTTCTCATCCTGGGCCCCCTTCCATTTTTCGGTAGTTGGTTGTGGAGGCCTAGACAATTCAGCAATCAGCTGGTAAATGACTTGGGATGCCAGGTCATCGCTGACTTCTCCAGTTTCAATGAGCTGGCTCATGTTGCGGATCAGCTCCTCGAAGTGCGCGGTGTCCATGCTGTAGGCGCCCTGCAGAACCGCCGCCTCCAGGCGTTTGTTCCTGAACTCACGAGAGCTGAAGTCTTCTGCTGAATTGCTCCCAAAGCTTTCAAGGCTTCGAAGGAATGGCTGATCACTTACTTGCCTGTCACCCAGGTAGAGCTCGTTCTTCTTGCTCCACATTTGCCACATTTTGCTCATTTTATGCCATTTGGCCCCAAAGCTGTTGGCCTCATTGTGGTCTGCGTTACTGCTCTCACTGGCATGTTTTCTGAGGGCTGGTGGTTCTATCAGCCTGTTGTCGGTACCAATGAGTTTGAGCACAAATGTTTCATGCACAGAGCCTGCAATACACCGGTACACACCAATGTCTGCAGCTTCGAGGCAATGTATTTTCAGTGAGCCTGACTTAGTGATGCCAAGTCTTTTTGAGTTTTGTAAGTGTTGTCCATCTTTCTCCCAACGGATAAGTGATTTTTGGAACCTTCGTACAGGGCACTTAATTACAACAGATGTTTTTGGAAGTAAGTAGGCTCGGCTTCCTATGGTAAAATTAATGCGCTTCTCTTGCCTTGTTTGAATATAGACCCGGTGAATACTGACAATCTGAGGTCCTTGGGAAGAAAACTTTTCTGGAAGCTTAGGTTTAATCTCTGCAAGAAAACAAAGTGCTGAAAAGCATCTAATCATTGGCAGTCGTGCTTCCAAAATCTGCTTTTCACAGAATGCCTCGCAGAGCTTTTCCTGACTTTGTTCAGGTCAGACTGCAACACACAGAGCTTTTATCTGAGTCACAAAAATGCAAAAATATGAACAACATGAAACCATAACATTCCCCTGCTCCAGCCAAGAATTCTATTGCTTCTTCCCCAAATCTTCTAACAATAGAAGGATACAGGCAACATATACCTATACGAAGGATATAGATGGTGCACACATATGTAAATGTATATATATATATGTATTATGTATTATTCCATATATATGATCCTATTATGGTTTTATTTCCTATATATTTCCTATTGCTGCCTCAGAAAGGCTAGACATGATGGGAATGAAAAAACTAAATTAAAAAAAACTTGTGAACACATTATCACTTTCCCCACATTTGGGCACTGTTGAGTGTAGAATGACATAAATAAAACAAAACCTACCCAAAAAGTAAGGTTCCCTTTGACTGTTATTTAAATTGTTGGCTGACTGTGCTGGTTGCCTGAGTCAAGCCAAACTGATAGTGATGCAGGGGGTGAAAGAAACAGTCAGTGAAGACACAGTACATGCAACAGGCAAAGCCACCCTGTAATCAGTGGCTGAGGGTAATTTCTTTGGGTTGAAAGATGAGTTGCTCACAGTGCAGTGCCAAGAAAGCAGAGAGGGAAGCAAGGAAAGAGAGGAATAAGGCAAAAGTTCGAGAGGCTGAATACAGCCATCAGATGAATTGACAAAAGCAGGCAGTAACAGCACAAGGCTTCGTACAGGCTGAGCATGGAGACAGTGGGTATTCCGAAGCTCCTCCTGTGCTGTACTTCAGGCACCGGGAAGGTTTCTAGGGAGCTGCCTGGATGAATCCCACCACCAGCAGGCTTTCCCAGCAGTGCCTGAGTAGGCACACTGGAGACTGCAATGTTTTGGATACCACTGTGCTGACTCACTGCTGGCAAGCACCGTGCCCTGCTTTGATCAGCAGAACTAATCGGACGGAGAGCACTGGGTAGGGTGAGGAACAAAGCGCTGCAGCAGGAGGTGTGGAGCGAGGGCACAAACCCCTGAGTTCTTCCATGCAAGGTGACATTAGCCAGATGGGAAGAGTTAGGAAACACTGATGTTGCTGCTAGAAAACAATCCAATTGTGTTTGGTGACCCAGCCTTTGGGCATGTGACAGAAAGAAAAGTCAGAGCCTGCAGAATGAACCGATGAGCCAGGAAATGGACACACAGGTCAAAACACTTCTCAGCATGTCTGAATCTGAAATCAGCACTACTATTCCACTGGGTAGGTACTTAAATAAAAAGACAACTACATTGATGGCAAATGATATTTGAAAAGCTGCATGCTTCTAACATACATGTGCTTCAAATACGCTGTGAAAAAATAGGTGAAAAGCTAAATGCTTGAAGCATTCAATAAGTGTGTACACTGTAGGAACTACACCCTAGAGTGCATTCTCATGCTTATAAAACAAAATGGTTATTTTCAATGTTTTGGGTAATGAGTTCAGACCTGTGGGGATATCATGGTTTCATAATTACACAGCTTTTAAATCGGGATTCGTTATCCAGATACAGAGTTCCCTCAACCATTTCACATGGTACAATAAATAAATTGTTTTAGGCACTCAGTATACAGAAATTATTAAAGTGGCGTCCTGTTTTTAATAAGTTATTGGGCCCCAAATATTTATTTTCAGGGAAGCGTTCCAGTATTAAATCTTCCATTTCTAAAATTCAACTTACAGACATAGAAAGTGTAACTTTAAACACACAAATTAAACTACTTCAGGCTGTGGTCTGTTTACACTAGTTATTCCAACATGGAATTAAACCCAGTGCATACTTATAAATATGTTAACAAGTCTCATCCATTTCATTTTTAAAAAAAAAGACAGATCACTAACTCTCATTAGCAGTTCAACACTAAAGGGTGTGTGCAGTTTTACTGGTGACTGGTGAGCAAGGCTCAGTGTGAAACAAAGTTCAGAGTTGTGGATGGCAGGCTACAGAAATATATAAGGTCATATGAATGTATGAGGCCACATAAGGATGCATTCTCTAGATCCTTAGTGTCATCCAATCTTCCAGCTGCTGAGGTAACAGAGCCTGAGGATAAAGGTAATCTTACTTAAGAAATATATCATGCTGAAGCCATTGGACCTCATTATCACCTGATACAAATCCATCTGCATCTGTGAACTCTAATGGTCCTCAATAGCTTCAGTTGCGTTTCAGGTCCCAGTGACCTCAGGGCTAGACTGCTGTTATTTCCTATTTCTCAGAGCCCAGAGTCAGGAATGTTTCTACTTAATAAGCACTATTAAGTCAGAAAACAGCTACAATTACTAGTCTCAGGGTAAAGGATTAAGTTTAAAATGACTCAGCATTCAGAACCACAGAAGCATCATCTTGAGGAGGCACGTTCCAAAACTGCTCTCAAAGGCAAGAACCCCCAAAAGCACCCACAATACCCCCACACAACTTGTGTAGAGCTCACTGCCTGCCCATCCTACAGCCATGCTGTGTTCCTGCCTTCTGCTCACTCCCACCTCAAAGCAGCCTGAGCCCACGGCTGCAGGAGGAGGAGATGCCTCCTGCACGTTCCTGTGAATCCAAAGCCTGGGGCTGCCCCTGCCCTGGCTCCTTCTGCAGCACCCAAACTGCACCAGGGGTATGGACGTGCCTCACTCCGTGCCCTGCCCTCCTGCTGCTCCGCAGGACTGCCAGGCACAGCTGAGCTGCGAGGGCTCCCCTGCTCCAAAGGGTTGTGGATGTGGAGGGAGGGCACAGTGGTTCCCTTGGTGACTTCCATCTGCACCCATTCACTCTGATGGCTTCCCTCTGCAGGCCACTGTCCTGCTCCCTTGGCACTGTGTTGGAAGCTGGCATTGTAACTTTAATATCAGTCTGAGCTAAGCAATTTGCAAAGCAGCTACACTGCCATTCAACTATCCACAATTAATTAAATTCAGATAGATATGCAGCTCAAAATATTTTATTAAACCTTATGCCAAGGACATTCCTGAAAGTCCACAGGGCTTTATTTAAGTGGAGTTTTGAACCTCAGGATTTTGGCATGTTAATCTGAAACGCAGGCCAGGAAAAGAAGTTTCACATTATGTACGAAACAGTAATTATTCTATTTCTTATTTTGTTTTGTGAATAATTTTTAAAGCAAAGCTTCAAGATGTATAAAGTAGCTATTTCTTGACAGCACTACGAATTGGGTCAAAACATATCTATCTGGTTTATGATCAAAACCAGGCCACTGATGAAGGCTTTTTGTTTTCCCCCAACTCAAAAATAAAAGCTCTACTTTCTTCCTTTCTTCTCAGCACCCTACTCCTCAAACCTTTAATCCAGGTTTTTATGAAGGAAGGGGAGCAGAGGTTCAGACATAAGAAACCTGTATTTAGAGCTGTCTATTCTAAATTAGTTTATGTAATTGAATATAATCTGTATCGCTGAGGTACTTCCATTGGTGTTACACACATGCAATTAGTGCAACTACCATCAGTACACCCAGTTGTGTCCAAATTGTACAATTTCTACTGACAATCTTTCTGAAAAGATTCTTATACAGACAGCAATAAAATATTGGATTTTTTGAAAAGTTCCTGTACTGTCATTACTTCCTGCAAAGCTCATGAGACAGGGATTTCAATTTCTATAGGAAAGATAGGAATTATACCTAAAATTATCACTGGCACAGAGTTTAAGGTTTTGAATTCCACCATGCTAAGCTAAATGTCCAGTGCAATACAATTGTATAGTGAAAAGACAAGGCAGAACTGGATTCTTATCTTTTCTAAAGTCTTTTATAATTTACACTTAATTTATGGATTTATTTTTTTTTTAAGTTGGAGTAGTGTAAAGGATAAAGGACAAATCAGATCAAATATGGGTAAGTATGAGGGTGAGAGCTATGTACCTTAACATGTATTCAAAACTGCTTCTTGAGACCATAACCTTTGTTTCTAATTGGCAGATAAAAAAAAATAATTCATGTTATTACTTGTTTAGTAATTCTGACACTGAGTTTGTGCCAGATTAGTAATATTGTCAAAGTATTGGGAGATGAGTGAATTCACATGTATAGAAACTTCTCTTTATAAATAGATCCTTCCAGATCAGCAAGAAAGTAGATAAAGTAACATACTTACTGTTGCAGGCATTCATCTGACAAGACCTTACAAGCAGTGAAGGAGACAGACCACTGCACATTGATCCATTTAATGTGACATATTGGCCCTTTGCTGTTAGGTTTTGGCAGGCAAGTTTCCGCCTCTGGATTCCAACACCGCAGCTTACTGAGCACTGTGGAAGGAAGGATAGAGGCAGGCTAAGCTCGGTGTCCCAACCACATGTGCTAATTTTAAACTACCTTGCTTTGTTGAGGTTTCTTTTTAATTTTTAGTCCTGAGAGGGGTTGCACATGCTCTACCTCATATGAATCCTTGTGTTATCTAGTTATTAAGCTACTTCCACTTTTCCATAGAGTAAGAATAAAAGAAAGTTTTTCCAGCAAGCAATTTAGGAATTAAAATAATACAACAGTATTTCTTTATGTCCAGCCATGGGCAGAACAGAGCATTGAGATCTAGTATGAGAGAAACTATTCTAAACAGTCTCTCAGCCCTCTCTCCTAGTTTGTATTGCCTTGACCTGTAATTGCAGCTTCTAAATTCACTTCCCTAAATCTTTTTGACTGGGAAATGATAGCAAGCTTGCAATTAACATGAAAGAAGGAGGACATATTCCAGAATAATGCAAAGATTTGCTTTTTGGAAGTTGCACCATGACATTGATGGCTAAACATGTCTGGTAGAATGAATGCAATGCATTACAACCTGTCCTTCAGCAACTGAAAGACCGCTCAGGAAAGGGGCTGTGACCAGTCTGGCTTGTAGGCATAGCAACTGCATGAACAGTTTAGTCCAGGTACATGCCTTGGGAAACCTTCAGCTGCCCTGTCAATTTACTGCTCCAAACAGCTTATTCACCCAAGCACAAATCTTAGAGCTCACGTTGCAATTGAGGGTTTTGGTTCACCGTTGCTGAGGTTTGCTCACCTTGGACCACTCTCCAAAGACCAGCTGAGGAGGACAATCAACTTTTGCACATGGTTTATTAGTTGGTAATTTAGGTTCCTGGCAGGTGTCATCAGGGTGTTTCAGGAAACTTCCATCTGTCAACAGCTGCTTACAGTACACTTTGCGGGTCTGAATCCCTCCCCCACAAGTACGTGAACACTGAGGAGAAGAATAAAACATGGCACATACACCTGCATGGACATCTGGGCTCACCAGCACTGCAAATGTGGGCAAACAGTGCAGGTTCTGCCCTCCCCCCCTTGAAAAATTACATCTACTTAAACACCAAACAGCACAGAAAATTCTTCTGTTAAAATATTTAATATATCAGAGATGATGAGGACTTGAGTTCAAAAGTCAAACATACCACCTGAATGCAAACAAGGAGTAGAAATCTTGATGAAAAACAGGCATCTTATACACAGATATGCCTATGTCCCTCACCAGTTAATACATCTGGTGGGAGCTTGGGAAACTGTCCTTGAGACACACAAAAGCAAAGGAAAGGAAAAAAAAGAAAAAAAAAAATCACCAAAAAAAAAAAAAAAAAGAGAAAAATGGGAAAAAAGGGGGGAAAAAAAAGGAAAAAAGGGAAAGCAGGTTAATGCACTTTTAGAGCACACACAGAGAGAGATGATGTCTGTATCCTTCTGAACTCTGAGAAAGGACTCACACCTCATTCTGCAAGTAGCCATTGGTGCAGCAGCCAAAGCAGCACTTCTGAGCCAGGGCTAGTTTGCTCTAAGGACAGAAGTTGAAGCACTTACATACAGAAGGTGTGGAACTACCTTCCCTGCCTGAGAGTTTCAAGTCCCTGGCCCAGGGGCACATTTAAACTAATTCTGTAACCCGGTCATACCTGTTGCCATTCCTCAAAGTGCCAAGCAGGAGGACAATCAATCTGGTTACAAGCTTGTAAAGAATGAGGCTTTTGCTCCTTGCACTCCTCAGCAGGAGCAGCAGATCCTCCAGGCTGCCGGCAGGACACGTCTCGTGTCTGGATCCCGACCCCGCAGGTCGCTGAGCAGCGTCTCCAGGGCCCGCTCTGCCACCTGTTCCAACAGCACAGACAAAGGCTGAGCTTCCAGCAACACACCTCAGAGTGGGGAAGGAGCAGTCCTACCTAAACAGGGCCAACCAAATAACATAACAGCGGGCACAGTGAGTGATCAATGGCTAAAATGCCCCTCTGGTTTGGCTGTAACACACAATTATAAACTGGATTTATAAACTTGCAGGTAACAAGGAAATGTAGAAGTTATTAACTAATAAAGCGTAATTTTCAGATAAATTCAACTCCAGTATTTCCTTTTGGAGTGCTCATCTTAAAAACAGCTTGTTGGCAACCTGCTGACGTTTACATTTATAAAAGTAAATATGTAAATAGACCTTTCCTACATGTGCAAAACTTCCTTTAAATGTGTATATGTTTTCTATAAAACATCCTGTTCCTGTTAACTTCTTCCCTACACGTAAAAAGAGCAGGTTTCTGTGAACACACAGAAACAATATGCAAAGGATCAGGGATGTTAGAGATCAAAAGTGGGTAAATAAGGCAGCACAGGTCAACATTTCACATATGGCCCTTTCAAGTGACCAAAAGAGCTTGAATTTGTACAGGGTTTGTTCTTTCCCCAGAATCTCCCAGTAAACATAAGAAGCCATAAGAACTATGTGGGGCTACTAAAGAATCATTAAATGAGGGTACCTTTAAATCATTATTTCATTTTTTTTCTATTTGGTAAGGATATAAAGCAATTATTCTCTGTTTTTTTGTGAAAGGTCCTCAAAATTTTCTACCACTAGAAGAGTTAAGGCTCTTTTTTCCAACTCTGGTAAATACTCAACACAGACGAGATTTAATTTAGAAAATGTCTCCTATTTTATTTGTGAGATGTGAAGAGTGGAAAAGGAGTGAACAAGACAAAAAACCACCCCAATCCCAAAACCTTGTTAAAAACAGAAGTAGTGAAATTCCATCCCAAAGCATGACCACAGTCCTGCAATCTGAACCTTTTCTGAAAAAGCCAATGTTTATGTAAGTCCCATTAACCACTTCTTTGCCACAACCTGATTCCATTATTACAGTGTACCTCGGAGGGCAGAGCTTCATGTTGCAAGAACGAGTCATTGGTGGTGGCCTCTTGGAATTGTCACACAGGGTTTCATTGACGCCTTGTTTTGTCTCTACATGCAGACACATTGCAATGGCTTCCTGTGTTCCTGAATTCAAAAGGAAAACACTCATGAAACAGTGAAGATGGAAGACATTTATGTAAAGCTTACTCTTAAACAACACTCAGTAAAAAATCTCTGAACAGTGAATTAGGTAGCAGGCTTAAAAGTACCATCTCAAAAAGGGTCACAGAGAAGCTTATATATTTCATGCTCAAAAGATATATGTGAAATATACCTTGAACTTTACTTCTGTGATATTTAAAAGGCTTGATTTGATATTCTACCTCTCTGACAACCAACAGGAAAGGGGTTTTCCTGTCAAGACACTATCAGAGGCTACATCTGCTGGTTCCGTAATGGTCTTGAACCAACTATTAATTTCATTGCCCAAATCAGGTAAAAGTGATTCCTTCTCACTTACCTTGCCTCTAAGAAGCTAAAGAGCTGCAGAAATTGTTATAAAAAAATGCAGAAACCTTGCAAAACTATAGTCAGGAGAAGGGTTCTATGTTTAGTCAGCCATTCTCACAGTGGCCAAGAGGTGCAATAGTTTTGCTGAAGGCAGCAAATCTGACCCAGCCTAGAGCTCTCCTCACTCGTGACCATTCTTGGCACCTTCTGATCTGCAGCTCTTGCTACCTGGATCTTATTACTGAACCATGAAAGATTACTAATACTCAAATTTCTATGAGTCAAAATGAAATGTAATATAAGTTTCCTTAAGAACAAGTCAGCTTAGTGAATACACAGTCTGTGAACTACTTCTATTTTAAACCTACGTAATTATCCAATTTTATGTATCGTATTTTTTAGTATGAAAGCCTTGCTCAATTTCAAAGCCCCCTCAAGTGCACATGAAATACAAGATGGTTCTGATGTGCTTGGGGGATTCTGTGTATCTGAGACGTTCTATGTAAGCAATGCTAATGATCATAACCCTATCAAACAAAAAAACAGTGAAATAATAAAATACATATTTTGTTGTTTCCAGGTAAAAATAGTTACAATTTCATAAATCCATATCATTCTTATCTTTCCCTTATCACCAGTGATTTTGTAAGGATATACACTTGTTTTCAGCAGCAGGTTATATTTCTTTTCTTACCACC
Source organism: Anabacerthia variegaticeps (assembly GCA_035583185.1). Lineage (NCBI taxonomy): Eukaryota > Metazoa > Chordata > Aves > Passeriformes > Furnariidae > Anabacerthia > Anabacerthia variegaticeps. Next base: position 9,819,523 of record JAWWEW010000017.1, read on the forward strand.
AGCTCATAAAGTTTCAAAGAGAGCTGCATTCTTAACTGGAAACCCTCACTAACCACTTCATGTTATCACCTATGACGTTACTCAAAACATCACCATTATTGTTACACAAAAGCTACTACAACTATTCCTAATTCTGTGTCAAATATGCACAATGACTGCTTCCTTGGTGCTGCTGACCATCAGCCACCCCAATTCCAGTGGTCTCCACGAAACACCCTGCACTGAGGGTTCTGCCTCCCTGCCAATGGCCCATGCTTCCCTCCTGTACACAAGCTCTGTCATTCTTTTCGTAAACCACAGCTGTTCCTTCTGCCTATAAGCAATTCTGACTTAGTCCAGTGTCTCAGCCAGCCCAGGCCACAATCCCTCTCTGCAACACTTGAGCCAGTCCTGCTACTTCAGCCACTTCAGCAGGGGTGAACCAGCAGCGATTTCCAGAATAACACAGATTCCAATTTCTTTCAGGCTCTCTGGTACACCTCGAGATCCCCTCTGGGACTCATTTTCGGTTCAGAAAGACCTTGCTGTATAAATGTTTTGACTACATCTACGAAGTGATGAATTTTTATAGAACAAAAGACCTGACCTTAAATATGATTGACAACCTATTCAGTTCTCTTGTATCAAAGTATTGATAATTACATTAACGTAGAATACATGCATTGTAGCAAAACTCTTTTATTAGTGAGGCTGAGAATAAATATTTAACAAAAAATACTGTAACTATAATGCAGCCATGAAAATGCCCAAAGATGACAAACCAAAATATATATATATTTTTTCCTTTTTTCTATTGCAGCCTGACAACCAGGGGAATCAAATGTTTTCTGTCCAGCTGATCTCTATGTCTTTGTTTAAACAGGAGCAGCTTCCCTTTCCCCTTATGTAGGAAATGCACATCTGACTGTCTACAGGAGAGAAGTAAGGACGATGTCCTGGCAGAAACAGAATGGCATTACCAGCTGAGCAATCGAGACCATGCCAAGCATCCATCTAATCTCCATTTAAGGTCAAAATCTACCCTATGCTACCAGTCTTCAGCTTTGCTGACCTCACTGTGCTCCTGTGGGAAAACAGCACTCCACGGAGATGCTGCTGCTCTGGAACAGGTCGCAATAGGTAGTATCTTCTTAATACCTCACACAAAGAAGGGGAATGAAACAAGATTCCTTTCAGACCATCTAAATTGGCAGTAATCCCATGGGAACTCTTTATCTCTGTGTTATATAAGCTAAATTGGCCAGCAAATGAACAAAAGGCATGTCATACCAGGTGATGGGCTTTCACTGCAAACTGCCACCTGGGGTTCATTAAGCCATTCCTGCCTTGCAGCACGACCTGCATGGATTTAATTGTATTAGGAGGAGAAAATGTTGAGATGTGGTGTGTATTTCATTTGAGTCAAGTACAGAGCGCAAACTGCAGTAGCAATTCTTCCCCATAGGGGCCTTTTTGAAAGAAAACTTACACCCTGTTTTGATGCTGCAAGTACAAAAGAGATACTAAAGAGCTGTTAGAAATCTACCAAGCATCCCCCTTCCTGTTCTTCCGTTGTCACTTCTATTCAATAAATGACTGTATTTAATTGATGTTACATTTGCTTAAATGTCTTCACAATTAACCAGATTTCTCACCCTCAAACCATAATTTTCCATTCTTTGGGAACTTCAATCACTGATAAATTTCTTACCCTATGTTGATTGGAAAACGGAAAAATCTATTATTCGAACAAGCAAAGTTTTATATGTATGATTTTCTTGGCTTGTAACATAAACATAGTAGATAATTTAACTAAAACATTATGTATGCAGCAGGGAGCATTAAGTATTTTTACAGTAATCTGATGCACTATTGTAGTAATTATCCTACTATTCCATGAAATAGAATATTTTCTATTTTAACCCAGCATTCAAACCACATACATTTACATTCTTTTACAATCTTTTCTGAGCAGTGAAATACACAGTGCACGAAGCTGTGTTAAAAGATCAAAACGCTTGAAAAAAAGCCCAGAATTTTTGTTTCTGCCGCTTTTAGAGAACATAGAAAACAGGGGTTGAAAGCTGTTGTGCAAACACTCAGAGGGTGGATCTATTCTCTGTACCTGGAAGGGTGAGCGCAGGTAGTCTCAGTTTGGTGCCTGCTTATACATGTGTACTATCAGCTGAAAATAATTCAGCAGAAATGCCAAGTCCTACGTATCCCTGAGCCCCTCTGCACATCTATTTTGTACTTCTGTAAAAGGGTAAACAGCATCTGCAGTTAATGAAACTGGTGATGTGAGTAACAGTTATCAAACCGACTGCAACACAAGCTGAGAGCAAATACTGTGTGAGTCTCAGGTCATTGTTTTTCTTAGAGCCCTCAAATTTGGCTAGAATCCATTAATTTTCTAAGAATCTCAGGTTTCTCATAAATAAAATGGTAAACTTTCAGCCCTTATGATCCAGACAAAAGCCCAAAAATACAACTTGACTGCACCCTAAAGTTTCCAAAGCCACAGACTACAGAGGAAATAACGGGAAGTGCCTATGTTATTTATTGTTTAATTTCATTATTTTTAGGCAAGTGTAATTAATTTAGGGGGCTCAAATTATAATTCCTGAAGCATATAGATATAAATAATAATAATATACGCTTTTAAGAACCTTCAGCTGCCTCTTGCAACCAAAGGTATATTTAAACAAGAAGATGTTCAGGGATTTTTTTAAAATGGAAAATATCCATTTAAAATATTGTTGAGTTGTTAAATGATTGACAAAACTAAAGAAATACTACAGATTACAACAAAAACATTTCTTTTCAGGTTTACTCTGCATTTGGATAACAACTATTAATTCTCTACTGACGATTTTATGAGAATTCAACTTTTTGTGGGGGCTCTCACATCAGGGCCAAAGCTGTGCAGATTTAAAAGAAAAAAACAAAACTGAAGAAACCCCCAGAATGATTCTATAAAAATGAAAGCAAATCCTGAGATCCCCAAGCACACAGTTGGCTTATTTTCAGGCGCTGAAGTGAAAACAGATCTTTAGCTTTGAGGATGGTTACACAGCTTCCTATGGATAATAAAGGTGACATCTCCCTCAATAACTTTTATTTGCACTCACGGAAAGAAGCATTAATTACATTAACAGACACATCACAACAGAGCTGTTCTCAAAAGCTGCAGGTTGCGTGGCACTCCACGTGCTGTGTGACAAGGCATGCAGGTATGGTGCACAAAGCACACAAATGGCCCATGACTCGTGTTCTGCTGCTCTACAGCTGGAAACACCATGTTGGGCATTGCCCTGCAGATTGCTCTCAGTAACTCTAATACCTGAAAAACCCCAGGGTTTCCACCTGCAGTTTTTCATCCGCTTTGCAGAGAGACCAGAGAAGACTTTGAATTACAAGTCTAGTTCATACAAGGATTAAAATAAAGGTGCAAGTGACAAGCTCTGAAACAGAGATTCAGACTTAGCTTCCAGAGTTAAGTGTCAAGAAATGGGGGTACAGAGTTCTGAGGATACAGAAATCCACAGGAATTTATTTTCATAGCCACTGCTAGATACATGCATACTAGATAAAAAATACCTAATATAATTTACATTACACTGGGATATTCCAAACTCAGACAACATTTAGTTCTCGTAACAAAAGAGTTTGTCTAATTGAAATGAAATTTGACCATAAAACTTAGCAGAAATGGATCAGCTCCTTTGAACTACACAATGGAAAAATAGTAGACAGTGAGATCATTGGTTAGTACATTGCAGTAAGTTGGAAACAGAGGAGATGTCTGGTTCCCCTAAAACTATTTATCGGCAGGTAATTTCTGGTCTGTTTGAAAGCCTTTGCCAAGGCAGCCAGAAGACCAGAACTGATACAAGGGAAAAAAATCACTGGTACCTAACTAGCTTAGCAGCATGGGGGCTTCTGAAGCTGGTCATTGATAAAACACCCTGACAACTTCCCACATTTCCCAGGAGCATCACATAAGGAAAATGTCTAGACACAGTACCAATGATACCACAGAAGTCATAAGAACACAAACAGATATTGTCTTTCAAACTTCTTCAAGTGGGTAATTTCTATTGCCTATCAAACATGGTTTAGATTACTGTGAACACCTATAGGAAAATTCTAGGTCAGGGAACCTCCTGAATTCATGAAAGGGTCAGCAGTCAACAGCAGGTTTCATACTTGGATCCCTCAAGAACAAAATCAAGCTGAACATGAGATTCTGCTCATCAGTAATTTTGAAGCTCCCTCAGATGAAACTATTCAGTACAGGCTGCTTAAATCACCATCAGCTGGCACACCGAATCCAAGTTTTTATGTGGATGTTTTATGCATGAACAAACTCACCCACAAAGATGCAGGCAATGCAAACATGCACATGTGTAACAGCAGGCAAAGACTAGAGATTACTTCAGCCTAGATGTCTGATTATGTCCTCAAAATACAAAAACTTTGGAGTTTTAGAACACCTCTGGCAAAGACATTAGCTAAAAAGCAGTAAAGTGAATTTAAGATGGCAATGAAAAGATTGTACAGTTGAGATATGAGAGAACTACAAATTTAAAAGTAATGAAAGCCTTGTCTCTGCTTTGCAATAAAGTTTCCTTATTTCTAAAAACCTTTCTCCCTTTAAAAAAAGAAACAGCAACACTCAGTCACAACAGCTGTCACTTCCATCTCATGTTTATATACACATACTTGTACCACAGCCTCTCCTGCCTTGCCAGTCACAATGCCCATTACAGGTAGTGCAAGGATTGGGATGTTTCAGCTGCTGTGGTCACATGTGTTGTTATTCCTATGGATCAAGCCTCTCAGTAAACAGCAGTAGTAGAGTGATAAAGGAGGCACTACCCATCACTTACCATCCTGCTGATCCCATTCTGGGGCATCCATCCCTCTCAGCTTCTCTCTTCAGGTTTGAACTGGTGAGCAGCACAAAGGAGGCTCCTGTCTGTGAGCTCTATCAGGCTCTCTGCTTCCAATTGTTTCTGTTCTCCCCTTTTCTACATTTTTTATTTCTTCTATGGGTACAACTGTCTTCACTTCCCACTGATGTCAGCAGTCCTGTCGTATATAGGTGTGTTCACAATTCCACTGCCTCCACTTAACACTTCATAACTCACTTGTGTTCAGTCCCAAAGTACAGTATGTAGTAGCAACACCAGCAACCTTGTCTAGTAACATGTACTTAGGACGACAAGGAGATTCGATTACATCCAAAAAGGAATGTGCCTAACTACTTGCAGACAGATGTATGGCACAGAGTTCCTATGGAGCGAGACAGCACACCGAGCCTGAAACAAACTCCTGTTCGATCTTCGTGCTCATCAGGCTGAAAGCAAGTCTCCCTAATTACAGCTTTGCATTCCTAGCGTACTGCAGAAAACAGTAGCATTTTGGAAGATAAGGAATAAACATGGGAATTTTAGCTCTGTAACCACACACTTTCAGTTCCTAGGGAAAGAGAGGTGATCTAAATATTGCCAGCACTGATGCATCAAACATGTTGGTACCACTGACCTCCTGGCAGAGACTCCTGCAGCAGCAAGACTAAAACAAGTTGCTGTATCAACTTCTTGCACCTTACTTAACCAAATAAAGTCAGTTTTTGACAAAGGAAACAAAGTAGTTTGAAATACTCTATGGATAATCTAGAAATACGTAAAGCTTATAGCTGCATGTTTCCCTACAGACCGACACAGCTACTTTAGGGTAACCCTAACCAAAGACCCAACAACATCAAACAATGCCAAATTGTTACAATTCAGATAATAAATAAATAAAGGTACCTCCAAGACATGTGGCTGAACAAGGAGTAAACCCAATGTATTCCCAGTCGTAAATCACATTGCCATCTTCAGCGTGTGAAAATTCTGGTGTGTAGGGGACAGGATCACTGTCACAGGACACCTGGTGACAGACTCGTTCTGTTGGTGGCTTCACATCTTCACATTCCTCCTCAGGCAGCTCAACCTCGGTCTGAGTAAACGCGAGAAGAATTCGGCACTTCACATCCCGCACCTGCGTGCCACTGCCACACGTGGCACTGCACGGAGACCAGGGCTCAGGAATGAACCTGCAAACAACCACAGCACAGCAGAAACACTTCACTTTAATCCATGTAATTGGGTCTGTGTGTGCATGGTTAAGGAGAACAGATGGGTGGACAGCCTGTAAGGACACCCCAACTCAGTCCTTGGGATAATCACTCAGGCTGTGATTGGGACAAACTCCAGGACAGACTTTCTCTGGGGGAAGAGACTATTCCCATTTCCAATAGAGGTTACAAGGCTATCTGGTTATTCTTTAAGGAGATATTAATGAAATACCTGTACAACTCTGCTATAATGATAAATATATCAAAGCCCATCAAAGTTTCTTTGAACAGTCTCAGGATTTTTGTCAGAGCTCAATGGTCCCCAACAGACCTCAGTAAAGTGCTCACTACCCCGAGCAACTCCTGGACCGAGGAGAACTGCAAGTGCTCATCCCTTCACAAGTCTGACTGCCTTCCAAGGAGATGACCATATTGATTTTTATTGGAAGAGCACTATCACAGTGATGGATGGCTGTGTCCTACAGTGATCACATCTGGGCAAATGCCCTGCTGGTACAATCTGACAGCCCACTGAGGGCACAGCTGCTGGGATCAATGTCCAGATGCTTTTGGCAACAAATTCTACTGGAACATCTGGGAGAAAAGCTGCAAAGGAAGGCTTTTTCTTACTGCAGCAGATAGAATCAGCTTAACATCAGATCTCACAGTCTTTTCAAAGATAGCCATGCAAACTACCTAATGTGGCCATGGCAAGATCACCCTCAGCCAGTGAAACACTTCAGCATGTGCCTAACTTTGAGTGTATCAGCCCCGCTTTGAAGTCAGTGGGACCAGAATGTGTTCAGAGGGAAACTTGTGCTTAAGTGCTTTATTGGATCGAGGCCAGTTGCATAGGCTTAACAGAGAGATTACTTTCTTCTCCTTCTGTGTAAAACCCCCTCAACTTTAAGTCCATTTGTATTTTTGTACCTAATTGGAAAAATAAAATTGATGGACATTTATAGTTGAAAAGAGTTTACAGTCTGAAAGCAATGACTTGTTTTGGTAAAAGCATGACACCAGCATACCAGAAATTAGTATTAGTTTTGTGTACTATTACTTGAGTGTATTAAAACATTCCAAAAATAACGTACGATGCAGTCTTTTGAAATGCTGCATAAATTAAGGGAAATTTTGAACCACAGCAATCATTTCATTCAGCAACCAATTGACTTATAAAGTAACTCAGAAAATTCTAAGGATTTTCTTCTTTGACTTATAGCAAGCCTATATTATAATTGAGGTTTTCCTTTTGAATATTAGTGTCTGATATTTTTTCAGTGAAGTGGAAGATAAAAAAGCAACACAAAAAATACTTTTCATTCTACCTTAGCATTTGCTAAACCAGTCACATGACTATTGAAATCCTAAATTATAGAACCTCTCCAAGGATGATCACGTTGAAATCACACTAAGTAGCTTCAACAGAAGCCAATAGAGACCGCCAATAAAAAATGAGAGCAAGGAACTAACTGGACAATAAGAGAGATGAGTTTTATCTAAAATTTTAGTGCAGGAAGATCTTTTTTTCATTTTTACTTTATATTTAACATGCAAAACCAAGACCTGTGACAGGTCATTAAAGTAAACTCCATCAACACCAGAAGAAATGTATTTTTTACTTGGTGGCATTCACAGCACACACCTGGCAATGCTTTGGACAAAATGCATCCCTGAGTAAACTCAGCCTGCCTTCAATGGGCATGCACTCAGAGTCATCTCATGTCAGGATTAAGATGCATCAAAGTACTTATACTACAGTGCCCTGCAGACCACCTGGAATTTGTAATGGGTAGGGCAGTGGTAACTGAAAATTTTCTGAGATATTTAAATAAGTTTGTAGATGAGATTCCTTTTCTTATTAAAAAAAAAAAAAAAATGAAATTTGAGCAGGTTCAACTTTTCACAATCAACCTTTTTATACAGTGATTCTTCCCAGTGTAATGTAGAACTAAAATGCTCCTAGACTCATTGGTGCAGGTATAAATAATGAACACACTAGAGACACAATGGAAGGCACGTCCATGCTGCAGTGTTGTTGGTCTAGCACTAATGGGAATGTGCATTCACCTGGCACACACTGGAAAAGCCAGTGTAGGGTCACCTGGGAAATGAAGCAGTGACCCAAATTACTGGTGACAAAACTGGGACAGAGCAAGCCCAACACAAACAAACCCAATCTGATCTGAGAACTGAACTCAGCCCAGCCCTCTGCAGCTTTCTAAAGACTTGAGAAATATGGTGGATTCTAATTTTATTCTTTTTTTCCCTCATGCCTGTAGTTCTTGATTTCAGTTAGGAGAGGAAAACTTGGAAAAACAAATGGCTGCTCTTGTAATATTTCCAGTTCTAGTGCACCAAGGGGGCTGGATAAAAGTTTGAATTATCTCAAATGTTGGCTGTTACTGGGGCAGAACTCCCACAATGCTGACAACGTGCCTCTCCCTGCAGCACCCCCTCTGCCTGCCCTAAACAGTCACACTGCTGGTTTTATCAACATCGGATCAAATGTGTTGGACAAAACCACCAGACCATTTTCAGAGAAGGAGCTGTGAGAGTTTGGTAATTCTATCACCAAAGGCACAATGAGGACATTTCTGTGAAAATGAATCCAATGCAGTGAGTGCAAACCTTTATGAGAGACACTGCATTTCACATCCAGTCAGTACAACTGCACAAGCACAGGGATCACTTTTTAGCTCATATTGCAGAAAATATGTATCAGCTTTTGAAACCATTTTAGTTTTGTCCTAAGCCATGACATGGGAAAGTAGCTGAGGTGTCTATTACTTTAACTAAGGACTAATAAAAAGGATGCAAAAACTTGCTGGATCATCTCTGTGAATCCCACTGTAACTAAGAAGGCTCAAGGGAAGAACATTTAAAATAATGATTGGTATCAACTGTCATCACATTCCACAACTGAAAACTAAAAAGGTCAGACCTACATTTTTCTTGGCCTCACTTTAAGGACAGTCATTTTTTATTTTGCTAATAATAAAAAAAGAAGCTTTTGAACATTCTCCTCTATGTAAATTCAGGACACCAGCCGTGGTAGACCACAGCAGCAGGAATATTTATCTTCCACAAGCTACTTTTGGCATATCCAGCACTTGTGGGTTCTAAAACACAGCTGCATTTATTCTCTTATTCATTATCAACTAAAATATCACTCAAAAGCATAGAAAGACGGTTGTAATAAAAGGATGTACTAGAAGTTGAGACTTCATATTGTGGTTTAAGTTTGCATGAAAAGAGAATAACTAAAATTAAAAATGATGGCATTTCACCAAGGAAATCATAAGTCTCCTGCTAGGCAGAGGTGGGCTATGAGTTATCACTGTGTCATGTGTGAATTACAGAAAACAAAGTTAAACAGATCCAAACCAGAGGGAAATCTTGTTATAATTTATTCTGGAAGAAGTAACAACTTATTGCTACAGTTTCTTTTTAAAACTTAATCCATGACCCAAAAATCTGATTCTAGCTGGAAGAGACCAGAGTGGTGAGGGCACGAGGTTTAAAGCATTGATGGAGAAACTCTCTGGTTGCAAACCACTGTCCACATGACCAAGAGACAATCTGCAAAAAGGAATGAAGTCAGGGATCAGTTATTTCTCATTTTCCCTCACCTGCCAGCTTCCTTAGAAGGCTAAAGTACGAGCAGTTGGCAGCAGAAGACAGGTAATATGAAACTAAAGTGGAATCTGGCTGCACAGTTAGAGCTGGGCCCCAGGAGAGCACAGAGTGCCCAGGCCAGGCAAGCACCTCAGCAACACCTCAGTAAAGAGGGGACAGCCAAGAGGAGTCATTGGCAAGAAGTGGGCGGAGGAACCTTTTGGACTTAGGTGAAGATGCTTCTGGAAAACTGTGAAGGAAAGTTCTCAGGGCAGGATGAGGATCATGAATGAAAGATGAAAAACAGCTACATCTCCAGAATAAGTGAAGAAGAGAAAAAGATCCAGGAAACTGCAAAACTGCACAGGACATACACTGGGAACTGGGACACATGGCTCCATTCTCACAGTGAGGCTGCAGAGGATTACATCAGTCATGGCTAGGAAGGATGAACTACTGCTTTCTTTGTCAGGACAAGATAAAAGGGAACCCACGACAGAGTTTCCAGGTGAGCTCTAGTATATCCTACACACACTCTGAAGCAGATGCTGTGTGCCTGCCCATCCTCCTTGCTTGTTCTGTCAGACTGATGCTGAAGGACCCTAAAAACCCAGAAACTGCATTAGCTCACAGTTGTCACAGCAGGGTTTTGTAATGCTAGAGATAATTTTCCTTATATCTTCATGCTGAACCCTCTTTAGAAGTGGTCTCATACACCTTCATTCTGCTATGCTGACATTCAACAGGCACAGTTGATTGCATCACCCCTTTCGACAATCACACTTTATTTTTATGTCTTTGCTACTACCCTGCCTGAATTCAGGGCCACCAATTTGGAGAGTGAAATAACCGCTCACAGTAGGTTGACACTTGACTTAAGAGGCTAGAGCAGTGAAAATGTTAAAGTACAGTCACCATAACTATATAAACACCTGTTTGGCAAGAGGTTTCTTCTGTGACTAAGTGCAGGTGTAAAGATTTTATTACTCATGATCACACCTGTTGCTGCATGTGTGCCAAAAATCAGGAATAGCTGGATGGAAGCAGAAAAATAAGCACAGGGCACACTTCACTCTCAGACCAATATAAATCCAAAGTAACTTCAGTAAGCTCATCTAAATTATTTCAAACGGACATTATTACAAAAGAGTGCAGAATTCTGCAAAGCACAAAATACTGTTCTAAATCTTTCATGAAAACCTTATAAAAAGTTAATACTTTTAACAATTTAGACACTACATGTTGAATATACTACATATTCACATAAATATGTACGTATATATAAAATGTACACAGGGGATATAAGTAATTGTATGGACGCCCTAACATACAAGAGTCAGGAACAAGTGGAGCTGGATTTAAGTTCTGTTTTCATCCCCAGGACTTGCAAGGCTCACGCTCGTCAGTTTTTAAAGGGACTCACAAAATCCAGATGTTATTTCACACATACAGACATGTAAAAGAGCACAACTTACCCCCACAGATTAAACTAAGCTCAGAGATCAGCAGGTTTTTCCTCACTTTCTTGATGTGTTGGTCTCACCCCCCAAGGAAATCCTGGCAAACCTACAAAGTACCTCTTAAGTTTTAATACAACCACTACATTCTTGAGGTAACAGCTCTGACTGGGATAGAACTGAATTTATTTAATTTTTATTACCGAAATGTTTCCACATGCATTAATTAGGGCTTAATTAGGCTGAATTAAGATCCCTTTGAATTGCTTCAGTGATATCAGGACACTGTAATAGTGCAGGCTCTGTATCATCCAGAACAGGAGCTCCAGAAGCAAAGCCACTGAGATGTAAAATTAGGAACAGCTCACAACACAACTCATCTCCAAGCAGGGCCAACTGTCAAAGCCAACTGCATAGCAACAGATGTCTGCAAAACACACTGGCAATGCTCCTGCACTGTAAAAGACGAGGTACTTACGTTGGCTCTTCTGAGACTGTTATGGTCTCTTCCATTTCATGGGCCTGTTTAAACCACGGCAATTTTGCTTCCACAGGACTTTTTTCTGGTAGAGAAAAAAAACCCCAAAACATTCAGTAATTCCTTAAAAATCAAAGCAATATGTAGATGTTAGCATTATTCACCTTGGAACTTAATGTTGCCTACTGATCAATGCTTTTGGATAAAGATATACTGGATAACAGAACAAAATTTACTAGAGAACTTCATGATGATTGAACTCCATTCTTCATTTTAAATATGCAGAAATGGATAACAGAAAAGGAAAACAGTTTGATTATAACATAATGAGATGCTGAGGCCCACTGAGAATGTTGACACATTTAATGAGAGCAAACAAACAAGATCCCAGGTGATACATATGGAGTTTCATTCCCATTTTAAATATTACTGTTCAACTTCTCCTCTCCATGCTAAGCTCATTAATTCTGGTTTTCCCAGTTTGACCAGACTGTATAGATTTAGTTTGCACATTCACCTCATGACAGTCTGGCCACATTATCAGCAAAAAGTATCACCAGGGCACTTTTCCTAGGACCAATAATTAAAGTGCTTGCTTCTGCCAAGACTGAAATAAGTCCTAGTAAACTCCAGCTTCTGGCATTTCTGAAAAAGGTTACCAGGGGCTTTTAATTCTCTGAACAAAAATGTAAAACAATAACAGACCCAGACAAAATTCCAGTTACCTTTTGGCTTGTAACATGGTATTGGCACGATGCACTCCTCTTTTATGTGTAGTTTCAGCTGTGGATTGCAGCCCCCGACGTGCTGCCCGCGGTGGTCAATACACAGCACCACTCGGTACCGCAAGCCCCGGCCGCAGGTCACTGTGCACTGCAGGAGACAGCACAACCACCTCAACCTGCTGCTTGATTCTATTTACAAATACTTTTAAAAAGGAAGTTACATGTACTGATGATGTGCTCGCTAAAGCTTTTCTACAGAGGTACATGAGTTCGTCCCTGCATCGCTAAGCGAATAAAGAAAAGGTTGATGCTGGAAAAAAATGTCTAAGTTTTGGGAATGCAAGTGATTTCTTGGGGTACTGTAAAGCTTATCTGATTGGCAACAGTCTGAACCAGAGGTGGCTGTGCACTGAGTATAAACCCTTCAGAGTGGTCATTTTCAGTTAAGGCTGGGTCAGGCAGGCTGCAGTTTCTACACTCTATGTCAGTGATGTCATTTGGATGAACTAAAGAATTACAGGAGTGCTGAGCTATCTGGCTGTATCAGATAACCACAGCCAGGATAAGTTGGCTAATGCTCTAGTTACTGTAATGAAAGGTAAGAATGCTGGAAAATCACCCTTGCAGTCTTGCCAGCCCCTAAGACAGACATGCCTTTAGCTCTTATATCCAGTGAAATACCACATTTATCAAGAACTGAGACATAAATGACCTGATTGCAAAGGGACCTGACCTCTGTTTCTAACTTCTCCTCCACGTAAAATAGGAATTCAACAGGCAAAAGGAATTCTACATGCATTTTTCTCCATGTGGACACATTAGCATTCTGATTATCAGGCAGAATTGCTCAGTGCAATCTTCTCCTAGTAAGTATTATGAATTATCTTCCAGGGCTATACTTTTCCAATAGCCCTGTGCTCAAAAATACATGGTAACATAAGACTAGAGGCTTTCTTGAGAAAACAAGAATAAAGGTCCAAATCACTTTTCAACTTACTTGAGACCATTCCATTGCCACCCACTTGGGACAATCAAACAGATTGCAGGTCTGAATGACTTTGGGCTTTGGGGCATACATGCATTTCCATTCTTCCACTTGCAGTATCTCTCCATGAATGGTCTCCTCCACACACACAAAACTTCTCCTCTGAATACCACCTCCACAGGAAACTGAACATGCAGTCCATGGATTATGTTCCCACCTGGAAAAAGAACTCAGATAAGTTAAAAATAAGGCTATTTTTCATTCCAGTAACCTCTATTAAAAGAGCAAAATACTGAATCAAACCGCAGTGCCAACTAGAACCCACTGGTAGTTTGCTTGCTGGATTCTCACCATACACATATATATTGAATGACAGAGCTACATTGCATTATTCAAGGCTTAAATTCATGTGCAAAATCAGAAGAAAACCAGAAATACAAGTTTAAGAATATTTCCAAAAGTAACTGAAAATCCTATTCTCAAACACAACTTAAAGACCATGAATATACTGAACTAGAATACTGGAATAAATTTACTTGCAAACAGTCTAAATCATCTAAATACTTGTGATAGTTAATTTACATGGTCACATAGACCATTATTACCATTGTCAGAGGCCAAGAAGCCCAGACATCTGAGATCTTATGAAGTCCAAAGACAAAGACAGATCTGGCTGTCCTGACTGAGGGTGTTATTAACCACAGTTGCTCATCACTGCCTACATCATTCAGACTACCTGTAAAAAATCTTTCATGAATGGATTTTAATGGGAACTCTAATACATTGGGCAAACCCAGCCATTTCATAACAAATGGCCTTCAACTATAAGGGTTGTGAAGAAATTACACTGTGAGCGGTACCCTTTGGCTGGTCATCATTGCAGTTCTGCAAGAGCTTTCCGCCCTCGTTAAAAAGCCCTTAAATGACGTTGTATTACCCCCTTCCAGCTTGCTTTAAGCAAAAGGCAGATGCTCATCGATTCCAGCTGTTTTGGCTAACCTAGCTGATTCCTCCTGAAGCAGGGCAATGCATAGACTAAGGAAAATTTAAGATAAAAGTATCCCTGGCAACCAGCAGAGCTGTGGGGGAGTAGCCTCCGACAGAGGGATAATAAACAACCTCCTGGGAGGAGTAACTTCAAAATAGACATCTATTCACACTCTTAGACCTAACTCCAATAAAGACAGAAAATGTTGCACCCTCTGAAATGAGAGAATTACATGGAGGTTTTTAGACTATAAACTCAGTTTCATTTATTCCAGGGCCTTAGCATGAATGCACATTTAAGCAATCACCTCTCAAAACCCCCTAAATTTAATAATATCCTGCCCCTGTCACATTCAGAGATAACAATATTCTTTCACAGCATTTGTCTATCGGTTCTATTGATCTCCACGCAATCTTTCCTCACCCTTCACCGCTTATCTCTTGCTTTCTTTTCACCACCCACCCAAATCAAAGCCAAACCCTGGGAAATGACTGAGTTCTGCAGCACATCTTAGGGTTCATCAGTGTCTTGCTAGTTAAAACTTATTTCTATTACAATTTCAGCAGCTCAGAAAGGATCATGAAAATAATTACATCCATTATGAACAACGGACTCAAGTACTACAATATCCCACCAAAATCAATTAATCAAAAGTAACTTGGCTATCATAAAGGAAGTCATGATATCAAAGCTGATGAAGCAAAGACCTATAAATCAAAGGTAAATTTGAGCAATTACTGAATATTTTTTATGATGCAGCAGGTAAATCAAGGACACTTCTTATTTTAAGCAACTCATTAGGCTGCCTACAAAAACATATTAATCATGCTTAAACTCAACAGAAGAATGAGTATGAAATGCACAGCAAGTGATGGAACATGAACCACAGAGTGTACATTCAAAGAATTCTGAATACAGCTGTGAGCCGAGATACTGATATCATATCACAAATACAAAACACATTGGAAGAGCAACAGTTACATCGTTCTTTGACTTAAATGAATGGCCAGTGTTAACTCATTTTCTTTAAAAAAAGTCAGGGACTAAAGAGCAATTAACTATTTAATGAATTAGCAGCTCATGGATTTATATAGGTAAGGCTCACTGTGCTACATGTAACACAAGGCTTGCAAGTGTTTATAGCGTGAAGGTTTATAGTTGTTTTCCTTTATCTCATCAGTTTCAAACACACTCCAGATCCCATACTCCCACAAGCATTTTCAAGATGGAGTGAGGTCCGTGGCTACTGGGGAAAAGGGGGGTCTTGGGCAAGCAGTCAAGGAGATACTTTCCAGAACCCACAGCTGTCAAGGGATCCTCAACAGTCCAACAAGTCTGAAATAAATGGAGGCATTCCAAGAGCTTTAAAAGAAAATTTTCATCCTGGGAAATTTTTCTATTTATTTCAAAAGAATTCTCCATCTGTAAAAATATTTCAGTGGGGGCATTTACAACTCTAGCCACAGGAGAACTCTTTCAAGATTTTGTGGTGCGCACCACGACTTTCCCACCACTTCCTCGTGTGAATGGGAAAGCAGTGGTAAACAGCCCAGGGCCACAGAGCTGCCCTCCACATGGCCCTCGGGTTACGTAGGAGGTGTGATGTTGGACTGCTGGGCAAGGTGAAGGAGTCTGTACTGCTTTGCTCCAGCCTATCTACAACACTTTGGTTTTCTGCCTGCTTTGCAAGAACAATCCTAGGTCAGCATGCAGAAAAGAAAAAGGAAAAAGAAAAGGTGGAAGGAGTGCAGCAGAACTGGCACAGGGTAATGCATTCCAGCTACTTGACAGGGAACAGCACAGACAAATCCTGCTACATGGGAGCAAGACCAGAGTCACCTCAGGATGCAGGTAAACAAAGTGTCTGCTTCAGCTGCTGTTTTCTTTCAGAAATTCCTGTAAGAAAAGCTGTTTCTACACCTTTGTTGTGTTTCCTTATGAGCCCTCCCAGTAGAACACAGCCTGTTTCCTCTCTCCTTTCCTGCTGGCACCAGCTCTGAGCCCTGCTTGGCCGCCTGCTGCTTTACAGTCCTCACTCTGAAGCATCGCCCAGGAAGACCATGATACCTTCTGACAGGACACACCGAGGTGCTGAAATGAGGTGGGGCTGGGGCTGCAGCTCTTAGAGTTTGAAATCAGAGAACCTGCCCACAGCTTTATCGTAGACATAATCTATTTCACCACAGTGTCATGCAAATGTACTGAGCACAGTAAAGCACACAGAAAGGGGGATTAAATTTCTCTTCCAAGTGGACTCCAAGCCCTAAGTCGTTCAGAAGATGAAGTACTCGTGTAAATACATTGTGCTGAGTTCCAGAAGAGATCTGAAGTACAAAGGAATTGGCAGAACAAATTGAAGGGGAGAGTCACAGAATACAATTAGAGACCTTTACAGGATAAAGCTGTAGAGGAAAAAAAAAATCTCAGTCTGTGTATGAAAGCCAAAGTACATCACAGGACAGCAGATCCACAAGGACAAATTGCTACAGAAATAAACTATGACATTTATATCAGCTGTAATCAGTAGCTCCACTGAGCCGTGCAAGTCTATGATTTCATTCTTATTACTTCATATCTTTACTTCTTTGGGAAAATACACATTATTCATTCCATGACATAATAAAGCAGAGGTTCAACTCAGATAAATATGCATCTAACTCCATCAGCTATAATTCTTTACATTAACAATAAATGTGGCTCAGTGCTTTTTAGTCCTGACATTCTTTACAGAACATCTAAGGCTTCCAAAGAAGTTTTAAATTCTTGTAATTGCTTCAGATAAAATAATAAAAAAGCAATAAACTGTGGTCTAATGACTTAATTTTAGACAATAGATGTTCAGATAAATCAGTTTCTTGAAAGTGACATGTCAGCCTTGATGTCAATACATAGACCGTAGATATAAAGAAAAGCAGAAGAATCAGACCTTTCAAGGGAAAAAGAAATTAGATCTAGAATCCTGCAATGTAGGGAGAGCTCTCCTATAAAATGGCATAGACCTTTAAGTAAAAACCTTTCAAGACAAGAATTCATACACGCAGTTTAAAGAACATGTTCTTCTCAGCAATACAGCAGGAGAAAGCTTAGGGGGACAACTCTTTATTTTCAAGACTTCACACTGCTATTTTCAAGAAGAGCGTATTAACCTCTTACTGCTAAGCTAATCATCCAGAACACACTGAATAAATCACAGGCTTCAGAAGTGTTTACAAGACTGTTCTATACTTGCTCTCCTGTGTAGCAAAACGTCAGAAGATGTTCCATTATCTTAGTACTCAAATAGTATATTTGCAATGAAAATTGTTCTGATGCTGACACACGTGCCATCCTGATTATACATACCGAGGGAGTGGCTGGAAGTGATCATAGGGCATGATTTCTTTAAATCCATCACTGTCAAAAAAATAAATATTGCATCATTATTTCTCATACCCAAAACTGTACATCAAGGACATACTTGTATGTGATCATGCTTAAAGTAATTCCCAATGTGAAATGAAAGAATCTTACTTCATTACACATTAGCCTTGTGTCAAACAATGTATTGTATAATCTTACCTTTCCTGCATGGATACAGGACTGTTCACCATACAGTTTCCCTATTTCATACCACCATAAAATATTAAACGAGCAAGCCTTCAGCAGAGAAATTTATTAACAGTGGTTCTTTAGGTCTGTGCTACTTTATTAACAGGAAAAGATCTACTTATATTTTTAACAAAGACTGCTGAGGAACATGAGTGTCAGTGAAATAAATGTATCACAAGATTTATCCTAGATAAGTCCTGAATGGTGCTTAGGACCCTTCTAGACCTGTTTCATTTGAACCACACGGCACAAAGCCTTACTTCCAATGCTAAGAAATATGGTATTATGCCTGTAGTGCTTCCCTTTTCTGGCTGTATAAACTACATTTGCAAGGTAAAATACAATTACGCCCTTTCTTTCCCTAATTTTCCCATTCCAGCTTTGGAACATTTGGCACCCATTGCCATTAAGCAATACTCAAGCCCTACTGCTCCATACAGTGATCAACTCTCCAGGAAAAAAGTCTTGAAAGTCTGCACATCTATAACTATTAGAGGTCACTATCAACAATTATGTTCAACAGGAATGAAAGGAAATGGACAGTTTAGCTATAGGAAATGAAATCCATTGAGAGTGTTTCCTTTTCTTCTTGCATATAACTCTAGCTCGGCCAGCTGGCATATTAATACAAGGTTCTGGGACTTGATACTGTGATGTTATTTTAAGATTCTTTAGCACAGCCAGGAAACCTCACCAGACAATCCAAAAGTTAGTTTTAAATACTGCAGTGCAATTCAATACAATTTATGTGTACTACAGCCTTTACAATTTGGCATTAATATCCTGGGGCATTTGTACCACAAAGGTATTTTCTTTGAATGATTTTTTTTTTTTTTATTCCTAGTTTAAAAAAACCCAAACGAGCAGCCCCAAGCTTTAGTTACTAAAGTGTCAACTCTACAGTACCAATGAAGAATCAAACTTTCATTGTAGGCAAATGAATAAAATAAGTTAAACCCTGTGCAAAACTTGTGTGCTGACTGGAGCTCCTGTCTGGCTATTGAGAAATCCTGAACAGCAGCATCCACAAACCCAAAAATAGGCAAGCGATCTGTCCCCCTCACACAACCTCACAAAATCTCCATACTAGCGTTGCACTACTCAGCTAAAGACAAAGTAGAATCAGCCCTCAAACAAATTGGTACGTGCAATATCTTTGTATAAGCAAAATGTTCTATTCTGCAACACTGAAGAAGTGCCACAAGCCCCTTGGCAGTGGTATCAGCCTTTAACATGTGCAATAATCAACCAAGATTACGCAGCCTTAAAAATGAAAAGTACTGAAATTAAGTAAATACAATTGCCTGTTCTTAGTAACCAACCATAGCACACACAAATCTACTTGTCACACAGACCTAGAGGGGCAGGGATCCATGTTGCATTCTTTTAGCTTGGGCTTTGGTTTCTTGTTTTCTGGGTGATAATGGCAATAGTGGTCAGGAACAACACGCTTCAGACGAATGTCCACACATTCCGCTGAATTGAGCTGATAACCTAACACAGAAGCAAAGTTAAACTTTTGTAACAGAGAGAAATGAACACAGCCTTATCTTCCACCCCCAATAACGTGCTGCCCATTGCATTAATTTTCTGGTTTACTCTTTTTTTGCTTGCTTTGAAACAAGGAAACAGTGAGCAGGAACATGCATGACTAGACCTTAATTTAAGGTAGTTGAGCATAACAATTGTATTAACCTGGTTTAACACTAGATGAGATTTTGGCACTTTATTCTAATAATATTCTAAATGTAATAGTAAAGGCATTCACATTTTCATGTGACACAAGAATATATGTACTGCACCAGCTCACCTGTCACAAGGCAAACCTACAAAGTCATATGGTTCTAGTACATGTTCCACAACTTACAACTTCCCTGCCCCAATGAGGAGTTACCATGTATGTTGGAGAGCTATATTACACAGTCATTCATGCTAAAATAAATACTTAAAACAGAAAGCCAGAGAAACTGAAGATGAGATCCAAAAACATTGCTAAGAAACTGTAGAAAACCAAGAAATAGGTTCAAGAGCATTCCTAGTTAAAGAGCCAACAAAAGAAAACTTGAACTACTTGGTGAAAAAAAATATCTCTGTGTGGTAACTGGTTACAAGAAGGCCTCTGAGTTTTATAAACCACTAGGTTCATTTTTGGCTAAGAAAAAAGGACTCATTCAAAAAAGTTTACTTGGACTTAAATCGAGAGGAGGAGGATGTTCTGGTATGTGCAAAGAAAAAAGTTTGAAACCACAAGAATTAAAATCAAATAGTCTCAGTAAACTAACAGCACAAGTTCCAGTGTCTACGGAAAATGCTAAGTATTGTATATCAATGGCTCTTGGCTGAGCCAAAGTGTCATCATGCATGAGAGTGATAACCATCAAGAACTAAGCAGTTCCAGTGCTCCAAGCATCTATGTTCCAGTTTTTGTAAGTATTGAAAGGACCCAGAAGATATATCACTTGTAAACAGAAGAAACACAATTTTCAAACCTTGCACATGAAAGCTTGACTGCGCTTTCTGAGATGCCCCTTCCAAGACACAGAGGTTAAGAATTAAATGTAGAAACGGTATCCAAGTGAGGAATGGCAGTGCACTAATTCCAATTCCAAGTCTCTGTTGTGAGGGACATCTTCTTTTACTGTCATTACAAGACGCAAAACAGACAACCTGGACACTAAAACCACCTTCAGGTAACAGGTTAAAGGCAGGCAGTGCAATAGAACTTCCCTGCATGACTCTATCATACACCACCCTTAACACTCCAACCTTCACAACAGACTAGCTTAGTTTTTGAGCTTCTTCAGTTCCTGTCCCCCCTGCAAGAACTGCCAAGCCCCATGATAAAGGTACCAGTTTTATATTGTAGGCGTGCAGCTACAAAGTAGGGCTTTGAAAACCCTGGATAATTTCAAAGAGATTGACATGTAGCTATAATTTTCAAATCATTACACCAGTCTGAAAAGGGCTGGATTTGAGCCAATACCTTTGAAGGTAAATATGTCCCTTGAGTTATCCAGTGTTTACATGCAGTCCTCCAAAGTAGCTGTGATGCTTTATACTTCTTCCCTTGTCAGATAGGTTAAGGAAAAAGATTATAAACACAGTGTGATGGAATCATCAGAGGATATGTATTGCCACTCACAGCTCCAGCAAGAATCACACTTCATGACGCCAAGTATCTCGTAAGATACAGTAGTTTCCTGTGGGACTATATATTATACACATATATTGTCTGCATTTTAGATTACACTGAGGTGCAAGTGCCAAAACGGATGGTCCATCAAAAGATCACCAGACTCTGCTTGTACTTTAAGCATCTCTCACTCTCTTTATTCATGTCCCAAGTAACTATTTAAACCATATTTGCACTCTCCAGAAAATCCCTACATCAGTATCACTCGCATCCTGGTCTGTTTTCCAGGTGACCCGGGTAATGCTAGTCGAAGGGAAATAGCTCTCTGCAATGTCACACACTCCTCCCACCAGGAGGTCATGCTTTTTTCACAGAACCAGACACGACAAGCAGTGGGCTGGGCTGGGTGAGCTGTAGCAGAGCTGAGCTGCACTTCATATAAGCTGCAGAGTATAAACAAGGAATAGATGCTATAGCCCACCACATGCTGCTCTAACTACCATCAGGACTAAATGACTAAGATCAGACAGACAAAGGTATTGATAGTAGCTGTTCTTTAAATTCCATTTACTTACTCTGCTTTCTGTGTAACTCATTTCTCAGCTAAATGTTCTAAAACTTTCCCTCATGACTACTACTGAGACCAGAAATGCCTTCTTCCTTCATTTCTTGATTATTCTTTTAAAATCTCATTGCGTTTCCTTGTTTACTTTCCCAAAATATATTTTATAAATTACAATTTTCCATTTTGAATGTCACATCCTTATTTCTTAGTCAACATTCTTACTCAACTGAACATTCTTTATGGAAGAACATGACTTCAAGTAACATATAAAAACCCCTGTGCTGACACTGGCTTAATCAACCTACTTACCTGCTACTCTCATATTTTTTGCTGAAGAATTAACAAGTGTGTGAAGAAACACAAACATTTAATCAATAAATTGCAGAACAAAGGTTGTAAATCAGCTACTTTAAATCTTCAGTTGTTATCACTCCTGAGGAACAGCCATTACTCACCTCCTCCACATGTCACTGTGCAGGGGAAGAACTCTGTTTGTCTCCACTGATGACTGATGGGTTGATAGAAAAAGAACTGAACCACGCTCTCTTTGGATCCAGAGTACCTGGTCTGAAGAAATTTCCATTAAAACACATTTGTACACTGTACTCAACAGTTCATGTCATTTCAAAACGTATTTCATACATAGCAGTGCAGAGAGTAAGATGATAACAGGCATAAACTCTCTAGAAAGTCTACAGTAACCATTAAATTTAAACTCCCAATAGCCAAACATTTGAATTTGGGGCTTTCTCCAAATTATTCAAGGTACTAATATGATTGTTTGATTATCTATCCTGGAATGGCAGAGTTCCTAACTGTATTCTTCTATCTCTTTGTTAGCAAAAGTGTTAAAATTTGCTGCAGAGAGAAGTCTGTAAGTGATCCAAGCATGCTAGTTCACAGTCAGGCAAGTCTAACTGCATCTAGGATACTGGAGGTGCAAAAGGAAAACTACTGAAATTCTATTTCTACAATGTGACAAATAAAGCCCCATGGTGTGACAATACTTAAACATTCGTCCTTTCCAATGGCACACTGTATGCCTTCCTTTGGCTATCAAATATTGGTATGTTTCTAAGTACAAATATCGTAATGTGTGATACAAGCCATTGGTATGTGGTCTGGGTACAAAGGAAATTTAGAAGGATTAGAAATGGCCACTGGCTGGATTAGCGAAGTCTAAGGGAGATTGCAGGGCACTGCTGGAAGCAATGCTCAGGTTCAGTAGGTGGCAGTCTGCAATTGGATTAGCTCAATCTGCTGCACAGGGTCACACTGATGTTCTTTTAGTAACATTTAAAACAAAAATCCTGGCCTTTTTTACCATTAAAGATCCTGTGGTACTTTCCACCACAGGAAAGACATTAATCTTCTAATGTTTTAAATTGTTTGGATTTACTTAGCACAAATGAACCCTGGATTGTAATTAGGATTCCTTACTTGCCAGCTAACAGATTTTCTTGTACTGCTACAACCTGATGGACACCCACCCACTCTGCTGCACATACTTGCAATAACTTTGTAGATTTGTACATACACACATCCCACCTTGATAATGAAATCTGCTCCAAGAGGTCCCTGGATCTTTACGATTTCCCTGTCTGTACTCTTCTGAAATTCAACAGTTGTATTTTCAATGACAAATGTTCCAGGAGCACTGAAACTGTGCTCTCCCTTTTCTCCCTGTAGTGTTTTTGATTCTATAACTAAAGAAGAAACATGAAATTAGTAAACTTAAACAGGATATTTTTTTTTTTTTTTACAAGGAAGCCAGAAAATTATGTTTACAACTTTGCCTTGCAAGTAACAACTGTCTATATGCATTAAAAAAAACCCACCCAGAGTATCTGTGAGAATATTAGCTGCTTTGGATTACAGGCTGATACATAACTGCAAGACATGTCAGCACATGAATATCTGTCTGAACACACTATTCTTTCATACCAGAAGCACTTCTGAGACAGCTTTTCCTACACAAAATGCTCTGTAGCACTTGGTGTAAGCAATAGATTCAGCAGGAAAAGCTGAGAGAAACTCAAACCGGATAGAATCAATACACAGAAAAATAACTCCTACTTCCATGCAACTCAAAAGCCAAGCAAGCTCAGCAATCAGTCTCCAGAGAAGGCTGAGTGGTGCCAAACTCATCTGATACTCACACCAGTACCTGCATCACTGTACCAAGGTCATTAACCCTACTCTGACTGTTTCCCATGTGAGGAAAAGGCAGGGCCAGGGGGTGGGTAGCTGCAGCACTGCCAGAGGGAGGGATGGCCCTTTCCCAGAACAGGTGGTGATGAAAACCCTTTTGGAGTTGTTCTGCACTCCTTGGAAACAGATTAAACTAACAGACCACAACCTCCAGAAGACAGATGAAGCATTTTGGGATTAAATCACTTCCAGCACACTGACTGAACTGTGAGTGGACAAAGCTGAAGGAAGATATTCATAATGAAGGTAGAACTTCTGGCTCTGCATAATACAGCACAGAGGCACAGCAAGACACATGACTTGAAATACACTGGTCTGGTTACAATCTACCAGAACACTGCATGGGAAAGGCATGAATCTCAGATGAGGTCAAGGCAAGCTAAAAGGAACCTTTTGATGAGCTATAAATACTCTCTTTCTCCCACCACCTTGCCTTTTTTGGTACTTTAAAGAGTTACCTAAGTCAGGCGACATAATTTAGGTTAAGAGCATCTGGTTTTACCTGCACTGAAAACATACTCTGAACGCTGCAGTCCATCATTACTGATTTCTTCCTCCATATATTTTAAATAAAAATGCATTCTGGAGCACTCCCAACAAAGAGAGAAGGTAATTATAGAATAAATTAAATTCCTTACCAATATTATCCCAAGCATTAGTTTCCACTATGCTCACAGGTATAACAAAGATCACATATGTGGCTGGAAGGAAGTTTAAGGAAGGAGATATTCCTAGGAAATCATGGGGTATGAATCTAGTGGTGTTTCCAAAGTACTTTGTCAAAGAGAAAAAATAAAACCCTGGAAATCAATGAGCTCCACTGTCCAGCACAATCCATTAGGAATAAATAGATATAAACAAATCACAGAAAAAACAAGTATTTAGGTGATTACTACATAATTCTGTTTGCCACTTTAATGGAAGTTTTCTTTCCTGGTTGCATTACAGAATAAATTGTTAAAGTATCTGTAACTCAGCATTCTTGGATTAGGAGTCTGTAAGCCTTGACCCCAAACTTACACCACTTAACAGTAAGTAATAATGCATGGTGCCTGTTATTCTCTCATTTTGCTGAATAAGAGTAAAATCAGAGAATCTCAAGTGCTTCCAACTCCACGTAAAGTCAGTGGGATCCTCAGGAGCACAGGACCCCTTTGAAACCAGCATTTAAGATTTCAAGGCAAGATCTCCAGCTGGTGCAAAAAGACTTTAAAAATGCTAATTCAGTGACCTGAGCTGCGTTTCTTTTCAGCCTTTTTGCTAGTTTCCTTAATAAAAAAATATTTTTATGTTTTTCTAAGCAGAAACCAAGGATATTGTTCAGCAACCAACAACAGGATAACTCACTGAGAGCTGACATGTTTACATTACAGCCAGACTAGATTTGGATGCAAAGCATGTGTTTATTTGCAAGGTCCAGCTATAGAGTGATGGCCCCTGTCTCCGGAGGTCACCCCAGTGAAGCTCAGAACAGCTGCTCAGATTTTCCCAGAAGCGAGTCACACAGGGAGATGAGGAGCTATTCCACAGCACAATGGATAACCTCTGATGCAATACATTCCTGCTCAGTAGCATCTACTGCTCGTCCTCACAGGCTTCTAAAACACAGTGAAATCAAGCATCTAGTGTATTTAACACATACCTAACAGAATGGTCCTTATTAGGGAGTAATTCCTCACAAGAAAACTACTTCATTGGTTTCAGAGCAGTAAGTGAGAACAAAGGTTTCATCAACTGGTTTGTAGACAAGGTTTAGAAAAGAATTCACCAAACATTAATTTGCTTTACAGGATTCTGTTATCCTAGAGAGCTGGGGAGTTTGATTTCAGTTGTAAGCTTCCCATTCCTAAATTAGGGAAACATTTCATTGAGTGGTACTTAGGACTCCAGATGTGCAGTCACAGGGACAGGGAATTCCCTTAAGTGCTCACCTGTTTCTGTGCCTAACAGGACAATCACTGATGCCAAAGACCTATAACTGTCTGTCTTTGTGTTACTTCCCTTACCTTGACAAAATTAATGTTCCCCCTTGGAAATGCCTTGCTCAGCTGTGGGTGGAAGCCCCACAGTGAAAGTCTACCATCCTCTTCTTGGCAGGAAGGAGTAGGGCAGCGTGGGGTGGGGAACCCACTGCAGACAGCTCACTAGAGAGATGCATGGAAGAACTCCCAGGGAAATAGCTCCTGCTCCTAGCAATAAGGAGCAAGTTAAGCTGCTACCCAAAAACTATTTCTTTTCCATGTGCTTCATTGATAGATAGCACAATAGAGGGGCCCAAACCAAAACATGCATTCTTTCCAAAACATGAGCGACACTGCCTTCCTCTCAGCATCTGTCAAAGCCAGAGCAGTGCACAGCTAAACACTGTCACCTAATGCAAATCACTGTGAACAGAGAAAAAATTGACAAAAATCAATTCCTTTTAGTGATGTTTAACCTCCCTAAGTTCATGAACTCAGTTATCTAGCATTAGCCACTTGTAAAAATATTAGCTTCTGGTTTTCCTGTTTCTTCTGCTGGAGGATTAATTTCAGGGAACTTTCAGTCTTTCTTTTGATTCTAAAGCTTTTAAAACAGCTGCTAGAAAAGCCATAATACAGTCCAAATCAAAAACAAAACCAACACAATGAAACATTTTATTCAGACCCATTTTTGTGCTAATTACTTGGTTATTTTCCACCAAATCTTTCACAAAACTCACCCAGACAGAAGTACAGAAGGGACCTATTTGTAAAAAAACCAAAGTAACGTCTTTGCTTTCTGATGACTCTGTTGCCTGTGTTAAAGTGCCCATACACACAAAGAAAACACTTATTCTAACCAGCTACAAAGAAATGCAGTTGTTACTCAAACACTAACTGCTGATTGCAAAACAATGCTCCGAGCATTTGTTTCGAATCTCTTATGTGCTACATCTCCAACCACATTTCCATTTTTGATTAGTCCAGCAGCTGTGTTTCCCTGGAACAAGAGCAGATCATAAACCCAGGATGAAGCACCACAGAACATAAGATAAAGGGAAAAGTGCCAGACACTCCATGGTGTTTGCTATTGCTGCTGATTTTACTTGAAGAACAAATATATACCAGCAACAGGAGGCAGCATAAAATTCTAACAATTATTAGTCCCTGCTTTACCTGTTAAATTCAACTCTTTGCAAGCCAGGAAGAACATCCAACAAACAGAACCCGCAATTATAGGCGACTCTTTTTTTTAATTCTGCCTTTAGGTATACCAGCATACCCACCCAGAAGTGATGAATTTGCAGACAAAGGATCACTTGATATCTTCTGTTAAGTGACAAACACCCACAAACATGCAGTGGAAAGGTGGAGAAGCAAATTGTCCCAAAGCACACCTCTAGAGCATCAGCTCACGAAACCAGAAGCGATTGCCACCTCTCTCCCCATATCAGCTCTCAGTTGTTTTTCACCCCTGCCATTTTCATTTTAGGTTTTAAAAAAAAAGTCTAAATCCACACAGATTTGCAAACAGATGTGCTGGAGGAAGTGGTTAAAGGAACATTTCACAATTCTTGTCCAGCATGAGAGCCAACTAACAAAGGTAATGCCAAGCCACAGCTTCTTTACAGAACCACCCTGGGTAGGAAGCCAGGAGCACTCTGTACTTAGTTACCGTGTTGCATTCCTCAGGAGCTTTCCAGAAATCCCCCAGGAGTCACTGAATCTAGTATTTTTCCCTCATACAAAGCTGAAACAACAACTTCCTTCTGCAGAACTACTTAAGAAAGACCAAGAGTCCTGACCTGAACTGCTCAGGATCACTCCTTCATACATCCCCTGCAAGAGTTTTGAAGGAATTTTATTTATTTCAAAATAAGTTCAGCTCTATACATTGTTGATATTGCTGCTCTATCTGCAAGTTACTTCACTCTGGAGTTGTTCTGAAGTGGGAGATTTACTCAATTTTTTCTTTGAAAGGAAGTGACAATATATTCTTGAAAGCAAACAGATGAGCATTTTTCCAATAAAACGCGCTTCCAACTTCTGTTTATAGAGCTCAGAGCAGAACTTCTTTTTATTTCTATGATTCAGACTAAGTTTGTCACTTTTACTAATAAAAATTGTTCAAAATATTAAATTTCATTGCTTGGTATGGCAGCACCACTTATCATTGAAACAATTAACTCTCTATGTAAACTAGGCTTATGGATAAAGAAATTACCATAAATACTGCCATCAGCCTTACACAAAATATTGGGAAACAAATGTCTAACAGAATAGCCAACTGTTTCTCATTGGCGGCAGGAAATGACCAAAAGCATTACAAGGAAATAGCACTTGTGTAGCTGTCCTGTACTTCATTTGTACCTGGGTTACTCATCCTTGAATGCTGCTCACTGACCCCACCTGGACTATTCACACCATCTCAGATGCTTCAGCAGAAATCTGGTGCTGAGTTTCACAGGTGTCATTGACTCCACACATAATCCTTTGAAAGCAATTTTTGTGCATGTTGTTCAAGAGTGTAATGTATTTGAGACATCTTATATAGGAACTGCTTTGTTTAGACAAATTTAGAAACCACCAGTATGCACACTATTTCTTTTTACTAAGCAGACTTTCTGGTGTTCTCTAGAACTGTCTCCAGGCTGGATATTAAAGCTGGGAAGAAGAATCAAGGTATCAAGGTCACGATCTTAGCCATATTCCCAAAGTTTGCATGAGTTCAGATACAAGGTTCTGTTTTTATCTTCTGCCTATGTATAAATACATAAAACAGCTCGGTCATACCAAGGCGTGCTGGTCCTTTCAGGGTAATTCTCACACTGCGACTCCCATGTGGAACAGCAATCACTGTTTCTTCCCCTAGGAAAATTAAACAACTGTTTTAGAAGTTATCTTTCATCAGGGAATTTGTACATCACATAACTACGCTGAAAACTGTCAAATGTGTCTAAGAAAATATTTCACAGGCTTCACAATTTTTCTATTAAAAATAATATGTTATTTTATTAAGTACAGTATACTGAGTCTGTTTGTTATATTATGCAACTATTCAGACCTACAAATGGACCTGCAAATCTTTCTTGCTCTTGGAAAATGATTTGCTATTAACAATAACAAGTGAAATGTCAGTAGTGTATTAGGAACATATTTACACTCCGTTGTCCTAGTTTTATTTCCTAATCACTGAATTGACATAAGGAATCTGCTAAGTAGTCCTTCCCCCTTACAAAAATCTGCAGCTGTTCAGTCTCATTTTGCCCACACCTCATTTCCTGCTGCAGGTCACAACTTTAATAAGTGGCAGGACTTACAGGAAATAAATCATCTACTTAACACTAACCCTTAACCAATTACAGACCAGTTAAGAGCAAATATATAATACCTATAAGGGATATGTTATAACAGAGTGTCTGCATCTAACTTACCATATAAGATCATTTCTTCCAGTAAGAGCCTCAATTTAAAATTAACTATAAACCAAAGCAGCCCCCAACAGGACATGTCAATACAAAACTGCTTTTGGCTGCCCGAAAGGCCTCTTCATACACAAATGTGCAACACTTCAGTTGAAAACTGAAACTTACTTCAGTGCATTTCACAAAGGCAGAAAGTTATTACTTTCCATTTCAAATGTAGGAAATCTGTGATTTGCCCAAGCAAACTGAGTTAACAGTCAAATCAATAGACTGGAATCCCTCACTCCAATAGAAGGAGTGCTCTCAGGAAAGGGTACTCACAGGGATATCCACAGAGGAGGAGGGAAGCATCAGCAAAGGACCAGTGTGCTGTTTCCCATTTCCATCGTCACCCAACTGTACATCTTGTGTAAGGCAGGACCTGCAAGCACTGCAGGTACAGCCCATACAAGATGCTCTTTAGTGATGGCATCAGTGTACAACCAACAGCTGGTGCAGAGGAAGTTTAGTTTTGCAAATTCAGAAAGTGATGTGAACTGAAGGTCAATGATACACTGGGACCAGAAATACTCATACAATATTTGGAGGAAGAGTAGCTAAGTTTGGTTTTAACTAAAAAATAGTTGAAAAATGTTTCTTTCCACTTTAAACCAGACCCCTTTATAGTAGATGCTAAATTATCAGCTTCTGGTTTACATCTCCTTAGCATAAGTATGAAATCCTGCCAAATGTTCAGGATACTTCAAGCAAATCCTGCAATTATTTCTTCTGAAATAAACACCTTCTTATGTTACAGCTTTTATGTCTTCAATTTCTAGGAAGGACATTTAAATATAACAATTTATTTTGGATGTAATAAAATATGAGCTTTATTAATTTCATACTTGGGTATTCCACCAGAGTGAAAAATACTACAGTAAGAACAATGATACAGCTAAGGAGTCCTGGAAAAAAGGTTAAGTACTGAACCACTTAATATCTTTTTGCATCTTGGTTTTTCATCCGACAAATTGCTAAAGATAGCCAGAAGGTAGTGGGTGTGCATATCTTTAAAGCAAGGAAATAACCACTGAATTCACATGTGCTCTATAGTATTTGAGAGAAAGCAGGTTTGAGGGGCCCATATGTCCTTACTTGGTCAGGAATTGAATCCTGTCTTGACAACCAACGAGCAGTCATGGCACAGAACCTCGACTAAAAGCCTGATTATGACCAGTTCTGAACACACACAGCCGCTGTTGTGAAGGGGAACCCAGGGCTGTCCGTGCTGCACAGACACAGCCCAGGTTTGCAGATGTGCAGGAATGTGTAGGACTGATGCTCCTGAGAACAACCAGGGCCATCCTGCTGTGCTTCCTGCACCTCCTTGCAGCGAGCTCTGCTCGCCTCAGCAGACCCTGTTGATCCCTTTTCAGGATGCTTCACATTCCTTTAGCAGTACTACAGACATTCCACCCTCACCAAAGCACTCTGATATGGTCCAAAAGTCTCATGGGGGTGCTAAATTTGGTGTTTCTCTGCGGCAGAGACAATATTACCAGAAAGTCTTTTATTTGCATTAGAGGAGATGACTAAGTTCACCGCCACAGCAACACTCAACTTCTGCAGCCTCACAGCCCTATCAAGAAGTCTGACAGTAGGATATTTTTGTAACCTGACTGAGATAATTATGACTTAGGGCAGTCTTTCCATGAGAATAAGTAAATTATAGGAAAAAGTAAAAGTGAAATTTGTGGAATTCTGAACAGAGATGAGGATTTGGAAGAAAATGTGACAGAAACAACCCTAAGCTGTCTCCTAAGGACAGCTTTAACTTCCTATGAAACAGTAGTTATGGTTGTCCAGGTCTAGCTCCAAAACTATATATTTCAAATGTCTGTGGCTGTCAGTTGAATATAATTCATATTCTTATAGAAACATAAGGCTCTGTAAACCTATTTAAAAATGGTTATGCTGTACATTTCCCATTAAATCAGTAGGACCTGCACTGTTAAGAGCAGTGAAGTCTTACAAAAACATAAGGGGAAATTGCTACCCTGAAATCTGTGCTTAGAATGTTCGATTATCTTATTTTTCTCTTATAGTATTTCCATATCTTTGGAAGTTAATTGCTGACTTTTGCCTAAAGCTGAACACAAATAAGCCCCAAATCACCTGGAACATGCAAAAACATGAGACTAAAATCTGAGCTCAGCCTAAAGCTCACCTTAAAAACTGCGAAACAGGTGAGATATTGTGTCTCTATTCTAACACTGCTTCCACAGTAGGGATTCCAATGTCGTGACGTGAGTCATCCTTCTCCAGCACCTGCTTGAAATGGGCTTTTTGCACACACTGCACACAGCACTTGCTGATTAAGCTCCTGGATTGCTTTTACTTAAGATGTCAAGGTTTGATCCTGGTTCTGTGGTGTTAATGTGGATTTAGATTTTGGATCTCAATGAGACTAAGATCAGACTCCCTGCTATGGTAAGACTGGGAGCTAATCCCCAGGATCAAAATAAAGGAGCCACATTCCTAAACTCAATCCAATTCAGCAGGTTTTATTTATTTTTCCATGTGGGCCATGGTGGACCCATTTACTGTTTCACATATGGGCCAGTTGGGATTTTTCCCTCTCTCCTCTTACAGCAGGCCAGAGGGTTTATTTCAGGTCTATAAAAACTGTTTCTTTCCATGTATTTGCTAGGCACTTATTTGCTGGTTCTCCAATTCTGATCAAAAAATACAAATAACAATAACCCAGGAACGACTACCAGCACAAGGGAACTAAAAAGCTCTAAGTATTTGGAGTCCTATTGCAGTGGCTTCCCTCATCCACTCTAACATGAGGCATAATTTCAGAAGACACTGCTGCTGGGGTATGTGCTGACCTGCCTAACGACAACAACGTGGGCAAAGCCAAACGTGCTCTTTGAGAGACCCCTGAACAAGGTAGGTATGTGCTACTGAAAGCACCCATTATACATCTTAACCTTAAAAGTCATTTTGTAAAACGTGTATGAGCACATCCTTTCTGTCCTCTGAGTCCTTCTCTCTCCAGTCTCATACTCTCCTGCTTCTCTGTACCTCTGTCCCTCTGTGCACTGGCCTTATGACTCACGGCTGCCTCTCTGCCTGAGAGTGCCACTTCTCTACATTGCTAAGCAGGTACTTCTAAGGTGTTGTAACCCACTTTTGAGACAGTGAGGCCTCAGCTTAGTTATGTATTTACTTCTTCTGGACACCTCTTCTCCAATTTGCATGCACTGGAGAAAACATGCAAAGACATGCAGTAAACAGACCACTAAGAGAAAGAATCTCAAGGAAATGCAATGTAAAGTAAGTAACGAAATAGCTAATGTTCTTACACAGAAATTTCTTCAAGGCAAGAGAGACCAGGAAAGTAAAGGAAGCTTCATATTACCTATAAAAGCCCCATGTAAGCCAATCAAACTAAAGGGATGTGCAGACTGAAATAGTTGGTGCTGAAGACCCAGCATTCACACTATAGGCACTGTGGTGCATCACCAGGACTAACTCTGGTCTGATCCCACAGACTGCATATTCAGTAGCTGTTGGAGAACATCAGCTGCTTTTCTGGGACACATCTTCTGGTTTAGCTTAATCAATACAATTCCAATTTGTGCCCTCCAAGACCACTCTGTGATGTGAACTGATGAGCAGTATGTTAGGACAATGATGGAATTTGCTTCAGAAAATACACTCCTTATCCAAAGTGAAATGCTAATGTATTGGCATTCTATCCCTCCCTACACACAGTTTTCCTGCCAAACCAGTCCCAATTCCCTCTCCTGGCTCTACACATAGTTGATTTTCCCCCTTTCTCTCCAAGTGTTTTTGAGTTCATCTCCCACCGTGATTCCTTATCTAATCTCAGTCTTTTTCTCTTCCTCTTTTTCCTTGGCTCACTGTGTCTGTATAACCAGGCCAACATCCTCCACCCACCTTCTCACGTCTGTCTTTCCTTCACTATATGAACTAACATCAAATCTTTCTGTTCAGCTAGTCTCATCTTGTCTTTCCCTCTTCTTATGTGATCTCCTTGGCCCTGGTCAGAAGTCTGAAGCTCGGGAGAGTCAGAAGCTCTCCATAAAATCTCTTCTGAATGCCTTGCACGTGAGGTAGGAGGCATCATAGAGTTCATCCCATGACAGCTGTTCTACACTGCAGTATAGCAGAAAGCAAGAGCAATCTCAAGGAAACTCGTTAATAGCTTATTTCTGTTAATAATGTTAATTTATTCTAAGGAAGCTGTATACATATGATCTGTATGCAGTTAGGACTTGTAACAAGTTAGAGAACACTTACACTGATAAGTTTTCAGCTGTTAACATCCAAGGAGTCTCTACAGAAACTAGGGGGGATTTTGTTTTTTAAGAAGTTGTAGTAAAATATGTGTTGATGTTCACAGACATTGCAAAAGGCTTGTCCATGACCAGAAGACCACTGCCTGCCAAATTTCAAATCCCTGATCTGTGATCAAGTTCAACAATGGGGGATGTTAAGACATATTAAAGAAAAGGTTTCAAGAATGTTTTGACAGTGGGAAAAAACATGTTTTTCCCCTGCCGTGTCCTTGGAATATGCTGAGTTGTTTTGGCTGAATTTTCTCCAAAACACTTAGCACCTGGCATGAAAAGTTTCTGACACAAGTGTTGAATTTTGGCAAATAATCCTTCATATAAGGTGAAGCATCAGGCAACCTTGACTATTGGGGTCGATAGATTCATGTATATTAATTTCAAAGAGGGGGAAAAACCATGGGGCAGCAACTTGTCACCAAGCTGAACTGGCTGCTGACACTGAAGAGGGAGCTGTGCCACAGGCCTCTGTTCAGATAAATGACTGAAGCAAAATTAGGTTTTTGGTTAAGAGTGCTTGGAGATTATGTCACAGAAACATGGGACAAAAAGTGACCAATGGTAAGTTACACAAGTGCCATAGGAAATAAAGCACATGGCAAGAGGAAATTCAAACAAAGCCATCGACAGTGAAACCTCTTGTATGAAGCTTTTTAGCAAAACACTAAGAAAGGCAAAACTCAAAAGTATTTTGTAGTTTGGGAATTAAGTAAGCCCAGATTAGGACAAGTCTGTGCCTTCAACTTCATTCCTTATAAATTTCAGAACCAGCATCTTCTCTTCTTCACTGGTATCAGAACCAGGGCACTTTCCTACTGTTTCTTGCCAATAATGGTGCAGAAAGCAAACATCAGGGCCCAATCCTACAGGTTTTCCATGTGCACAAAGGGCAGTGGAGTTAATGGCAGTTCCATGCCTATAGTACTAGAAACATCAGGCCCATGATATCTCACTTCCCAATGGGACAGTACATTTTACAACCTATTACACTTTTTGTTTGAATATCATTAGTCAAACCTTTAATCATTTTACCAGAATGTTAAAATCTGGCTTGTTGGCAGAAGTTTAACTTACTTTGTCTTTCAAAGGCAATTAAGTGTTAGTGGAAAAAATAAAGAACTTTTGAAGTGACCGTTCATTTCATATTTGCAAAACAGTAAGCTCCCTTTCAGTGCTGTTTAGCTTTCTGATCAAAGACATTCATTTAATGTAAAAACATATAAAAAAGATAATAAAACAAAGTGAGTCCTTCATGAGAAATCATTTGCAATCAATGCCTAAATTTCTTTGTCTAAAAATAAGGACTAAGATAACCAGGCACTTTTATTTTCCCTCATGCCTCTTTTTTATAATAAAATCTTTGGCTCTTGCTTTCCTTCCAGTTCTTTAATTTGCTTCATTGAACAGTAAAATTCACATCCTGCTCACAAACTTAAGCTCCCTCTTGAATACATGTCTGTCATGTGTCGATATTTTATTTCCTAACACCAGTTCTGAAAGCTTGCAAATGACTCTTTGGAAGATAGCGTGCCTCCCTTCACTGATATACTAGCACAAAGAAAGGATGGCTTTATTTTCACACACAGGATGATTATATGGAATTGCTTCCATAGTGTTGAACAACTTGACCCAGTAAAAAAACTTTGGCTCTATCACAATACCAAGAAAAACATCAAATGTTCTGACTTTAGTAGCATGGGTACTGTTTTGCTTATGTCAATGGTAATTAATTCACATCACCCAGCCTACTGCTGTGCAAGATAAAACCAAAACTTGCCATAACTGACACCTGTCCTCACAATAGTCTTTCTTGGTCTCTAATTTTAAAGAAATCTTCAAGAGCCACTGAATTGTGGCAGAGGGAACAATGAACCACAGGTATTCTTCAAGGCAATAGTAGACTTCCCACCAAGAGATGTCAGCTGCAGTCAGCTCCTACCTAAGCCAGAATACCACAAGTGAAATTCATATTTTCTGTCACAAAATGACAGTTTCGAAATCAGATCCCTTTTACCACTTTGTCTTTACTGTGCTTCCATACTAAGCAGTAATTAAATGTCAAATACGTTGTTTCATTTATCATGAACTATCCAACCAGATTTGCCAATCCAACAAGTTTAGTTTGGGTTGCCTGAGAACCAGCTATGATGTTCCCAGGAGACGTCCTTCTCATGGAAAATCTGCTGCTGTAAAGCTGGAATAGACAATGCAATTCCTCTCAATTCCAGCTGACCTCCTCATCAGGAAGTTATTTTGAACATATACATCCCTATATATCTATATAGATATAGACACACATAGCAAATAAAGCTTGGAGATACTACAAAAATATTATCCAATCTTCACTGCTTTACAAGTGCTTCCTCAGTGCTCACCACAAGCTCTGAGTATTTGATATGGCAAATGAATAAAAAGTAGCCCTCCCTGAAAACTTTTTCATCTCACTGTAAACCTTCAAGATATTTTCTGTGTTTCAGGATGAAAAATCCTATAAATTACTGAGCTACACTCTCCCACCCATGAAACACACCTCTAGTCAAGTCAAGGCAAAGGCTAACACTGACAGACCATACCAGAGAGGTAAAAAAAGGCTCTTTGACTTGTGCAAAATTATGCTGTGACTTAAAAGTTGCTGCCACAAAACCAGTAACCTTTTAACTTAGATGGTCTTTGCTATTCATATGTATTGAATTACAGAAATTACGCACCCACACAGTGTAAGATAACCTAATATCCTTGTAGGTCAGTACAAGTAATCATACCACAAGGTAACAACCATTGGGATAACATACTCTGCACTTCAAGTTACATCCAAAGCATACTGCAAGCAACAGCGTTAAAACCCCATGGGAATATTTATATTTACTGCAATAAGATTTTAGCATGATTCAGTATACACAGATCTTTCAAAATAAGGGCAACAAGTGAACTACAAAGGCCCCATCTCCGTGTGACAAAAGCACATGACAAATACACATTGTGAGTTCAGAAACAGAAAAAAACAATGTCAGGCAACTATCTCATGTGATAAACACACGGGACACATGCTGTGAGATTCCAGTGAGCATCATGTGTGAGGGTGGAAAGCACAAGTGTCAGAGGTGAGCCTCTGTGTGATAAACCTTGCCTCTTGATCAGAATAGCCAGACTCTTAAAACTTCAGTAAAGGGTCTAATTCTAACATCCCTCCTCTTTTATATTTTCAATACTACTGAGATCTACAGAGTTACTTGCAGTAAGATGTTAATTATTTTGAAAAAGAATGGCAAAATTTGAGCCAAACCCACAAAAAAGAGATGGAAGTATTATTCCCATTCACTTTGTGCTTTTTGTACCATACAAGTAGTTAACTGTCCCCTGAAGTTCAACTGGCTTCAGACACCAGGAAAAAAAAAAAAAAAAAAAAAAAGAAAGCAAAAGCAAAGTTAATTTGAAAACCAGGCACTTTCATGCATGGGCCACAATTTCCATAAAACCATCTATAAGATGTTTCCATGATTTAAAAACATTGCTGCAGCATCACATACACTGCAACA
The DNA here is from genome assembly GCA_035583185.1 of Anabacerthia variegaticeps. Lineage (NCBI taxonomy): Eukaryota > Metazoa > Chordata > Aves > Passeriformes > Furnariidae > Anabacerthia > Anabacerthia variegaticeps. The sequence continues at coordinate 9,856,663 of JAWWEW010000017.1, forward strand.
GGAGGATACCCTCTAAACTAAGACGTGCATCTTGATGGTTATTCCTGATAGAATGAATTGAGTAGCTCTATAAAAAAAATGCATATCTCAAATTCTTTCCTAGCTATACCCTAATGTGTGGTATCCCTCATGGAATTTCAGCAGACTAATCTAGCACAGACTTTAGGATAAGTAGCTTTGTAAAACTGCAAACAAGTATATAGTTAAAAGGTCACTCTGCAATATGCATGCTAATAGGCAAGCTGAAAACATAGGCAAGGATAAATTATCATAGGATCAATTTGCAACCTACTTTTTTCTGGTGAGACATGTGCCTTAGCTTGTCCCCTCACAAGCCTGCATGTTGAACCATCTCCTGCACAGATTCCACAGTTGTCTTCCTTGGCATTGCTCCCAAGTTGTCGATCACAGCCTACTGCCTGCCAACATCAACACCACAGTCAGAAGGAGGGCAAAGCTGTAGTAGACATGCTCAGGTTTCTGGAATTTTATTTATTATGTTATCCTTTTGATTTTATGAGTTGGCCTCATTCTATCAAAGCATATCTTGCTATTTAGGATTTTAAAAGCATACTGTCATTTCCATGATTTTAATGATGAACCACAACAACTGATACATTAAGCTATTCAAGCATAGGAAATACATGAATCCGTTTCCCACTACTTATGTGAATGAACACAATTGAGCATTATTCTTTCCAACACAAGGGATACCTATGTTATTTACAATTTGTTTTTCATCACCTGTTTAATTATGTCTGAGAAAGAATAAACACAGTGAAATAACCCAAGTTAAAAATTTAAAGAGCACTCAGCCTTCAGCTTCACAGACAAGGAGTTGTGGGCAGTGCTAATATTCCAGTGTATTGGCCATTAAAAAATTAATTGGCACTCATGTAGATCTCCTATTTGCCATTTACATCAATGTCAATCACATACACATTTGCTAACCAGGTTTTAAAGAACTTGGGTGATTCAGTTCTCACTTTTGATTTTTTTGGTTTATGAATATGAGACCCAATCTATAAAAGTTTCCAATGATTATTATAAAAACACCCGAACTTAAACACTGCCAAAAATTCAAAAAGCAAAGTTCTTGAAAAACTGACAACTGAAAACTCTCCAAATTATAATGAAAACATTTTTCCAGGTTTTCACTTTTCTTCATATTGGTCATTGCCCAAGAAGGATGGGAGTGAGAATGGGAAGACAAAGAAGAATAGACAAAACCGACTAAAAGCACCTTCCTGATGAATGGAAGATAAATATTTGGCCTCACGTATTTTACTCTTCACCATTTCATAGAAGCAATTTTCAGGAAGTACCAAATGCTGAGCAATGTGGTAAAAAGCTCATCTCCAGCTTCAAGTTTCCTCAAGTCAGCCTATATGCCTCTTATATCCACACACTCCTGAGAAGGGCAGCTAATTTGTCATGGATGTATATATTTAACCAAACTCCAAACTGACAAATGGATAGAAAGCACTCTGGAAATTCACAGTTAAAAGCAGTGCTAGAATTCTGAAACTGGCCAGCACACGCCTCTTCCTATATAAAAATGCTTGGAAGGGGCAGCCGTAGCTGCCAAGATCCACTGCATCTGTGCTGTGCCAGAACTGACACACGATCCCCGCGCAGAGGTGAGGAGCGAGTCCACACGTAAGAGGCAGGGTCGGGTCCTCCAGGCTGAGTTAACCCACGCACACAGACACACACAGATCATGCACATCCACTGCCAAACAGAGAGAAATGTAATCCCAACATTTCACGTGTCTACAGAAAAGGAAACAAAGCAGCCCCACCTCACCCTTCTGCCCCTTTCCCTTGTTTTCCCAATTCCCTACATTCTGCATTCCCTTTATAGAGGAGGGCATTGAGGACAGTTTATGGTACTTTAGTTGAGAGGCTTCGTCTTACTACGGGCTTCAGATTTACCACAGGAATCTACATTAGCAGAAGGAAATTATTTTAATCCTGTAAATGAAGAGGATCTTCAGCCTATGTAGCCCAGCGAAGAATTCATTTTTAAAAGAAATAAGCAGCTTAACACTAACAATAAATAATTTAAGTCTTAACAAAAACTTAGTTGCAAAAATGAAGTAAATTAACACAGATGTGTGAATTCAGACCATCTCAGTACAGGTGCTTATTTACCACATAGAAGCTACATGGGAACACTCTACTATAGGTTACGCTTGGATAAAAGATTAAAATATTTTCACTTGAAGTTGTTGGCATTAGCACTTGGTTCACCACCGACACTCAGAAAATTACAAAAAGAAAAAGTTTGTAAACAAAAGTTCATAAACAAGCCTGTCTTCCCATTTTATCCCAAAATAGTATTGAGAAATGAATGGAAACACCATTTCAGAAACAGAAACTGACTGGGCCACTGTGTGAATCAGAAAGCTGATGAAATTTCAAGGGATACAACAACACAGTGCTTGACACATTGGCCTCAGCACTGACAACTCTCTCAGCTCCATCTCCTCAACAGACTTTCTTTTTGACCTTTGAAAACTCCCTGTACTCTTCTATTCCAGCCCATGAAAAGGGTCTAAACTGCAGATCCCCACCTCACAGGGGTGTTGCAGGAATAAACCTCCTAAGATTTCTGAAACATTCAGAGGTGCAATGATGGGGATCACACCAGTGCTCTCAGCTGCTCCTCCTGCCCTTATTGACACAAAGATTCTACCAGCACATGGAGGGAAATTATTAAATTACTGCAAGTGTAATCTCTCCCCAGATCTCTCAAACAGATTTCCATTTCATACTGTAATCTCATTTGCTAAATATTAAAAACTTGTTTATTCACTCATCAGTTAAATTCAAAGGCAGAATTAAGCTGCATGTTGTGATACTCTGTGACACTAACAGAAATACTACTTTTGTTAATTTAAGCTGTTGCATATTTGTGGGCTGCAGATCCTGCAAGTCTTTGTTGGGAGGAGGGCACTGAGCAAGCAGAGCACTTGCAAGACCAGCCCATTAGAGCCCAACACGATCATAACAAATGTCCACACTGAGCTCTTACACACAGTCCCTATGAAAACAAACTCTCATTGCATGTAACAAAAATTACACAACTGTGCAAACACAAGGCACTATTGTGTCCAACATGGAATGTAAGAAAAAAGATAATCAGCACAGCAGCATACTTTAGAGGACCGTTTCATAAAGTAATATTGCTTACTTTTTAATAATACACAAATGCCACAGAAATAAAACAGGAGTGCTAACTGCAAGGGACTCGGGTGTGGGAAAAGCTTTACAGCTCCCCTGCCAGCAAAGGTGGTGTGCTCCACAAGATGCATTCACCCTGCATGGACTTCCTTCCCAGACTATGTTTACATCAACTATTATGAATATGAGTATCAAGCAATGATATCCTGGAATACAGGGTAGAAAAACAACTCAAATTATTGTCACAATTTTGACCTGAAGTGAGCACAGAATTCCTGATTTTGTTTAACTTGAAGGGCCCCAAAGTTCTGCAGATTGTCATGAGACAAGCCTCAAATACAGAGTTAATTCAAAAATGGTGTGAACATTAGGATGGGGTGTATTTCAAACCTGAGGGTGTAGAGCTAGCCTTTTTTATCTGTTAGTAAATCCTTGACAGGGTATTTCTCAGACAAGCTGGACAGCCACAGATCTCACCAAAACAGGAAGAAGCTGCAAGGTATAGCTTGGGAAACTGGGCCCCAAATACATATGGTATTGTCTGTGTCTACTGCTATTCTACATTCTGAATTCAAAATATTAATATTTTAGCCAATAACTATTGGAAAAACATAACATTTGATGAAACACTTTGAAGAGAGTGCCTTTGTATTTGCAAACAAATCTGCAACAAGGACAAGAAAATGATAAATGGCAACAGCCTTTCTCTGCTCACACACCACCTCAGCCAGCCAAAGAGGCTGATGATTTTCACAATTAAGGCATTTGTTAGGGTTAATTTACCCCACATTGCTCGCTATTTACAAAGCAGAGGGATCAACTATAAATATTACAGGCAGATTGGGAAAACATCTGCAGGTTTTTAGGGCATAGTCAGAAATAATATTAGGTGATTTTAACATAGGCTGGATAATGAAACAAGTGATAATACAAACTGTGTAATGGAAGGATTGGGACCCTGTGAATTTAAGAAATCTGTAATTATAAATACCATCATTCCAAAAAATTATACAGGTATTGTAATGACTAGGTTGTAAGAGAGCTCCTCAGACAACAGGGAAAGTATTGGCCAACTTGTAACAAAACAAATAATAAGCAGAAATTTAATACACAAAAAGCATTGAGGCAATGGGCACTTTGTGTGTTTTAAAAATTGTCCCTGATGGGGTATTTATGAATTTGTATATGGCAAGATTATTTTCAGAAACAGGTCTCTGATCCATTACTATTTTTGGACAGAACTTGAACATGTTATTTGCCTATGTTCTTATAAAGGAAAAAAAAGTATGAAGAAGAATACTGTTTTCTCACAAGCAGCTTGGATAGAAAGCATCTGGTTAAGCAGTGGACAAAATGCTCATCTGCTTCAACAAACTTATAAATTATAGCATGGCAGTGCTATTGTGAAAGACAATACTGGAGGGTGTTGAATGCTCTGTAGCATGCTTAGAATAGTTCATGTAGGTTCAGAAAGGCAAAGGAAGAGCAAAAGGTCAGGGCATAAAATGCAGTAATATAGATGAAAGAAAAGAATGAAATTGCTGCTGATATGGTAGAAGTGACTGTGGAACGTTACAAATATTTTTGCAAATAAGAATCCAAAAAAACACTCAAAAGCTCCCACATCTGTTTCTTTAGGTCATACTCACTTAGTAGGGTTCCAGCTGAGGAATTAGGCTTGAACAAAGAAATCAATGTAGCATGTTAATTTCAATTTGTGAAGGTCCAAATATAATCTGTTAAATTAAAGGATCCTCCTTTCTTAAGTTGTTTATAATTAACTATGATGAGAAAAATGGACAGGGCTCAAGGTGACAGAACTTTAACTACAATTCCAATGGGTAAAAAAGCACCGTAGTGAAAACCATGGCAAATCCCAGCCCCGCCTTCAGAGACTTCTCTTAATAAACATAAGTACAGTCATGGACCAGAATTGCCAATGCAGAGCCCCATGCAGGATCAGCCTTTAAAATCTCAGTTTTTCCTTCTTAGACCACCACTTTAGCCCTTCTGAACTGTTTTTACCTCAACTGACCACTCATCTCCAGCTGCAGGCACTCCCAAAATAAGCACAATACCAGTTTTTTTGTGGAACACATTCAAAAAAAGTGAGTTGTCAATTATAAAAATGTTACATTTCAGTTATTAAAAAATATTTCTGGGATGCTAGTGACTCAAGATGATATACTTCAAATAAAGAAGCAGAATATATACCTACCCTTTACAAAATAAAAACACTTGTCTGAAACATGAGTAAACCCAGAGATCTGTGCATAGCAAGCACCATCTAAGTGTTAAGTGCCATTATTACTATCAAAAGCAAGGAATTATATACAGCAATATAGATAATTACATGTAATATTTCTCCTTAGAAATGGGTTTCCCCCTTCCAGGGTCCTCTGGAGCCAAAGACCCAGGTACAGCCAGGAAAAACAAATGTACTGAGTTCTCCTAATAGAAGTGGCCACAAAAGAATAAATCACTGCTATTTTTATTTGTGACAGATACATAAATTCTATGAAACGTTAAAACTGAAGTTCCACTAGTGCCATTATTTCTCTACCTACCGTGCCTTAGACTAAGCTCTTAAGCAGACACAGCATTTATAGATCCAGCAATGCCTATGTTAAATACTAAATAATTTTCTACTTTGAGTACTAAATTTGTTATTGATACAGACTCTCATTTATCGGTGATTCCATTAAAATGATAAGTTAAGCTATGTTTTGCAGTGTTCTATGTTTGCTTGAAGGACTGGCAGCTCAGTGTCAGGGAGTGATGCCCTTTATTAATGTGATTTTGTATAATAAAACGAAAACAGAAAATAAACGCAACAACATCTCAACATGAAATAGTTACCATCCTTCCAGAGTTGCTGAGCAAACACCCCAGTGCTCAGGAGAACCCAGCTGAAGGCTACTCTGGGGACATTTACATTTGTGTGCTTCCATTGGCCTGGCTATTTCAAAGGGTGCACAACCATGTGTACTCATGGAATAGCCTGCTAGTGGGGTCTTAACCCAAACATGCAGATGGCATTTACTGAAATTCAGCTGAAGCAGAAAACCCAGCAAACCATTTATAGGGAAGTGCCCAATGTGCTTAAAATGTCAAAGAAATACTGTATTTCTGCTGAGCAAGGAACTGCACTAATGGAGATGACAATTATACTTCTTCACAAGAGCATGACAGAGTTGTTGCACAGGAGATCCTTTCCCTCAAGGGCTGAACAGTCTGTAATTATCCCAGTACATGTCACCCAGTGGTTTTCATTTTAAAATTGGCAACAGATCTGTTGGAGCAATACCTCAGTAAGGGAATCAATCCTGTGTTGGCTGGACCACTGATGTGCTGAAGGGTGGCAAAGGTTTTGTGGCCAATGTGCAAGCAGGTTTGCACTGCCTTTTAAATTTACACAAGATGCACAAAATACAGAATGAAAGGACACTATTACACCAAACAGATCCAATGAAGTGATCTGACTGCCCTGCCACCAGCATAGCAGTATTTGGGCTTTTATAACCAAGTTATTTACTTCAGCTTTACAAGAGATGAGAACTAAGATAAAAATGGAACAAAACCATCTACATACTTTCAGAGGTTATCAGCACTGTACAAAATACAAGATAACCCCAGAATTACTTCTGACAAAAATACCTTCTCCAAGTCTTGTGACTTGACTAAGAATGGGCATGTGTTTTATTTCAGAATTTACTAGGAAAAGAAGAAAACAGTAAAAAAACACTTACATGCTCAAAAAGATAAATCTCTATTGCAGTTTATTAGAATCACTCAATAGGGAAAACTAAAATCCACAGGGTCTTGCTCAGAGAAAACAGTTTTCTATTTCCAAAAACACAGACACACTGCAAAATCCAAAACTCAGAGAAATTAAGGTTGTATTTTACTGCACAGTTGCACGCGTTGCCACAGTGCAGATCTCATTGCATCAGTGTCAGCTGTTTGCTGCATTTTTGCCTGCTCTGCTTGTCTTAGCACAGAGTCACAGCACAGGCAGATGTCAGAAATGTCTGTATCTGCACAACAAATAATTAATTTTAAATATGGCTATGGGAATTAATGGCAATAAAACCATGAGTAAAAAACCTGTCATGTGAAAATCCAGCTCTTAGTCAATATTTTCCATGTACCTTTGCCCTGCTGTAAAACCTTGCTGCCATTCAAAGTCCATCTATTCATTTACTTTGCAATCTTTACTCACATCCTTTGCTTTGTGATAGCTTCAGCTTGCACTTTCTTTCTACACAAAATAAATGTGTCCCCAGAGAGAATATAAAGAAAAAACTCCCACTGTCTCTTTCCCATGCTCATCATCCACAAGTAATTGATTCTGACAAGCAGAGGGAGAGATACCAGAGCATCCCTGCAATTAAGCAAGTAACTTTTCTCTTTCTTTTTTTTCTTTTTTCAATTTCCTTTTAAAAGTACTGTGGAATCTTAGCTTTCAAGCACTGCTTTCAAACCCTGGTTTATCCTCACTGAAGATTTATCTCAGCCTGAGTCATGATTTTGTCCTCACATGGTCCTGTCTCATAATTCTTCAGTTATGTCTGAGCTAACAAAAGCCTGATTGTGGCAGAGGGTTCTCACATCTCTGGAATCAAACCAGCACAGGACAGAATTGGCCCAGACAAGCTGACACAGGCTGGAGCATGTGTTAATAAACAGAAAAAAGCCCCTCCAGGGACCCTGTGTATGTGCTTGGGACCAACAGCAAGCACCCCAGTCCATCCCTCCACAGCCACTGAAGCCACAATCCAAGCTGCCAAGATGAATGAGCAGCAGCAGTGGTGGGAGTAAGAAATCTTCCTCTGTGTAAGGATCTTCAGTTGCTCATAGATAAGAAATCAGGAAGTAAAGGCAAAGGGTGTCAAAATTCAAACATCAGAATGGAGGCAGAAAGTAAATCAGAATGATGGGCATGAGGAGACACCAGATGATGTTCAAACCCCTGAGCCATCCATAGAGAGGAAAAGAATGTAATGTAATAAAAAAACTCAAACCAGAAAATAAAAAAAAAAAATACAGTGCATAAAATTCACTGCATACTAAAGGGCTCCTAAAAAGACTTTCCACATATTTCTGCTAACATTTTATATTTGAAGGCAAGAGGCTAAAGAGTGTTCCACAGCTCTGTAAATCCACTTCCATCAAATAAAACAGTGTTTCCAAAACCTTTAACTCTTACTACAGGATCTGTCACATGCTAGAGGAGCTAAGAGATTATGGGACCACCCGGTAGGAGCAAGTACCCTTTCCCACATGGTCTCCATTTTAAAAAAACACACATACATGCAGTCAGAGGACAGGACACAAACTCCCACTGGGCTTCTTGTTTGTGAGAATGCTTTTGAAAAAGGAATCAATACATGGAATCAGATTATTTGCTCCTTTTTTGGCTGAGTCCAGCCAAGTCTGCTTTGCTTGGTGAAGTTAGCACGGGGGGATTTGAAGGTTGCTAAGGCTCCAGTTCAAGATGACACCCGAATCAGGAGTTTTTCTGCTGTCACTGCTCACATGATTCAGGACCTTGCTAGGCTGGGAAGTAAAGTCACATTTGTACAAAGCTCACTTAAACAAAACAAAACTTGGCAGAGAGAATCACTTATGGAAAGAGAAATACAGATAAGAAACTGGAGATCAGAAAAAATTCACTACTCATCTGACAAGGAAGGATAAACTTACACAGTAAGAAGTCCCTACAGGGAGTACTTCTCCTTAAGAAACAGTAGGAGAGTGAATAAGACAAGACCTGAAAAGAAACATCAGTTCCTGGCAGCAGCGGGCAGCTGCAAAATATAAACAAGTGATTCCAAAAGAGCATCTCAGTGTCTGAGAGTATCCCACTGCAGTAAAAGCACATCTCTGAGTTGTCGACAATGTCTCTGCAAGGCAACCACTACACCAAGGTGGACAGTGACCTTAAAAGGGGGGCAATTGCAGCCCTTGAAGGGCAGCTACATGATCTGCTGGCTTGGGTAGTGCCAAGGGCTTCTGTCGGGTGAGCAAATCAACCCACCGAGACTACGGGGGGTGACACTGACAGGTCACGTAGGATGTGATAACCCATGCTTAGCTCAGCCCCATCCTCCAGTGGGACTTCTGGAGAGCCACCAACATCTCCCAGCTGAAGTGCAGCTGGAGCTCCCTGCTGTCCCCAGTTTTATGACCTATGTCACATGTGTGCAGTCATATGAAGATTTTCGCATGTAGCTCTGAGAGCCAGAAGGTTTTGTTGGATCTACACGAGTAACTCCCACAGTCTTCCTGGACAGGGTCCAGCCTCCCAGCTCTGGTGCAGTAACTCATAGACAGAGTACAGGTGTCTACCTAAGGATGCCTTCATGCTCCAAAAGGTACTTTACTCTGTGCATTTGCTCATTAGTGGTATCCAAGAAAGAATGCCAGGTTCTGTGTGAAGGCTGGCTTGCCACAGAGCTACCTCTAAATCAATTCTTCCTATGAATCACTCAAGGTTTAAAAGCTAAAAAGGAGAAAAAAGTAACATGGATAATTTTTTCTACTCTTTAAATATTAAAAAAAAAAAAGATTGTAAATGTTCATTTTGGAAAAAAACATGCTTTTTTAACAACTATTCAAAAATTAACTACTCAGACTAACATGTGTTAGAAACACAACTTCATGTCTGCAGTAACACTGGAAGGAAAGGAAACATTCCTTTCTAAGTCTCTGCACACCAAATCTCCTGTGCATCTTGGGCAGTCCTTGAACACATTTGCAGGCAAAAGAATGTATCTACATGAACTGAAGGAGGAAGTACACAAAACACCTTAAACAAATACTTTGAGAAAGCAACTCACAAAATAAAAGGAGTCAAGTTCCAGAAGAAATTACTAATCTGCTACAATTTTAAGTTTAAAGCATGAGCAAAGCTTCTTTAAAAAAAAAAAATAAAAAAAAGTGCAAGTCTTCCAAGAGCTTACAGAAACTGTTTTCAATGAGGACTCTGACAGATATTTACATCAAGCCTAAGAGTTCTTTGGTGGTGAGTGATACCCACTCGCCATATGATGACATGTGACAGAAGAGAACTAGCATGGCAGAAGTTGATGGCACTCCACTTGACATGTGGGATGTGTTTTGATGTCAGCTAAATTTATGCCATATGCTACAAAGCACAGAGTAGTGTCTGCCTTTTTTGGAACACAAGCAACTTGCTGACACTAAATGGAAAGTTCACTGCAGGATTTACATCATCTTTGACCTAATTGTGACAGCCTAGGACAGAACTACTCGGGCTGCTCCTTAGGACTCCAGATTTTTTGGGTGATGCGTGTATTTGTTGTCCAAACACATTACTCCATATTAGGAAAATTATCACTGTAACCATTTCAGGTACTGGCACAAGTAATACCCTATTCTGCATTCTGGGAGAAAAAAGCAGGTCTGCATGAATTAAAACCAAAACCCAAGGAGAGGCAGGGCCCCAAAGCAGGAGGAGTAACTGGGTAAATGTTGCCCGCACATGTGTCTGACATGCAGATGTTTCTAAATGTCTCCACCCACATCCAGATGGGCACAGCAGGAACATATTATATGAAAAAAATCTTTTGGGAGTTGTGCAGAAACTAGAAAAAAATATCAGAAGTTAAGTGTGAAAATCCTCCTGGCAGTGCAGTTTTGACCTGTCCCCATTTAACACAACAGCCCCAGATATGTGTTGGTAACTGAAGCAGGGCAGTAGCAGACTCAGACATGGTCAAATGGTTTGACTGAGTTAAGCCTCAAGTAACCCCCAAATATGTTATTGACTTTCCAACCAAACAGTTCGCTGCTCCACCATCTTCAGATTTCACTTCCTGTAAAGCCTCACATCTCCTGTCCAGTGAGCAGCTTTGTCATGTCACAGTTTTCTTTGACAGAGCTTAATTAGTTTGATTTTGCTTGATAAGGGAAGTGCAAAGAACCAGAACTGAAGCTGGATAACAGGAACTCACCATGCCTGTAAATCCATATGCTGGCAAGGTAAGTCTGAATAAGAGGCAGAATTAGTGATGCAGTCCTACCTTACCAAGAATCAGAACACAACTGAAAGTGAAATCATGGTGGGGAGGGAGAGTCAACTCTGAGACAATAAATAAGCAAAACCAGCACCAGTCTCCTTACACTGACTCTTTGGTGCTCCCAGGCATGAAAGTGAAGATCCCCGCATCAGCAGTATGATGTGCTCATTTAGATGAGTTCACTGTAAAAACACTTGCCAAGTTATTTGCAGGCTGTGCCAATCGTATGTCAGAACCTGACAGACGGATCTTACAGCAACAATTGTGGAGAATCAGAACTTTGCTGTCTCTCTTTTAACAGCAGTTGACTAAATAACCGTATTTTTCCAGAAAAGATTAAATGTCAATTTGTTTTCTTTTCCTGCTCAAACAGGAGGAGCACAAAGCTCTGTGTCAGTTTCTGAGCAAGTCCCCACCTCCCACAGTCCCTTTCACAAATAAGAAACATTTCACTTGGACCTCAAAAAAGTTAGCAAAGAGAAAAAGGTTTTTCAAATGACCTTTCATTTCAATTCATTGAATTTGCTTTCAAATTGTTAACTCAATAAAATTATCCAACGCTAAATTATCAAATATATACTTTAAAAAGCATAAATTTTCAGAAATAGATGGTGACTTAGAGAAAGTGAAAATACCTAACTGTTTATGAGTTTAAATGATAAGTTAATTAAATTCTCTAAGTCCCAGCACAGGACACATTCTAAACATCTTTGTTGGGGATTTTTTTTCCCTAAAGATGTTATCTCACACTGAAAAATAGTTTTCTGAAATTCGAAGAAATAATGAAAAAAATAAAAATGGTAGATGAAGAAATTGATTCTCATCAACAGTGTAAGTGTTCCAGTTCCTGTTTCTGGAATGATTAATTTCTTCCTCCATTACTTTTTTTAATTCTAAAAATGGATTATTTAAATTTCCAAGCATTTGATATCAAATAGACACACAAATACTACAAAATGCTGAGAAGAGACACCGAAAGCAGCCCTTTTAAACACACCTCTCAACTGCTCTTCACAAAACTGGATCCACTCTTGGCATAGTGAAGTTTATGCCACGTGTGAAAGATGGTAGGTGTCTGAAATCACTGTGGGAGACACTGGGAATCCCACAGGACTCTGAGCAAGAGCCTCTCAAGCCTTCAAAAATCCCAGAGCTCCATTAGATCCAGGAAGGCACTCATGCTGCAGATGTACCTAGAAAAGGCTGTGACATCCTCCTGGGAGAAAGCTTCTCTCAGAAGAGGAGACATCACTAAGAACATTGCAACAGAAATACATTATTTGCAAGTGTTCCCAATGTTTATAGAGGTATATCCTGTTTTAAAGTACTGTTGATGAATGCAGTCTCTCTGCACAGGATTCCTCTGTTCCAGAGGCAGCAGATGCACTGTGTGTTGACACGACTGGTATTGGAACTGCAGTGCACATAGAAGTCACATAAAACCCACAGCAAGGTCCAGATCATATATTAATGTTGCTATAATCCATGCACCATTCTTCTGCCAAATGTGTCAAATTTTCCCCTATAACAGAGCTATTTTGCTTGCTGGGCCATATCCTGCATTTTTGAGTTGCACACATTTCAGACATTTAACAGAGCAACAACCACTTGTAGAGAAAGAAAACTAATTGCAATAACATATCCATTCTCTATAAATTGTTCTGTTCATAAAACAAGATTGCAATATTCCTTTGCTAATGAGACATGGGCAAAGCTGGCAAGTCTCAAATATTATACAACTCTTTGCTTTTACACCAACTGTGTAAAGTCAATAACATAGCTCTGGTAAATAATAAATATATCTAGAAATATAGATTCCCAGTAAAAAGATCTGTTCATTCAATCACAACATATTCTCACCCACCCATACAAGACAGACATACACACTCACACCTGCCATTCCGAATCCCATAAAACATCCAATTTGCTCTTTAACAGAGTTTACATAAGACTCAGAAGGAATTAAATCAAATGAAAAGTTATGCAACTCCATCACACCCTGACAGACATACTAAAAGTTAGAAAGCTATAGTGACAATAACTAATTAAAATAATTTTTACATGCATAAATAGAAGAGTGAATGAATTTTATTGTCCCTTATATATGAAAATATACAGGAATAAAGCAGTCAGGAAGTTCTGTGTGCAGGAAAAAGTTACCTACAATCCATTCAGAAGTACTTGCAGATACAGCTAAATTAAACTGACACATAAAGATGCAAAATAACCCCAAAGCACCCACTCATGAGGAAAGTGCCTCACCATGAACATACCTGGCATATCCCACTGATGCACATATCCAAGGATTCAATATTGCATCGAGTACCATCGAGCACTTTTGGGGCAAGCTCCACCACCAAGTTCTTTCCCAGAGCTTGACATTTCAGGGCACACGGTGCAGTGGGGTCATTATACACAGGGATCCACTCGTACAAGTGTCCCTGGTATTTGACATCATTGTAGGCTGAGCACTGCTGTGCTCTAAAGTCACCAACATCTGAAGGGCAGTCCTGAACACAAACCAAAAGAATGATTTATTAATTTTATTTTCTTTTATTTTTTAAAGAAAGGAATACTTTGCATTTGCAGTGGAGTTATCTGATGAATTACACAGAAGCAACTCAGGCAGGCTTGGGTCAAGAACTTACCCGCTATGACAAATATGCCACATTGCAAATGTTTACTGTGTATACTAAAACAATTTGTGTTGCTTAATCCATTGCTTGCAGTGCAAGCACAGAATATGACACATATTCCAGTAATAGCAACATAACTGATATGAGAGGATAATTCAAAATGCTGATTTTTATGACACTATGTAGCACAATTAAAGTGTAGTTCTGCAGCGAGAATTAGCTTCTAAAGAAATCCATATATTTTAAGTGACCATAGTGAGATATCTCATATTTAATATTTCTCTTTTCAGTAGCTTTTCCCACTAAAGGATTTCCGAAGGTTCTATACACGTTCATCATTGCGTATGTCAGAGTAATGAGATATTAATCCTACTTCCAAATAAAGAAATAAAAATTTGTCTAATTAATTTTTCAGTTTTGCTTGGAAAGGGGACAAAAGTATTAGGAGACACCAGAACTTTCAGTCCTTTATCCTAATTAGAAAACACTTTCACCTCACAGAAGCAGTAAGGCTTACTGTGAAATAAAATATACTTCAAATTGGTAACTATTGATTATATACTTCCAGTTCTAATGAGACAGTTCCATACCTTTTCCCACACAGCGCCTCAGCACACAGAGCTGAAAGAACTGTTTGAAATAAAATGTTCTAAAATATTTTTTCTACATAAAGAATTGCACCCAAACAATGATGTTAATATTAAACTATGGTGACAGGAATGGAGATGAAAATGGATTGATTTGAAAATAACTTTGGTAAAGTACTGGCAAAGGAGTTAGTGTGTCAAACAATTCCTCACTACAGACTTCATTTGAAAGTATGTCCAGTGTCAAAGAGTCCATACGCCAGACTGAAAGGATATTCTTCCAAGAATTCCAACTGCACATATAAGCCAGATGTAAGGCTGATTTTAACAGAGTTTTGTTTTCATTGGATGGAAGACTGAAAGATTGTGATGTGTCAGCCGAGCTCATGGAACTTATTAGTAAGTATTAGTTAACAATACTGATCCCAAACACAGTTTCAACCTTATCAGTGGACTGAACTCCCCCCCAAAAAAGCTAATGAAATAGTAAGTGCATTACACAGGACTGGAGATCAAAACATATGGGAGAAAGGTTTGAGTTTCAGTCCAGTGCCCCCAACAATATTGTCCTGATACTTACCTTGGGATTTTCTTTCACCATAGCAAAAAGTAACGTCAAACTGTCTCTGATTTAGTTGCAGTCTATATAAAACACCTTCTAAAAATCAGTATTCAACCTACTGACTAACACTTGCATTCTGCAGCTGAGCACTGAACAATTCACTGAGCTTTCCCAGTAACACTTTTCAACTCTGTCTAGTGCTATATCCTACAGTGAGGATAACTCAGAATGATACTAATAAATTTTCTATTATTTTTCATCTGGGATAATGCTAGTTTGAGCCATATTTTTTGAAACTATACAATGATGGAATAAGACACAGAGAAATTACAGTTACTGTAATTCTTTGACTGTTTTAGCTCTGCAAAATCCCACAAGTGAGAGCTTCTAGAAACATCAAGCAAATACTGAGAAGCCACACATATTTACTGTGGTGTCACTCCCAAGAAAATCACCAAGTCTGCACTGGTGTAAATAAGTGCAGAATTTGGCTCTGACTTATCTGTCACCTCTCATTTTCCACAATAGCAAGTCTAAAAAGCAGAAAGGACTTCAGAGTTCATATGGAGACCATATGGTTCCATTCCAATGATGCAAAAAGAGGAATAGCTAAGGATAAAAATTATAAGTGGAAGTTAGATTCAGGTAAAGTTAGTAGCAATATTTCGGAGTAGTGTTATTCAGCCATGCACAGCTACATTTTCATCACAAAGAATTAAAGAGTGATCTGCAAAACAGGCAGAGTGATGGCCTTAGCTGAGCTTTGACATGCTGTTGTCACAATCCATTATCACTGGGTGTTGATGCAATGCCAAGACACAAACACCACAATGTCAGGATGTCAATCCATGGTTACTGTATGTTTCTCATTGATTCAGCACAATGCAGCTCCTTCCTTCCACTCGCTTCCTGGCTGCTTGGGAGCAAGAGGATTCTCATCTCCCTATTCTCTTTTGGCATCTTCAAAGAACCCAAAGCGATTGTAGCAGCCCGATTCACATGCCAGCTCCACCTGCTTTATGTTTGAGTTCTGTTCAAAAGCAGGAGCATAAAAAGAGCATCACAGAGGGATATCAAAGGGCTGAAATTATTGTCATTTGCATTATATCAGAATCTGGATGGCAACCAAGTCCAGATCCCAGTCTTCCTGGGAACAATAAATATTTGTATTAAGAAAGGATTTTAAAGAAAGACAGAAGCACAGAAAGGAATGGAATCAAGACAACAAGGGGACTTGCAAACATCAGTTTAATTCCATTAGAGTGGGTCAAAAAAGCGTGAGGGTGTTTAAAAAATAGGAGGGAAAAGGTAGGGGAAAGATGTGAGAGGGGGGCAAGGGTGAAACATGTTTGCAAACAGGGCCAGGTCACACTATCCGACAATGATACACGGGCCCCAAGCTCATCCTGTTTGTGTGTCTTTCTCTTTTAAACTATTTCAGTCATCAAGTCATTCCACCATTCCCCTTTCCTCTCAATATTCCACGTTTTTTCTTATTTGTTAAATATTTTTGCTACTAGATTCAGGATTTTTCACATTTCTCAATTTCAGCAACAGCTTTTGTCTTACACTCAATACACTGAACCATGCCAGGCCATTTGCAGGTTCATACACTGCCTAAGGAGCTGAAGACATTTCTGTGAGTTCTAAGACATGAAAATGTTGGCAAAAATGATCACATCCAGACTTTGCAGTGGAATGAAATGTATTTATGACATGACTTATGAACTCATTAGACAGACAGATCTGAAAATGATGCTTCAGACATGACTACCACGCAGATTAAAAACACATATATACATTCCGATTTTTTTTTGCGAGAGATGATTAAAAACTACTGCATTCAAGGGCTGGCTTCTTATGAAATGTATCTTTGAGTTCTGGCAGTGAGCACTCTCAGCCTTTGAAAACAAAGCTAACCTGGGAAATCTGTATCTTTGTAGGCAATGTTCATGTACAAAATATGAAGGTTGCATCAGACCCTGTGACTCCTGCCAACAATTACTCCACTGAAAAAAGCACAAAAGAGAAGGCAAGAAAATTCCCAGTAAAAATGATGACACCAAAGAAAGTCTAGCCCTTTGTCTAGTTTTATTCTTTGAATCTCTTTTTGTTGAAACCTGGCCAAAACTGATGAAGTCATTGTTTTGTTTTCTTTTTGAAATTAGCTTCAGGTTCTGTGTTTTTCCTACACAATTTTCAGGTCACTCCTAAGTAAAATCAAGATACCTGAGCTAGAAACCACCCGTGCCAAGAGAGCCATACAGTGCATCGGCATTATAAATATAAAATAAACAAATGAACAGATTAGAAACTATGTAACTCCAGGTGAAATCTTATAGTCTAAAGCAGACACAGTTCAGCCAAGTTTTTTTGAATGGGATAAGTTAACTGGTGAGGTGGATGCTGGGACACTTATAGATGAGTATGCTGAACAAGTGTGAGCATTATCTGCATATAATAAATGTTTATAATGGAATTAAACATGCGGATGACTTTTACAAAATAGCGGTTTCTCTTACCATAGAGGAATCACTCTGGCAAACATGTAAGTGACTTTCTGGCACATAAGAATGCGAAATTTATGGGGAAATGGCCCAAATAACTTGTTCTATGAATAGGACCCTAAAGGATTAACTTAAACACTTCCACACAGTGCACATCATAACATTAGAATGTAACACTACATACAAAAATTGAGATATAAAAAAAGGGGTGCAAGAAAGACTGAAAATCTCATTGAACAACATACAATGAATAGTTAATTTCTCTAAAGTTTCTATATGGAAGGCTGAAAGCATGCATGCAGTTTTAGGAAATCATGCACCTGGCATTTCAGTTATGATGGAAAGATAAGTAGGCTATGCATATGCCTTAATCTCAGCAATTATTTTGTTGCTAAGACCCTGAATTAATTTTTTGATTGAAATATCACTAATATTTTTCTGGAACCATGGTGGGGTACAATGAACTTACTACTATTCTATTACAAATCCAGATGAAATCAATTTTCTGGTAAAATGATTCTTGTTCTTTTCATTAGAATGACACACATATTAAGCTGTGCTTCATTTGTACTCCCCAATATAGATGTTAGTGGTGTAATGTATCATGTAGCAAAATTACATTTGCAGACAGCTTTACACCATGTATTTATACTGAATGTCTCATGTGGTTACCAGTAATACCTACTAATATGGAAAGAAGCTGGTATAAACTCTTAATTTTCAAACTAAAATGTTAGTCCTAAAGTGAGAAGCACTCATTAGAAATAATGCTTTGGGGAAAATGATATAATTTCAAACTAAACAGGCCTAGTAGTCCCAGGTTTACATCAGGTGTAAGGTCCTGTTTCAAGGTTAAGTCAGATCTAATACAGGGTTTGAATTCAGCGACGCCAATTTCAAAGAGCAACTCTATTAACAGTGGAAATCTCATTAAATGTACTTTTCTTGGGAGTTCTTCATTATCTGAGCTGTAATCTAGGAAAAACCATTCCTGAGAGATTCTGACTGTATCTGAACTGAAATAGAAACCCGATCCCTTTCAGACATGCCCCAAAAGCAGAACTGTAAAGGCAGTTTCCTGTCTGGAAATTAACATTTGAATCATCATAAATTCAAACAGATTCACATACAAGACGCCTGCCACTTATCACTTTAAAATAAGTCCTAAAGTTAAAAAACAGGGTCCAATGACTTCAGATAAACTCCCTGGGAGTTCACAGAGGATATGGAAATCATCGTAATTTTCCTCTGCTAAGGAAGGGCCTTAATTTCCATCAGAGCTTTACTGCATAAACCTTAAAATGAACAGTGTTCACAAGTGCCCTTACTAAAAGCATGTAGACCTCTGCTTAGAGCAGAAAATATGCCCCAATTGATCACCATCTTCCCTTTTCTGGGGTAGTTCGGCATCCTTTCTTTGGAGGACCAAGGTGCACTGAGCTGCCTTGCCTGCACTGCTGCAGGAGGCTGTAGTGCACAGGATCAGCAGGCAGAGGAACTGCTGCACACAGTGTGTCCAACTAGGTATTTAGTCATGCAATGTAGCACACAGACTTTACAGTGGCTGTTCATTGCTTGCATCCTGACTGGCTGCCATTTAGCTTATCAAACGGCTTTTAAAGACCATGGTATTTTTTGTCGGTAGCATTTTTATTTACGAGCTCAGGCCACTGTATACAACCTGTTGGGCCTTTTCTTCTGAAAGGGCAAGGGGCAGGGTTTGTCTCTAGAATCTGATTTCTGTATGCGCTGGGCCTGATTCATTAATCACTTCCACTTACTCCTGCCAGCAGAAACTTTGGCTGTGAGCTGCTGTGGCGTAAAATCCATCCAACACTGAGGGCTGGAGTGTGAGAGCAACTCAAGGTGTGAGCAAGCCCTACTCTCAAGGAGGGCAGGAGCCAACTGGCACACCCGAGACTGTAGGTGTGGCAAACTGAAGAGCGGGAATGGTCAGTTCTCCTGGGAGATTCAACATATTTACTGGGCAACTTCCAGTGTCCCACTCCACAGCTGCCTGCTGCTGGCAGAAATCACAGGGTTGGCAATGACAGGAGTGCCACCTGCTCCTGCCTCGTTTAATAAAACTCACAAGAAATTCAGGCCTCACTTTTTAGGGGTGTTTTTGTGGAGCTGTTGCCTTTCTCCCAGAGCCAAAAGCACATTAACCAAAAATTTAAAAATTAGTTAAAAAATAGCAGGGGGAGGGGGGAAGAAGGTTGTACTTTAGTTACTTATCTACTTGCTCTCTCTTCTGATATAGGACCATATGAACGTGACACTGCACCGTAAGGTAAGCCATGCAAAGGGGTGACTGCTGACCCCAAACCACCCTGAATGGTTGTGTTTGATCACTGGTATCGTGAAGTGCTCCCTGAGCTGCACACCTTGGCCAGACCACATCTGGGTGAGGGGCTGTTTAGGCAGCACAAAGCATGGCTACAGATCAGTGGAACACAAGTCATGAAGTTTGCTGTATGTGACTGGTTTTCATAAACCATGTCTGTAGAAATAAAATGTGATTGCACAGTAACAGCAGCTGTACGGTCGAAACTGCAGCTTCACATTCCCTCATGGAAATCGTCTGTGCCAGTGTACCTAAGCATGCATGTGCTTCCATACAGACATATAAAGGTCTGAGTATAGACAGAGGGAATATAAGGACTAATTATCCTATTTAAGATCTGAAAGGAACCCAGGCACTTAAGCTCCATCCTCACATGAAGAGTGGCACCATAACACTAATGAACGCAAATGATCTGGAGCTCAGTTTAATGCTTTGTCTAAAAGACAGCACCCCCAGGAAAAGCACTTGCTAGTTTAAGATGAGAACTGATTTGTTAATCCTCCAAAATTTGTAACTCCCCTAATAAGTGATATAAAACATTCTGAATCACAATTGGCACTGTAATTTCAAAAGAAACTGTCCATTTGGGAAGTCTGAGTTTGAGACCTCATGGTGTCACGCAGACTGAAATGTTTAAAACTGTAATAATGATGGAAAGAAAATTATGCACCATAAGGTTTTAAATAAGAAGCAGCATTTTTTAAACTTTAACACATTGTTTGAATAAGTAAAACAGGATTAAAGGCCAGACTCACATTACTACTGCAGGTTTTGTATCGAATATTCCGACCTTCACAGTTCCTAAAAAACAGAATAAAAACAGTTGTACTGTATAATAGCAAAACACAACCCTGCCTGTTTTACAGCTAATTATTCTCTTGAAAATTAGACATTTATTGCTACTGCTCTGCCATAATGTGGGCTCAAAATACAAAGTTTAAATACAAAGGGGAGTTGGGGATTCAACAGGTTACGCTGCTGTCCCTCTTCAGCAAAGAACATGTGATTTTCTCTGTAAGCCAAATTTACTGCAAACTCTATGAAAAACA
This sequence comes from Anabacerthia variegaticeps, assembly GCA_035583185.1. Lineage (NCBI taxonomy): Eukaryota > Metazoa > Chordata > Aves > Passeriformes > Furnariidae > Anabacerthia > Anabacerthia variegaticeps. The sequence goes on from JAWWEW010000017.1 coordinate 9,877,582, forward strand.
CGTTTATTTTGTGAAAAAGATTTCACAAGGCATCTCTGAGCTGATCTATGCCGATTGCAGCAAAGCTATTTCGAATAAACAGGATGCAACCTATGGGAAAAGGAGATCAGAATATCTTATTCATAATTTTCAATTAAATGTAATTGTCATGGACTGCATGCACTTGTACTGTGCCCAATGTACATGAATCCTGAAATCCAGGCAACTCAGATCCTCTGTTGTTAATAGCTGAAATAACAGGCATATAATAGAGTCATGGTTATTTATTGTGGTCTCATAAATATGGGGGGGTTGGCTTTCACACTTTTTTAGGGACACACTGCCAAACTTCCGAATAAGGAACCAGCACTTTACACAGTGCAAGATACTTTTCGTCTCAAGAATGGCAAAATCAAGCCCTCGAAAGAACTGGAAACATATTTCAAATGACTGGATAAGAAATTATAATTAGTGATGTCTATAAAATCAGGAATAGTGTTTTGGAATAATCCCTTCATTCCAAAAAGGCCTGCCTTCCATTAAAGAATGTGTGAACATATAGCTGGTAATTTACAGCTCCTGGACTAAATTTTCCACTTCTTGCATGAAAATCAATGGCAAACATTATTTTTTTTTCCAATATGTGAGAGGGATTAGAAAATAACATTTAAAAAAGAAAAAATACAATGTATGCCTCAAGCAAGAATTCAACCAGCTCAGCTGAATGTACAACTCAAGAACGAGATATTACAGGTCGCAAATTTCCTACCTTTTACAAGACTGATTGTATCACAACATGCAAGTTAAAAATATTTATGATATATACAAATGTGAAAACCTCGTTTCAAAATTGTGCATTTCCTGGAAATGGCTACAACAAGCAAACAGAGAAAAATATTTAAACTATACATTTGTCAAGGTATGGAAAACACATGTTTTTCACAGGGGAACACATTAAAAATATTAATAAAACCACAGTGGAATTTATATTGCTAGAATTTATTGAGCTCATTTCACAGTCCCTAACACACTGGTAGAATATTGAGGTTTCTTGCTGGAACTATTTCTTGTCTCAGAGATCTTTGTGCGTTTTGCACTAAAAGAAACAGGCGGTGTTTTAATTAATTATCTTTAGCTCTGTATTTCACTCAGTTTGCACTTAACTAGCATATCACACTGCAAGCCTTCTTTAAGAAAATCTGGCTTCCTGGCTGATACTGCATTTAACTTAAAAAATCTCAACTAAATAGGAATTTAAACATGATCAGCAGTTTAAAAAATATTTAGGAATAATTCAAGTAAAACAGGCAATTATGGATGCCAGCACAGAAGCCTCTAAGCTGGTTGGGATCTCTTCTTGCCTGACTACAGGGCTAGTGTATTACTCCTACTTTTAGGACTGCAGCAACAAGTCCTGTTTTTGTCCAGCTTTACTACTGAGGTAACCAGCTTTCACCACATATGCTGTTCTGTTCAAGCCACACAAAGGCTTATCCATGAAAACATATGGCTTCCAGGACCAGTGCGTAGAAAGAACTGGCAGTGGAAGACTCACAGACTCAAATAGCTTGGAAAAGACCTCTGAGATCATCGAGTCCAACTTTGTCAACCAGACCATGGCACTCAGTGCCACATCAGTCTTTTTTTTAAAATAGACTTTTTTTTGGTGACTCCACCAACCTCCCCGGGCAGCCCATTCTGATGCTTAATCATTCTTTCTGTGAAAAAATTCTTCTCAACGTGCCACTGAACATCCCGTGGTGCAGCCTGACACTGTCCTCCTGTCCTGTCCTTTCCTAACAGAAAGCAGCATTTGATACTTCTGTTTGAGGAGCAGGTCACTTGTCTTTCACTCCAGGGAAGACACGCAGGAGCCTGCACTTGAAGATTATTTCAAGTGATATCCAAGGGCAGGCTGATTTGTATGCAGGTAACTTACCTTTTGCTTTATTTACAGTGACTCCTCTCTATGACCACACTAAATAAATTGTTCCTGCTATTCCAAATGTATTTCATAACATATCAATGTTCTATCAGAGTTGAAGCCTAAGCTATTAATCTCTTACAAACATACATTAAAAGCAGCATTTTATAACACAATCTATCTGCACACAGCACTTAGTTTCAGAAACAGAAGCAACTAGGAAAGGACTGGGAAACGTGCAGAACTGCAGAAGAATAAATATACATATAGATACACATAAGCATGTAGCTTACCTGCCATTTAAACATCTCCTCAGGGAGTAGGAGGCTCCCCCTCCACAGGTCCGTGAGCAATCACTCCAGGCCCCCCAGGCATCCCAGGAACCATCCTTGTCTTCATCTGAGCGGGGAGTTCTGGAGTTCTAAAGAAAAAAACACAAAAAGAGGAAGATAGAAAGAAGAAAAAAAATTATTTGGTATTTGTTTTACTGCTTGGCATTAATAGCATTACTTTGCTGCTTGTTTACAGTCTCTAAAATTTACTATTTTAATATATAATAATTACACGGGGAAAAAGCAGTCTTTCAAGATACAGTGTAGTGGATGCATTGCCTTCTGCCAAAGAACTGCTATGCCTAAACACACTGCCATTCTGAACATCTGCATTTCCAACATGCTGTGTAGGCACTACAGAATTGATCTCAAGCAGGCAGACCAGGCATCAAGTTCTGAGCAGGCTGCTGCACTTTCTGAAGTCCTGTCCAGAGGAATTTCATATCCAAGACTGAAGTCTCTCCATCTTCTCAGGTGTGCCTGCTCTCAGCAGGAAGACAGAATTTAAACCCCTTAACTCTTTTGTAAAGTGCACACCCAGAATTGCAATCAGGGAAGCAAACCAAGGATACAACCTTATTACAAAACATGCTGTTCAGTTGAGAGAGATCTCACGGAGAAAGGCTTAGAGATTTTTAGGCTACGACAATTAATCATGGATTTATGCTTAAGCTCACAGAGGCTTCAAAAGCATTCATACCAGGCACCATGAATATAAAAAAGAAAGTTTTGTGACAAAGCACAAAATTCTGCTTGACCCCATAAAAAGGTCTTTATTCACTTGCATTGCATCCTGCTTAAGAAAGTTGACATTTCCCAGAGAAAACTCTCAAAACATTCTAGAACATGGGAGCTTCACACAATAGCTCGATATCAAAAAAGTATCATGAATCAAAGTATTCAATAACACCCTGCTTTAAGGCAGCACTTTTTGGTTTATGATTTTTTTTCATGAACAAAACACAGAAAAAACAGGTTCAGGATTTCCCCCAGATTTCTTTGATTTCACTACAACTGTACATCTTTGAGAGGTGTCAACCACATGACGGGCCTGTTATAAAGAAATTAAGACTTTTAGAATCCTATATTACACCCAGCTTAAGATGAATACCCCAATTTCTGTAACCACTGGGGTGATAGTTTGCACATAAAGCTACTTCTAACATAAAGTAAGAGCTTTTGGCACCATTATGAAAGTCAAATTGTGGATAAAAGAGGCAGTGAGTAATTCGTCTCAGGTGACAGTGAACACTGACCAATATTTACTCTGCCCCAATAGCATAGCAAATGACAGAACATGAAGATTTAATCCAAGCTTTAATGAAACAACTATTTACTGCCAATTTTTTTATTCCCATTGACTTCAGTGGTCAGCTTGTAAAAAAAAAATAAATGAATTGCTAATTATACAATAAGCATCTCCATTTCAACACTGAATTGGAGATATTTGTCTAAATAAATCAGTGGCTCCTTAACTTTCTTGCTCTCCTCAGTTTACCATTTTTGCAAACACTTACCGTAAAGCTTTAAAAGTGTACTTAGGCCAGCCTACCATTCCAAAAACGATAGAGCCCAGCTCTGCCAAGATCCCGGAGGAATTTTCACACTGGCGCTGCATTTACTTTATATCAGAAGCCAACTCTGACATGTCTGACACTGAAAATGGAACAACTGCCTTCAATCTTGAACAAAAAGAGCTCAGCACTTCCCAGCAAGTCACTCAGCACATGAAAATAAGTCAAGATGAACAAGAGTCACTTCTTTCAAATTTATGGGTGCAAAATTAGTTTCTCTTCTGCAAGCCCAAGGCAAATGAGTGGGTTTTAATACACTGAGAAATTATTAAACTTACTATATTAAAAAAGCAATACATGCCACTCTTTTTTAGAATAGCTAGTTTCTTTTGACAAAGCAGTGACAATGCCTAAAATAATCCTAACTTCATCATTGTATTAAACCCAGCCACATGATATTAAGAGACAGAATGTCATCTAAAGCCCTAAACAAAGTCCAGTTGTTCACTTCCCAAACTGCTTTGATAAAAGCCATTGTTCTGAACTGTATCTAATTAAAAAGCTGTAATTACTATGACGATCAAAGCAGAACTTTATGCCAACAAAGCCTTCTTCAGAATCATTGACTAATTCAGTGCCCACAGTGTTGACTTAAACCCCAGCTAGTTCAAACTGTTTGTCCCATGGGAAAGAGTTAAAAGCAGCTTGCACTGGCTTAGTAATTTACTAGCAAAATAATATTGATTTACTAGCTGTCTGGTTTCATAAACTCTACATATTACATTTGTCTACACCATGGTACCAGCTTGAAGTAAAATAAAGAAAAAATCATCAACACCATGATTTCAACCAACAAAACTTTGGAAGCTCATTTAGAAATTAAGTTGAAACCTAATTGCAACCGGACACAAGAGAGTACTATTGTACATCAGGATTGCATTTGCAGCTTGCTTCTTAACTTCAGTTTTTCCTGGCTTTATTGGCTTCAGTCATAATTCTAACATGGGTCAGCAGTGAAGCTTTGAACCATATCAGAATAGTGTTTTTTCATTAGTGGTTTAATTTTGCCACAGATGAAGTGCAACACGTGCATTTTGCATATTCACCATTAAAGCGTGTACCGGCACAAACAAACACGTGCACCCACGGTGTAACATGATGAAGCCACAAGTGCTGTAGTGAATCCAGATAAAACAACTTAAAATAGCTATAAACACAACCTAAATGCTGCTCTTTACGTAGAACTAGATGGGAAAAGGCGTCACACTTCCACTGGATCCAGTTATGCTGGTGGGAGCTGGACCAAGGTTAGATGCAAACATGAAATTCAAAGCAATAGCTAAACCTATACAAGGTTTTCTGCAGAAATTAGTCCAGTTTATATGATAGATGCAGATTCAAAACATTTCATCCTAATCTATAATCCATTCTGAAAGCAAAAACGTTACAACACCACACTTGGACCTGAGCAAGGATCACTTGAACCAGTGGGTAGGGGAAAATAAACTCCAAGTTTTGAAGCAGTTGGTGACATAGACAGAGCCTCAAAGACTGAGATGACAGTCTGCCAAGGTTTCCTCAGGTTCTGAGGCCCAGAAACGTGCAATCTGAGTCTCTGCTGACAACCCTTAACTGACAGAGACAGCTTTGTCCATGAAGAATTTTACTGAAGTGTGGCACTGGTAGATTTGGACAGAGAGGAAAGTGTTAGTGCCAGTTTCCCTTCTGTCCAGGGCTCTTTTTCGCTCCTGTCACATATGGGCACACACTGTAACACCGTGTTCTGCAAATTATTCGTGTGCCTGTGTTTTTGGGCCATACTTGCCTTGCAATGTACTTCTAAAAGCAACCGAGTACAGCAGAAGTGGGCACTAAGGTAAAATAAATGAAATCCAGATGTTACCGGGGCTGATCATTAACCCAAAACAAGGGGATTTTTACTGTCACTTGTAACACCCAGTAAATAACAACAGCTACATTGACACACATTACAAAAATCAAACACAGTGCTGTTAAATGGAGACGGGGGGGGGAAAAAAAATATTTGGCCAAACTTTTGTTTGGCTGTTATGAAGGATGACATAATTGTCTTGAATTTGGTCATGCAGACTTCAAAGGAGAAGTGGTGCCAGAGAATGAAGGTCAGTTTATGCAGTTTTATTATTATTCAGACATCCATTACATAAGGCTTGGATATGTAAACGTTTAGCATTCAGCGTAACAAAGATTCCGCTTCTCAACAGAAATGCTGCAATACCCTAAATGTTTGTTTTCCAGGGGTTTTAGCATACATTTTTGCTTTAAATACAAACACAAGCACATGGCATGTGACACATGATAATTATTGCTACAGTATGTGTAATGAGAAACACTTAGAGACCCAACACAGAGATTCATGTGTAAGAGTCCCCAGGGGACAGTCCCTCTGCCCTGGACATATCCCAACACCAATCCTGCCCTGTGACATGCCCCTGAGCAGGGTGCCCAGTTCTGTCAGCTTCCAGAAGAGATTCAGTGCAGCAGATATACCAATGTGTTGCAGATCATGCCTAGGGCTGGATGGATGAACAAAACACTCTGTTCAAACAGGTTAGAGTGATGTGGCTCAAAAAATAAGACTTTGTCATTACAAGTAAGAGTCCGCTATTATGCCAGTGTAAGTGCAGCTCTCTGAGAGGGAGTGTTTTGGTTTTTTTCATTGTTTCTTATCAAAGTGCTTTGTATTAATTCACAAAGGCATGCCAAACTCCAAAAGAGAATCACCAAAAGCAGTTACATTGGCACAGCTATAGCATATACTATTTAATAACACATTGCTTATAACTGAATTTCTCCATACAGAATTTAGATTCCTCAGATTAAACTCATCCAAGGGAAAGAATCTATTGAAGGGTATAAACATCACTTCAGTACTGCTGAAGGCCTAAATTAAGCAATACGCAAAGTTCAGTACTGGCCCTTCTCCCAGGAGTGAATTTTGATGGTATTTTGAACAGAGATGAAGCATTTCCTTTTCATTGCTTCTTCCCACTCTCACAACCCATAAATACTATTAACACTATCCTGATTTTCAGAGTCTTCCAAAACATAAGGTTATGTTGCTCTTCGCTAATCTCCATGTGCCATTTGCTTCTTCTCATACCTACAAGGACTCCAAACAGAGGTAGCAGAAGGAATTATGGCACTGAAGGGAAATATCCTGCCTGAGTAGCATTATGATGCATTTCCCAGATTCTTCTTTCCAGACACTACTCTCGGTGGAAGAGGTATCAAATTGCACTGGTGACTGTATCCATGAGCAGGGCGCATAATTGAAAGAACAAGTATTTACCTGCAGAGAATCACTGGATATGCTGTTCGGCCTCAGAACTGTATCCTTCCCTTTTAACTCTGGCTGTTATGTCTAGAGCTTTTTGACAAACTATACTCGAAATCTCTTTCACTGCTAAGGTCACATACAAAAATGATTTACACCTCTATTTTGTACAATCTGAGTAAGGTGTAGAATGCAGATTACAGATTTAGAAAAACTATTTCACTCACCGCAGCAACTAAATAGAACAGTCAAAACATATTTCCAGACAAATAAGAATTAATGAGATCTTGCATTGCCTGGTTTTTGCTTAAAAGCTTCCACTTGTTTCATTGCAAGAGATTTCAGGACAGTTCCATGTATATTTCTACTATTGCTGAGTGCATTATGTATTACCTAATTGTGCACTGTATATGTCATTAAGTTTAATAAATCTCTTACTTATCCATACCCGAGTAAATTATATATTATTCTGTATGCTAAAAAGGACATATCTGGAATTAAAAAATCCTGGAGAAAAAGCAGTGCATTGTTATTGATAAAAACCACCTGGGAGTAGATGCAGCTATTTTAAGCAGATGCTAAGCAGTAATTAGTTTTAAAATTACTAACATTATTTCAGTCACATTACCTACTCCTTGCCACTGTGTCAGGGTGTTCATGCACTACAAACTGACTGCAAAATGGAACCTGTGCCCCATAACAAGAACATTTCAGAAACCCAAGCTGGTGAAGCTCAGCAACAAAGCAAATCACCAGCAAGAAATGAGCCAAAAGGCAAATGATGGACTTATTCAGCTACATGAAGAAATACATCTGGGGGTTCAGATGTACTTCAGTGCTCAGTGTTGAATTCTGTGATATATTTCCATTCTACAGAAGTTTTGAATAAATTCAAGTTTGGGAAAATAAAGCATGCACAAGTGTCACACACAGGAAATATTTACAGCGTAATTCATTTTCATACTGAACTAAAGGCGAATCTCAGCATGTTTTTCACTGTTATACTGCATCCAGATTTTTCCATTGTCAGTGTGTTGCAAAATTTCATATTGACAACACAGGCCTGCACTGCAGGAGTTGTCAGGACAGAGTTGGAGGTTTTGGCAGGTGGAGCAGGGATACTTGAGGCTTTTGGCATCCAGGAAGGGATGAAATGTTGCTTGGCTGTTTGGCACCCATGAGCTAGTTGAGGCTTTTGGCACTGAAAAGAGTCTGTATCACCTCCTTCCTTGTGAGCAGTAACAGAGGGAACATGGAATTTGTGGGCATGGAGAGGGAATCGTGGTTCCCACCCTAACCACTCCAAGAAGAAAGCAACTGCATTAGTATACCTGACTCCTACAGTCATTTCTGCACCCAACAACAGCTAAGGACAGCACCGGAGTGTTTCTGCTAAAAGGAATCAGTATTAAAGTCCTTAAAGCATAATTAAGTTGCTATTTTTCAAATTCTGAGTTAATTACATTATTCAGATGAGTTTACAAAAACTCCACACAAATTCTATTCTACTCACTGCTGACAGGTTTTGACGACCTAAACCAGAGTCCCAGGGTATGTTTTTATCCCATTGCTGACTTTGACAAGAGAAGCACTCCATTCTGTCCTCTCCTCTGAACAACAGCAAACTACTTTATTTTCTTGGGCAAGATTCCATAAATTACTATTTTGACAGAAAAATGTCTAGCAAAGAGAGAAACCCTTTTTAAAACCCTGATAAGCATGTCCTGCAAACACTGGTGAATTACATCACTGGCAATGCACCTGAAAATCAACACTTAGCTGGACATGTCTTCATTCATGCTTGCCCAACCAGAGCCACAGGAGCCCCGATCTGCCTTATCTGCAGTGGCAAATACTATTCCACATTCTCCAGTATTAGAACAGAGACAAGATATTAGGTCCTGGGAACAGGGGGGAAGGCTGTTGACTAACTTTGGTGATATTCAGGCAGGCTGTCCAAGTCTCTAATGCTTTTAGGTCCAGCCATCCAGGACAGCTGACCAGGATCAAGAACATGCAAAACTCCTCCCTGAGTTTCCAGTATTGCATTGTCTTCCAAGATTTAAAACTGTATGTGAATATGTAGATGGAAACATATCAACTTGAACTCTCAATACACATCCACTCCTCTGAACCTGCCACATCTGAAATGGAAACTACACTGAGAAATGTTTAGCATCACTCAAATTCCCTCCATTTCTAAGTGGCCTAGTGAATTAAAACTTGAAGATTTGCACGTATAGCTGGCAAACAGCTCAAAAGCCACTTGGAAAGTACACAGAGGTTCTGAAAGGAAACATAACCAAGAAAGCAATATAAATTGTAGCACACTGCCCGCTTTCTCAGTAGCCAACCTGAGGCAAACATTTGCCAGGGCTTGGAAGAAAGATAAAGGCAGAATTTTAAAATAAGCAAAAAAGAAGTTTATTAGAAACATAATATTCGCTTTTAAAAATATCATTGATTATATTAACACTCTCACTGAACAACTTCAAGGTTATATCTCAATCCATACAAGAATAATTTAAAATTATAATCAATTAGAAAATATTCTCCACAATATGGTATTTAAATACTCGGTCCTTGCATTTGGTTGGGCAAAGAAAACTTTGGCAAAGACATAATGAAAATATTTTCATGTTAAAAATACAATATGCAGTCTTAAAACTTTTTCTTTGCAGCTTTTCAGGTTATGCATTATGTCCATTTTACAGATGAGAACCTGACCTCAGGAAGAAAAGGATAAAATGCATTGTGAGAGTAGCACAGCTGAAAATTATATCTCAGTGCCCAAAGACAGATTTTCATACCCCTTACAGAGTTTTTCCACTATCTTTTTTCAATAATAAACATTGTCCTTTCTACTGTGGGCATCTACAGTAGGTACAAAGTGTGAAGGGGAAGACAATCTTCAAGACATTTTGATATGTTAATTATCTCAGGGCCTACTTATAAATTTGCATTAACAACATTCCATATATTTCCTGGAGTCCATAAAAGGAGTAAGTATTCATGAAAGCTTTACTGAATGTACATTCAAAATTTGCACCTGGATCCATTGGATTTTTCCACCTTCACACAGCACACCACATGTTCCCCATCCAGCACAAACAGTGCAATGGGTCAGCCAGAGTCCAACGTGCAGAATTCCTCAGGTGCATAATAGAAAAAGATTCCAATTTCTGGGAAATATATCTGGCATTATTTTTTTGAATTACCTTATTAAATGTATTTGCAAACATCTAAATAAAGGTGCTTTTAAATACTTTTCCATGCGATTTTTAAAACTGGCCTCAAAAGTTGAAAACTGCATCACTTCAGCATATGCAGTGAAAAGAATAGCACAGATGAAAGGAGGAGTGTTATTCCTGTGCAAGCAGAGGATTTTCATCAGATCTCAAAGACCATAGAGTGGCACATTGGTGCCACTGTTAAATCTGCAAAATCTTTCCCGTTGAGGCTTATTTTGTCAGGTTTTTTTCCCGTATCCTAATGCCATATGAAATTGCAATGAGACTTCAGTGAATACGTATTTTACAATGCTTTTAAATCATGCTTCCCATGTGAAAAAACAGTACAAACAAACAAACAAAAATCCTAACCATTTCTCTCCTAAGGGTCAGTTATCTATCACAGACTCATTTCCTCTTGATCAAATACCTGTGCCAGTTTAGGACCCTTCATGTCCTTCTTAACCTGTTTATTTGATGAAGACACCCTTGCCAGCAGTTTGGGAAGTCATTCCAGGGTAAGAAGAGCTATGACAGGAAGGCCATCAATTACTGAGGCTCTAGCTTAAAATTAACCAATGAGGCAGTGAACTCACAGTTTACTGTAGGAGAAAAGTGGTGGGGGTGAAACAGGGTGGGATTTCTTGCTTCCCAGCCTACAGGCAAACTGTAAGAACACGGAGATCAGACCCTGACACAAAGGCAGGAGCTGTTACCACAACCACCATCAAACTCTGCCGGTTTGGGGTGGTCCGGGGGGTACTTGCCCAAGTTACTCTGCAAAGCTGGAATGAGAAAGGCTGTTCTGCTCCCGTGAGATGCACAAGCAACCAGAGTACACTCTGACCACACAGCAGATCCACTTGCTTCTACAACCTTACTAATTACTGTATTGTGCTGAACTTGTTAAAGGGTTGATTTTCCAAGAATCTCGTGTACAAAACTTACAGACAAGTTGTGGAAAAGTAAATAAAGAGGGAATATGGGCATTTAAAATTACTTCCATGTTGCATACTATTTCCCTCACAGTTTATAACATCATAAACAAGCTTTAGCCTATCACAATGATACATTATGTATTTAATTTAAACAATATTCTAAAAACCATCATTTCAAAACACACAAGTCGTTAACACTTATGGACAATACCTTTATAAAGATACTTGTGAAAGAAAAGTCATCCTTTCACTAATTGGTTACAACAATTTTTTTTCCTTTTTTAAGAAACTGTTTAGAGAATTTACAATGAAAAAACCCCACTGAAGCCAATCCTTTTTCTCAGAATAAAATTGCTGTACCTCTAACTTTTAAAAGAGCCTTAATACGTATATTTTGAAATTTGTTTAAAATAATTTTCCTGACTTGAGACACTGTCTGCCAAGTTCCAACTAGAAGCAAAATTTTATGGCTAGCTGCCAAACCTATGAATAAAAGGAGTTTATAGGGGAAATACTGACAGAAGAATAAACTGTAGCAAGAGCAGCCAGCATAGAAAAGTCTTTCTTGTGCATTTTGTCTGTCCATAATCTGCAATATTCATAACTCTGGATATTGGGATATTGTGGTCCTGCCTGCCTCAATTTCATGCCAAGATTATCCATAGTGCCAGACTGATGATTTGGTTATAGGTATTTATACCCTCACACTGAGATGAGCCATTCAAAGTCCTCATTTGTGAACAAGTGATTCAACTCATGCCTCCTGACTCACCCTGCTATTTAATACTGTATGTAGCACTTTTAATGGTAATATTTCTATAAAAGTAATGCAAAGCAGATCTCAGACCATAAGCAGAAACAGAACAAATGTCAAAAGGAAAAATATTAAATCCACATTGTTAGCTGACAGCAATTATAAGAATATTAATTTTTATTTCTATAAATGTAGAACAATTACATTCACAAATTTTGAATTTCAAAGGAATTATTTTATGTTAATGAATTTCTTACCCCTGATTTTTAAGGTAGATATCACTTTGTGTACAGGCATTTTAATTAATACATTGAAGGAGGAGACTTATTAAGGCTATAACTGAGAAGCAGACTGAGTGAACTTAATTCTGCCCAAAGAAACTCTAAAACTTGTCAGCCTGATCATGGTGCCTCTTTACTGTGGCATAAATCAAATTTAACCAGATGAGTTTTCTTCTTAGGGAAAACAGTTCTTGCCTCTTTAACCATGAGCTGATCTTTGGGTGATATTAAGCAATGGTATAACTGATCCAAAATCAAAATACAATTTCAGTGTTTCTTTTTATTACCCATGCTTAACTTAGAGACAAATTTAATATTTAAGGTTGCTCAGCTCCACCGACTCCAGCTGATTTCCTGCCCATGAAGAACAGTTTCATTCATTGTTTGGAAGGGGTTGCTTTGCACAAGGGCAGCCTGATTTGGAGATGTTGGGAACCTTCCATGGTGGACACCTGCACTGGGGAAATGTGTCCTTAAGCTGCTTCTGCTCTGTCAAACGTGTAACTTTTGTTTGATCACTGATTATTCACAGTCAAAAGATTGCACCAATTCTGTCATCTGCAGCTTCCTCCAGCTGTGTTCCCTCACAGACAGCAAAGCACACTCAGATTATTCAGGAAGTTTGTTTCAGATAGTTATTAAAAAAAAAAGAAATTAAAATGTCCTGCCTATATCTCATCTTGCAGAGGATCACAAATGCAGAAGTTGCAAACCAAAACATCTTTTGAGGGCAGATTTTGGATATAACTTTTCTACAGGTTAAAAAAAAGACAGTGCTGCTGAGGAGCAAAAAAAAAAAAGCGCCATGTGCAGAGAACAGTTTCCCAGAAATGTATTTTATGTGGGATTAAAAATGTAATATTCTCTTGTCATTCCTTTCCACTTTGAGTCAAATAAAATATAATCCACTGAAACTCATTTGATATCTGGCGAATAGTTTTCCTTTTACTGATTTTCTAGCTTCCAGCTTGGGGAGAAAAAAACCTGTCAAGGGACCAGTTACAATGGCAGCACAGGTCCAGATCCAATTCTCAAAGAAGCAACAGAAAAAGAAAAAGCCACTGACTTCAAATAAAGGAAGATGAAGGCTTAATTACATATATGGGGTAAGGACATATATTTCTCCATTTGGAAAAATATTAGCACAACTTGCTTTCTCTTCTGTGTCCAAGTTCCTGGCTTTTAATTCTCCAAAGACAGAATTATCCAATGAATAGTATTCCTGGGAGAAAAAGACAACTTCATCTATCTTGAGTTTGACTCTGATTTCATTCCAGATCTCCACTACTGTGTGTGTTTCACTACAGTGTCTTCAGCACTCGGCACCGGGTAACAGGCCTGGATATGGAATATTAGCACGACTCTTTCCGTATCTGTTCAGTGCCAGTGTTTCCTATTATCAGTCCAATATTATATGGTTATTGTATTAGCTTCCCAGCAGTACTTTCTCAAGTTCTGTAGCCTGAAACCTCCATTAACAGATGCTAAATACAATAGTTGTTTTTCACTTTTAGATCTTGTGAAAGCCCATAAAAATGAGTGGTCAGTTTGTCCAATTTTCTAAAGAAATTTTCCAAGATTTGAATGGGCAACATATAAAACCACTAAAAATACTCCTGGCAGCTCCTTCATTTGGATTGTGTTCCTTCTGCCAAGCCAACTAATGAATAGTTTATTCCAAGATAGGACTTCCGCATGAATTTTTGGTAGTAAAGGTAAGAATATCTATTTATAAAATTCCCTGGTTGCTTGTATTTGAAGGGTTTGGAGAAGGGAGGATTTTTCAGGGGTTTTATGTGGTGAGTTTTGTTTTTTTTTCATTATTATTAAAAGGGATATTAGCATTTGGATTTAGGGAAAAGTTGTGTAAATAAATTAACCAACAAAGCTCCTTTTTGTTTTTAATTCTGGCTTATACTCTGGTAAATGAAAGATAATCAAAATATCATTGTCAGGCACTTAGTGAATAAAGCTTGATTTAAAAGCCATTGAAATGGATGGAAACTATCTCGCTCACTTTGTTGGGGTTTGTCTAGGACCTACAAGACTCCACTGAATTCCATGTCAGATACAGCCAAACTACAGATGTGGATGTGATTTCTTACACACATGGGCAGATAAAGATCAAAGAAGAGGGGAAAAATCTCCCACATACTTTTCTCCACTTTATTTCTTTTACCAGTCTACCTTTATCACTGTTCTGGCTATAGAGCAAGTATTTGCTCAGAGTCCAGAATTATGCTTCTTTAAATACCTTTAAAAAAAAAAAATCCACTTAAGAACACCAGCTTTTTTTCCCACACACACGTACATTTTAAATGGCTTTTTTTTCCTATATCTTTAGTATAGCAAAGTTCTTTTTGCATGAAAAATATACCTTCTACATCTTTCCCCATATTCTGCATACAAATTTCTTTTCAAAGCCTGAAACTACTTTCTGCTTCTTTGCACACCTTTTTTTCCATGGAAATAAATAAAGCTATATTAATAAAGTGAAACTTTCCAGAGCACACGAAGGTCAATGAGCTGTGCAGTCCATCACACACAGCTAGCAGATTTTATACTAGTGACCCACTGTGAGATTACAAATACTTTTCAATGTTCCACATTTTATGGCATAACTTATTTCTCTTCTGAAAATACATCCTCAAAGGAGGCTTTTTTTCCTTGAGAAAAGATCTTGCTCACCATTTATCAATCTACTCAAAGAATACAATATAATCAGTTTATCATATTTATTTTGCTGAGCACAAGGGGAGATCAGCACCCCATTCTTTCTCCTCACTAATGCACTACACCTATAACTAACTTCCATGTTTTTTCCATGCACATCATTCAACTCTATTAAAAATTATCTAAGTAGCATCTCATGGGTTGAAAAATAAAGAAAAAGCTTCTCAACTCTTGTAGAGATGACAAATAGCTAATGGTAAAAGGATAAATTTGGCCTGTGATCTCATTCTCCTTCCCCCTTTGTGTGCTCAAAGCCAGAGCAGCAGCTAGATAAGAGTAATGGAACAATAAGAGACTTTACTACAATGATAAGTAAATGCTGGGTTGGGAAGGCTTTTCAATCCTGATCAACCAATAAATTTAAAAATAAGCTAGAAAATATCCATCAGGAAAAGTGCACTTGGAGCTGATCCTGCTTTGGAGCCAAGGTACAGACCATGGTTACTTCCACAGCCATTTTCTGTTTGATCTGTAGCAGACACCGCAGGAGGAGAGAAGAAGGGCTATGACACAGCTACTCTAAAGAAGCAATCAGCATTCAGAAAACAAAAACAAGGAAATGTCTACCACTATTTTAATCCAAACACCTTGTAATCTCTCATTTTTTGTTTGGAGACAAAGTCCATCTCTCAGCTATCTGTTATTTCCAAGATGTGCATCCTGGTTCATGCCTGCCAGAGGGAAGTCTCTTCCAAAACACACTATTTCACAATAGCTTTCCCACTTCTGGCAGCATCCTTCAAATCAACTACTGTTTTGCTCTACTCTCTATCACAAATCAACTTCGTGTTTCTTATTTAATATAAAAGCAGCTTGGATTACTCAAGACCATTGTCTTCTGGAGGCTGGCTATATATACCTACTCCCAGATGGTCTGTCTGGAAACAGATATATCACATACCCAAAAACTACTTCTCTTTTGGGGCTTCTAAGCTTGCTGATGAACTGTTACTGCCCAATTTAGATCATTAATTTAACTCTCAAATCCTCATTTGCACTATAAATACCACCTATTGTACAGATATATTTTCTCATCCTCCTGGCCACCACGGATTAAGAGCTTTCTTTAGAAACTACTCATAAAACACTGGGAGGCATCACTAACACAGACAACAGCTGCTACACCCACATCCATCTTGGTTCTGCTTCACCTCAGTTCTCAGTATTTGCTCATGGCCACGTCAAAATTTGGGCTGTGCTCTCTGTTGCACTCAAGAGCTACAGGAGTCCCAAGGGATGCAGAAGGAGGAAGGGGGGCACTCATCTACCACTTGTCTATTTTCTAAATCTGAATTGTTGTAGGGGCCAGTCCCTCCCCTTCCCTTCTGACACCTCTTTTTACAGCAGGTCTCTGACCTTTCTGAAGGTTGCATTACAGAGGATGTGACCTTTTGTTAGGCTTTATGTCTGTGTTGTACACAGTCACAGACCTATAACACTACTGAACCAAAGACATTTTCCTCAGCCCCAGGACTGCTTTTCTGTGCATTCTGGGGCACCAGGCAAAGCAGGATTAGACCCACTGCTTTTATTTCATTTCACTCAAATAGTATATTGCTTCTGACAACTGGGTCTCCTGCCTTTTAGACATCCATGCTGCTACAGGGACAGTTAAATGCATCTATGTATTGCTGGTCTTACAGTTATACAAGCAGAATTTACATTAGATGCCAATAAAGGGTTTTAAAAATATAACTCTGAAAACATGAGAGGGAGTTTAAATCTACTTTGTGTAATTTGGCTAAAGTTAATATGTTGCAAGGAGATCTATTCATAGGCAATCCTATGGGGGCTTTTCCGTCTAGTTCTCACTGGGGAATGTTTTGGAAGAAAAGTATAAAAAGACATTGTTTCCTTATTATATAATACTCCTGACTTATGCCAAGAATATTCTCATCGTAAGCATGTTCATAATCTCAAAGACGGACAGAGCTATTGCATTACTTGTGTCTATACAAATAATAAGCTTCAAAAAATATGATTCCTTGACAGTTTTTGAAAGGTGACTTATATATGACTAAAAAGCTGCGTCCTTGTGTTTGCATTTCTGATTTGTAAATCCTATCTAGTAATTAAAAGCAGATCTCAAATGTATCTTCACAAACACAAAATGAACACAAATCTAAGTTAGAGGTGCATTAAGAGAAAATACACCTTTGCTGGTAGATAATTGTTTAAATGCTATCAACAGTTTCTCCAAATAAGAGAAAGTTCCTCAGTTAACAGTAAAACTGATCATCTTTTTAAAGGAAGTATCTTCTAAAATTATAACTATAAAATGCTAATAAATGGATTGACAAATTAAGGAGCATTGGAATTTACCATCACACCAACCATATTTTGATAACAATACATGAACATAACACCTGAAGCAGTCAATAAATTCTCTTTTGGAAAACAGGAATAAAGCCTTGATTTCCTGATATGAAAACAAGGATGGGCTGACCAGCTACTCTGACCTCTTGTAACTGCAACAGAATCTGTTCTTCCTTTATTGAGCAATGGAACTCAAACATATTATTTCTCCCCAATTTTGCAAATAGGAAGAAAGAAGCACATCCCAAGCTGGACTTAAGGGACACCTTTCAATCATGCAGCTAACAGTTTTTATTATATCCCAAAACCCTAATTCAGAACACAAGCTAATAATCAAATCTCCCAGTACAGATAGTTTGCATCTGTCTCTTAAATGCCACATTTCTTGCATTTACAGCTATGAACTCATTCAAATCTGCTCCTTACAAACAAGTTCGCAATAATGAAGCATTTTACTTAACTGACACAGATGTCAGTAAGAGACTTCAGTCTATCAGTACAAACTGTTTATACAAAGTGAGAGAGATGACAATTTACCCAGAGAACATGAAAGTACTAAATAATAAAAGGGGGGAAAAGGGAAAAAAGGAAAAAAAAAATACTTCCTTGTTTTTACAGTACTGAATGCAAATGTCATCCTAGTTCACTATACAGAATAGAAGGCTCATATCATTTGATGGAGCTGGGCAAAGGATGGATTTCTTAAGAAGGCTGGTGACTAAGGAAAACTGGATAGGTTATGCAGACAGTTAATGAGGTTCAGATAACAATATTGTGTGTGTTATCTTGCTTCTTTAATGGAACCATCTTCAACTGGAAGGAAACTGTACAGTTTGAAGGCTGGTAATGTTGCCAGCAGTCATGGTTGGGTGACAAGAGTTTAGAAGATGCCTTGGCTTTACCTACTCCCCCATTTTAGCACTCCACTAGAGTAGGGTCACTTTGTAGCAGAGTAAACCACTGCCTCTGTCATGCTCCTGGCTGTTTGACAAAGAACTAAAAGGCAGTAAAACTTAGGCTGCTTCTCCAAAACTATTTTTCCATCCTTTGCAATGCAAAAACCTGTGCACAGAGAGAGTGCAGTAACTGCTCCCTCACTCAGCTTCCAGGGAAGCATCTTCATGAACAGCAGAGAGCTCTGTGCCTGTGATCATACCACACAGTGCTCTGGTAGCCCATCTGTTGTGGACAGAGCTAAAATCCCCCCCTCAACACTGACTGTAAACCCAGCCTGCCATAATGTTAACCTCCCAAGTGAGAAAAGGAATTGTATTTAAAAAAAAAACCAGTCCTCTCTGCCAAGCAATCCCTCTAACTGGCCCAGTTAGTTTGCATAAATCCCAGCAATGCAAGGGGAAAAACTCTGAAGACGGACTACGCCCTTCAGTAATTCAAAACCACAGAGCAAAGATATCCTGTTGTAACATACATGGTATTCCAGGATTATAATTTTTGCTTTGAGCCACCTTTCAACATAGACCAAATGGAAGCAAACCTCATTCCAGAGTGTTACGAAGCCAGTTTTGTGTCTCTCACAATTATGTTTGAAACCATAATGACAGATTACAGGAAATGAACGTATGGACAGGGTGATTTATAAACACTTTTAAACAATGTAACTTTTATCAGTTCTGCTGCATCAATCAAAAGTCTAGGAACAATTATTTTTTTGTATATGATACTCTCAAGAGTGGTCAGGACAGGATTTGCTGACAGCCTATCTTAAAAATGGAATTATAAATTGCATTTGCTTTCTGTGCCAAAGTAATGGTTCCATACAGATAAGGGAAATCATGTGCTTCTCACAAACAGAAGAGCATAGGCAGAGAACCAAGAAAGCTTTGCTATGCACAGCAATGGAGAGGCAGCCCTGTCAAACAGACCTGATGCCACGCTGTGATCCCAGGTGTGGCTGAGAGGGTTAATCCTGGTTATAAACCTGTTCAGCTTTTGCAAGGCATTTGATCTGCTACACAATTTTAAAATGAAGATTTATAGAATCAATAATGCATATGCTGAATGACCGCAAATGTGCAACAGATTTCAAGTAACTTTCACTGTGGAATCAACAAAGGAAATTAGAAAGTAGGTGCAATTACTAATTAGTAACTTAAAAAAGGTAAAGTGAGCACTCAGTAGTAAGAATAAGAAAATAATTACAGCTGCACTTACAGATGGTGAAACTGATTTTGAAACGCCCCTATGAACCTTCACAAGCAGAGAGAACATAGGATTATAGTATTCCAAGTATCTTCCCATGAGCAAATAACAGTTCCTGGAAGCTTATTTATAGCTGAAATTCAACAAATTCAAATGAGACACTGGGCACGAACTTTTCATGCAAAGAATGACTGCTTGGCTGGATACAAAGGTAAACTGCATGAGTTGATTATACATAGGGTCAAAAACATCATGTGATCATTTCTCTCAACTTCTGCAGATATCTTACTAATATGAAAAACCGAGTCTAATGTAACATTTTACTACGGGTATTCCTGAGATCTAGAAAGAACCACTGAAGGAACTAAACCTGCAGCAAGGAATCTTAATCCATAGAGAAATCTGCCACACAAGCAAAGATCACTGCAGCTTCAACCATACAGTAACAACAAGCCCCCAGTGCAGCAAAAACGTTCCTCAATGGCTTACAGACTCAGGACTTCTTCCTAGGGAACAGGAGTAACCGGAGGGTGGATCTACCAAGGTATAAAGGTACCTGGTATAAAGCAAAAAATTTTAGAGGAAAAGAGGACACATCAAAAAAAAAAAAATCAAAACCCACAAAACCACAGGAAAAGAATAAGAATCCACAATTTAATTAAATAGCTGACTTTGAGAAAATCCCAAATCAAAATCCATAGCTCCTAATTTCAGTGGAAGCTGAAATGGCTTTGTACCTCTGAATACCAGATCCTACGTGTTGCATGTGCAAAGCCTCCAGAAAACAGCAATAAAACCTGCTTGCACATATATATTTTAAAAAAAGATCTGCCTTAAAACAAGAAAACTTCATGATCTCAGTCTGCATCATCTCAGTCTCAGTGAAAAAAATGTCTTCAGAAAAAACAGATTTCAGTACAGTCTATGCCCATTACTACTAATCATCATTAATTTCTCTACCAGGGGAACTACTGGGCCAATAAGCCCTTAGGGGGGAAAAAACCCGAATAAAATAATCCATTCTTCTCGGATGGCAAGAAGACAGCAGTATTTTAACGGAGCAGTAGAGGGCACCGAAGCATAGTAAAGCTCAAATATCCCGGTGAAGAGAAGCTGCCTATAGGTGACAACAGACATGCAGCGTGGACAAGTGGCTGGAAGGGAAGATCTGGGATCCAGGCACCTAATTCCATGTCTGAGGAGAAGCAACTACAAGCATTTTGATAAATAACTTCCTGACTCATTTTCCCAACCAGGAAGTGAGATTATATGGAACTAATCCTTGACAACACACAAGGCAAGTTTGTATTTCAGAAGCCCATGTGGATGTAACATTCACCTAAGTAAACAGACAGCTGGAGATAGTCAGACTAATAACCTTTAAGAGACACTAAATAATATCACTGCAATATACTCTTAACAGCTAACACAGATAGTCCACACTACACAGTGCAAACTCTATTGTACTTTAAATTATTCTTTGAGTTTTACCAATTCAAATAGTGAAATCACAAGGTCTCACACATCTCACGGGGCATGAAAGTGAAGTGTGTAATACTTCCTTTGGAGAGCTGCCCAGGGGGGACTGGCCTCATTGGTTTCCTCATTTGCCTTCAGACACGTTCCAGCAACATCCTCTGCCTGTTCCAAGATGACCATCAGCTAAAGAGTAAATTTAACTGCAGATGAAATGGTCAATAAGCATATAGCTGTAGAAGAAATCTGAAGGAAGCTTTCATATGTAACCTAGTTGGAGATCCAGAGTTTGGTTATAAACCTTAAAGACTAATCTCTTTGTCTTAATTTTTTATCTCCAAAGGCTGCTATCATGCACAAAAAAAATCAATATGCAGTAACAGCTTGCAATTGGACAGTGCCGTGCTTTTCCACATTAAACCTCCACACACACAAAAATAATATTAAAATATGGCAATCTGTTTTAGGAGGGAAGTGGCTAATAACATACACAAAAAAGGGTTAGGAGGAAGACAGATGTTTCTTATTTTCTTTAAACTGTTTTCAACCCTCTTTTTTATGTGCTTTTGTGACAGAAAAAAAAGCATTTCTATTCCTAAAATGTACAGTAACCTCCCACAGAGACTGGAATCCCACCGGAAATTTCTATCAGTTTATCTGCTACCTAGATTTCAGTTCCATGACCTTGATTCGCTTTGGATTAATCTGTGTTTTCTGAGAATGAATTATTCTGACATTCATTTTTCAGCACTCCAATCATGGACTGCTACCCTGCGGCCAACAAGAGCAAGCTCCCACAACTCTGGAGCAGAGCCGGTGGGCTGTGAAGAAAACACTTCGCAGCTCTTGTACAGTGATACAATACCAGTTCACCCATAAGTGAGGGTTGGCACACAAGCAGCTGTTGCTAACTTTGTTATGAGGACTCACCAGAATCGGAGGAAAACAAGGAGACAGCAGAAAGCCTTTTACACAGGAAAGTCCTGACTGTTCTGTGTTTCAGTCTTCACTAACTCCGGGTCAGGAGAAGACCCAATCCCAGCCCAAAAAAGGAGATTTCTCAGACACCATACTCAAAGGATAGCTATGTCTGCTCTCCGTCAGCCACATCTTACTCTGCAATAATAATGAGGTGAGAGAGATTTGCAGCCCCTTAGACCATACTGCTTAACCCATCTGGAGGCCTTAGGCAAACAGCACATTTTGGGGCAAACTGGTAAAGAATAAAACACCACGACTGCCTTGCAAGATGGTGCAAACAACAACTGTTTTCTCCATGTGTGAGGTAGGGGCCGTAATACCCTAGTGACACTTTGCCTGGGAAAGGCTCAGCAAGAAAAGCCTCTACTAATCCTTCCTGTGCTTGTGCTGTGAGCCACAGAGCAGGGGCTACATTGTTGGGGTAGTTTGCTGTATATTCTTTTCATTTGACAAGAGTAAACTACTCCAAGAGGGTATTTGCTTTCTTACTCTGCATATACCCAGAATATATTACCTTAGTCTCCAATCAAGGCAGTATCGAGAGCAGCAGGACTGCAGTTCAAAACCAGCATATTAGAGGGTGAGTAACCTAAGGCAGCACTCCAGAATTAAAGACTGCTTGATGACTTGTTCTTTCAGGCATTCTCCCGTGGCACCAAAGGTCTTGCCTTTGTTTTCTTGCTCTCTTGCATCCAAATTGTTCTCAAATCCTTGACAGAAACAGAAGTCTGCCACACAGCCATTGTTTGGGAAGACTCTGCAGTCCCTGAAGGGACTGGACTCTTGGCAGGTGTCACATACCAGTATGGACAGACCATCTTACAACTCAATAAAAAATTACCTCTGTCCTTTTACATAACGGAAGGTGGATCTTCTGCAGAACAATATCTAGTCTGTTCTTGCTCTCTGTGGATTCAGTGGTAGAATTTATATTTGGTAAAACGGGAACAAAATGAGATTGTTATAAAGAAAGTCAACACACTGAGATACAGTAAAACCAGTCTGATTCCACTTGTACAGATGAAAACTGGAAACATTAGATGGGGAAACACTGATGCAGGTCAATGTCAGAGCAGATTTCATTAAGCCTGGCTGTAAACTGCAGCACCAAAAAAAAAGAGGTGGTTGTCTTAATGCGGAAAACATTCAGCTGCATTTCTTGGGGGTTTTTGTTTGTTTTGGTGTTTTGTTTTAATTCAGAATATTAGCATTTCATTGTCTAGAACATAACAAAGGAATACTGTGGGGTGTGGCTACATTACTCTTGCAAAATTAGCATATATTTTAAGAAATAAATGTATATTTCTAGATTTGTTAGATAAGAAGATGGATACATCATTGGGATCTCAGGGTTAAAAGTTATTACAAATATTCCTTCTTTGGTCTCTGGTACAAGTTATAACTAAAATTGAGTATGTCTCTTAAGTGTAGACGAATCTTTAAAGGCACCTTATTCCACATATTCACACAGAGTGAGGAAAAAGGAAAAACAAATTCTATCTCGCAAAGGCCAGGAAACAACCCGGTGCTGCCCTGTAGGCAGCATACCCAGATAATTTGAAAATAAGACTTTCCAGTTTTTTACCTTAAATGTCAATTATTTTCTCTTCTAACAAATTCCCCTTTTCCCAAACTTCAGCTGAGCTTCTGAGTCAAATTCCAAATTGACTCACTACTAAACTTTCTTCATTCAGATGATACATTGTCCAAGTACAGTATTCCATTCGCAATGAAAACTCAGTTGTACAATTGCCTATGAGGTCTCTCTCTAATTAACACAATAAGCAGAGAGCAAAATCAAACCTTTTTTTCCCCTGTTTTACAAAGATGATCGCTGTTCTTCAAAGCATATTTGGGACTGTATATTTTTAAAACATACATACAGGAATAGTTAATTTTCAAATTCTACAATATTAGAGTTTACTTAAATTTAAAAAATAATTCTTTTTCAAGAACTGCCTGTTTCAAAGAACAGTGACTCCTATCTTTCATGGAGCCAAAAAAACATATGGACTTCTGAAAAGCCAACTGTTTTATTTCATGAACAATGACTCCAAGTTTAATCAGGTGAAAAGAGGTATTTCAGAAAGCTGCCCTGGCTTTATTCTAATTATGTACAAAAATTGCTGTGTATAAGTGGACAAATCTGGGTTTGAGCCATTTATGGTAACCCATCAGCCAAAGCCTCAGCAGAATGCAAATCATCCACAAGACAGAACACCAGAAGTGGAGATATGAGATTAAAATAACAAACTGGGCTATTTCACTTGTGTGCTGTCAAATAATGCTTCTTCCAGAAGCTTGTTTAAAAGCTGTGCCCTTAAAAATTGCTCTGGGTTACGTTCCTGATTATTTTTGGCACCAAAACCAATGTTTCTCTATATTAACTTATTAACAATGAATAGAAGTAAATCATCAAGTTAAGGGAAAGAGTTCTTACTATGTATTTTGAAATTTATAAACCATGTTGGTTCCTTCCCTTGGCTTCTCTCCAGAGAAATTTATTGGAGTAGCTGAACTGATTTACTACCTGCATGAGATTTTAAGGCAGATCCAACTTAGACACAAACATGAAAAGTATCTTGGTCTCATCATAAGAACTGTACTTCCAGAGGAATGTAGAAAGGTGCTCTTGGCAGAGGGGAAAAAAGGCTTCAAGAAACTCCAGGGGCGAGAAGACGATCAGTCCTGGCACAAGGACACGGGAACTCTTTTGGCCTAATGCTGTTTTTGGAGCAGAGAGAGCATCTCTTTTATGACACTGGGCTGCTCCTGCTCCTCCACCACTACACAGTATCTTTGCACTACAAAATGTGGGTCAGCAGGAACAACCCCAGTGCCATTCTCATCATGAACAGATCTGATATATAGGAACAGCAAAGGAAATTGGGGTGTTATATAAAAAACTAAAATATCTTCCATTGTGAGTGGTGAGAAGATGAAGAACAGATATTTAAAACAGTCAACAAGAACAGCTCTTTACTGTCTACAGAAGAGACAGAAGGATGTCTGGGTCAGAGTATATCACAGCAAGGCAGTGAGTGTTAAAGATTGCAGGAATAATGAAGGGCCCATGAAAATGGTGGTGTAACTGGGTTAAGACTCCCAAAAGGCCAAACCTAGACCAGAAGTCCCTGCAAGTTTCACAGCTGACTCCAATGACAGCAGCATTTGGTCCTTAAAAGGAAAAAATGAGAAACAGCTGTCCCTAGACCTCAGAAGCAGGTGTGATGCATCACCTCAGACAGACAAGAATGAAAAACCTGATGGGAAAAGTTATGTAACTTCAAAAAAAAAGTACGAAAAGAGTAGAAAATATTTAATTTTAACTCTATTAAGCATGTTAATTTTTTTCCCATTGCATATCTGATTCTTAACTTTTAATTAAATAGCATGAGAAATAAATTTTCCCTTCTTTTAAATGCACATTTTGGTGAAAATTTATATTGCTGTATCTCAGTTACAGCTTTCATAACTTCTTTATTACTAGAGTTAATTAAAATGAACTTTTATAAGGAGAGTAACTTAATAAAAAAGAAGCGGTGTGATAAAAACGTAATTGAAATAAGAAACCCTGAGATGGCCAACAGCACAAATTACAAAAACACAAGAATGCTGAGCTAAATTTGGTAAGCTGAACTTTAAGGTGACAGAGCAAACAAAGAACCTACAGTGTCCACAATTTGGGTATGAAAAAGCAGTACAAGAGGCACTACAAATTTTCCCCCTCTAACCTATTGAATTACATGTTTGTCATTCCTAATTAGTTTTGTCATAGAATATGCACATGGAGAAAAGATTTATTAAAGAAAAATAACCTTACGTACACATAAGATCATTTATTCTAATTAAACAGCATTCCAGACAGAAATACAGTTTCAGCTATAGCCTATTTCATTGACAGAAGATGAAAAGTCTGCAGATGAAAGGCAAACACTCTACAACAAGAGCAAAATGGAGGTCACCAGTAGGAACAGGGGTTTCCTCAGCACAGCAGTGGTGCAGCTATTCCAGCAGCCACCACTGGATTATGGGAGGTGTTTGCAGAAAAGATGAGGGACACAGATATTGCACCAACGTGCAGTTTGCTCCCTGTCCTGGGGTCAGAGCTAAGAGCAGCCAGCAGGAAGAGGCACTCTAACTGGGAATAAGTCTCATGTGAACCAGGGCTTCCCCCAACAGTATCCTCAGTATTTTGTGGTCTTCTGAAAATACCGTCATTTACTAACATGAAAGTAACTACAGCAGCATGCTCCAGGGCATATTCATTTTAGAGGAGAAACCTGAAATCTGATCTCTGGTCTCGAAAGAAAAAAATTAAGGTTTCCTGCATTTAGTTTTCAAGAATTTCCTGGTCTTGTTCAAATCTTAAACATCTCTGACTCAGATAAAGCATTGTCCCACCATGTCAGAAAGCGGTGAAGGCAATCATGTCGAACAGGGTCTCCCCTCTGGCACCAAGCTGGCAGAATGATTTCTGCTCAGACCATCAAAGAGCTGTTGCTCTAATGGGCAGTGTGACAGCACCAGAAACAGAGCATATGCTGGAAGGCACTTGGAGAGTTAAAATAATAAGCACGCATTAGAAACACTGATTCTTCTGTCATTGCCACTCAGTTATAATAAAGTACTTATACATGTCCACTAGTAGCTCCAGCTCCCGCACAACCTGACAGCAGGTCATTGCAGGAGGTACTACTGTAAAGCAAACCAAAGCCAAATTATTACTTCACAGTAGTTCCTTCTACCACCAGCTCAAATTAGTTGGATCATTTCTTTAATGAAACTTTTCTTGGCTCCTCTTGCACTTGGGAGAAAATGGATAGAATAAGCTGGTTAATCTACAGCATGGTTTAAATACCGGTGCATGTTACAATCTCTGTGCAAGGGCCTAAACAGTTCTGGATACAGCAGAGATCACAGATCCTCCCCAGCCATTATGTGGTTGCCTAAACACACTGCAATATATCATTAATTGAACCACTTTCACTCTAATACCAGCCAGGCTATTCCAAACATAAAATAACATATAGTATTATTAACTTGGAAAACAATAGTATATAATCCTTCAAATTTGAAAGGGTTTTGTTTGCTTGTTTTTAAATTGTAACTGTGGCAAGCATACACTACAAAAACCTGTAAAAATTTTTTTTAAATGACACCATATATTGACACAAGACTCATTAAAATCAAGTTGACAGAAATCAACACCTAAAACTGGTGAAAAAATGCTTTAAGATACAGCAGAAGTCAGACAGTAGGAGAAAAAACCCTAACCAACCTCCTTGGTAAGCCCAGCATTGATGCAGAGCACTGTTATCAGGGCAAACAAAACCTCCAAAAGGGAAAAGCAGGTGTATATTTTTTTTTTTTTGCAGAAGCTGATAAGTTAGTGAGTACAACGAGAAAGCCATCTTTCCCACTGTATTAACAGCTCCTTAGAGTTTTTAAAAACTTGACTGAAATTAACCGTCACAGAAAGAGGAGATTTTTGTCCTGGTTTGTCAATAGGTGCACACAGACTTGGCTCTCAAGCTTGAGTCAGCCAGTCTTGCCCATGAAAGGGAGAGGAGTTAAAGTGCACAGTAACGAAATTACAACTGAAAAGCTTGTGCCACTACTAGCATCCATCCTTTGATTTCTTTTTTCCAATTCTGTGTAAGATTTTTGAGTTTTCCCTCAAAAAATACACGATATGAACCCTGATCTCCCAGCCAGGGTGCAGTAATCCCAGACTGCAGCCCTGCATCTTAGAGGTAAGACCTGCATCCCTCCAGCATAGAAATAAACAGTCTTTTTCACCATGCTTAAGTATTACTATATTTCTTACTACTTGCACTGTGCTTTCCACATGTCTGACAAGCCATGATATGGCTTCAAATCACACACAGACAGTTCAAGGGTGTAAAAGTTGGTCTAGCAGAAGTTTATAAAGTCATGCCCACTTCAGGGAGCAGCACTCATATTTTGAGACAGTTGAAAAGAAACACTGAACTGTTCAATAACTCCCTCAGTAACTATCTCAAGTCCACGTAATTGCCAAAACTGAACAACTCTCTATCCCCCAAAGGTCTCTGCCTATGGGGAACCATAAATATTCTACAAAGGAAGGCACTACAATATTAATGATCTGGCCTGTCTCCTCCTGTTTCCTTGCTTCAGCTCTTACTAGGTTCCCCACGAAACACTCAGAGAGGCTGATGTCACTTCAGCCACAGAAGAGCACTACAATGGTGCTCAGTTTGGTTGAACCTGAACTACTGCAGCATAATGTCTAAGCACAGTTATATATAAGCACTATTTGGCCAAACTCAGTCACACAGATTTTGAACTTGGAACATTAGAAAGAGTTTAAAATGCTAAATTCCAAAAGAAAGCCCAAGGAGCAATGAAACAATAAATTGGGATGGTGCATATTTTCCTGTTATATGTGAAACAATTTGCTTTTACCATAAAAGGGACTTTGCATATAGCTCATAAGGAACTTGCACACAGCCATACTCTCCAATACGCTACAGCCAATAGCAAATTCCCTGCAATCAGAGATGAGTCAAAGGAAAAATGTTATCCAGAACCACGCGCCAACAGACGACCGATTATACATCGGTCCCACAGGCTGTTCTTCAGCCAATTTAAAAACCAGCAGCATCAGAGCCAGCCAAAGCAGCAAACCACTGCCAAGTCAGTACTATAATTGTTTGTGCCATTAAGCATAAAGAATGCCATTGCTTCCTAATCTTACAGAGAAAAATGTAGCATGGGAATGATGACAATTAGTACATGATAAATTTCTTAAAAATACCTATACTCTCATTACATCACTGCTCACAGATCAGAAAAAGCATTTTTAGGGTAGTTTTGTTTTTAATTCCTCCTCCCTCCCAATAAGTGAATTATGACCTTATGGGCAAAGTTTATATACAAAAAAAAAGGTTTCAGTGTTAGTTCCTGCTTTGTTTTCTCCGATGACATAATGTCATATATAAAAATAAAGTAGGAGTGAAACATGAGCATATTTCATCTTTGAATTTGGAGAAGGCATTCAGCCCTGCCTAGTGTCAGGCCTCCCCAGAGAGAACTCCAATACCAGTAAAAAGTCCCTTTCTCCAAAGAGTCGAGACTCAAGAAATTTTCACACTAAGCACAGAATCACCTGATGTGAGAAGATCTGCCTTCATTCTGTTCTTTTGTCACACACACATATTATGGGTGTACTGCTCCATTATCCCAATGCCTAGAGGGAATGCCCAGCCAGAGTGGGGATCTGTTAGAGTTATCTGTTAGGGTAAGGGTGTGCCCCTTAGTGCACGTGCTCTATGAAGTGAACCAAAAGCATTACTGTTTTTATATGTCTGTGAGTCTAAGACACAAACTATAAACTCTTCTCCAAAGGGAAAGATGAGAAAATTTTGATGCCATAAACTTGAGTAAATTCTGTTACCTCACCCTTCACCATAAACAAGGAAAACATAAAAAGAGCAAAAGGTCCTAAAGTATCTTGGCAAATTCAAATTTCAAACAGAATAGATATTTATGTATATTTCTTTTAATTTAGAAGTCTACAAACTGTAAGATGACATAAAACATGTAGTATTGGTTCTTTTTTTTAGCATCACTATTTCATTGTCCTCCAATTCTTTCAGGAAAGTACAGTATCCCTATTCACTTTGACCAAAAAATGCTGGAAAATAAAGACTTTAATCCCTATGACCATATGACTCACCCCATACACTGAAAAAAACCCACATTTTTCAGCAGTTAGGTGCAATACTTTGTTTGGACTTTTTTCCTGTCAGTGTGTTCCATTGTCCCTTTGAAAGGTACCACAAAACTCACTCATTTTTTAAAGATTACATCTCATTCCTTTCCCTGCAACGTACTTCTATAGGTGTACTAGCACCACAATTCTCCAGCCTCTGCAGTCAAAGGACTTTAGAAGATAAACAGTTTCACCTTTCTTCTCATATTTTATTGCAGGAAACTCTCAATCCTTCTGAATCAAAAAATACAGGTCTGTATCCTTCGATCTTTAATATGAGCTCCCACTAATTTCAATAGGTATTTTTGTTCTATCAGGAGCATCAACATCCAGCCCATAGGCTGAGAACCTCAGTATCAACTCCCTACTCCTGTTGCTACAGAACTAACTATTCCTGACCTACAGGAAGAGCTGCCATTTCCATCCTGCTTGTGTTAATCTTTATTTCAGCACCTACTTAAATTGCAATGTAGATAAAAGCATTTCATTTGCGAGGAGCAAGAACTCAATCTCTTCTTGAATGGACCAAGTGGGGGTAACTACATACAATCTTGATTATTCCAACAGCAGAGTCCCCAGTGCTGAAAGATCCATGCCTCCTTCCTTTCACTCCAAAGGTTTTGGTAACATCCTGCACAATTCAGAGGCATTTTGACTGAATCAAATTTGCAGAAATATGTTGCTCTCTCTAGAAATACCAAGACCAATTTAACGACTGCAACAATATTTATTGTTATTGTGTCAACATATCTATTTAAAGTACTTCACAGTCAACTATAGGCAGATTTCCAAAGGTTATTACCATGAACCTCAAAGCTAAATTCTTTCTTTATGAAGGCACCAAAACAGCAACTATCTTTGGTGTTATTTGTATGGGTTTGACACCTTTATCAGTGCTTTGCCTATGTATGCCATGTACATATGCAAATTACATACATCTACTCAAGCTGACAGCATCACCCAGTGAAACCTACTCAAGCCATCTATCATACAGGTTATCCAGAAGCTTCAAGCCACCTTTCAAAGCAAAGAGCCGTAGAGAACTCTCCACTGAAACCTCCAGGTCTTTAACCTACAAAATGTAGTACCAGCCACAGCAGCATTGCAGCTGATTTATCTGCTGGATTGGAGCTGATGCCTGTTCAGCCACCCCCTACAAACTTGTGAATGTGGACTTTAGAACTCAGAGGGCAGAATGCAAACTGTCAGCTGGTAACCTTCCATGCACGGTATATCCATGCACAGTGCGGGGGACCTGGCAGTAACATTCTGCATTGACTTGTGCTTTCATTTAATCTTCAATATCCATCCCACTGAATAAAAGCCAAATTGAGCAGCTTTTAGTTAGAGAGAGGAGGTGTGCACATGAAATCCATTGCAATCCAACTGTCTAGTGAAAACCAAGCATGAAACTAACCTGAACACCCAGAAATGCACAACCATGAAAGCCCCAAAGGCTGCACACTTCCTTAGTTCTGCTGAGCCTGTGCATACTGAGTACTTCCCCAACTGTACATTAAAAATTGCCACATTGGGTTCTACTACTCTTTCATATGTAAACTTTGTATGTTCTTGTTCACATATTCAAACCAATTACTGACTCCTTTGCTCTAAGAAGAAAATTATTTTCTTTTAAATTCTGAAAGCATTACATCATATTGCTTATCTAAATTCTTTCATAAATTCAAACATTAGCCCTGTCACAATCACAACATTTATATTTAAGGCTCTTTTCAGTCATAGCTTGTTCATTTTGTTATTTCAGTAGTGTTGTCTCAGAGAAAATTGACTTCACTCCCTCAGTTCTCCATGAACAAAAGCTAACTATTAAAGTTTGTATGATAAGAGGGAACTGTTTTATAAATCAAACTGAAACCCATTAGTGAGTGGCTTTGAACAAATATAATAACAACTATTGCCTTGGAGTAAATTTTTATTTTCAACTGAAGCCAGACTATGTCCAAGTGATAGTTTTTACAAAGAAATAACAGAGATAAGAGAAATACTTTATTTAAAAAGAAATCCTGAGCAATTGTATACACTCCTCTTTGTAACGCTGCATTTAAAAGAAGCTCAAAAGCTTACCCAATAATCCCATGGACCCAATAAAGGCTTGCTACTATGAAAACACAGAAGCAAGAAAAGACAGCCCCCACCCCATTTAGGTTTGCTATGAACTGATAACCTTTCAAGACAGGAAGGACCCTTCAAATAAAGCTACCTATGGATTAGTCAATGGGTTGCATTTCTAGATGTGCATTAAAAAAGGGCCTTTGAAAAGAACAGTACAAAAACATTTGTCATTGAAACTGCTGCAAATCCCTAAACACACACCAAGGTCTTCCATCAAGGACCTCTAACACAAGCTTGAAATGAGCACAGTATCCAAGTAGATGGACATCTGCTCCTTTCAAGGATACCTGTACTCTGGTTATCAGACCATACCTTGGCTGGAGGGGACGTGTTAAGTGCCACATCCATTTCTAACTGACATCTAGAACCAATCTGATACAGTTTCATTAAAAAATCCAACCAAAATATAGATGAAGCTTTTAAAATATCAGTTTCATAGACATTAAAGACCTCCCAAGTCCATTACTCTGCCATTTAGAAACCACAACACTTCCAGATTTATAATAAGTAACATACAGTGAAGTTTGTACTCTCACGTTATAGCCCAATAAAAATCTTAAAATAATGCCAAAAAAAAGCCAAAATAACAAATACACAGAAACCAATTCTGTTATCTGTATTCTTGTTTAGTGGGGCATACATCTCTAGAACTCTTCAAAGGGCATGTTCAGGGAATAGTGTAAGTGTTTTGTAATAATGTAAGAAATCTATTCACTTTGTGAAGCACCACCCAGCCCAGGATCTTACAGCACTTTACAAAAACATTAATTATACAGCGGAAATTAACAAATTCTCCCTTGCCCTGAAGTCCTGCAAAGCCAAAGTATGCAGAGTAGAGTTTACAGTTGTCTGGGTCTAAGTTTGGAAAGCTTATCATTTCTCACATGACATAAGACACAACCCTCAAAGTTCTGCATCAATGCCTCAGATGCGTCATGCTGAATACATGAGGGAAACTAAGTCTCACTAAGGCACTGGACTGAAAAAGGAGTTAAA